>OX276385.1:41323239-42523239 GCA_946251855.1 Alsophila aescularia
CTTTATACTTTACAAAAAAATTGCGCGGAAATAAATCCGCACCGCATCGCGTTCAATTTACATCAAATCACAGTTTTTTTTTCCGCGCGAATTTTTAACCGCCAGTGCGGCTACTCCCGTATGATTCAATGTGTTACAGAATTACGGAAAAAAAACCGCGCGGTGAAATATCGCTGTGCGGACAGAGCCTAACTGTTTGTCCTTCACTTGCAATGTTATATTAATAACCATTATTGTTCACTTGGAAACTCAGAAATCAAATAGAAATAAAACATAATACGATGAAACACAAATATACGACATAACATAAAAAAAATACTGATACAACAATCAAATCATTCCGCAAACAGCATTTCAAAGCCCCTATGTAAAAATGTAAAACGTTTCAAGATTGCGGTTATCAAGATAATTTAGCACACGCAATCCTAACTGCGGTAGCTACGGTAGCATCGGCTTGTAGGTAGGTCAGGGAGCTACCGAACGAAATTTGCATCGATATTGGGGCATTATGTGCCGCTATCGATACATTGATGCTTCCTTTTAGGCCAGATCAGATTATTCATTAAATTTTATTTAATTTAAATTTATGGATGAAGTGTAAGCATATAAAAACAAAATTCAGTTTAATTTTTAGAATATATAAAAAATTAACTTGTGTAAACGTTATTATCATATTAAACCAAGTAGACAAAATTCAAAGTGATACACTAATAACAAGTTTAATTGTAACAATCAAAATAAACTGCAAACAATACGAAATAAACGATTCAGAATGTTAAGTAGGCTGACCCGGCCGAGACTGTAATTTGAGTCCAGTGAACAATGAATCAAACAAAACTGCTAATTGAAGGTTATTTAATGTAGCTCGTTATGCACAATGCACATCGATAATGAAATAAGAGCCTTCAAGTCAGCGGCAATAAATAAGACTGATACATAACTTCATTTCAATTGCTAGCTTCGCGTGTCTAAAGCGATCTGCCGCGATGCCCGCAGTAACAGGAAGTCGTGATTTCATATTACCAAACTCGCAATCAATTTGACTTACGATCAGATTGATACCAATATTGTTTTTATCGTATTTTACGGGACCAAAAAAGCCGTATTCGAAAGAACGGAACAGAGAAGCGCATTTAAACGTAACCGTACTAAAAAGTGGAGCAAACTGTATCTCTAGCCCCTGCAGCCTCACGAAATTAAGTCTTACCGTGACGTAACTATGTATCTTTTCGCCTGGGACCGGATTGACCTTGTCTGATAATTTACTTATTTTTTTCATTAACAAGCGCATCACAGTAAATACATAGTAGTACCAGGGAGCTAGCACCGAGTGAGAGGTATTCGATGCCGTAACAACTATCGGTGTCGATCGTCTGCCAATGACCGGACAGATAGTAAGAGGTGCTGTACACACGCTACAAGGTGAGCAATAAAATGAATGACTAGAGGCTTGGGAGGCATTACTCACGCATGCCAGACAAAAGGAATAAGTACGTTGCGTGGTTATGCCATCGAGTTCATTAAAGGTTGTCTGTAGGTACCTAGTTACTTATATTAGTACTTACCCATATCATGCATGCGTTGATTGTCCTTTTGGGACAACGCGGCGAGTAAGCCGGCATCGCCGACCCTTTGCCGTGCCACCGCAATCCCGACGGGAATAGAACCTGTGATACCAATTTTGAATTTAAACATGGCATTCCTGAGTTCAAACTCGACCACAAGTTTGAATTTGTTACCTAGTTAAACTTAGTTGAGGAAAGTTAAGCTACAAAGATGTTTTCAAGTTTCCAAGTAAAAACTTTGGACTTCGCAATGTGGATCGACTTTAGGTACAAACCATTGAGGTAATGTACTTCAATGACTTTCAGAGCTTGACCGTTGTATTGGTTGCGAGTGTACTATTCGGCCCACAATATTGGATTCGGTAAGAGGTTGCCAAAGTGGTTTCCCTCTAGAGAGGGACGGTGAGATTAAAGCGAAGTCAAGTCAGAAAAGGACTGCGTCAGTTATCATTTTAATCGAATGTCGCGTGAGACAAAAGTGAACTTTAAGGACAGAGCAAAAAAGTATCAATTTGTTCACCATCTCGCACGTTATCAGCCGGCCGCTACCAGGCGAGCATAGAACCTAAAGAGATCGTACCGTTGTGAGGCCGGTATGGCAGGATGGTCAGGCTTCGTGCCGGGATACGCTTGCTCTAGCTTCACGGCCACCAGCTCCGACAAGTGCACGTGCTGAAGCTCCCGCAAGACCTGCACCTGTTACCAGGCGAGCATAGAACCTATAGAGATCGTACCGTTGTTCAGCGAGGCCGGTATGGAGGGATGGTCAGGCTTCGTGCCGGGAGAGGCCTGCTCCAGCTTCACGGCCACCAGCTCCGACACGTGCACGTGCTGAGGCTCCCGTTTGACCTGCACCTGCACGTTCTGGCCGGCGACGCCGAGCCAGGTCACGGGGTTCGTCCGACTGCAGCCGCCGTCGGTGTGAATGACCTGGCAGAAAAACTAAGGTCAAAAGATCAGTTTTTAATATTGCCCATAGAATTATTAAACAGTTTTTATGCTATGGATAATCAATAAACCTTGCGTGAAATATTGTGATAATTCACTACGTACTTATTAATTTCCTATATTTATGGAGTAGGTTACCCACCTACTTTTATTATAGATTTAAACGTTTTTGTGTGCGTGCGTCACTCTGAGCTAAAAAGCAGCGCTGTGGATTTTCTCAACAGTTTTTTGCCGAGCTGGGACCTTCTGACAGCACTGTACATGTACATGGCAGCGATCATTGTACGCGGGTGCACTGTACATGTACATGCAGCGATCATTGTACGCGGGTGCACTGTACATGTACATGGCAGCGATTATTGTACGCGGGTGCATTTTTGCCGAGCTGGGACCCTTCTGACAGCACTGTACATGTACATGCAGCGATCATTGAACGCGGGTGCACTGTACATGTACATGCAGCGATCATTGTACGCGGGTGCACTGTACATGTACATGCAGCGATCATTGTACGCGGGTGCATTTGCTAGGTTTTAGTTAAGCTGCTCTCTGATTTCTGTGATGCTGTTAACAATATGTTGCAATAAAAAGTTTCTAATCTTTTTGTTTTTATATGTATTAAATGTTTCTTTAGGAATCGAAAGATTACCTATAGTATCCTAGAGCTGTGCTCGCGAGTCTGTTTGCGTTTTTTTTTATTATTTTCCACCCGGGGGGTGTTAGGCCCCCGACCCTTTGAAGTTTATGCTTCTTAATAAGGGTGACAAAAAAGTTTTGTGATATTTTTGGAAACTTTTTTCGAAATGGCTGCTATATGTTTTTTTTACGTTTTCAACCCCAATATCTCCGCTTTTTTTTTTCGTTAATTGAATCGTAAAATTCCGTATAATTATTGAACCATGATAATCGGTTGAAAAATGCGAACTGTAGACGAGAACAGCCGGACATACGAAAAGATTATTGCGCCCAAGCTGAAACGGAGACGCTTCGAGCTGTCTCTGTCAAATACGAGTATCATACTCAAAAATCATTATGAAGAGTACAGAGATTGAGGTTCCTCACAGAAAAGAAGTGTGCACATATAGAACAGTCGAGGCCTAGATAAATAGAACACGTGTACAAAGATAAAAAGTTGCCGATAACGAAGAGGTAAGTTATAGCCGCAATAACAACAACTCACGGAATCCATTAGCCGATATTATTGGAAACCATTTCTCAGAGATTCCTAACTGATAAGTGAAGCAACAGTGCTAATAGATGTTGCCACTAATAACTATAAGTGCTATCGTAACGCCACCTCTCCTTTGTGGGGGTGGGTAAATAAACATGATCAATTGATCACTTTAGGAAACCTCGGATCATAAGATACAACGATTCTGACTCCGACTGTATCTTATATTTCAAAATCAAGAATCTAAACCTCGTTTGCCTCTTTTTGGTTCTGTTAGCTCTTTTTGTTTTTTTTTTGCTTATTTATTTTTGGAATGTTCTTCCAAATACCTTTATTTTGATACCTCACTCGATAGGTTTTGGTCATTTTATGTTTGGAAATACAATTAACTGTTCTCTTTATACTTCATTATATCCTATTAGCTTTCAATAAGACGATTCCAATGATATTTCATTTGTCAAAATCTGTCAAGCAGCCTAAACGAGGCTGTAGGATGCGCCAAAGAAACGTACAAACAAACATACGAGTACATACAACCTAAACACATAACCCTCCCCAGTCGGGTAAAAATAAGGATAATGTTACATGTCCTTTATACAGTTTTACTCCAACCCTACCTGTAGCAAAACTTCTAAATATCCCTCCCTGGCACTATGTTAATTTTAAACTTCTAAATATCCTACCCTGGCACTATGTTGATTCTAAACTTCTAAATTTCCCACCCTGGGACTATGTTGATTCTAAACATCTAAATATCCCACCCTGGCACTATGTTGATTCTAAACTTCTAAATTTCCCACCCTGGGACTATGTTGATTCTAAACATCTAAATATCCCACCCTGGCACTATGTTGATTCTAAACTTCTAAATTTCCCACCCTGGGACTATGTTGATTCTAAACATCTAAATATCCCACCCTGGCACTATGTTGATTCTAAACTTCTAAATATCCCACCCTGGCACTATGTCGATTCTAAACTTCTAAATATCCCACCCTGGCACTATGTTGATTCTAAACTTCTAAATATCCCACCCTGGCACTATGTTGATTCTAAACTTCTAAATATCCTACCCTGGCACTATGTTGATTCTAAACTTCTAAATATCACACCCTGACACTATGTTGATTCTAAACCCGACTACGGCGAAACAAGGAAAGGATAATGAGTTTAACAGTCTATGCATATATGTATGTGGTGGTTCGATTTTGAGAAGCGAGATATCAATCGATTTATTATCGATGTAAAAGCATTTTTTTTTACCCAACTACGGCAGAGCAAAGGAACGTGTTCAAACTAAAAACTTGGACCGATTTTGACAAGCGAGCTATCAATCGATTCGTGTTCATGTGGGTATAGAGTGTCAAGGAACGTGTTCAAACTAAAAACTTGGACCGATTTTGACAAGCGAGCTATCAATCGATTCGTGTTCATGTGGGTATAGAGTGTCAAGGAACGTGTTCAAACTAAAAACTTGGACCGATTTTGACAAGCGAGCTATCAATCGATTCGTGTTCATGTAGGTATAGAGTGTCAAGGGCATTTTTTTAGGCCCGACTTCAGCGAAGCTATGGATGTGTTATGTGTTCAAACAAAAGACTTGGTCCGATTTTGACAATAGATTGGGCTTCCAGGCATCCTTATCGCTTGGCTTTGGTCTTAGGCTATTTTTACCCGACCGTAGTCCGGTTTTAGTTTTTGAACTTATGTCTTGTCTTGTTGAATAAAAGCTTACCTTCTTAGGCGAGTTGGTGAGGCAGGTGTTGCACGCGCGCTTCGCCTGCTCCGTCTTGATGGTGAGCGGCTGCATGATGCCAATGCCCTCGAGGATCTGGCGCTGGTCGGCGGAGCAGCACAGCTCCGGCATGCACTTGCCGAGCTTGGCTTCTTCCATCTTGTTGGCGTCTCTGATGGTAAAGATGACGAGGCAGGTTTACAGTTACGGTAACGGAGCGAGGGTCTGCAGAGTTAAAGAGACGAGTAATATACAACTAGCGAAATAGCAGCATACATTAAGTACTAGTTTTCCCGCCCGCGACTTCGTCCGCGCGGACTAATGTTTATTGCGAAAAAAAGCATCCTATTTTCTTCCAGGATATTAAAAACCAATGCAAAAGTAGGTATAGCACCAATGCTCTTGATGTTTTTTGACAGACTTGTTATTTCGTTTCCATGGCAACCACAGACCATTCTGTGATGGCAACCTTACAGTGAGTAATCAACATTTTCCAGTTTTCCAGCGGAAACTTTCAATTTTCCGGGATAAAAAGTATCTTACGTATTATTCCAGGGTATAAAGCTATCTCCATTATAAATTTCATCAAAATCCGTCCAGCCGTTATCGCGTGTGGATCTAACTAATAATAATAAAACAGTCAGTACTAAAAAGTCTGTACAATGAAGATAATAAGAAAAAGAATCGGTCTAGGATACTTAAAATAGGCTACGAAACAAGTTTTTTTTTTACTTTTCTATCTGTTAATATGTTTGTCGCGCATCACGTAAAAACTACTGGATCTATTGCGATGCGGTTGTGCGGGATAGCTTAGTGTTTGAATTAAAAACTGGTGTAGGTACTTGGTATATCAATCCGATGAGTAGAAGCCGAGCAATCGATAAAAATATCAATCACGTCCGAACGAAGTTTGATGATATTGGTACTTTTGGTTCTAGAATAACACACAGGATCCGTACGTACATAAATTTGAAGAAATGACTGGCGTTCTATGGGCGAGGGTTTAGCACTTGACGGCTGATGATGATGATTATGACGACGACGATGATAATGATGATGACGATGATTCCGCCTGATGACGATGGTTTGGCAACAAAAGACACTGTAGAAAAGGCTTATGAGCATGATATGACTTTTTAGTTCAACGAAACATCGATAATGACGAGAAGGATTAGAAATGGACTGATAATGATAATATCGACGCCAAGTTAGATTCCTCAGCGTAGAATGGCGATTAGGTACTATTAAGTATGGGTTTATTCCCTTTCTCCTCACCAGCTTTGTCCCACTAGTGGGGAGAAAGGGAAAAATAAAAAATATATGGCCTTTCTCCCCACTATGGAATATATTATTTGACAGACAGAAAGGTAATAATCGAAAAATTATTCTGTCTATCCGAAAAAATACAAACTTGAGTTTGAAACCAAATTGTTTGAATTTGAAACAGGTATCTTTTTTGCGACGCAGGGTCCAACTAAGAGCATTTTTGTGGAAAAGAGATACCTATGCATTGAGAGCTCAAAAACGTGCCACTAGGTCAACTAATAACACAATTAATCTATCGATCTGATCTCCATTATGCCTACCCAGTGGCATATTATTATGTACTAGGTGATGCCCGCGGCTTCACGCGCGTGGTCATATCTGTAGATTAAAAGTACTATTTGTGCTATTCCAGGACCTAAAATACCAATATACCAACATTTGATCAAAATTCCTTCAGCTGTCAAAAATATTTATATCGATTGCTCGGCTTCTACTCATCGGATTGAGATATAAAGTACCCCAGTTTTTAATTAAGAACATAAGCTATCCAACTGTTAAAACCGCATTGCAATCGGTCCTGTAGTTTTTACTTGATGCGCGAACAAACAATGAGACAAACAGACAGACACGAATTTATAAAATGAATTCAAATTCGAATTTTTATATTCTTGTTCAGTAGCTTATTTTATGTACCCTAGACCATTTATTTTTATACGCTTTATATTAGTTTCACTTGTATGTTTGTATGTTTGGAACAGACTCCTTTGGACGCTATTTTGACCCACTTTAAACGGTCAGATTTCATTTAAATTTTGCACACCTGTCAAAGACCGATGACAATGCCAAAATTAAAAAAAAAAAAAAAAAAAAGTTTAAAAAACTAAAAAACACGTTTTACATTCAAAACCAAACTAAAAATAGAAAATAAATTTTAATAATGTAAATAAGAAAAAAAGCGTGGGGTGCTTTTTAAGATATTATCGAAATAATAATCCTTCTTCTCATATCTGTCAATGAAATATTTATAACTATTGACCCAGGCACCCCACGCTTTTTTTGATATAAACTTTTTTTCTTAATTACACTATTAAAATTTATTTTCTATTTTTTAGTTTGGTTTTCTTATATAAAGCGTGTTTTTTAGTTTTTTTAAACTATTATTTAGTTTAATTATCTTCTTCGTACAGACTTTTTAGTTCCTATTGCTTTATTATAAGTATAGATGTTCTGAGCCAACTGGCTGCTACAATACATACAGGATTACTTTATGATAGGTATGTACACAGTTGAGAGAGTACACACATCAGCCGCATTTCATTTTCCGGCAGAGCGAACAGACGAATTTTGTTAATGTTCTCTCTCCGATATTGGAAATCAGAACTCAGAGCTGCGCTAATGCCCATTCCGGATTGGATGGTCAATAAATAGTGTCCGACCGTCTGTGGTCAGTTGTTCACAGTTCATCGAACATGCACGAGTGAGGTGGTTTTCAACGTCGACTATAACCTAATTTGGTGTTATATTAATGATAGCATTTTCCAGAAGGAAAGCGTGTACTCATTTGATTGCATAATCAGTCACCGGACGTGACACAAGAGCTTTCAAGTAAAAGCAAGGTTGGAGAATTACTTTTCTGGAAGAGCCGTTTCATTTAGCGATGCGTTTAGCAACTGTAACTTAGTCATATATGACGTTTAGCAACTGTTTGAGCGGGCAATGTTTAAGATTTTTTATGGAGAAATTTAAACAAACTCTTAGAGTAGTCGCAGCCAATCTATATGTTTGTGAAGTTAGGCTCTGTGAACAATTGCGCAGGTACTGCTGTGGGAATAAAACAGCATCAAGTAAGAGCGAGATAGAATATGCGAAAAACGCAAGCGAGTGAGCGAGTCAGTTATACAATGCTGTCTTCACCTTCAACATTGTGATTGCGCCTCAAAAATAGCAGTTTGCGCAGCGACTAGCAGACAACTTCCGAGACACATACTTCCGCTGCGACTACTGTACTACTCTACTATAGTGTTGTGTCATAGACAACTGCATATCACTCACTGCATAATACTCCGTACTCTAGGCAGGCTTTTGACGAACGTCGCAGTGAGAGCATTTGATTATCGCCCTTTTCCCGCTGATATCAGTAGTTTGGCAGTAGTGAGCGTCCTCGGAACTAAGATTTTTGTACTATTATTTATTCTGTGACTAAATTCAGGAGATGAAACAATGTCAATTTTGTTTCCATGGACGCTCGCTTTGAATCGGATCAAACAAAAGTACGGCAAAGCACGCGGGCAAAGCCAAACCATACATTATAGAGATCAGTGTTGTGCACAGAAGAATTTGCGGTGGGTATTATTGGGTTTCTATCTGATATGTAATAACATGAAATGCTATTTTCTATTTAACAGAGTAGATGTACTTAATACTTTTAGAATATATTGTAAATAAATTAATATTAATATGAACTAGGTATGTGCGCATTTACACTCGAGAGCAATGAATCCGGGTCACTTAAAGAAACCTATAAATCTCGGAAACTAAGAATGCTAGGAACTTGGTGTACAGCATGCCAAACCGCGTAAACTCAGTAATGGAAGCACGAGGAGGCAATACATAGTATTACAATTCAAGAAAATCGTAATGTTCTTCAAATATGACATGTTTCCTATTTTAGTTTTAAAGCGAGATCAGCAGTTTTTTCTTTTTGTAATTTATAGTAGATAAAATTTAGTGACTCATAAATTTTATTACTTTCATTTAAGGAGTATTTAATTGTCTATTAAACACAATTTATTTCATTAAGCTAGCATTCTTAGTTTCCGAGATTTATAGGTTTCTTTAAGTGACCTGGATTCATTGCTCTCGAGTGTAGTAGAACTAATCTAGGTCCAGCACAAGGATTTAAATAGTACATTCTCTCAAGCGGAGTCTACATCGTTAAACAAAAGAGTGAAGCATAGCAAATGGCGGTTGTGAACGTAGTTTGATTTTCCGTGTGAATTTGATAGAATTAACACGACTATCAAGACATAGTCGTAAGTGCTAAAAACAAAACAAAAAAAATGAGGCAATTTAAATGAGAATGTTTGCTAACCTTCTTTAAATCGTTATAGATCCTAAATGGTCACTAGAAATGAAAAATGATATGAAAAACCTAGATGATTTTCAAATACCTATTCAATGATGCCCCACTTAACATAGTTCGTCGACTTCATTGTTTTCTTTTACACAATATGGCGTCTGCTTGTCGCCATATTGAGTTTGATTACTGTCATGTCTTTCTTAGCACTCGCAATCGCAAGATTAAGACAATTCGATTGCCGTAAGAATCATACGTCAATCGAAATATATACATATCAAAATCCGTCCACGCGTTTGGTCTATATAGTGCCACAGAGGAACAGACATACATACATACATACATACATACATACATACATGCATACATACATACATACATACATACATACATACATACATACATCCATCTAGGCTGATAAACACCTGGCCTTTGCGTTGCGCAGTCTGGTAAAAAGGTCGAGCTTATGCTGCGATGTGGCGGCCGATCGGCATAACATGGCGTGTGTGCTTCTCTTTCGACTTGGCGGTATGGAGTCCTCGTTTTTTAAACCTTCTTGCTTACTAAACGAGATCTACCAACCTACCTAGAAAACCTACTAATCTAAAAGCAAGCAACTCAGAATTCTTGCCCCCCCCCCCCCACCCCGGTCGGGTTCAGCAACAAGCGGCACTAGGATAACATAATCCAAAGGAGAAAACTGACTTGTCAGCGAGCAGCACGCGTTGCGAGCAGTTGAGCAACTCCAGCTGCAGTGGGGAGTAGGGAGAGTTCGGCGGCGGGGTCGGCACGCCGAACGCAGAGAGGGACGTCGAGAACAGGCTCTCTGTCACTGTCAACAAAAAAATGTTAAATTAAAAACAATACAAAAACTTTTATACAGTAGCCATACGAGTATCATGGTGAAACTTAGAACGGGCTAACACAATTAAATGCGCATACAACATTTCGTATCTCTGCTGTTACCCGTTGAGGACCTGAGTGCAGCAACCATGTCATATACTAAAACTTAGAATCGGCTACCATAATAAAATGCGTACACAAAATTTGTGTCTGTGCTGTTGACCGTTGAAGAGTTCCTTTATCTGGAGCTTATCCTGGATGTCGATTCAGGTCATGCTTACCATAAAAATACATTGTCATTGGAACTGAACCAACATGTAAAAATTCATCTCGGATAAGACGAAGTGGTTCTAATTCAGCTTACAAAATTTGTCCTGAACAAACATACATACATACGAACATTGCAAGTTAAATAAAAGCTTTTAACATACCTACATCGTTCATTTCATTATCTGAAGAAAAATAGTGGCGCATAGGATAATCTCGGTCATCAAGCGAATTGGTCTTTTTACCCGACTACAGCAAAGCAAGGGAAGGCTAATGAGTTTAAAAGTCTATGTATGTGGGTATGTGGATGTTCCACCATAGCGTCGCCACTATTGGTTCGATTTTGACAAGCGAGGTGTCAATCGATTCGTCTTCAGGTATAATAATAGGTCGCGATGTAAAAAGAACGCTGGATGAAAGTGGAGGGGGTGTGTTTGCGCATGGGTACACTCGCGCACAAAAGTACTAGGCCTATTGTTATAAATAATTATTAATACGCCTTCCGCTACTAAATAGACCGATAAATCGCCTAATACGCAGCCTAACCGCCAGTGTTCTTTTTACATGACGCGACATGTATGTAGAGTGTATATTTAGAGAGTCATAGGTTTTATTTTACCCGACTACGGCAAAGCAATGGAAGGGTTATGTGTTCAAACTAAAAACTTGGTCCGATTTTGACAAGCGAGGTATCAATCGATTCGACATCATCGCAATAGTGTCATAGACTAAGTTTTACCCAACCATAGTAGTGTCATAGACTAAGTTTTACCCAACCATAGTAGTGTCATAGACTAAGTTTTACCCAACCATAGTAGTGTCATAGACTAAGTTTTACCCAACCATAGTAGTTTTTTTTTGTTTTTGAACTTAAGTCTTGATGATTGTAAGTAAATGTAACTAGAATTTTTAGGCAAATATGTTCCTTCTGCACATCGCCAGGACAGTTTCCACCCAGATGCTGATTTTGTTTAGGTAATGATGCTGTCAAACAAATATTGCAAGCCGTTGAAAAAACGTGCAGCCTGAATCTGCTATATTTTCTCTCAATATATTTCTAACATAATAACTCATCCATACCAATATATAAAAGTGAAACGTTATCGGTTTGTTTGTTTGGGGAGGATTCACGCGGTAACGGCTGGACGGATTTTGATGAAATTATGAATGGAGATAGTTTATACTCTGGAATAAAACATAGGATACTTTGTATTCCGGAAAATTGTAAGAATCTACGGGAAAAACTGGTAAAATGTTGATTACTCGCTGTAAGAAACGGTTGCCTTGGAATTGCGGGAAAACTAAAAACATTATATCTATCTCCATGAAACCAGACACATATTAACATAATCAATAACACATGACCTGAATTAATCTGAACATAATTAACTAGTGGCTCTGTGAGCTGTAGACCTCGCGAGCACAAACTTATTTGCAAACAATCTAGCGGCGCACAGAAGCACCTAGTTACCTTATTGTAAAACTAACGTTAATATCCAAGGTACTCCATGAATCTCTACCTAGTGGGCAAAGGGCTGATTCCACTGGTAGAAACCTAAAAGTGAGAAATTTACTGCATTTTGAGGAGCTATATATTCTGCTCATCATGCCGAAGATCCGTATCAGAACTTCACCAAATTTTTATGAGACTACATTTCAAATAAAAAAAGAACCATCGAAATTGTATCTAATAAGGCCCCATTTAATTCAGTAGCCCCCTTTTTGCTCTTTTATTGGGTAAATACCTTCCACAATCAAAAAACCTCCGACGATTAAAAAAATCGTTTAACCTGTATTCCAAGTTACGTCTCGACCGGTTGAGAAATGCGACCTGTAGAGGAGAACAGCCGGAGATCCGGACAGCGCGCGGACTGACAAACGAAAGCATAAAAATGCTTGCGTTTGTCAGTCCAAAAAAAAAAGTTGTGGTCAAAAGCCCAAGCTGAGACGGAGAAGCTTCCTAGCACCGACTCTTTCTTTTCTCATCCCTTTTTCAGGCCCTTTAAACCCGGCTCAAATCCATTTCCATCCCCCCTGCAGCGCTGTTTCCCACCATCAGAACAAAGAGTCTATTTCCGTCGGCCCAAGGGACAGACCCTAATTACTGCACATCAGTCGACTCCCGCGCACATGTGCCGTGCGTCGCCACTATCTAGCTGGTTACAGTGATGCAGGTTCACCTATACACGGCTCCTAAATACTACCCACACACATGAACGAATTGAATGATCAAGCTGGGAGAGTATGACTGTATCCATAGATCTAAATAAATGGGGAGAGATACGGCACGCTTTGATCTATCTATCTATACTTTTAATAAAGCAATATGAACGAAAAAGTCTGTACAAAGAAAATAATTAAAGAAATGGTCTAGGGTACTTAAAATAAGCTACTAAACAAGATTTTTTATTAAATCGTGTCTGTCTGTTTGTTTGTTGGTCTGTATGTTTGTTCATGCATCACGTAAAAACTACTAGACCGATTGCGATGTGGTTTTTACTGTTGGATAGCTTAGGGTTTGACTAAAAAACTGGTGTACTTGGTATCTCAATCCGATAAGTAGAAGCCGAGCAATCGATAAAAACTTTCTGACGGCTGATGGAATTTTGATCAAATGTTGGTAGGTATATTGATTGGTATTTTAAGTCTTGACAATAGAGTACTTTTAACCTAGAGAAATGAATAAGTATGCGAAGCCGCGGCCACAGCTAGTATCACATAAACACATACTGGACTAGATACAACTACAGGCAAACAAACCCACACAGTTGTATTCCCACCGTTGTGCTTCATATGCATTATTCATGTAATAGAGACATACGCAGACTGTAGCGCGAATGGGAGTCACTGCTAACATGTGCTGCACAGACGACAATCCGATTGTAACTAAGGTCAATGAAGGCCAATAGTGTGTGTTGAACCTATTTACGCAGTCCACGCCCGAGGAGATTGTACCTAATCCACCCAGGTTCTAATAAATCTAAGACTGTACCACATACTTTTGCTACGTCAAGAGACTAGTCTTGTCCTTTTCGGATTGAAAATTGAGCCAGTGGTGGGCTAATTATCCTGGTAGAATTGCTCAGTGAATAGTGGAACAAACATTAACATTAACGTACATCCGGCTGTGATAGCTGTCAGATTAAAAAAACTTAGAAGTATAGAGAAGTTAGAAGTATAAAGAAAAGGCAAAAAATCTAAAGTGAATCAATTGACAGCGTGATGCATTTTTTCCCCCGACTTTCTGTCCTGCGTGAACTCGCCTATTACCTTTCAACATAATATGGAGTCCCGATGAGTTTATTCCTGTTAAATTATCAAAATATTTTTATTCAAATTATTCTCGTTTGTTATGTTTTACTATTTCAATTATTTTAAACTATAGCTGTGCCCGCGGCTTCACGCGCGTGGTCATTTCTGTAGGTTAAAAGTACTATTTGTGCTATTGCAGGACCTAAAATACCAATATACCAACATTTGATTAAAATTCCTTCAGCCGTCAAAAGTTTTTTATCGATTGCTCGGCTTCTGTCATCGGATTGAGATACCAATTACTCCAGTTTTTAAGACAAACTCTAAGCTATCCAACAGTGAATGAACCGCATCGCAATCCTGTAGTATTTACTGTATCGGTCCTGTAGTATTTACATGATGCGCGAACAAACAGACAGACAAATCTAAAAAAAAAAACTTGATCATTACTTTATTTTAAAAACTTTCTTTTTATCTTCTTTGTACAGACTTTTTGTGTTTATTGCTATATTTTATTATAAGTATAGTACTGCAACATCAATCAAGCCTGAGCCTATCCCATGTTATTGCTATATTATAAGTATAGTACTGCAACATCAATCAAGCCTGAGCCTATCCCATTTTATTGCTATATTATAAGTATAGTACTGCAACATCAATCAAGCCTGAGCCTATCCCATGTTATTGCTATATTATAAGTATAGTACTGCAACATCAATCAAGCCTGAGCCTATCCCATGTTATTGCTATATTATAAGTATAGTACTGCAACATCAATCAAGCCTGAGCCTATCCCATGTTATTGCTATATTATAAGTATAGTACTGCAACATCAATCAAGCCTGAGCTTATCCCATTTTATTGCTATATTATAAGTATAGTACTGCAACATCAATCAAGCCTGAGCCTATCCCATGTTATTGCTATATTATAAGTATAGTACTGCAACATCAATCAAGCCTGAGCCTATCCCATGTGAGATACTTAATTATTATTATAAAGGTGAAAGTTTGTATGTATGTTATTTGTATGACGACCGGTTGGTCTAGTGTCTAGAAACCCTAGGTACGTAATCAAACGGTCGCGTGTTCGAATCCTGCAAGATGCAGTCATTTGTGTGATGAGCAGAAATGATTGTTTCCGAGTCATGGATGTAATATTCGTATCTATGTATGTTTATCCGTGATCTAGTACCCATAGTACAGGGTATCCTAGTTTGGGGCTAGGTAAATGGTGTGGAATTGTCTCGTTTTTTTTTTTTTTTTAAATTTATGAATACTGTATGTGAGGGTGTGTGTATGTTTGTTATGGCTCCTCTTCACAATCAGCGGTGATCGTTACTCGCGTGATCATCTGTCATCGGCAAGGTAATTGTACGATCATCGTACAAGCATCCACACGATCGTCCGTGATCATTTGTTAATCGGCAACCCTTATAGGTATTTAAATTGGTCTCATAAAAAATTGGTGAAGATCTGATGAGGATCTTCGGCGAGATGAGCAGAATAGCTCCTCAAAATGCACTAAATTTCTCACTTTTAGGTTTCTACCAGTGGAATCAGCCCTTTGCCCACTAGGTAGTGATTGATGGAGCAACTTGGTTATTAAAGTTAGTTTTACAATAAGGTAACTAGATGGAGATACTGTGGACCGCTAGATTGTATGCAAAAAAGTTTGTACTCTCGTGGTCTACAGCGACAGTGGTCTCGTGGTTCACAGAGCCACTAATATAATTAAAAAAAAAACAGCCTATATTTCTTGCTGATAATGTAGCTTTTTGTAGGTGAAAGAATATTTAAAATCGTTTGAGCATTTTTTGAGTTCATCCATTACACACAAACAAACATACAAAAAGTTAAATCTTTTCTCTTTATAATGTAATATTTTGTTTAGATAATTTTGGGATTTCATTTTTCTCTGATCTCTGCTCTGATAAGGTTTCTTTATTTGACTAACTAGTAGTTTATTGCACTCTCAATAATAGCGGAACAAAATCAAAACAACGCCACGATGACGCAAGACGTACGCACCGCTTCGCAGTCCTCCGGTGGAGTGATCGGCGATCGTGTGAGCACGCACACGCAACTAAACGCGAATTCCCTTTGATGTGTGCCCGAAAAACCAACAAGTCACCGAGCGCCGCGATCACTATGGCGATTATAGACGGTGATGGGCGACTACAAGCGAGTAAGATCTTCCACACGATCGTGCTTGCGTGAAGTCGTCTATAAACGCCGATCGTGAAGAGGGCCCTTTTCACTTCATGCTCAAACGGCTGTACAGATTTAGATGAAATTTGGAATGGAGATACCCAGCTAAGCTAATATACTCTGGAATAATACAGGATACTTTTCATCATCATCATTAACGCAGGTGAAACTGCGGGGCACAGCTAGTCATCTTCAGAAATGGCGTGAGTTCCACCACTGGCTGGATTAATTCCATATCGCGTACGCTCGCGCTGTCGCGCAACACTCGACGACGTTTCATTTCAGTTTATTTACGAACGTAATTACCGCATGAGGCGGGGACTGTGACGAAATGGCATGACGGCATCAATATTTCAGTTTGCGATATGGGAGAAAACAAAGAAGTGCTTCCTGAACTGTGGCATTAGACGGACGATAGAAGTAAGTTTGCTATTTGATAAATGGCGTTGCGTAATCTACAGAGCGCGAGAATTCTGTCTTTGAGGCAGCTGTGAGGCTGAGTCATGGCAATTTGATATCATCAGAAATAATTATAAAATAAGATGTAATTATAAAACTAGAAGTGTCAGGCCGGGATGCGGGATTTCTAAACCGATTTTAATGTTTTATTTTATTTGATTTGAAAGTGTTGACCACCATTCAGTACTTAGGTACTTACCTAGTATTCATTCGTATTTACAGCTTTTTTGCATTTCGGCAAATTGACCGATCAGGGTTTGTCGATCGTCCTATAGTGGAACTCAGCCTTAAGACTAAAGGCACGCTTAGCGAATTGAAAGAAATATAGTAGGCGCAGCGAAATTATGTGTCTCGGAAGTTATCTGCTAGTGGCTGCGCAAACTATTTTTCAGGCGCAATCCCAATGTTGAAGGTGAAGACAGCATAGTATAACTGCATCGCTCACTCGCTTACATTTTTCGCATATTCTGTCTCGCTTTTACTTTATGCTATTTTATCCCCACAGCAGTACCTGCGCAATCGTCACAAAGCCTAACTTCACAAACATACACATTGGCTGCGACTACTGTACAAGTGTATGTACAAAATTGCATCTAAAAAAATATACTAATGATCCAATTTTGATACAATTTATATGGAAACAACCTGGATGGATACTCATTCAAATAAAAAAAAAAAAAACATAGGATCGGTGAAAATACATTAAAAAAAACGAACATAGTACCTCCTTTTGTGAAGTCGATTAAAAATGAATGACGTGGATGTGGTGCTGTATTTACAAGTACCAAGGACACATGACATCGCAACAGGTTTCAAATAATCTTATCCTGTGAGCACACTAGCCGAAAATACTTTTTAACAAAACAAATATGGTTGTCACTCGATCCCATGTTGGCGGAGCGTAAGCTAACCCTACTGCAGCGTGTCGCTTGGCTTAGATTCCGTGCCAAGAATGCAGATGTTTAATCCTGAGTAAGTCACGGCTATACTTGGGTTCGTACGCGAGTACCTACGCCGAGAATTACTATAATTAATTGTATACGGATAAAAAAAGAAGGAACAGTTGCGTATTAAACTGGAGTTAGAAAAGATAGATATGATATATTTTATTATAACCTAGCTTACCCGCCCGCGACTTTGTCCGCGCGGACTACAGTTTTCGCGAAAATAGCATCCTATGTTCTTCTAGGATATTAAAAACCTATGCAAAAGTAGGTATAGCACCAACGCTCTTGATGTTTTTGGCAGACTTGTTATTTCGTTTCCATGGCAACCGTTCCTTACAGCGAGTAATCAACATTTGCCAGTTTTCCCGTAGAAACTTACAATTTTTCGGGATAAAAAGTATCCCTATGTTTTATTCCAGGATATAAGCTATCTCCATTCTAAGTTTCTTCAAAATCCGTCCTGCCATTATCGCGTGAAAGCTCCCCAAACAAACAAACAAACAACAAACAAACAGACAACATTTCACTTTTATACATATATTGGTATGGATAGACGGACAAAAAAGAAAGGAACAGGACCTTTTCCTCGCGTATTAAATTGCTGGAGTTGTAACCAAACGCACGTATATGCACGTAGACTAGCGACCAGCCCCAGCTTCGCACGGGTAGATATATAGAAAGATAAAATTAGTGGGTACTTTATTTGGACAAATAGAACAACAACAATTTCTTAAACAAAATGTTTATGTTTATAGGTTTTATACTCACGTACCATTTCGTCTACAGTATTATTCTGTTTAACGCAAGGAGGTTCAATTATGGTTACTATTTCGTGTATTATTAGCATAGAGCATTTCCTACGTCAATGATTATTAGATGTTCTGTGATTTCGTTTCCATGGCAACGTTCCATATACAAAGACCCGTATCTCCTTTTTAGTTTGTGATCTTACGTAGTATTTATGTACTCTTTGGTTTGTGATACAAAAAGATCGAGATTTTATGCAAAATGTATTACCTCGCGTTATATTATTGCATTTTCGAAGGGAAATCTAATTATTTGAAAAATAAAATCCTGCTAGTGTTACTCGTTGATAATTTAGCTTTCGTTATGTGAAATATTTTTTTAAATCGGGTCAGTGTTTTTTGAGTTTATCCATTACAAACAAACAATCAAATCTTTCCTCTTTATAATATTAGTGTAGATGTAGACTAATCGCTCGCAGTCTGCGTTATTGCGGCGGAGCGCTTTCGCGCCCGCCCCACGCTGTAGAGGTAATTTATAGATCAACAGCAAAAACCCATCATTAAAAAAAAAAACGCAGTCTGCGCGCTTCCATACATACTTGGAAGTTCGGGATTATTCGTGCGGATTCGTTAAACGTGTCTAAAGTGAGCGCGGCCTAAGGTTCAGGCGCAAAAGTCATCGTGACGTACATTATCATATTCGCAAACGGTACAAATCGCAAAAGGTCCAATTCTCAAGAGGTCCAACTCGTAAAAGGTAGAAGTTTTGTCTGTTAAGACGTAAGCGCGCTGGACAATTATAGGGTTGATTTGTTATGTATGGCAGCTCCACGAGGCGCTGATGCAGCACGCGCTGCTCCGCGGCGCATCTCCCAATTCTGCCACTTCGGTACCTAGCATGGGGCCGGTAGTACACATTACTTTAGGTTAGAATGTAAAATGTAGTTTAAATATATTAATAAACCTAGTTATAGGTCATTTGGGTTTCTTTGCATCCTCCGGCTGCGGCCTCCGTAACTGATTGCCAAACATTTATTTATTTATATATATATACCTCAACATTTATAATTTATAATAGGTAGGTGTAAATTTAAAACAAATAAGTATTGTTTTGTAGTGCAAAGTAAAAAACTATCTAAGGGGGTTACTACATAACAATATTACAATATACACAGCTTTATTTAAAAATAAATAGGATACCATAAACAGGTAAAAAATAACAATGAAAGTTGAACATTTTGCGAATTTGACAGGCTTATTCCATAAATCCCCTTCGACAATCCCCCATAATGCGACTTGGATATTTTGAGAAATGGACATCATGCGCTTAAAACTTTTTCAGAATTATACTGTTTGCGAAAATGAAATAAGATATGAAGTTTTGCGAGTAAAATCTCCGACACGCTTGCCTTTAAATTCCTGCATTAAATTAATGAATTCCTATTAATTTTCCTTGACATACCTTTAGTATCAGTAAACGCAAGAAGCGAGCCGTCGTTCGGGCGCATTTCACGGGTGTCACTCAAGGCGAGCCAAGTTTTATTAATTCCCAGATGCATTAGACTGATTGTACGGATGTTAAACTGGTACCAATTATATCATTATAGCAGACGTAGACAGAGCAACATTCGGGTAGTGTTTGGTCTGGTTAGAAGCGAATACACCATCGCCACGCCGCATTGTTGTGTCTATCGCGCTCCGGCACTACCTATCTGTTATTAATGCAGCGGTATTTCTGCCAGACTTATCAATTATAAGGAAACCAATTGGATAATAATGTAAGCGATAATCACCTGTCCAAATTATTTCAGCATTTCATTAGTTACAGAGGTCGAGAAACTATGGATGGCTTTGGTTTTTTTTAAACGTTATCGGGTATCTAAGGAAGTATTCCTCTTTATCTACACTAATATTATAAAGAAGAATGATTTGATTGTTAGTTTGTTTGTTTGTAATGGATAAACTCAAAAAACACAGACCCGATTTAAAAAATTCTTTCATAGGTGAAAGATTACTTTCTGATAATTTAGCTTTCTATATAGGTAGGTATAGAAAGTTAAATTATCAGAAAGTAACACGAGCATGCAAACTACATTTTTCAAAAAAAATGAGTTCCTTTCTAAAATTGCAATAATGTAAACAGAGGTAATCAGAGTAATTTTTTTTTTTCAAAAATATCGATTACTTTGTGTATGTCATGGAAACAAAATCACAGAACAGATCCTACCTACCATACATCCTACAGACCTACACGAAATAGCAACCTGTTAAAAAAAATCTAGACGTGGCGTAGACATCTGTTTTTTAAACCCAAGAAGGTTGAATTACGGTTACTTCCCACCCGGTTTTTAAATCAAAGGAGATTGCATTTTGTTGTAATGTTCTATTTGTCCAAATAAAGTACCTATAAATTTTATCTTTCCGTGTATATATCTACCCGTGCGAAGCCGGGGCGGGTCACTAGTACTTCACAAAATTGATCAAAGTCGAGAGTGATCAGTAAGTGTATGTATACCATAGATAGGTTAATACTTATTACTATGTGCCATTTAAATCAGAGACAAAATACACAACAACTGTAGATTTTCAAAGAAATGTATCACTCTTCCGTTCATTTCACTCACTTACTTAAGTAACGTCAGTTGTAGGAGTCTCTTTACGTAAACTGGTTGGAGCAGAGCAGTGCAGCGCAAGTTGATGCTTAGGTCAGACTTATTCTAGGTGTTGCTTTGCTAAGTTTATGCTTTGTGAACTTTAGTGCAGACGGGCATTAGAATAGTTGGTAAAAGTCCGCCATTTCAAAAAGATCGCTGTATTGGAGCTCAAAGGCAGCACATGACGTACACAACCTAGATTTGGTATCTTTGAGCTCCAATGTCTCAGATACGCGACACTGTTTTTTTTGTTAGTATAGAAGTCTATCGATTTATAAAGTTTTTATCAGTGGCCACGATTACGTTTTTTTTTTCCGCCATTTTGTGGTGGCGGCCATCTTGTTTTATGTGTAAGCATCTAATGGCGCGGTACGGGGGTAACGCCGATTCTTGGCCTGGCGATCGAGCGGCCTGGCGACGCTTCGCTCGTGGCTTGTCAGCTTATTCCGCCTCAGCTCGGCCATATTCAAGTTACAAGCCATCACATAGTTTTATTAATGTGCAAATAGTAAACACTCCAGTTAGGAATTGAACTCCGGTAGGCACTACAGACTTGCGACCGGACGGTCTCCCGTTACACCAACCAGACTTATGGTATCCGAAAAATAAGTATAGATCAGGTTTCTGATTCACAGTTGAGCAATGAGAGCGCGCGGTGCAAAACGGTGCTCGTTGTTTTAGTTTTTTTTTATGTTTACCCAACTGCCAGGCGTCCCGGGAGAGTTCTTTTTTTTAATTTTGTATAAAAAAAGTTTAAAAAAAAATGGTATTCCGTACTCCATAGTAAAATGTAAGGAGCTCTTTCCAATGGGCTCTACATCAGGATCGGTTCAAACCATTATTTCGTGAATGACCTTTTCTACAGGAGTGGCGCAACATCACTGTCAATCGTCTGTCAGTCATTATGACGTGCAGGTAATTGGACGGCCTGCGAGCGGCTCGAATGTTCCGAATGTGACCCGCGGCGGCGCCCCGGGGGTACATCTGTCGGGGCGTATCTCCACGGCTGTCACTTCGGGGAATAAAATACTGATTTGAGGTGACGCACTAACTGCAGTTTTATCTTAGATAGCAAGAGTATGGCTTAGGCGGTATTTCAATACTTCAAGCGTCTCAAATTGTTTATATTCTGAGTAATCTATGCCAATATACAAAAGTAAAACATTGTCTGTTTGTTTGTTTGTTTGTTTGTGGAGTTTTCACGCGACAACGGCTGGACGGATTTTGATAAAATTTTGAATGGAGAATATACCCTAGAATAAAACATAGGATACTTTTATTCCCGGATAAAGTGAGTTTCCACGGGAAAACTAGAAAAATGTTGATTACTCGCTGTAAGGATCGGCTGCCATGGAAACGAAATAACAAGTCTGTCAAAAAACTTCAAGAGCCTCGGTGCTATACCTAGTTTTGCATTGGTTATTAATATCCTAAAAGAACATAGCATGCTTTTTTTTCGCGATAAACAGTAGTCCGCGTGGATGAAGTCGCGAGCGGGAAAACTAGTACTTCAATATAGCTCCTGATACAACATTTATTTGATGACACCATGCTATAAAAAAAACTGTTAATTCATTTTGGATTTACGATTTACCCGCGGAATTTTCTTTATCCGGGATAAATAGTATTGTATTTTTAAGCTATGTATAAAATTTCATATTAATCGATTTAGCCGTTTTGATGCGAAAAAGAGTAATACCAATTTACCGAAGTTTTCCCAACAATTAACTGAACTATTTTCCGGGATAAATGTATACTAGTGTGATCTCAGTATTGTACAGTACCTAGACTACCGATATTTAAAACTTCTGTTGCTGTTTTGGGAGTTAAAGCGAGTCGTCATTTTTCTGTTTTGCCAAAGAAATTTTAAATAAAAAGTAAGCTATGTTGGTGTCTTTTGTACACACAAACAAATTTTCATCAAAATCAGTCCAGCCGTTTTCGCATGAAAACGCCTCAAACAAACAAACAAACAGACAACGTTTCTCTTTTATATATTAGTGAGGATTCACAGTCAAATTACTCATTTTCTTAATCTTAATTTCAGATTCATCATATTATGATGTTTAGTAAGTTTCTTGCATATCAAATCTAGATAGGCTTGTTCATTGTCCGTTTCCCAATCCTATGATATCGACATTTAAGTTGTTCATCTTGTGCAGATATGATTAGATTTGTGTATCTGCCTTCCCAAGCATTAATTGTACTACAGAAAAGTAGATTACTATTTAATTCGAAATCTCATTATTTAAAGTCAAACCTAGCTTTAATAAGAATAATAGAAAAAAAAAGGTTTTTTATGCATTGTTGACGAGTTGTGAGATACCCTAAAAGTTTCAGCCGGATAGCTAACCGGCAAGTGCTCGAAATTTGTGTTGCAAGATTCCAGGTTAGAAGTACATACGTAGATACAAGTGAAGTGAAGTTAAATAAAAGCTTTTAAAATAGAGGGAAACCTATTCGTAACGCCCGATAGAATTTTATGTAGATTAGTAAAAGCATGTGTTACATCAGAATTGGAAAGTAGAACTGCATAGTATATCTAGTGCTACCAGAAGCTAGAATAAATGTAGACTCACCGCTGATTTAGACTTAAATTGAATGGTTGATTTGTCTAGCAAATGGAATATTCATGTTTGGTATAAACCCATTCTTAACAATGAGCACCAATCTGACTGCAGTTAAACTCCAAATTACAAAGCTTTTGTGGGACATAAAGCTGCTACAGATCGAGATCTGGTAGGTGACACTAGAAAATATAAAGCAGATTCATTTTCGCGTTTCTTTTTTGGATCCCTTTTTCAGATTGAAAAATATGATTGTTCGGAAATCCTCAAATGCAATTTTTAATACGTCTGTAAAACTAGATGGATTTGTAAGAACAAAATGTCCTTTGCTGGACACAGAGTTATGAATCGGCGATGAGCTTATGATATTTGTTAACAATATTATTGAAAAAACTGATATCCTTAGAGTATATATTTTAGTAATATTCAGTCTGAGGTGATATCAGTAGTTTCGGCCTGAGAGATTGGCGGTAAAGTAGCGGGTCAGCTTACCTTTATGCAGAGTGGGCCTGCTCTGCGCCGGGAACAGGGAGTAGAGGGGGAAACGAACACCTGGGACAAACATAAATAACGTAAATCGGGACAGAATAACGAAAACTGGGAACAAATTAAACAAACAGTAGGAGTTAAATGAAATA
This sequence comes from Alsophila aescularia, assembly GCA_946251855.1. Lineage (NCBI taxonomy): Eukaryota > Metazoa > Arthropoda > Insecta > Lepidoptera > Geometridae > Alsophila > Alsophila aescularia. The sequence goes on from OX276385.1 coordinate 41,347,584, forward strand.
AATTGCAGGTGGGACAATACTGGTACGAATTATTCTATTATTATGATAACAATAACAAAATTGGGACATAATAGAGGAATATTTAGGTAAACGCTATGTAGAGGCTACTTTATTTTACTTTCTAAAATATAAAAATTACCTAGGCACCAAAATTAAAACGGATCAACGAACAGGAAATCAAATACAAATAGAAAAAATGGATGGTTTTCTAAAATAATTAATTGCATTCATTCATTGCAATGAATCCTATGAAACAATTTTAATTGAATTTCATTTAAAATATAATTATACGAGTACATTTAACTGGAAAAATATAAAATGGACAAGCAAAATAAGAGTGTCTGTCTGTGTATAATGAGAATAAATTCAAAAATTTGTATAAAAAGTTGTCGGGCCGATATTTCCGATATTACGATATCGTAGTACCAGGAGCACATACCTTGCTGCAGGTCAGAGGGCGGGCGGGAGCGGGCGCCCCCCGCCGCCCCGCCCAGCATCGCCTCTCGTGTAGGACCACCTCACCACCTGAGTAAAAACACATTCATGTTAATTTGGTTAAAAAATATGTTTATATGAATACATATTAGTTGTAGGTTGTTGTTATTCTGTGATGTTGATAAAAATCTGTTTCATGAAAATACCTTTAATAGTTTAAAAAAAACAGTCAGTTACGGCAAATATTTAATATAAACGAAAATCGTTCGCTCTATGTATAAAAACCTGCAGTTTAAATGTGAAATAAATGATTACTATGCTTTTTGTTATACGACTGCCCGAAGAAAATAAGTGTAATGTTTTTAGGATTCATGTATGTCTGTTTGTATGTATGTATATGTGAGTTTCTTTATTCCACTATAACTTTTTTAAATGCCTAAACAGATTTAGACGCATGTGACTCCATTTTCAAATGTCAAACAATTGGGTATCAATTTGAAGGCCTTGCTAAGCACATTCCAACATTATATAACTATATAATTTATTGCCTTAAGTTATTTTTGTCTGAGTAGGCGTGTGTTTTGAGCTAGTATTTTATTAATTCCACAAGTCCTAGGTATATTCTAAAGATTTTATCACAAGTAAACCATGGATTCGGTTCTGAACATACTCTGGCTTCGTGTGGCACACACACACACTCTCACTGTATTCTATTTGAACATGTATTGTTTCCGCGAATAAATTAAAGCTTTGTTTCGTTGAACTGCCGCGATGCTATCGCCCAGGTCGTTGCAACTAGGTTGACCAATTTAAATTAATTAAATAGATTGATGACCACAGAAGATTTCATTTTAGGGCTCGGTTATCCAAAACGTGAAACGTTGTCTGTTTGGGGAGCTTCCACGTCAAAACAGCTGATCCGGTTTTAATGAAACTTTGTAATTAGGTACAGTACAATATAGAGACCAACATAGGATACTACTAAGGAACGGAATGACGTGCCTTTGCCGTGGAAACCATATAATAAATCTGTCAAAAAGCATCAAGAGCGTTGGTGCTATGCTTTTGCATTGGTTTTCAATAACCTAGAAGAACATAGGATGCTTTTTTCTCGATAAACTGAAGTCCGCGCGGACGAAGTCGCGAGCGAAAGCTAGTTTTAAATAGTCGCAGACTATGGCATAATTTGCAAATGACCTGCGCATGTATTTTTGTCGAGTTTTAATTTAAAATCCAACCATTAAAAAAAACACAATAAAAACCGGTCGCTTTTATAATCAAAGCTGTATGTTTGCAGCGGTTTCAAAGCACATCATATATATACTTTTATTGCATTAAATTAGAATAATGAATGCGAAGAGGAAATAATAAATTGCGGATTTTATCTTAATAAAAATCTTTTAACTGGAGATTCAAAAAACTAATTGAACACATAAATAAAAACAGTATAAGAGTTTCTTCCCTAACTCAACATAAATTACTTTAGAGCTTGTTCATGAATAATACAAATCGTATGTTATAATAATCTCGGAAATTATTGAATCGCGCAATGCCCGTCGCAAGATAAAATTATTATACGAGAAAAGTTAGTCGTATCGTAAACAATCCACAAGTCGTCTTATGTAACACCGCCTTTACAATTCAGTACGCGTCCGCGACCACTGATTAGTTCCTAGTTACTATTGACTAATCTTCACAGCACAGAATCGTTGATAAATACCACAGCCTAACGCGAAGTTACAGGCCAGACACGCCGCGAGCGCTCTTCGCGTTGCTGGTAGCCTGGTACTAGCGGTCGCGATTCACTTTCAAATCGACAAGAACGCGTCGAGATTGCGATTCGATTGCGATTACGAGACGAGCTCGACACAAACTCGTGCTTTTTCGTTCTTATCTGAACGACACAGAGTTCACAATTTGATAAAAAAATATGTTAAACTCGTGTGGTATATTCGTGTTTTCGCAGATGTTTTGAATTAGTACGTATTGTAGTATCGACGAATAATTCATTAATTATAAATAAACAGGTAGTTTCTTGAAATTGATAAATTGATTAATATTTTTGAGAATTTCCTTAAGTTAATAAAGTTTTTGCAATAAGTAGATACGTAATTTATTGGCGCCCAGAAAATCAACACAGCGAAAAAAATGAAAGACTTCAAACTCACGATAAAAATGTCAGTGAAAGAAAATATGAACACGCAATGCATTGAAAAGAGACATAGGTTTGTTTCTAAGCAAATTCCGAGTTCCATCCATTTGTTAGAATTGCATATGCGAAAACGTAATATTATATGACTTTGCTACGTTTATAATTTTAAATAAAGATAAAACCAACAATGTAGTGTTTTAAATCCACGCCTCTTCCTAACGCCATGGTCAAAACAATAGTAATTCCCTTGATGGCAATTATGTGATCATTTAGCTTCCGAAGCGTAACGAAACAGCATAGAAACACTACGGCAATATGGCAATAAACAGTAGGGATACTTCAAATGAGCAAGTGCTTATATTTTTTTAAAGATATTAGCTGTTTTAATTTATAACTTATACCTAAGTGTTTGTTTAATTATAACTAGTGATCCGCCCTGGCTTCGCACGGGTAGCTTATGTTTACGCCACCCGAGCAGCGGCCCGCCCGCATTAGCGTCTTTGCACCACAATAAAATAATAGTAGGTACGAAGAACGGTACGCGCAGAATTAATTGAAATCCGCTCATCAAAAAGGTCGTTGAACCGTTGCATCGTGTTGACGTGACGTGACGCAGTCTATAAAATGCCTAAGGTGCGTTGGACGTTTTTATGAGAAGAACACTAAAAGTATCCTTTAAGATCCCAAGATCCCAAGAGTATCCTTTTTTACCCGACTGCACGGAGGGTTATGTGTTTGGTTTGTATCTATGCTTGTTTGTTTGTACGTTTCTTTGTTTCTCTATACAATTTCAAATATATATAATTCTTATAACTAAACAGTAGCAATTGTCTTAAAAGTTTCTTATTTCAATTTTAGATTAGGTACATAAACAAGTTAGTGTAAATCAATGTTGCAATTGAACTATTAAAGTAAAGTTATGTATGTAAGTTAATAAGAAACATTAAAATTTATATAAATACTAGCTGCGCCCTGTGGTTTAACCCGAGTCCTTCAGAAACCGTGCACGTTTCCGGGACAAAAAGTAGCCTATGTGTTTATCCAGGGTATAAACTATCTCCATACCAAATTTCATCCAAATCCGTTTAGCCGTTTAAGCGTAAAGAAGTAACAAACATACACACACACCCTTACACACACACACACCCTTAAATACATACAAATTTTCACCTTTATAATATTGGTGTGATTATTTTTGCCGCCCGGTCAGCTCGTATTCAATAATATTGTTCGCAGTCGGGTTTTTTGTATTTTTATAATAATTTTACTTCGCACTGATATTTATCAGTTCGAACAAATTGTAACGCACCTAAATGTCTGAATTTAGATTCATTCTAAAAAGCAAAAATAATTAGGAAAAACCACGGAATAAATAATTGGTAAAACATTCAATGTTCATTCCTTTGTTAGACGCCTTGACGCATAGACAGAAAGATAGATAGGAACTCTGACTGGTGTTGATCTTACGATGAGAATCAAAATAGCCCAAGAGCTCTTACTGCTTTGTTAGTTGCGCTATCACTGGGAACATAACGGTCTATGAAAATCACAAATTAGAGGTGGGCTAGTCCGTTTGGATATTATTATCGCATTATCAGATTATGACATTATGATCAGAGCAACGGCATCGTTTGTGAGTGAGAGAGATGCCTATCTATAGTGTGTACAGTAAAGAAGGTGAACATCTATTTCGTGGCTATAACTATCATCATCATCATCAACAACCTATACTAGTCCACAGCTGGACATAGGCCACTGAGCCCGATCTTCGGCTGCTTGCGCTGCTAAAACTATTGATGAGACATAAAATATTGTACTACATGTTTATAGTACTTAGTACTAAAAATAATTCACAAAAAAGTCCGCGAGGCTGTATGGCTCACTATTATAGTTTTAAATTTTATTTATAGAAATACTTAGAGAAACCCTTAGCAACCCGTGCGAAACCGGCGCGAGTCGCTAGTAGTACAAACGACTGTTGACCCAACTGGGGAACTTTCCCTTTTTAAGGCCAGGCTCCAAGGTTACATTTTCCCACTCCCCACTCCCTTGCCACCTCCCCTACACTCTGCCACCCGCTACCCGCAATATGCACTGAAGTGCCTGCGTAACAAGGTTGAATATCGCGAGCGCAGTTTGAACACACAATTTAGCTCGGAACTAAATGACGTATGTCTCATAAGTTATTTATTTTATTGGCAGGTTAATAATTTAGTTAGGTAAATTTTGTCTAAGCATTAGATAATAAACTATATTTTCTTGCTGTGGAATTTATTTTAGAGATAAAACTTAAGCCGTTGAGTAATGTAAATATTACCGAAAATAACGTAATTTTTGATAAGACAATATATCGAATGAAATTCTGTTAATCATGTTTTTGTCTTAGTCTTAGAGAGATAAAGATCTCAAAAACATATATGTTAAGTTTCACATTTATCAGGTATGTGGTTGACCCAGCATATTTATGGAAAAATACCCTTAAAAAGCAGAGCCTGGTCTTAAGGCGGATGGTGAGAAGCACCTCTTTTCGTTACGTAAGTCGGTCACGTTACATACAAACACCTTGCTAATGACATGAACATAACTACGCACCTAATGTAGCCCGGCAGCTAGTTGCAGATGAGCCCTTACGAAACAAAGCCAGCGCGGCCGTCAGAACCGCCGCTCTCGCAACCGAATAATTAGTTTGACTTACTTTCGACAACTAAACACTAGTTAAACTTCCATTAAGTATTGTTTACACGGTGGTTAACTAAGGTACGTATTTAAAACACAACATAAGCGACGTAGTATATATATGTTTGTACGAAAATGTCTCTCGCTAATGGATCGATAATTCAAACTTATTTTAAAAGTTTTATATCTTCACTTGTATGTGTCAGTGACGTGCATTAGAAGAGGCCTACGTGCAGCAGTGGACAAATGATGATGTTTTTTTTTTATATTACGGACTAGGCAATCGTTTGACCACGTTCTCACCTGATGGAAAGCTATGATGTGGTCGAAGGTGTAGCACGCTTGCCTAGTAACCTATTAACATATATATTATTAATTAATATACCTATTCACTCTTGACTTGAACACACCGGGGTTATATTTTACCAGAAACACTGACGAGGGCAGGGCATTCCACTCCTTTGCAGTTCTTATAATAAACTTCCCGCCCGCGACTTCGTCCGCGCAGACTACTGTTTATCGCGAAAAGCACCATGGCAACCGTTTCTTAGCGAGTAATTAACACTTTTCCAGTTTTTCCAGTTTTCCCGTGAAAACTTACATTTTTCCAAAAGTATCCTTTGTTTTATTCCAGGGTACAAGATTGGGTACAGGGATTTGGGTTCCATTCCAAATATCATCAAAATTCGTCTAGCCGTTATCGCGTGAAAGCTCCCCAAAGTAACAAACAAACAAAAAGGATGAAGAAGCGTAACACTTCGTTCTTGTGCGAGGTATTTCTTCCATAAAAGGGTGGCGCTTTGCCGATCGTCTAGTCGTGCGGTGATGCGGTCATCAAGATTGTGCAGTTCTTGTGTACACTCTCCATAGTGCAATCTGTAGAATACCGATAGGCTTGCTACCTCACGTCGATGCGCCAGACATTGAAGCTTACTCTTTACCGGAGTGTCATCCCCAATGAGCCTCATAGCATGTCTCTCAATTGAATCCAAAGCCTCGAGCTAATACTTGGCAGAACCGTCCAGATGTATGCAGCCGTCCGTGATGATGTATGCAGCTGTATTCCATACAAGATCAGACCAGTGCTTGATAAAGATTCAAAAGCTGTCCCGGCGTGAAGTACCGCCTAACCTTAGACAAAATACCAAGTTTCTTTGCAGCTACCTTGGCTTTGGATTCAATTTAATGCCCAAAATTCAGGTTCGATGTTACGATGCTTATGATGTATGTATTTCTGTCTGTCCTGGAATCTTTTATGTAATTCACACACAATTTTCCGGGATAAACATATCCTATGTGTTATTCCAGGACCAAAAAAGTACCTAAGTATATAAAAATACATTTCATCATAATTAGTTCAGCCTTCCAAAAAGTTTATTGAATCCATTGCTCGGCTTGTACCAAAATTCAACCTTGTAGTGTTAATAGTGTCTGAATAAAATGGCTAAGACATACAGATAGACGGACAGACATATGTCGCGACACGGTACGACACGCAAATGCCGTCACGGCTTATTACTACGCGATATAGCGGCGCTTGCGCATCGTAGGTACTTATATATTATTATTATTGGCCGACATTATTGAAATGTTACCAAAAGAAGAAATTAAAAGGACCTTTATTCCGTCTCAGTCAGTTTACGGATGGACGCAGAAACGGATCTTTTTTTTGCTCTCAAGAAGTTTCCATAATGTCAGAAATTGAAGATCCTCAATAAAGTCACTATCTGAATCCGAAGTAAACATTGTGCAGTTGAAGGTACGTTTGAAAGCAGCAAAGGATGGTTAAGAAAAAAAAACGCGACACGACACGACACTTAAGTGTGCACACTCGCAGACATAACACGCCACGCCACGACACTAATAATATGTTTTCGCCTTACTGGTGCTGCAGAGGACGGAGGATACCGTGCCAGGGTTAGTTTTTAATTACATATCTAAAACATAACTACCTTGGTATTCTATCCAAATATCGTATAGTATTCCACGTGTTTCCTCACTAAGCCCATAACAAGGCCTATTCTCCTTACAAATCCATTATTCACGAGACAGGAAATCGATTCTCAAAACGAAACGGAAGAAACAATCGGGCAGTAAAGTCGTCCTAAATTTCATTTGCAGTTTCGCGTCGAGGGTCGGAGCTAAGAATGGGCTCTTTGGTCGTCTTTACGAGGGTCTGCAGTGGCGGGACCACAACAGTTACAATATTGTAGAAGTACAAGTGAAAACATCTTGAAAATGTTTCTCAAAATGAACATGGGTAAGACGAACATCATGTCAAATGCCCATGTCGCACCCATGCCAGTTTATATTGGGAACGATATTATCGAAGCTGTTGATCACTATGTCTACTTAGGTCAGACGATCCAACTGGGTAGATTCAACTTCGACAAAGAGGTCAACCGACGAATCCAATTCGGATGGGCAGCGTTCGGGAAATTACGCCATATATTCTCGTCGCAGATACCGCAGAGGCTCAAAACGAAAGTTTATAATCAGTGCGTGTTGCCAGTGATGACATACGGCACTGAGACATGGAAGCTAACTATTGGTCTCATACACAAGCTCAAAGTCGCACAGCGTGCAATAGAGAGAGCTATGCTCGGTGTTTCACTACGTGATAGAATCCGAAACGAGGAAATCCGTAGAAGAACCGAGGTCACCGACATAACTCTCAGAGTTTGTAAGTTGAAGTGGCAATGGGCAGGTCATATCGTTCGCAGAATCGACAACTGCTGGGTAATAAAGGTTCTCGAATCGCGACCACGAACAAGCAAGTGAAGTGTAGCGAAACTCCCCACACGACGGACCGACGACATTATAGCCATCGCAGGAAGTCGGTGGATGGAGGTGGCACAAGATCGCTCGTCATGGCGCTCTTTAGGGGAGGCTTATGTTTAGCAGTGGAGTTCATGATGATGACCAGTGAAAATCGTGCTTGGTTGAGGTTACGATAAATGCCTATCACAGAAATCGGAATATAATTGCTGTTATTATTCCTATTTCTGTGATGCCCTATAGATTTTATATACCTACTCTACAACGGGTTCATCAAGTAGTAGTCTATAAGTAAGTACCGAACTAGACCCTTCAACAGCATCAGCGAGCACATAGCTCTCTTTTAAAAGAAAACAATGGATGATTCATCAAGTTTACGATGCAGTTTGTCCTCCAATAACGACCACCATCGAGGTGATTTGGCAGTCCACTCTATGGACATAACAAAACAAGTACAATGCAGTGGCAGGGAATAAAAAACCGAACAAGTGCGAGTAGAACTCGCGTGGAGTTCCGTCCGTTCGAAGAATATATTATCTAACTATAATATTGAGAGATTTACCAAGTTATTTTAAGAGCATCAACACCTTATAGGTTTATCTGTAATCTATAAGTAAATGACTATTTTCTGAATTTAGGCTCAGTAGTTTTGGAGAGGCCGGTGGCCAGGTGGAATGTGAACCTGTGAAAAGCGGCTGGAAGAAAATGGATGAGGAGAGCTGGGCCCCAATTCTGTTAACTATTGAACCGCGATAACGCAAGTCGATCGCATGTTGTTTTGCGTTTTTTATTCTCTTTTACCACTTATTAACACTTTTACCACTCAGTGACGACGCGAACACTTAATGACTTTTTTTTTCTTTTTTTTTTCTTTTTTTTTTCGATGTTTCCTTTTTAAGTAGTAAAATAGAAAAATTCACAAAAGTTTTCATGCAATCGACTTACGTTATCGCGGTTCAATAGCTAACAGAATTGGAGTCCAGGAGTCGGCCGTAAAAATGTATTATATTGAAAAGCTGTCCACTATGTCAAAGCGCCTAGTGCCACAGATTACTAAACATAATGTTACTACGTGCTCTGTGCGCACGCGCTGGAGCGGTGCTGGTGGCTTTCGCATGGTCATCGTACTCGTAAACGCTGATGTATTGCAGTAAATGGGAATAAGTATCTGCGGTCTTTAACGGAATAGTCAAATAACTACAGTGGCGGATGCGGTCACGGTGGAACCTTACCTTACGCCTCGTCTCGTAAAATAATGCGAGTCTGTGTGTAAGTATGTATGTTTGTTACTAATCAGCCTCAGCTCTGTAAGGGCTGAGCGGGCTTTGATTAAACTAGATTAGTATGTAAAGGTTGTCTGTAAGATATCACTCTTAGCGATAAGACCGCCCAATGAACTTATTTTAAAGTATTTTTTTATGTAATAATATCTTTTTAGGTGCAATAAAGTATTATCTATCTATATATCTATCTATCTATAGAGAATTGAAGATATTTTAGATCCTATAATATCACAAGGGGTTAATTTTATCCCGGAACAATTTCCACGAGGGCAAGGCCGCGGTGGGCAGCTAGTTTTGCTAATATATTAATCCTATAAAGGCTAGTTTACATGTTGCGAGCTGCTGGCCTGACAGTAGGCAGCTGCTCGCATTGTGTACTCGCATGCTAGTGCTAGTGAGGCTGCGCTCGCCTGTGCTGTCCACATGATTCTAATAGCTGCCAGTCTCATGCGAGTTGTCGCGATTTCAAGATAACGTCCATTGATTAAAAAAACTTTAATAAGGTCTATGATCACAATATTAAGGTATGAATTGGAAAATGCGTCCAAAAAATTATCGCGCGTAGCACACAAAAAATACATGTCATGTATCGCTCGCAACTGCCTGGCGACACTGGCGAGCTACTGCCAAACGCGTCCAAACGATGCGAGTGATGTGCGAGCTGCTGTCAGTCGAGCAGGCTAGTGAAATCAAAAAAAGTTGAAGTAACTCGCATGATTCTACCTTGTTCGCAAGACGGGATGATCAAAGATGGACCAAGGCCATAACGGAGTGGCAGCGTTCACAGGGCCGAACACCAGTCCGATGGTCAGACAACATTGTTAGGCACGCAGGAATAGACTGGATGACACTTGTACAGGACCGGAACAAATGGCGTGAAAGAGAGGAGGCCTTATACCCAACAGTTGATGGATGCGGGCTGAGTAGATAGATAGAGATAGAGCTAATATCCTACTCGCACATGCGAGTAACTCTTAAGATACGTCCTACTCGGCAGGCTGACTAGCACGCTAGCTCGCAACGTGTAAACCAGCCGAAAGTCAGCAGAAAAGTCCGTGAGCCTTTTAATTATCACCTGAACAATAAAAGTTATGGAATGCCGGGTGCGTTTTATTGTCTGTGGGCTCCAAGGGGTCAGTTTATGGGGTCCTGTAATTGGTGTTGTGGGTCGGCTGGGCCCTTATTGGAGGATTTGGAGGAGATATGGAACAATTTGAAAGATTTCCTACATGTAACGATTGTAAAAATCTTATATGAGAAGTTAATTTCGCAGAATTTCCTAAGGTATTTTAAAACTAGCTATACTCTTATGGCTTTGCCCACGTGGGCATTGGATAAAAGTATCCTATATGTTATTCCAGGACCTAAATACGTACTCCTATATGGTACGATATATACCAAATTTCGTTCAGCCACCAAATATTTTTATCAATTGCTCGGCTTCTATTCATCAGATTGAGATACCAAGTGCACCAATTTTTAAGTTATAAGCTATCCATTAGTGGAAACCGCACAGCAATCGGTACGGTAGTTTTTACGTGATGCGCGAACAAACAAACAGACAGTAATATCTTTAATGTTATATTTTTGTTCAGTAGCTTATTGTCCCCTAGACCTAATATATATATGAATATATATGGTCTATATATTCATGGTACAGACTGTCTGTTACTTTCAGCTTCATTATAAGCCTAGATAGGTATATGAAGTCTACCAGTGGCAGTACATGGCAACATTGGCGACCGATTCCCCTACATAATTTATTCACCCACCTAGAAGGTGAGACGTCTTAAATCCTACATCCTGATGCACTGGCCAGATGGGTCGATAGGTACCTAGAGTCGTTGGCAACCATAGTCAAGCCTGGCACAAGAACGAGACGAGATATACCTGACATCGTCGATTATCTGATATTTATTCTGCACTAAGTCTTCGAAAATATTCAATAGCCTTTCGGAATTATCTCAAAGCTGTCGTTGGCAACCACAGTCAAGACTGGCACAAGAACGAGACGAGATAGATCTGACATCGTCAATTATCTGATATTTATTCCGCACATATTGTTCGAAAATATTCAATAGCCTTTCGTAATTATCTCAAAGCTGTCGTTGGCAACCACAGTCAAGACTGGCACAAGAACGAGACGAGATAGATCTGACATCGTCGATTATCTGATATTTATTCCGCACATAGTGTTCGAAAATATTCAATAGCCTTTCGTAATTATCTCAAAGCTGTCGTTGGCAACCACAGTCAAGACTGGCATAAGAACGAGACGAGATAGATCTGACATCGTCGATTATCTGATATTTATTCCGCACATAGTGTTCGAAAATATTCAATAGCCTTTCGTAATTATCTCAAAGCTGTCGTTGGCAACCACAGTCAAGACTGGCACAAGAACGAGACGAGATAGATCTGACATCGTCGATTATCTGATATTTATTCCGCACATAGTGTTCGAAAATATTCAATAGCCTTTCGTAATTATCTCAAAGCTGTCGTTGGCAACCATAGTCAGGACTGGCACAAGAACGAGACGAGATACATCTGACATCGTCGATTAGCTGATATCTACACATAGTGTTCGAAAATATTCAATAGCCTTTCGAAATTATCTCAAAGCTTAGTTGCCATCCACCCTCAGTGAAATCCCCGAAATTGCGAAGCCCTGAGGCGTTGCCAGGCAGCACCCAACGCACCCCGGCGCCCCTCGCGTTCGATTTCCGGCGACTTTGTTTGTTTATTATTTCGCATCAGAAATATCACTGTTATTGTCTGTGAAAGTTTACCGTGGTGGCGGAGTACAAACAAACTCATTGTACTACTGGTACAATATATATCTATACTTATAATAAAGCAGTAAGTACCAAAAAATCTGTACAAAAAAGATAATAAAAAACATGGTCTAGGATCTACTTAAAATAGGCTACTAAACAGTTTTTTTTTAATCGTGTCTGACTGATTGTCTGTATGTTTGTTCGCGCATCGCGTAACAACTTCTGGACCGATTGCGATTCGGTTTTCACTGTTGCATAGCTTAGGGTTTGTCTTAATAAGATAAACTTAAAAAAAAAGTTAAAACCGATTTCGACTTCTGTGCCGTTGATTTGGTTAGATTTAAGAAATTGGGCACCGACTTCCTACTCATTGTGGCGGCTTTAGCGCCCGCCCCCACGCCCGGTTCAAGCTGTAGAGGCTGGTACTCGTTGGCCAACAGAAATAACCATTCCTAAAAAAAAACTACTTCCTTAACTGTTTCCCACATAACATTATTTTATTCATCTGGCGTGAACAATACATGAACATGCAATCGCAAGTGACTTGCTGTTATCCGTTGAGGAGTTCCTTTGTATCTCCGAAGGTCTTCATCAGATCTTCGCCAAATTATATATATGGGATCATACTTAAAGCATATCCTAATCTATAAAAAAAAAACCTTCAAAATCGACCCACACTTGACGGAAATATCGCGTCATAATGTGGGTGAAAGTTAATTAAATTATAAATAAATATATTCGGGACAAATCCACACCAATTACCTAGCCCCAAACCACAGAATAAATAATAGTACAAGTACAGAAGGCTAACTGGAGTAAAGTCATTTAAATAAATAGCGACTCTCGCTACAACGCTATAAAGTGCAATTTAACTCGCACGGCGCTGCGAGCTTTCAATTATATTTACCTAGAAGGCGCTCGTCCACCGCGTGCAGGTAGAATGCACCGTATCACAACGCGCGAGAACTTCCATTGCTCTAACCGTTTCAGAATCGCTCTGTCCCTTTTTCGCTCGGTAGTGTTGTATTAAGATATGACTAGGTACTTGTACTACTAATTATTCTGTGATATGTTATGACTTAGATATTGTAACAGAATAAATAAGTAATAATGTATTATGTTATTACTTATTATTATAAATTAAAATAGTTCTATTACATACAATGACATACTTATCAGAATAGACCGACTACCTCATTTTTACTACCTACCTATCCTATTTCAGATATACCTATTTTCAGAACACCGATAAGTTTAGTGAGATACCTACCTACGTGTCGTTGGTTGATTATGATTATATCCTATAAGTATTGCACTTTGATGAATAAAGGTGCCTGTCTGAATTCCATGCTTTTTAATGAGTGAAAAATAAATTGCTACCTACGTAATAAAAAAATATCAATATCTAACTACATAACTAGGACCTATTATAGGTATACAATTTATTACCTTTCAATATCCTTTGGAAACGTAAAGAATGACAGTTCGTTATTTCTATCACTATTCAAACAGCCGAATGCTATGCAGTACTTTCTAGCTTTCTTCTTGGTACTCATAATTAAAACACGAATAAAGTTTGTCAATAACTTTACATAAGTAGGTGCTTTATCGCTAAGTACAAGGCGCGCGACTCATCGAGCGCACGCTTGACACTCGACTGAACGGACCCGAATATTGGGTCCTTGAATTTATTTGTACTTGTTGCGGAGTGCGACCGTCCTGCCCAAACTAGGATACTCTGTACTATGGGCACTAGATAACGATACATAGATAAGAATATATATTAGCCCCAACGGAAGACCAGCGCTGGTTGTTGATCTGTCGATTAAAACCAGCATAACGCTGAGTTGGGACCGATTCATGATAATTTTCTTTGCATTTATTTATTGCTTTAATTTGTTTTGTTTTTGTTGTGAATAAATGTTTTTTCTTTCTTTCTTTCTTTCTAAAAAAATATTTTGAAATCGATCCGCAGTTGCCGGAGATATCATGTACCTAACATAAATATAAAAAAACATACAGGTCGAATAGAGAACCTCCTCTTGAAGTCGGTTGAAAACTGGGGTATTGATATCTTAATCCGATGATTAGATGTCAAGCAATCGAAAAAAACTATTTGACGGCTGAACGATTTTTGAAGAAATGTAGTAGGTACGAGTATATTGTACTTTATAGGTACCTACTTTTGATGCTGGAATAACACGTATGGGCTACTTTTAAACGAAAAGACTTCGCGGGCAAAGCCGCGGGCACAGCTAGTACTTATAAAAAAGCAGTAAGTTACAAAAAGTCTGTACAATAAAGATAATTAAAGCAAAGCCTTAGGTAGGGAACTTAAAATAAGCTACTGAACAAAAAAAATATTTTTTTAAATGGTGTCGGTCTGTATTTTCGTTTGTTTGTTCGCGAATCCCGTTAAACCTAGTGGACCGATTGTCGTTGGTTTTACTACAGAATAAATAATAGTACAAGGTTTTACTTAAAAACTTATGTACTGGGTATCTCAATCCGGCTAGTAGAGGCCGAGCAATCGATAAAACGATTTGACGGCCAAACAAAGTTTGATCAAATTTGGTATATTGGTACTTTTGGTTTTGGAATAGCTCATAGGATCCTTATATCCCAGAAAAATTACAACGCGAGCAACGCCGCGGGCACAGCTAGTAGGAGTATACAAAGTTATTGTACTAAAAAAATATAGGGTAGACATTTAATGTCTACCTCTAGTTTTATTCAACAATCAATATTGGCTTTCTCTTCGCAATATCAGGTGATCCCTGGCAACTCAACTGGGAGCTAATACCTGCCGAGACGATCCCAACGATATTTACCTACGGGACCCTCCCTTGCCAGCTCCCTCGCAAATTCTGTGATACCAGGACGTAATGAGAAACTAGATATATGAAAGTAGCGCTAGCGCTAGGGAAGGTATTTCGTATCAATTTCAAGGATCGACGGTTTCTGATTTCGCCGAGTTGGATGTTTAGATAGCTTTAAAAATATGTAACTTTAGATATGAACGTTTCCTGTCGCGCTTAAATTCTTGTATCATGGTGTACCTAACTATCTCCCTGAAAAGTTTTATGTATTATTTAGAGTTTGGCCTATTTGGTTGTCACCAGGTGTGAAGTGACAATGTGGTCGGAGATATTAGAAGACACTAGACTGCTGGAGATTTTCTGTTTGAAAAAAGATAGACAGAGAACTACAAAAATCCCTACCAATATGGAAACGCACGAAAAAAATTAACGCACAACGCGCGAATTTTAAATCGTTATGGATCCTAAATGGTCATTCGAAATGAAAAATGATACCTAAGAGAAACCTAAAGATGATTTTCAAATAGTGGGTCTATTTTTTCACAGTATGGCGTCTGGCGGTCGCCATATTAAACTTTGATTACTGTCATGTCTTTTGTTTAACACTCGCAAGATTAAGACAAATCAATTAACGTAAGAATCATCAAAATCGGCCCACGCGTTTGTTCTATATAGTGACACAATGTAACAAACATACATA
Organism: Alsophila aescularia; assembly: GCA_946251855.1. Classification (NCBI taxonomy): domain Eukaryota; kingdom Metazoa; phylum Arthropoda; class Insecta; order Lepidoptera; family Geometridae; genus Alsophila; species Alsophila aescularia. The sequence goes on from OX276385.1 coordinate 41,363,207, forward strand.
GGCTGATAAACAGTATTTGAATGGATCTGGCTCCAGGAATAGAGCTACAAATGTCGCGGTGGAATTCGCATGGGAAGACTACAGGACCATTTCATATTTAGCTGTTTATAGTGGCAATGAGCAATGAAGGAAGAGATACCTCAATGAAACCAGCTGGCAGCTTCACCCGGGAGCTACAATCATTTAATTACACACAATTGTCGCGAGGGCTGAGTGTGAATTAACCAATTAAGTTTAAACATCACACAATTGTTACGGACTAGCTGTGCCCGCGGCTTTGCCCGCGTGGTCAGTTCTCTGGGTTAAAAGTCACCTTGGTGTTATGCCAAGATCAAAAAGTACACCACATGTCATCAAAATTTGTGAGTCGTCAAATAGATTTTTATCGATTGCTCGGCTTCTACTCTTCAGATGGAGATACCAAGTACACCAGCTATCTATCTGTGAAACGCATCGCAATCGATCGTTTTTATGTTATGCGCGAACAAACAGATAGACAAACAGACAGACAGAAAGATTTATAAAAATAAAAATAAACTTGTTAGTAGCTTATTTTAAGTTATATGCGGTTTATCCATCGCTCCGTGCTTCGGAGGGCACGTTAAGCTGTCGGTCCCGGCTGTTATTGATTTTAATAGCAGTCGTTAAGCCATGTGATTGGTCCTCGGGCAGCCTGACAAACTCCGACACCAGAGATCAGCACTACCTCATTCGACAAACAAACAAACAACAGTTAAATTTTTACCCAACTGCTGAGGGTTATGTGTTTGGGTTGTATGTACATTTGTTTGTTTGTATGTTGCTTTGGCGGATCCTACAGCCTAAACGCCTTGATGGATTTTTATAAATAAGGTATCATTGGATTCGTCTTAATCACGAGATTGCTATAGGATATGAAGTGTCAAAAAACTAATATGGCGGCTTACAGCTGCCATATTGTATTTTATGACAAAAAATACCAAAACCTATATCGAGTGAGGTATCAAAATGAAGAAATAAATTTTTTTAATTAGGTATGTAACTAAGTGTTAGCCGTGTAGCGCTCAATTTAATAATAGGACCACCCTACACATCCCGCTGGAGCTATGAGAACCAGGTAATGGAGTTCAGGAAATGGACAGCACCGCATTTTCCTGTGTATATCATCAACTATAAAGTGAAAACCTCACGCGCAGGTTAGTGCTCGGCTTAGTTAGATGCCTCACTTTCGATGAGGCGTGTGGATCTGTCTTTTTTGACTGAGCGAGCGCGAAGCGTCTCCGTTTCAGCTAGGGCAAAAATTCTTTCGTATTTCCTTCCGAATTCTTTCCGAATGACCAGATCTCTGTTCTCCTGTACAGGTCGCATTTGTCAACCGATCTAGACGAAACTTGGTATACAGGTTAAGCGAATTTTAGTTTTTTTTTAGTCGTCTGGGATTTTTGATTGGGGGGGGGTACTTCCCCCAAAAATGGGTAAAATGAATAACTACTGAATATCTCCGCCTTATTAAATTCGATTTCGATGGTTCTTTTTTTATTTGAAAGGTAGTAACTTTAAGTTAGTCTCATAAAAAATTGGTGACGATCTGATGAGGATCTTCGGCGTGATGAGCAGAATAGCTCCTCAAAATACAGTAAATTTCTCACTTTTGGTTTCTACCAGTGGAATCAGCCCTGTACCTATTAGGTAGGGATTGATGAAGCATCTTGGTTATTGATGTTAGTTTTACAATAAGGTAACTAGATGGCGCTACTGTGCACCGCTAAATTGTTTGCAAAAAAGTTTGTACGCGCGAGGTCTACAGCTCACAGATCCACTAGTTTAATATTAATACACAATAGTCGCACATTCTATCAATTCAAATTTTGTAGTGTTACCTCTTTTACTGCGCTGAATTTAATTTCAATAATGCATGCAATATAATCTCATTTCATATTTTATACTTATTAAATATTATTGTTTTTCTTATTGTTGTAGAGATGAGAATTTAATGTTTTTTGGTATATATTAATTACTATGATGAACAGCTGTTCACAGTAACTCGTTCGAACATGTACAGTTCAGTGGCTAATGTTTTCTAGTAACTGATCTCAGGGCGCCCAAGATACAGGCTTTGCCTAGTTTGGGGCCCGCTGCAAATTCTAATGTACATACCTACAACCACCTAAATGTTGTCAAAAATTTTAAATTTTATTGTTCAATATTCACTGTTTTGTAATGTGTACCTACTATTATTTTTGATAATAAATTATTCTTATTCTTATTCTCTTACGCAGTACCACACCTTTGTCAGATATTCAACCGCCAAGCAGTAGTGTGTAAACATTTCAGTGTTCCGGTTTGAAGGGCAATGTTTCCAGCGAAATTACTGGGCAATGAGACTTCACAACCAATGAGTCAGGGTGGCGAGCGATGCCGCGCAACATTTTGCAACCAGTTCTTATTTATCTTTACTTGTTGTGTATGTGTCTATGTATCTATGATTTACTGTTTCCATATAGTATTTTTATATCATAGTACCCCGTCCTTCACACTTGTTACAAATCCTCTCCATCCAAAGGTTGCCTGGAAGAGCTAGCTTTTAGCGATAAGGCCGCCCATTGTAACACTTCTTCTACTATTGTTTCTTTATTTTTTTATTTTTGTTTGTGGTGTGTATAATAAAGAATTTATCTATCTATCTATCTATGTATTTCTGTCTGTCCTGGAATCTTGCAATTCAAATTTCGAGCACTTCCCGATTAGCTCTCTGGCTGAACCTTTCTACCCTGAGCTCACAAACCTATGACAAAAAAAGAACAAAAAAAAAGTAAAAATGCAATTAAAAAAACAAAAACAAAAGAAAACAAAATAGATACTTATAAACGTAAAAAATGAGAATGCGATAAATAAACAACAAGTGACATTCATTAAAAAAACAAACCCCGTAAAACCTTTTTTTTTATTTATACTTATTTTGAAGATTCTTGGGACCCGGTAGTGTTTTTGAACACTACCACCCGGTAGTGTTTTTGAACACTACCACCCGGTAGTGTTTTTGAACACTACCACCCGGTAGTGTTTTTCCTTACAATCACTCAGCTCAGCTAATTACGTGCGTATTTCCACAGTCGCAAGTTCGAATCCGCTTCCTCCGACTCTTTCCGTAACGCCTACCTAAGCCAGCGTTCGCACATTTCCGGCGCCACTCCGCTCTAACACAGCGCGCTCGAGCACAATAATATTTGTTTATCGCTGTCCCGGAACTGATAACGTTTATCAGCGCCAGGGCTGCCGCTGCGCTGTTTGTAAACTCGGCTCGGCAGCTGAATCATGCAATGCTGATTATGTTTCTGGGAAGTCGTAAATGATGCAAGCTAAGACAAGGCCGAACGGCAATTTGTGTAACGAGCTGCGTCCACAGTTTGGGAAGTAGTTTAACGATTGTAAAGCGCGGCTTTGTACTGAGTCAGCCGTAGTGGTCAAAGTCTAGGTATCATAATAGCTAGCTTAAAAGCTAAAAATACACGCCTGCCCTGCCAAACAAGAGCTTTCACCTTCAATTTGATACCCATATTGTAAATTTCAAAGAAACGTTTTTTTTTCGTGTTTGAGAATGGTGCCATACTGCCGCCATATTGAATGTTTTCAAAAAAAATAGCCTATGTTACTCGGGGGGACGTAAGGATTCTAACGATACCCCATACATCTAAATCTGTTCAGGCATTTTAAAGTTATGGCGGAATAAATAAACTCACATACTCGTACATACATGAATGCTAAAAACACAACACTCCTTTTTTGGGCAGTCGTGTAATAATAGCAATTTTATAAGTTAAGATTAACATCTCACGTATGAGGAGATAAACATAAGTTATTTTAAATAGATCAAATCAATAATCTATACTTATAATAAAGCAATAAGAACGAAAAAGTCTGTACAAAGAAATTATTTTAAAAAGAAATAGCTAGGTTATTTAAAATAAGCTACTGAACATTAATATAAATATATTTTTTATCATATCTGTCTGTTCGTTTGATAGTATGTTTAATATACTAGCTGTGAAAACCGCGTCGCAAACGGTCCAGTAAGTTTTACGTGATACAGACAAACAAACAGACAGAAACGAATTAAAAAACAACTTGTTCTGTATTGAGTACCCTAGAACTCTTTTTTTAATTGTCTTCTTTATACAGACTATTTCGTTCCTATTGCTTTATTGTAAGTATAGATGCCATATGTATGTGTATTAATTGTATGTAGGCGGTCCGAAATAGAACGAACATTTCAATATTATTATTTGCTGTAGTAGGCAGTAAGTAGAGAAATATGCCTTGCAAAAGGTGGTGCAGTAATGATTTTCACAATGATTTTTAGGTCTAGACTCGGATGAAAAATCCAAGTTTTCGACTTTGGGATCGCAAGCCCCTATCTTGCCCTATCTTCGATGAAAGATGTGAAAAATTAGTTTAATCAAATATTGTCAACGACAAAATAAAAATAAAATTACCCTCTTTACCTCTCTGACATTTTCGACGTAAAATGAACCGTCGATGAATTATTTTTTCACACCTTTAATCCAAGATAGGGGCTTGCGCTCCCAAAGTCGAAAACTTGGATTTTTCATCCGACTCCAGATTTAAACAACATGTGAAAATCATAACTACACTACCTTTTGCAAGGCAAAGGTCTTTTTATGTCTCTACTTACTGGCGTATAGTACCTACGTAGTGAACCACAACACTCGGGCGTAATATATATATTTATGTCTCTACTTACTGGCGTATAGTACCTACGTAGTGAACCACAACACTCGGGCGTAATATATATATTTATGTCTCTACTTACTGGCGTCTAGTACCTACGTAGTGAACCACAACACTCGGGCGTAATATATATATTGATCGCAGGGACTCATTTGGGAAACATCCCATTTGGAACTTTATAAAACACCTACTCAACAGTAGCATTTCGAAAACTATTTAATAATTCATACATTTAATCCCATCTGGTAAGGTATTATATATTCTATTTTTATATTTTTGTACGGTACAGTCAGGTCCACAAATGACATGGCTCATAGTCGCTACAAGATCAGAACAAAGGAGAATACTATAAACAACTAGCGACTCGAAGCTAAGGGATTCTCTAAATATTTCTTTATACAAAATTTCGATTCTACCAGTGTTTTGATTGACTAATTTGAACAAAAAACGGTTATAGTGACTATAATAGTTAGATATATAGCGGGTTTTTTTGTGAGTAATGATGAATACCTTAATCATGTAATACATTATTTTATGTATCAAATATTTTTCGCGGCGCACACCAAATAATAACTTTTACAGGCAATTTTTTTTTTACCTTTAGTTACATTATTGCAATTTTCGTAGAGATAGATCTCTTTAAGTTTTTGAAAATTAAAATACAGCCCATATTACTCGCTGATATGAGTAATGTAGCTTCAATAGATGAAAGATTTTTTTAAGTAGGTATTTTTAGAGTTTATCCGTTACAAACCAAAAAATCAAATCTGTTCTCGTTATAACATTAGCGTACATGAACAAAAAAAAACCTTCTAATGGATTTATGGATCAATTTTTATTACTAGTATATGTGGCTCCCCCTTTCAAATAAAATGAGAATTATCCAAATCGGCTTATGAATCGGGTAAACATACACACAAAACCAAAAAAATACTGTCGAACTAAGTACCTCTCTTTTAAAATACAGTTTACAAAGAAGAACAACTTTAAAAACTTGCAATCCCTTACAAAAATAGTAAATTCAGTTTCTCTTCCATAAATAATATCACAAAACCTTGCTCTACAATTTCAGTACCGCCTACCGCCTAGCTTAGCGTGTAATGACTTGAGTTACGAGCGAAATGCAAACCTAGCTCTACCTTCCACGCTTAGCTATATATCTAGCACCCGTGTATACTGTACTATGTACTAGGGGTATAGTCACGTCTATGAATGTAAAGGGAAAGTCTCTCGCTACTACACCGACATTTCTACCTACCAGTAGAGTACTACGGGAGCAGGTACGAGACGCAAAAAAACCGTAAAAATAATTACTTAACTTTGACGTGAATGTTACACGTAGTTTGAGGTTATCTATATTTATAATTAAGCTTGAGTAACGAAGTCTATAAATAGAGATAATTAAAACTTAAAATAAGCTACTGAACAATAATATAACATTTTAAAAAATGGTGGCTGTCTGTTTGATTGTTCGCGCATCACGTAAAAACTACTGGACCCATTGCGATACGGTTTTCACTGTTGAATAGCTTAGGGTTTGACTTAAAAACTTGTGTAGGTACTTGGTATCTCAATACGATGAGTAGAAGTCGAGCAATCTATAAAAAATATCATGTCACGTCTGAACGAAGTTGAATGATATTGGTAGTTTTGGTTCTGGAATACAATATATATCCCAGAGAAATGACCACGCGGGCAAAGCCGCTGGCACGATTAGTTATACAAAATCAAGGAATATAGGGAAATTCCCTCCAGCTGTATTCGTATTCGTTTCAATTCAGTTTAATATTTTAGGGAAACTCTCTGTTTCAATAAAGGTGTCGATTGTTTTGAATTAGGTGTGCGAAATAAACAAAGTAGATAAAAAAAAATTTAAAAAAAAAATATTATTGGCATTGCCATCGAGTTGTGAGCTACCCTGAAAGTTTCAGCCGGATAGCTAATAGGGAAGTGCTCAAAATTTGAGTTGCAAGATTCCACCCGGAAAGACAAACAAGAAAGTGACTTAATAAAAACGTGAAAATAATCCATAGCCTCGATAGAATAAGGGCACTTGACAGATTCATGTTCAGAACAGAAGTTATCCCTTCACTAATATTCTAAGAAAAAATAACCGTCACGAACAACTGCAGACAGTATTCAAAATTTAACTAAACTCGCTCTAACTTGTTTCTCCCAGTCTGATTTCACTTGCATATATTTTATATCCTAGCGGAATCCAACTAATATTAAGTTTCAATTTCTTATAGTAATCGGGCAGCTTTATTTGCGGCAGCCCCTTGTGAATAGTTTCAACTTTCGATTCGGCACAAAGCCGACCCTGATTTGTAAGGAAAAGGAAATGCAATTCAGGCCGAGTTCAATATTTCCGGATTAGCTACTGATAGAACGATGTTTCTTTATTTATTGGTTAACTTGGTAAGTTTTGCTACATCAATGTGTTAAAATTAAGGCTGCTTACAGAAATAACTAGCCATTCGTGGTAGAACAATCGGGACCTTGCGTGAAGTTTTATCGTTATAACACGTTAAGCAATACTTGTTTTAGCAAGCGAGTGAAACTCCTGTATACATTCGAAAATTATATTGGTCACATATTTTCCTTATCGTCTGTCCGTACGTCTGGCCGTGTAGTTTTTCAGAGCGAGAGTTGAGTGGGATTATACATAATTGTGTTGTTTATTTAGGGTTTCCTGCGATACCTACTGCGGGGCTCTGCGACCCTGGTACTCCGACGTAATTATATTTGGTGGGGAGACTCCCTTTTACAAATTGTGAGGGTAGACAGGAATTATGAGAGTCTAATAATTAAATATTAAAAGTGTTGTCAACGAAAATGCATGTACTTTATTTTGATGGTTGAACAAGAATGAAAAGTTCAATAATAAAATAAACCTGGATAAAGTTAACCTATGTATAGTGCAAAGTAGACATACACAACGATCGCTTACCAAATGGGAAACAAAACAACCACTGAGCATCAGGAATACAACCATTTATATGTCACATAATAAATGGTTGTATTCCTGATGCTCAGTGGTTGTCAGATGTTATCCTACTACACAGGACATTTTCATTACACAATGCACAGCAATATAGTTTTAATACAGCACTAGAATACATACAATACAACTAGGGCCCCAGTCGAGCACCATGAGGCACTCCGAGCTCTGACACTTGCTTTGGCAACCAATTACTGTTATGCGCATAAAACCTGCTACAGAACTGTACTAAATACTTCTAAATGGAGACAAGTTTTTCTTCCAACAATGCGGTCTCGGACGGAAAACTCTACTCTGAATAACGAAAATAAAAGATAGTGAAAGTATCTCAGTTTGGTGATAAAAAGAACGTGCCTGAATTGTAAGTACTTACTACGCAATATGTGTATGGACAAAACATATTTTTTTCTTTTTTATGATTATATATTAACATTTGTATTCTTTGACATATTTTAATATATCTAAGGATTACAAATATAAACACATCACTTTATATTACATTTTGTTAATAATTCGTAAACATTAACGCAATTCGCGTAAGTTTAAAAAGATTCCTTTGATTAGGAAAGACGATCGCCGCCATGAAATATTGTGGCCTGCTAGCCACAATATTTCAAACAATAAACGTCAGTCTAAAGGTTGAAATCCTCTCAACCTTTATAAAGATCCTCAAAGCCATAACTCTTCAACTTGTTGTTATTTTATTCCAATAACATTATTCAGGCCTAATGAAGCGATCTGTCCGCTGCGTGTCGTTTTCCATTACAATAATGTGGGTGCCGATTTACTCGTAAAGTTTTAAATGTTACATTGGATTTGTTAGCCTTTTAGAATTGCTTCAATTTTCCTTTGTTTCTGAACATTAAGACGTGGGGGTTATCATTGAGAAGTCTCTATTCTAAGATAAGATAGTTTAGTGTCATAAAATTTAAGTTTTTGTACATAACTATCAAATTATCAATGATGTATAACATCCTCTTAAATTTTTAGAGTATCCCAGAAAAGAATATAAATTCAAGGGTCGTAAACCAAAAAACCCAATTCCCGATTCATAAGCGATGCGGTTTGGATAGGACCTACGATAGCGCGGCCTTCGGAGTCCTCACTAAAAAAATTACAATGCCATTATTCGTGGGAGTCAGAAAGAAATATAAAAAACAACTTATCATAGGTCGGCGGGAAGTGAGTCGGTCGGAGTGTTCAGTGTTGTCCAACTCGATTCGCTGTGGGTTATCGATAACGCGGATTTATCTTATCGATATCAGTTGTTCCGGCTTTAGCGGAGACTATTTGGAGAGAAGTCATGATAAATTCGCTCCAATTATAAAGGTGTAGACAAGACAAATGCACAAAATTATGGTAATGGTACAGAACAATGATGTATTTATAACAATTGAAAGGTGATGTATTTATATAAATATGGTTATAGCTGGCTTAAAATTTTCAATCGTTGATCAAAAAAGGGTTACTTATTATTTAATTGACGTTCGCCTCAAGTTTGCGCGCGTCAATGTATTCATTCACTTTCATCGATCAACATGCGAATTTCGCCTTTGTGGGAATTGATTTGAATTTCGTACCTATCTGTAAAATTCCTGGGGTTGCGTTCGGCGCAATATTGGGGAATTTCACTATTCAAGACGATGTAAATATTATTAATGCAAAGTTTATAGTAACAATGACGTCTATTTACAATAAGCCTTTCTTATCATGAATGATTTGGAAGAACTTCAATTTTATTTAGAGAAGAGGCACTTAAGTTGCGCAGTATTACGCTGATAATAAAAACCACAAAAAGCGCTGGCAACGCGGCATTGCGCCAAATTGCCATAAAGAATGCTACTCAATTCATCAGCAATAGTAAAAACAAAAAATTACGTGCGATCCAAAAAAGAACAAATATAATGAATGCAAATCATTCATTAAAATTAAAACAAAACGATACTGAAAACCAGTTCGGTCACAATCATTATCCAGTTTGACAGGTTTAAGGCGCCGCCGCCGCCGGCCGGTAGAAAAACAACACTCTACTTTTAGCATGGGATATCGTAAATTGGGGATCATTCATTCAATTTATAGATACTACTAGTGATTTAACAAAAATTAGAAACAATTTGAATGTGAGAACTAAGGAGATTAACAATTCCCACGACAATAATTCAGTATTAAGCAAAATAAAAAGTTTTCATTTTATTCAATGCAATGGTCAATTATTAAGACAAAAACGAAACTAACGAAACTATCTACTACTTTATGAGTAAATGTGGAATGAGTTTAAAGAAATTGGGGCCTTATTCTCTTGCAGTAAAACGAGTCAAGTGGCCCGATATGGCTGCTAAAGACAATACCACTCCTGCAGATTTCGATGACAACTACTTGATAGACAAAGATATAATTTATGATGTTAGATGCTGTTGAATTTTCTCTACTTGATCGTTTATTGGACAGGTTTCTCAGATTGCAGAAATCAGTCGACGTAATCATCTAGGATGAGCTGCATCTGGGAAACTTAAGATAAATTCAAGGTTAAAATTCCGCAAAACCTGAAGGCTTTTAACCAATGTGTCTTTCCTATCCGCACTTGTAGTTCCGAAACATGGCCGCTCACGCTGGAGAGCAACCACAACATTAAAGTAGCCCAAAGAGCAATGGAGCGCGCCATGCTTGGTACCAAGCTTGTGGATCACGTACCGAATGTCGAGATTCGTCGAAGGGCGTCAGTATGCGAATTGCTAAGCTTATGTGGAGATGTTGACACGTTGCATAGTGGAACGGAAGGCGGGCCAAAGCAGTCACCAAGTGGTGGCCACGAAAAGATAAACGATCAAGGGGCAGACCACCAGCCCGGTGGAGTGATGACATAGCCAGAGTTGCTGGAAAACAGTTTCTGAGGACAGTACAAGATCGAAAGGGGTGGCGTCAAGGATCCCACTGTATAAGCCTCACAACGAGATAATAAAGACAAAATAATCCAATACAACTAAACTTTGAAATCCTTCAAAGTTTATCGACTAACATCCAGCCCTACCGTTTTTTGTCCTGCGAGGCGCTATGCTACCTGGCCTTAGGTAGGAGGTTCTGAGAAGTGCTCGCTCGATGCCAGGCACGGTGTCGTGTTCCATCGAGGTGTTATTGTATGCCTTGCAATGAACTTATTGTTTAAGGTGACGTAAGGGGGACGGTTATTAAGATTAGGTAACGGACGAAGTAGGTGGTAAGAAAAGTGAAGAGTCTGGATGAAAGGCGAAACTGTAAGAACGGAGCAAACACTTCATTGAAATTAGGGCGAGCAGCGACAAGATCCTATTTTGTATCTATGTAGGTTTTTATCGGCAACTTTGTATTTTTACACGACTGCCTAAAAAAAGGAGTGTAATATTTTTAGGATTCATGTATGTTTGTATGCATGTGAGTTTCTTTATTCCAATGTTTGTATGCATGTGAGTTTCTTTATTCCACCATAACATTTAAAAGCCTGAATAGATTTAGACGTTTGGTTTATAGCTAAAATTCTTACATGGAGTGACGACTTGCGAAAGTCGGCTGCCAGCGACTGGATGAGGAGAGCCGATGGCTCAATGGCGTTCACGAGGAGAGGCCTATGTCCAGCAGTGGACAAATACGGGCTGATGCAATGAACATTATTTAGATAGATGGCTAGATTTTCAACTAGTTGTCGAAAATCTAACTTTAGGTACTTCTTCCAACCGAGTTGACCAGTTGTTGAACCAGTTTTAATGTTGGATGTAAGTAGGAACATAAATCTGAACAGCACATTCTAAACTACCTACGATTCTAGATATTTCTTTCTCCTTGTTCATGACAGCGACGTATAAATAATGCTTCTACATTTATCTGTGACTAGCTTTCCCACCTGCGACTTCGTGCGCGCGGACTACTGTTTATCGCGAAAAAAGCATCCTATTTTCTTCTTGTTTTCTTGATGTTTTTTGACAGACTTGTTATTTCGTTTCCATGGCAACCACCGACCATTCTGTGATGGCAACCGTTCCTTACAGTGAATAATCAACATTTTCCATTTTCCCGTGGAATCTTACAATTTATTCCCGGGATAAAAAGTATCCTATATTTTATTCCAGGGTATAACCTACCTCCATTCTAAATTTCATCAAAATCCGTCCAGCCATTATCGCGTGAAAGCTCCCCAAACGAACAAACAAACAAACAAACAGACAACGTATCACTTTTATATATTGGTATGGATAGCCCGGTTCGTCCGCTGGGATAGAGTAACTACATAGGTATTATAACCTATGTAGTTACTCTGTGACAGAGTGGTTATTCGTCCGTATTCGCTAACAGTGTGGTATCTGTGGTCACCGTTAATGGCTCTCAATCCGTCCTAATGTTTATTCAGGAGTCAGTCTGATGAATACTTTTTAATAGATTTATCTATTTTTGAAAATAGACACTGAATTTGAGGTAGTAATATATTTTGTAAAAATACATTGAAATACATTTAAGATTTTATTTTTTACTAGCTGCGCCCCGCGGCTTTTCACGCATACAAATTTTTAACTCTTCAACGGTTTACACAGACACGAAATGTTTTTTAACTAACTTATTTAGAGATATCTTCAAAAATCCGTACCATACAAAATGTCTGAGAACATGAATTTTCTTCATAATTTTTTGTTTGTGAATTTTTCCGAATTTGTAATATTTATTCTGCTATTCGGGGCGGAGACAAATCCAACAAATCAAAGATCATACAAATCGGTTCAGCTGTTCTTGAGTTATAAATGGTTTAACTAATATTATTGTCCACAGAATATTATTCATCTTATCGCTTTATTGGATTGCTCTAATTAAATATTATATGCTATGCTAGCTTTCGCAACTTCGCCCGCGCGGACTACAGTTTATCGTGAAAAAACCTCCCATGTTGTTCTAGAATATTAAAAATTAATGCAAAAGTAGGTATAGCAACAAGCAACAACGCTTTTGATGTTTTTTGACAGACTTGTTATTTCGTTTCACGGCAACCATTCCTTACAGCGAGTAATAAACGTTATTCAATTTTCCCGTGCAAACTTACAACTTTCCGAGATAAATATCCTATGTTTTATTCCAGGGTATAAGCTATCTCCACTCCAAATTTCATCAAAATACCTCCAGCCGTTATAGCATTAAAACTCCCTGAACAAACAAACGTTTTCACTTTTATATATTGGTGTGGATCGGTTTCCATTCCAGGATCACGTTTTTCTTGTGTTTCATTAGTTCTGGGATCAATATGAGAGCAAGGGCATTATCTATATATCTACTCGTAGCTACTAGGTATTTTATGAATAAGTTCCCCCAACTTTCACTACAACAGCTCCTTCCATTTACTTCTACTGTGGTTTGCGACCCACAGCCCCAGAATAGTGAACAGTATCTAAGGGCAGTCCTGTTGATTGGATTCCTTTAGCACTACCTCAGTACTATTAGTTATTCTGTGCCTTTGCCCTCCGCTACAGAATAACTCATAGTGGAAGGAAACTTTTCCATAGAGATGCGCTGGGATGGAAGTACCAGGGCCACGTAGGGTTGTCATTTGCTATGCTTATTTTTCAAGTTTATTGACTTCCTTGGCTGTTCTGTTTTTTAAAAGCTTTTATTTAACTTTACTTGTATCTATCTATGTATGTAGGTATTTCTGTCTGTCCTGGAATCTTGCAATTCAAATTTCGAGCACTTCCAGATTAGCTTTCCGGCTGAAACTTTCAGGGTAGCTCACAAACCGAGACGAAGAAGAAAAAAAGAAAAACAATGAATAAAAAAAGAAAATAGTTATTTTTTTAAATTTAATAAAGGTACCTACGTAATAAGTGAAAACGCAATATTTTTTTTGGAAAAATATTTGTTCATAGATTTGTTTGTAAGAAATCGGAACAGCCGGTTCCAAGATACATTCAGCTCTAATAACTCTTAAACTCTCTAATAAAGAGATCTCGGGTGCTGTTTCAACTAGAAACTTTGAGTTTGAGATTAAATGAGAGGGTCAGTTGATGAGAAGCATTTGTATACCCGAATCGAATGGATTTTTGTGTCTAGAATGACCATTTAACGGTTTTGTATGGAGCAACAACCATTAAAAAAAACTATTTCTGGCGATCGACGACTAACAGCTAGTCAATCGATATGGAAAATTATATGAAACTAAAAGTATTTATATTATGGTGAAGTTTGGCCCAATACATGTCTCGGAAAGTACATCACTTAGGCGTTTTTTTATAGAACTATTTCACGTTCACTATTTGTTTCTTACAATTTTCCCTATCGATTGACATTAGTTTCATCAATGGCCGAGAAATCTTGTTTTTTTATACGGCGGAAATTTACGTATGTATGACAATGGTTAATGCGCTTTGAAATTGACTTTTTAACACTAAATGACGGCCATAAACTTGGTCTGATCGGGAGTTTTTAAATTTAAACCAAAATTACTTGTGGTAACTTAAGTTTCCGCTTGTTGTCCCATTGTAGATAAATAAATATGTAGGTGTAGGTAGTAGGTACTACACAATATGCTGGATTATTAAGGCCAGGCTCCAAGATTACATTTTCCCACTTCCCACTCCCCTACACTCTGCCACCCGCTACCCGCAATAAGCACTGAAGTGCCTGCATAACAAGGTTAAATATCGTAAGCGCTGTTTGAATACACAATTTAGCTCAGAACTAAATGACGTATGTCTCAAAACTTATTTATTTTATTGGCAGGCTAATAATTTAAATAGGTAAATTTTGTATAAGCATTAGATAATAAACTATATTTTCTTGCTGTGAGATTTATTTTAGAGATAAAACTTAAGCCGTTGAGTAGAAAATTGAAAACATTACCAAAAATAACGTAATTTTTGATAAGAAAATGTAACAAACGAAATTTTGTTAATCATGTTTTTGTCTTAGTCTTAGAGAGATAAAGATCTCAAAAACATATATGTTAAGTTTCACATTTACCAGGTTTGTGGTTGACCCAGCATATTTATGGAAAAAACCCTTAAAAACCCTTTAAGAGCCTGGTCTTAAGCTATCTCTCTTTTCTCTGGTAGATTGTAGATCACACGCCGCAACTTTTTAGTTGAACTATTTCTGAAATTCTTTCTCTACCAGCTCAGTTATTTAGCACAATTCGTAACTAATTAATGGTGAACTAAATTGCCAAATGGTATGCAGCCCAAACATTAACTAACTTAGTAAAAGTAGTTTTTCAAATGGCGTGCCAGGAATATGTGCGTGCGGTGTACACATAATTGAAATATGTATTTATCTATACTTATAATAAAGCAATAAGTAAAGAACCCTAGACCATTTTTTTATTCTCTTCTTTGTAGTACCGTTTTTTTATTACTTCTTTATTGTAAGTACTAGCTGTACCCGCGGCTTCGGACGCCTAGGTGTATGTAAGTACTAGCTGTACCCGCGGCTTCGGACGCCTAGGTGTATGTAAGTACTAGCTGTACCCGCGGCTTTGGACGCCTAGGTGTATGTAAGTACTAGCTGTACCCGCGGCTTCGGACGTCTAGGTGAATGTAAGTACTAGCTGTACCCGCGGCCTCAGACGCCTAGGTGTATGTTAAGCACACATCCAGAGTCTAAAATACCAATTTACCAACATTTGATCAAAATTCCTTTAGCCGACATATATATTTTAATCGATTGTTCGGCTTCTATTCATCGGATCAAGATACCAAGTACCTGCTTTTAAGTCAAAATCTAAGCTATCCAACAGTGAAAACCGCATTGCAATATGTCCAATAGTTATTACGTGATGCGCGAGAACACATATACTATTATAGACTTTTTTTTTTTTTTATTATTATTTTTCAGTATAGCCTATTTTAAGTACAGTAGACTTTTTTTTAATTATCTTACTTACAAAGATTGTTTTTTTTTACTGACTAGACAATCGTTTGACCACGATCTCACGTGATGGAAAGCGATGATGTGGTCGAAGGTGTAGCACGCTTGCCTGGTAGATACCTATTCAGTCTTGACTTGAACACACCATGGTTATATTTTACCGGAAACACTGACGAGGGCAGGGCACTCAATCCTTTGCATTTCTTATAATAAATGAAGAAGCGTAACGCTTCGTTCTTGTGCGAGGTATTTCACCAGGGTGGCGCTTCGCCGGTCGTTTAGTCGTACGGTGATGGAAAGGTGACGGGGGAATCAGGTGGTGCAGTTCTTGTGCACACTCTCCATAGAATACCGACATACATCTATAGAATACCGACAGGCTTGTTTGGTACTTTATTGCTTTATTACAAGTATAGATAGATAGAAGATGAATGCATTCGTACATGTACAATTTTTTAAATATGAGCGCGACGATAATTGCGCGTATTTAAAAGATAATTTGACTGAAATTGTACTGCTTGCGTTTTAGGTGGATAATAATGATATTACTTTGTAGTGTAAAGAATTAGCAGATTACTGACACTCGTATATGTGACTTCTAGCTGAACTCTAGTTTTTAGAGCCCTCGCTAACTAACCATTAGTGGCATTTCACATCGCTATTTAGTATTCGCTTTTTTATTCGGCTATTTAGTGTAGAAGTCTGAATAACTCGAACACACCGTCCACACATCGTCATGAACAGCGAATATGGCGAACATTCACGAATATTTTGGCTAATCTGAACGCAAAGATGGACGTGTTGACGGCAGCAGCGACTTATTATTTCCTCCGTGTTAATTACCAATACATGTTATGCGTACGTAAAAACAAATTCGTTAAAATACCATGAAAGAAAAGACGCTGTCAACAAACTAAACAACGTCCGTCGCTGTCGCGCACCGCACTCTAACTGAGCAGTCCATCCATGTGTGGACGGTAAACGAACTTATTCGGTATATTCGCAATCCTTTGAAATTGTGACTAAAAACCGACAACCCAGCGGATACGAGTGTTCGTGTATTTGCGTGTTCGTCTTGTTCGTGAAATATAGGCGAATTCGCACATCGTCTTATATGGGCAAATAAGGCGAATACGCGAACACGAATAGATGTGAAGTGCCACTATAACACTCGGTGCAGCAATAAGTCACTTTCCGCTTGATGCAGTATAATAATCTACAATGTAAGAACAATAAAATGAAACAATACAAAAAGTCTCACTCAGATACCAGGCATTCATAAGAGGCGAGGAGGTTGACCTACATTCGTTACGCGATACGTATGACTCAGCGCTGTCACAGGCATTTGAAAGGAAAATATTGAACATACATACATTATAGAACTTAATTCAGACGGCGCGCTCGGTTCGTGTGACTTTAAAATATTTTTGTAAGAAAAAAATGGATCTACTAAATATTGACGGTTTGGTAATCATCGGATCAAACACGATCACGTATTTATTCAACTTCCATTAACTAACGCATCTCATGTTGAACTACCTACACAGCGTTTACCGTAATCTGCAAATGAAAATTGGCGTCCGGTGCGTAGTGAGGTAGTAGCTATTTAACTACCAACCTACATAATACATCTTTACATCTAAATCATAGTTATATTCCGAAAGCTGATGAAATTTCCTTGAGATTTGATGAGACACAGGAAATTAGGGGTTTTTTCATTATTTTCCACCCTCTCACACCCCCGACCCCTTCAAGTTTATGCGCGTCTTAATAAGGGTAACAAAAAAGGATTGTGACATTTTTGATCATTTTTCGAAATGCTTACATTTTCAACAACACAGCCATTTCAAAAATTTCGAAAAACTGAACCGAATAAAAAACATTTAACTATAGAACCTGCACTCAAATTTCAAGAGAATCGATTTAAAAATGCGGACTGTAGAGGAGAACAGCCGGACATACGAAAGCATTTTTGCCTAAGCTGAAACAGAAACTTCGCTCGCGCTTCGCGCTCGTTCGAACAATTATATAATACATGTTTATAGAACTCAACATTTCCCTCAGAAAAGTCCACGAGGTATATGCCTAACCACAATAACCGTTTTTTGTTCAAATAAGTCAATCAAAACACTGGTCGAATCGAAACCAAACGACGAAAAAGAACCCTTAAATTTTTGTCATAATTATTATGTCCACCTTTTGTTTTATATATTTAAACAAATATATTCAGGACAAACATCCATACCAATATATAAAAGTGAAACGTTGTCTGTTTGTTTGGGGAGTTTTCATCGCCGGATTTTGATGATATTTGGAATGGAGATAGCTTATACCCTAGAATAAAACATAAGATACTTTTCATCCCGGAAAATTGTAAGATTTCAAGAGAAAACTGGAAAATTATAATTTCTCGCTGTAAGGAACGGTTGCCATGGAAACGAAATAACAAGTCTGTCAAAAAACATCAAGAGCATTGGTGCTATACCTACATTTGCATTGGTTTTTAATATCCTAGAAGAACATAAGATGCTTTTTTCGCGATAAACAGTAGTCTGCGCGGACGAAGTCGCGGGCGGGAAAGCTAGTATACAAATAACATGTACGACTCGGAAACAAACAGTGCTCATCCCACCAAAGTTTGCTCCTCGCTATTTGTACAGTTGATCATCATCATCAGTCCACCCCCACTGCTGGGACACAATACAGGCATTTGCTGGGCCGTAACCCCCCTCCTCGATAACCGTAACCCACCAAGCTGGCCCGGGGCGGGTTGACGGATGTCTCATGTCTTTGAAACTTGAGGTTTTTGAACATCCCGGTGTCCTCGCGACATTTTCTTTCACCGTTTGTTTTTAACTAAAACCTCAAAATTTCAAAGCTTCAACTTACGAGATCTTTACTAACAAACCACAAGCTTTACGAGTAACCAGACACTCGACACTTTTTGACCTTATGTTTTAAAGTTTGACCACAACACGAGGGCAACTTCTACACGTTACATTGTATCTAGTATATGTCACTGTTAAAGCCCGTTCAATGGTTAATCTTAGATTTTACCAGTAAATTCTGAGATTTACCTGACTTGACTTAATAAAACGTTTTTTTTCGAGCTTTTACTATTAGAATTGAGTAATTGCTAGGTTTTACAAGTGACGGCTTGTAAATGTTGGTTTAGGTTAGGTCGGGATAGATAAGGTGTTTTTCTTTTCTTATTTTTGCCAGGGAGGGGGAAATCTTCACGGATAGCGGGAAAGCGGTAAGGTTAGGTTAGTATTTTTTAACATTCACCGTGTCTCTGAGGTAAGTATATCAAATGAATGGTGGTAAAAGTTCCAAATGAACGATGATCACAAAACTGTTCAGACTGTGACAATTGAGAGTTAGTAAATCTTAAAGTTTACCCTAGTTGGGGCTTTTACAGTAACATTTACATACATTGGCATGGGTCGTTGGGAACGGGCGAGCCGCTCGCGCCAGTACTAGCAATTAGACATTAGCATAGCCGCCGGACATCTGTTTTTCATACGAGAGAATTATTCATGGGGTTTTTAACGAACACGAACGGAAATTGTGGAGTGCTCTTGCATTGTATGGGAGTTGAAACCATAGAAGTAGTATGTTGCTGTGAAACTGAGGGTTAGGTTTCCTTTGTGATCTCAAGGTAGAACTGTATAATCTATACACTCGTATAATAAAGCAATTAATACGAATAAGTCTGTTCAAAGAACATAATTAATAACTAGCTTAAAAGCTAAAATACACGCCTGCCCCGCCAAAAAAGAGCTTTTGCCAATAAGTTATATATTGTTGGAATGTGCTTATCAAAACCTTCAATTTGATAACCATATTGTAAAATTCGAAGTTTTTCGAGTTTGTAAATAGTGCCATACTGCCGCCATACTGAATGATTTCAAAAAATATATAACCTATGTTACTCGGGGGGATGTAAGGATTCTAACGATACCTCATACGTCTAAATTTGTTCAGGCATTTAAAAGCTATGGTGGAATAAAGAAACTCACATACATATATACTTACAAACATATAAACATACATTAATGCTAATAACATAACATTCCTTTTTTTGGGCAGTCGTGTAAAAACAAAATGGTCTGAGGTACCTACATAAAATAAGCTACTGAACAAGAATATAACATTTAAAAATAACAGGTCTGTCTGTATGTTTGTTTGTTCACGCATCACAACGTAATCGATTGCGATGCGGTTTTTACTGTTTGATAGCTTAGGTTTTGACTTAAAAACTGGGGTACTTTGTATCTCAATCCGATGATTAGAAGCCGATAAAAAACTTTTTGACGGCTGAAGGAATTTTGATCAAATGTTGGTACAGTAGAATCCGTTTATTATGACTCCGCCTATATTGACCAACCGATTATGATGACGTAATTAAACTACGAAGTTTGGTTTTCATATAAAAGTCTTTATAAAAAAAGTCGGATATAATGACTTCCCTTACAGTGACATGTCGCTTATTATGACCCATTTTTAATAAATTATGTCCGGTTATAATGACCGACATGATTCTTTACACCTTCGGTAATGTTCGTTGATTCCCGACGACGTTCGGCATGTGGCTCGTTTTTGTGTGAGTAATTGACACTTGAAGGTCACGCATTGTTTTTCGTTTGTGTTTTTCATTGTATGTACCTACTGTGTCATCTAAATGACATCTAAACGCCGTAAAGCATTTACTATTGAGGAGAAAGGTGCAATAATATGCAGATTAGAAAATGGAGAATCAAACTCATCTCTCGCAAAGGAATTTGGCGCGGGTCATTCGACAATCTCAATGATTTTTAAAAACAAGAATTATTCAAATGTTTTGAAACCGAAGAGGCTTCGAAAATCGCGGCAAGAAAATGTTGATCAAGCATTAATTCAGTGGTTTAAAATAAAATCGCGGCAAGAAAATGTTGATCAAGCATTAATTCAGTGGTTTAAAATAATATCGCGGCAAGAAAATGTTGATCAAGCATTAATTCAGTGGTTTAAAATAAAAATAAATTTTACAAAACGCTTTTTATGACGTCCGCTTATTATGACGTGTTTGTCAATTCCTTTCGATGTCATAATAAACGCTTTGTATGACGACCGCTTATTATGACGTGTTTGTCAATTCCTTTCGATGTCATAATAAACGGATTCTACTGTATATTGATCTTGTAATAGTAGGTACATAATAGTACATTTAACCTAGAGAAATGACCACGCGTGCGAAGCCGCGGGCACAGCTAGTGTTTATAACACAAATGACGGCAACGAGTCTGGTTCCATCTTGCCACAGAAAGGGTTCAGTTATAGGAAGGAAGGTTACAGGAAGATATAAGTTAAATTTCCTACTAATATCACATAATAAATGATAGTACTAAAGACTAATATTATATTTGCGACAGTGAGTTTGTTTGTTTGTGACGCTTTCTCGCTTAACTACTCGACCGATCATCATGAAATTTTGCACACACGTTGTCAAATATACCTTTCTTTAGCTTTTTTCGGACATACGTCCGTTGGAGAAGAGAGCACCAAGAAACTGTCATTTTCTCCATTTAGTCAATTACTTATTTAATATAAAAAATAAATACATACATTTTTTTTTATTCTTTTGTTTTTAAGTCAGAAATTATAATACAACACATGTAAATATCAAACACAAGCGATGAAAGTGCCAATGAGACGTCCCACAATCATCATACTTATAAAAATAGTACAAATACAATGTAAATCCTGATAAAAATGGACAGCTAAGAATATAAATAAATATGACAGCTCTTATTTTTCTGGAATACAATAAAGCGTTTAGCGTTCATTTATTTTTTGCTGAATTCTGAATACAGCTGCATACTGCAGGAAAACGCAAAAACTAATATCTCAATATTTAATTGATAGATTCAGGCGTTACTTTGCGGAAATCCATATTTAAAATGAACAAAATAAAAAAAAATTTAGCTTACTTCCGCCAAAACTGTAAGTCAGACAAATGATAAATGGTAAAATTAACACAATTAATTAATTAATTAATTTGCCAGTTCATTATATTTATACCGCAGAATAAATGAGGAGCTTCGGAACAAAAACAGATATATTTACCATGATAAATTTTCGACAATTCGAGAAAAACGTTTAAATCTATTGTCTTTTAAAGTTAAAAAGAATAGAGTATGCCAATTATTGTCAAGGGCAACACTGTTTGAATGCCCTAATCAAGATATTAGTGCGAGGACACATAACTAATTTAAAAAACAGAAAGGGATATATCGATTTCTGATCAGACTGAACCACGACTGAAGAGATATATCGGTATTTGAAAAACCATTTAGGTTTTATTGACTTTTGACCTGCAAAATAGCCGTTTTGAGTTACTGTTTTTGCTACAGATGATCAATGGTCTTCGATAAGCATATATAAGAAGAAAAATTAAAATGTCAAATTTCAATTTCAATCTCATGCGATGGATTTGTCGGTTTATGCTCAGATCATGCATTTGTAGCTCATTATTCAAACAGATTTAGCGGTTTCTTTACAGATTGAATGTAGCATTCATACCAATGAAAATTAACGCATTGCATAAAAAAAAGAGTGATTTATCGGTTTTTGTACCGACGCTCCTCAAATAATAGAACAAATTTCAGTACTATTATTTATTCTGTGGCATTACTCAGAAAAGCCAATATCTAGCAGACGGATATAGAGTAGACACGGTTGCCGCACAATCGTACATGAATCACCCGTTTATTGGGAAAATGTGACTCGACTGGTAGGTAGGTACTGTACCTACCTAGGCAAGTACACGGTAGCTACCTACTGAATTGTGTGACTTGCGAGAAACAACGCTTTTTCTTGAATGGCCTGTGTTAGTCGCTGACGCCTTAGACAAGGTAAAACATGAGGTGAGAATGAAGTGAAAAGTTCCCTAGAGCAATAAAATAATATTTGGATTTGTATCGTGTGCCGTCATCTGTCTTTTATCCCTCATATATTCTTACCTATGTATGTTTATCCGTTATCTAGTGCCCATAGTGTAGGGTATCCTAGTTTGGGGCTAGGTAAATGGAGTGGAATTGTCCTATTTATTAATTTATTTTTAACTGAGTAATGTCATGTTCAGGTTACGCTTAAAAATTCGACATGCAGTGTTCGGTAATTTTGACAATTTGATCTGGCAACCCTGGGCGGGGTGAATAAATTTGCACACGGGCATAGCCGCGGGACGCAGTAAGATATACCAGTTTTTATTCGGTCTTTGTAATTTATGGCGATACTAGTTTTCCCGCCCGCGACTTCGTCCGCGCGGACTACTGTTTATCGCGAAAAAAAGCATCCTATGTTCTTCTAGGATATTAAAAACCAATGCAAAAGTATAGCACCAATGCTCTTGAAGTTTTTTGACAGACTTGTTATTTCGTTTCCATGGCAACCGTTCCTTACTAATCAACATATTCCAGTTTTTCCGTTAAAACTTACAATTTTCCGGGATAAAAAGTATCCTATGTTTTGCTCCATTCCAAATTTCATCAAAATCCGTCCAGCCGTTATCGCGTGAAAGCTCCCCAAACAAACAAACAGACAACGTTGCACTTTTATATATTGGTATGGAATGCATTGTACACCTTTACACTTTAGGTATAAACCACTGATCTCTATGGATTTGCTTTGCCGTACTTTCGTTTATGCTGATTTAAAGCGCCCCCACCGAGAGTACATGGAACTAAAATTGTCATTGTTCCATCTCCTGACGTTAGTCACATAATAAAAACCTTAACTATATTTCTGAATGGATTACGTTACGAACTGGCTTACGCAATTGGCAATCAAGACAGTGACTCTACCATAAACTGACCGCTCTTATTATTCACGTAAAATAAAAACGAAGAATCAGCCAATCTACTAGGTTGGTTATTTGTTCAACATTCTTCTATTTTAAATTATCTCAAACATGCACTCCCCGGACACCCCATACGACCGCGTGTATTTAAATACCTACTTACTACTCTCACATTAGACAAATTACGTTTCTACACGCGCCACAGATCTCTACTACTAACACTGGATAGGCTCTGCCGTACTTTCGTTTGTGCCAATTCAAAGCGCCCCACCGAGCATCCATGGTACTAAAATTGACATTGTTTCATCTCCTGACGTTAGCACCGTTAGTTCCGTGGACGCTCACTACTGCCAAACTACTGCTATCAGCGCCAAAATGGCGATAATCAAATGCTCTCATTCATTTGGACGATTTTTGTATCATTGCGACGTTCGTCAAGGGCCTGGAGTATTATGCAGTTGTCTATGGTATAAACCTACCCACTGGCTATTATTTACTGGTTCAAGGCGTATAATTAATCAAAATTATCATTAAATAACAATCTGTTAATATTTATCGATTAATTAATGTGTCACAAGGCATAATAAATTAGTAATAAATTGCAATTAGTCCATGCAAGAGTTAAATTTTAATTTAGCTGTGCCCGCGGCTTTGCCCGCGTGGACTGTAACCCACGTTGCCTACGTCAAAGCTTTCGTGTTATTCCAGGATCAAAAGTACCTACAGTACAACAATACTACATTTCATCTAAATTATTTCAGGTTTCAAATAGTTATTAGTTTTATCGGTTGCTCGGCTTCTACTCATCGGATTGAGAGCATCGCAATCGGTCCAGTAGTTGTTACATGATGCGCGAACAGAAAAACAAACAGACAGACACAAAAATTTGTTTAGTAGCTTTGTACAGACTTTTTGTTACTTACTGCTTTATTAGGGGTATATAATATATGTACAGATGGACACACAGAATTACAATTCAAATACCTGGTTCAGTGAATCACTGAATGTAGTCGTAACTGAAACCATAGCAGTACCTGTAACAAAATTAGATTTCATTGATTAGTGCAAACTTAATCACTACAATCCACCAATACAATACAATACAACCAATATATAAAAGCGAAACGTTGTTTGTTTGTTTGGGGAGCTTTAACGCCATAACGGCTGGATGGAATTTGATGAAATTTGGAATGTAGATAGCTTATACCCTGGAATAAAATATAGGATACTTTTCACCCAGGAAAATTTTAAGTTTCTACGGGAAAACTGGAATATGTTGATTACTCGCTGTAAGGAACGGTTGCCATGGAAACGAAATAACAAGTCTGCCAAAAAACTTCAAGAGCAATGGTGCTATATCTACCTTTGCACTGGTTTTTAATATCCTAGAAGTTTTTTTTTTCGCGATAAACAGTATTCCGCGCGGTCAGGAAAGCTAGTTTGTTATAAAATCACTAGTAAGTACCTACATTATTTATAAAAGTCACCAAACGCATCTGTCTGTCTGTCACATAGACATTTACCATATGACACCTCAACCTAGTATCAAGAAGATTTATTTTGAACTTGTTAATTGTCAAGTTCTCACGGAAAAAAACAAAGCAGTGATGAAATTGTGTATCATATCAAACACAAAACACCACAAATTATACACTCACACATACGTAGCCACCATTTGCTATATTTTATTAGTTTGTTCTCCGTCTTTTTTTGAATCTTGCCGAATATAATCACTTCACCAAACATGTTTAAGCTATGACAATCTTCTTCCCACAGATATTTAATTACAAACACAACCGTTCACTCACACACATGTTAAACACTACCCATACTAGCTTATAGTGCAGCCACCTTGGTTTTTGAAAAGGGCCAGTTGGACAAGCTAGAAAGGGCTAGAAACAGCAAATTTAACCATCAAGAGATGAAAGAAAGGGCTAAAATATAAATACTTTTACGGCGGAAATTCAGTAAGTATTCTTTGCTCGTAGTTACATTTGCATTGTAGATGGCCCGCAATATATTGCGGGCCATCTACACTAATATTATAAAGAGGAAAGATTTGATTGTTTCTTTGTTTGTTTGTAATGGATAAACTCAAAAAACACAGACCCGATTTAAAAAAATCTTTCACATAAATAAAGCTAAATTATCAGCGAGGAACACTAGCGGGATTTTATTTTTCAAAAAATTAGAGTTCCCTTCGAAAATTGCAATAATGAAACCTGAGGTATTAAATTTTGCAAAAAATCTCGATTACTTTTGATTACAAACCAAAGAGTATATAAATACTACGTCAGATCACAAACTAAGAAGGAGATACGGGTCTTTGTATATGGAACGTTGCCATGGAAACGAAATCACAGAACATCTAATAATCATTGACGTAGAAAATGCTCTATGCTAATAATAAACGAAATAGTAACCGTAATTCAACCTCCTTGCGTTAAACAGAATAATACTGTAGACGAAATGGTACGTGAGTATAAAACCTATAAACATAAACATTTTGTTTAAGAAATTGTTATTGTTCTATTTGTCCATATAAAGTACCTACAATTTTTTTCTTTATATATATATATATATATCTACCCGTGCGAATCCGGGGCGGGTCATTAGTATCAAATAAAAAGCGCAACAAAGTTTAAAAATGTACTTGTTTAATTGAAATTTAGTACCTATTAATTTCAGAAAATGCAAAACAAACTTGTTAAAATTGAGTTATTAATGTGGTAAAAATCCTCCTCATCGGAATCTTCCAAAATAGTGTCTGCTGAAGCAGAAGAAGTGGATGGCTGATTGACATCTGAGTTTTTTGCCAATTTGAACGAGTATTTAAAATTATTTCTACAGTTTTTGATTTTTTCAGTTTGCACCTTGTGTGAACAGCGACGACTCTCTCGGTCGTTTTAAACCCCATCGTATATGTAGTATGGATGTCACACGAAACGGGCTAGATTGCTCTTTCCCGGCTATATCAACAAAAAACGATTTCACCTACAGTAAAAAGTGCTAGATCTAGCCCAAAAAAAGGCTAAGGTGGCAACACCTTATAACCAAGGAATAATATTAATAGTTACTGCACGGTGTTATGTACTGCTTGTACGCTAGGGAGGTTTGTTTGTGTGTACGGCGCTGGGCGGGCGCCGACGAATCATTTGCTTGTTTTTGGTCGACTGTTACCAAGTTAGTAA
The DNA here is from genome assembly GCA_946251855.1 of Alsophila aescularia. NCBI lineage: Eukaryota > Metazoa > Arthropoda > Insecta > Lepidoptera > Geometridae > Alsophila > Alsophila aescularia. Next base: position 41,389,842 of record OX276385.1, read on the forward strand.
TAAAAGCTTGTTGGTGATAGAGTTAAGCCCCCCCCCCCCCCCCCCCCCGTACTATTTGCTTAAGTTTTCGTCTGTTCTTTAGTTTAGGATGACAATCTACTAAAGCGGAGATAATGCGGCCTTCTAACCTTTGTGAATTATGCCTTTTTACCCGACTATGGCGTAGCAAAACGGGGGGTCATAATTTTAACCGGTATACAGCATGGATGTGGGTGGGTATGTATGTATGTATGTTCAGCTGTTCCCTCTTAACTTATTACTACTCATCACATTTTGACAAATGAGGTATGGTTGGCTGGTTACAGGCTATGTGACGTCACATTAAATTGAATATGGCGCCCTCTAGAGGACATAAAGAAGTTTTTTTTTTTCTGTGATGCCATGTTTGATTTCAAATGAAAGTGCTTAATTGTCACATCAAAAACTATCCCGACTACGGTTTTAGTGTACTAAAAAGTCACAAACAAGAATATTCAAACGTTTTAGAAATTTAAAACTTTAGGTCCGTAGGAGTGCGTTGTAAATTTATCAGTATTTAACCAAGCAGGTAAAGCGCACTCCTCGGCTCTAAAGTTTTAAATTTCTACAACGTTTCAATATTCTTGTTTGTGACTTTTTAGTCCACAAAGACCGTAGTCGGGTTTTAGTTTCTAAATTAATATTTTTATTAATTTGTAGGCATGTGAAAAAACTGCGAAATTGCGGCCATTGATCAAACTTTAATAAATCGATAGGACTTCAATACAAATAAAATATGTTAAATACAATAGTATCCTAAATTGTATTTCTGAGATATTGGAACTCAAAGAAAGCGTATGCAATGCATGCCATATTTGAGCTACATAGTGAGGCCTTCGGGCGGCCTGACAAACTCTGACACCAGAGGCCAGCACTACCTCATACGCATATAGCATCCACTAAACAAGCATATCCTTATTTGACACATATAAACTAGTGGCTCTGTGAGCTGTAGACCTCGCGCTTACAAACTTTTTTGCAATCAATCTAGCGGCGCACAGTAGCACCATCTAGTTACCTTATTGTACAACTAACATTAATAACCAAGGAGCTTCATCATCCCTCCCTAGTGGGTAAAGGGCTGATTCCACTGGTAGAAACCTAAAAGTGAGCAATTTACTACATTTTGAGGAGCTATTCTGATCAGATCTTCATCAATTTTTTATGAGACCAACTTAACGTTACTACCTTTTAAATAAAAAAAGAACCATCGAAATCGGATGTAATAAGGCGGATATAGCCCCCTTTTTGGGGGATGTAAACAAACATCCCCGACGACTAAAAATTAATTTAACTTGTATACCAAGTTTTGTCTAGATCGGTTGAGAAATGCGACTTGTAGAGGAGAACAGAGATCCGGACTGACATCCGGAAGGACACACGAAAACATTTTGCCCAAGCTAAAACGGAGACGCTTCGCTCGCGCTTCGCGCTCGCTCGGTCAATAATAAAGCAATAAGTATGACAAAGTCTGTACATAGAAGATATACTTAAAATAAGCTTAATGGAAGTACCATATAAATAGCAATGGCAACTGGTCATCTTCCTCTTGCCTTCTTGCCTCCAAGCACTTCGCTACCAGCTCTGAACTACTTCATGGGTCAGGATGAGTATCAGCCGTAATAAATGTGTTAACTGATTTCAATCATATTTAATTTACACATCCCACTTACACTTAGGTTACCTAAGCAGAGGTACCGGTAATAAATAAATGTATTATAAATATAAATGTATCACCTTATAGCTTTATAGCTACCAGGGTAGCATATCTTTATAGCTACCAGGGTAGCATATCTTTAAGCAAGGTCACTGGCTTGTAAGTACAAGCTCCTTGTAGATGGGCTACCCTCAGTGCACCCAGAACAATACACATGACACACCGGCTCTCGCAGACGCGTCCTAAGCGCCGCAATTTCTTTGGCTGTTCGCTGCTGGTCCAAGGGATAGGCTTCGCGATGTTTCACCAGTTCCATTATAACAGGGCCCGAAGTCTGTTGCTATTGACAAAAAGCCTTGCCACTGCGATACTTCTGCTACACTGTACTAAACTGTCTATAGGGCGAATTTGGTATTCTGCTAAATCAAGAACGCTATCGCAATTTATGGCTTACTAGCTGCGCCCCGCGGCTTTGCACGCGTTCATAGTTTGTCCCCTCCCCCTCCTTTTTCTTCCACCCCTACCGACGGCGGCGGTGTGCATATGGGGCACACGCTGTATAAATTCATGAGTATTTTTTATTTTTTGCGCGGCACCCTCATATTTTTTCTACAATTAAAGTAACCTAAGTTACTTCTTATAAAATCAGCTATCTGTCAGTGAAATTTCTGTCAAAATCGGTCCAGCCGTTTCGCAGATTAGCCGGAACAGACAGAAATAAAAATTAAAAGAAAATGTGTTTTTGTTATAAGTGCCGTATATACTTTCATATGCATTTAGTAAAAAGCTGTTATTTTGACATTACAATAAGACAAGCGAAACTGATATGAGGTGACCAGACATTGGCGTCCTAGACGCAGATCTCGTGACCACGATCAATGCAACTTGATCGAAACGTGGAGGTATATACCTAAATATTAAGTTTTCAGCGCGATTAAATCCCGTTTAAATATATAACTATGTCTTCGAGTCGCGAAAGTTTAAAAGTTACAATTACAAAAAGACTCTTCAAATTTATTTATTTGTATGTATGTTTAGAAGCAACGCAGTAACACAGATCTGCTACGGCTTCCGAAAGTACCTTGAGTGTTGCCACTGAAATATAATTGATAATAGCTATAAATCAAGATAGATAGATAGATAACTCTTTATTGAAACACACAAATAAAAATCTTACAACTAAAAAAACAAAATTAATAATAAAGTGTATTATTAATCAAGCATCAGCGTCAAAACAGCATTATTTTGGTTTCCCAGTCAAAATCTACCGATAGCAGTTTTCGGCTTGTTATCAAACTGCTTAATAGCGAGCAGACTACGAAAACTGTTAAAATCGGCGATTTTCATGCAATCGACTTGCGTTATCGCGGCTCAATAGTTAAGACAGTGCCAGTGACGTAGTGGGTGTGATATAGTGATCTTATCGTAATATTTCAACAGTATCAAATTGAATCAACTGAATCCGTACCGATGAATATTCAAGATACATGCATTGGAAACCAGTGTTTCAACAAAGACAATATTGGGACCCCTGGATGGGTGATTAACTTATTTCTTCGTCAAAATGTCTCTCACAATCGCAGCTTAATATATAGAACTATTTGTTTACAAGTTCCATCACATCACCATCGACACGACGAAGATGAAGATCAACAGCCTGTATTTGTCCACTGACGTTACATAAGCATCTTGGGAACTACTGAACCCACTCTATGCCGCTAGCTACTTATGGTATCGTCCACTGCTAGACATACTCGTTAGGCCTCTCCCAAGGCACGCCATTAGGGCCGATCTTAAGCAAAAAGACCAAAAAATTAACAGTATGATTCTAAAATCGACCAGCGTACTCTGGGCAACCATAGACTGCGTCATAGCATCTAGTTCCACGGTGATTCAATCAAAATAGCCTACCTGGCACAGGTGGCACAATACCATAGAAAACCATAAATAAGAATTATCTGTCAAGCAAATTACTCTTCTATGATGCCGGTATCAGAAGCGGTTCGCGCTGCTTTGCAGTCGTACTCCGACTGCACCCCGATGTTTATAGGGTATCAGTAGCAAAATGGACTTTAAAGAAGAAGCACTGATGCAACAATGTTGTTAAATCATCGTAACTAAAACTGTCGCGATTCGAACACAGTTAATTCAGTCTTCTCGTGGTTGCATCGGAACCTCGAAGTAAATAATTTGATGTTTTCAGCGCGATTACAACCCGCTTTAATTAAACTAGCATTTGCCTACATTCGGACTAAAGTTTATAGCAAAAAAAGCATCCATATGTTCATCTAGGATATTAAATACCAATAAAAAAGTATAGCACCAACGCTCTTTGACAGAGTTGTTATTATTTAGTTTCCTCGCCCACGTCATTCCGTTCCTTACAGCAAGTAATCGTTATTTTCCATCTTTCCCGTGGCAACTAACTATTTTCCGGGATAAAAAGTATCCTATGTTGGTCTGTATTTTGTACAGAGCCTATTTACATAGTTTCATCATAATCAGATCTGCCGTTTTGGCGTGAAAGCTCCCCTAGCAAACAAATAGCCAAAGTTTCAATTTTTTATATTGGTGTGGATTAAGTACTATTTTTTTTTCCGAACGCACGCTGTCAGAGTGTAAAAGGTAACCGCATTAAATATTATAATAATAATATATATTTGGGACAATTCCACACCAATTACCTAGCCCCAAACTAGGATACCCTGTAATATGGGCACTAGGTAACGGATAAACATACATAAATACGAATATCACATCTATGACTCGGAAACAAACATTTCTGCTCATCACACAAATGATTGCACCTTGCAGGATTCGAACCCGCGACCGTTCGATTTCGTACCTAGGATCTCTAGCCACGAGACCAACCGGAAAAAAGATAAAAAAGAGATATGGAGAAAAAGATGATGGTGGATGACTAAAATTCATCGCAGTAAAACCAGGTACAAAATACCACTCCCGACTGCGTTTCGTGCGCTACTGCGAAGAGCTGCGAGTGTAGATGCGTTTGCTTTCGCGCGCCGTGAACGAAGCGCGAACCCTTTGTCGCGGGACAAAATCCGACACTGATCGGGGAACGGCGCGAAGCGCGAAGAGTCGTGGATGTAATATTCTTATCTATGTATGTTTATCCGTTATCTAGTGCCCATAGCACAGGGTATCCTTGTTTGGGGCTAGATAATTGGTGTGGAAATGTCCCGAATATATTTATTTATTTATTTGTTATTTTAAAAGCTTTTATTTAACTTCACTTGTATGTATGTATGTATGTATGTATGTGTGTATCTATTTAACTATGTATCTATGTACCTATTTGGACCTGGAATCTGGTAGTTCAAATTTCGAGCACTTCCCGATTAGCTATCCGGCTGAAACTTTCAGGGTAGTTTACAAACCGATGACAAAGAAATTAAAAAATAGTGAGAATGAAATATTAAAAAAACTTATATATAAAAAGTGAAAATAAAAAAAAAGGTCGTACAACCTTTTTTATTTTTATTTATACGTATTTAAAACAAAGTTAATTGTAGTACGCTCACCACATGGCGTCGCAGCAGCAGCAACAGAAACATCGTCGTCCATTTAGATCGCGAACTTCAGTGTGGAGGAGCACGTTTTCACTTGGAGTTACAATCGCGCGAGAGTGTAGATTATTTTGTCTCTATGTCAACTATTTACTGTATAATCATTTTTGGTACATATGCATTCATTCGTGTGTTTAGTAAATAAATATATTTATATTTCTATCATTCAATAAGTTCCAGCACAGCTTGTGACTTGTACCACACGCAAGCTACCAACTACTCCCTCGGCGCTCGTCAGAAGTCCCGGGCCAGGCCGCATTACTCATCGGTCAAGTGCTTTGGAGCGAGAGAGACGCAGAGTATCGCTCGCTGTCTCGCTCTCCAATGGGGTGACGATGGCTATACGAGATGTCTAATGCGTTTGGAGAAATCTCTATCGATTTCGTGTGTTTTATCTCTTTATTCTATGTTGGGTTGCTTAGTTCTTGTTTAAACTTTGGCCATAGCAGTAGGAGTATAGGTATAGCTAGCGGCGCGTAAGTCTAGCGGTGAACGAAACGTGGCGGGGATCTTGGCACAGTCAGTTTTCGGGATAAAAAGTAATCAACATTTTAACACATTATATAAACTTTGACTGTGCCAAGATCCCCGCCACGTTTCGTTCACCGCTAGACTTACGTGCCGCTAGGTATAAGTATATACTTTAGTCCTTATTGCAGGCTACCCAAAAAAAAAATGTAATGTTTGTTCATGTATGTATGTATGTAATTGAGTTTCTTTGTTCCACCATGACTTTAAATGCCTCAATAGATTTGGTATTGGATTTGGATTTGGATTTGGTATGTGGTATCGTTACATCCCGAGTAACATAAAAAAGTGAAAGCACATGTTTTTTTAATCCTTTTTTAATTTTGATGAGACTTGCACAAGTAGGTAATACGATCCGTCTTCCAGTCTGCGGTCACCACTTGGTTTTAGGTACCATGTGGCCAGTCAATAGCCACTTCAGCTCTTGCTAATTCTGAGAGATATGTAACTTTATTTCTTCTACGAATTTCCTCATTTCGGATCCTATCTTGCAGATAAAATCCAAGTATACGTCTCTCTACAGCTCGTTGGGTAACTGAGCTTATGAAGGAGGCCAATAGGTAGCGACCAAGTCATGCCAACTTTTGTCTTCAGTCTCTCTCTATGGTATTATGGACGAAAAAATGAGACAATCCAGAACCAACTGTCAACAACTAACTACTACAAAATAGCTTAAAACATAAAAAAACACGCCTGTCCTGCCAAAAAATAACTTATACCAATAAATTATATACTGTTGGAATGTGATTATCAAGGCCTTTAATTTGATACCCAATTTGTTTTTTTTTTTTATAAATGGAGTCATACTGCAGCAATAAAGTTATTTTTTTTTTCAATAATTGCCTATGTTACTCGGGGGGATGTAAGGATTCTAACGATACCCCATACGTCTAAATCTGTTCAGGCATTTAAAAGTTATGGTGGAATAAAGAAACTCACATACAAACATTCTAAAAACATTACACTCTTGTTTTTGGACAGTTGTGTAATAATTAGTGTAAACGGCGATGGTTTGCTATACTTTATGTGTCAAGGTTTGAAATCTACAAATTGTATGACAGGACCAAACTAACACTAGTTTGTGCATGCGGAATTAGCACCATTATCTCAAAACGTAACAAAGTTGTGAGACAGACAGCCCATAATGTTTACATCACCCGTCCTTTAGACGAGGGCCGCCCCTCGCCCTCGGCGCGGGCGTTTGTCAGACGCTCTTTGATAGACTTCCTCAACTAATAACTACACTCATTGTTGAATGATTGTTTAGATTGGGATCTGTGACTCACTGCTCAAGTATCCCCTTGTTTGTGAAATTACGTGTCTATTATTAGATGGAGGCTACCTCTCTTGCTAGTACAAAGAACATGCATTATGAGAGCCTCATTGACCGAGCGAGCGCGAAGAGCGAGTGAAGCGTCTCCGTTTCAGCTTGGGCAAAAATGCTTTCGTTTGTCTAGATGTCCGGATCTCCGTTCTCCTCTACAGGTCGCATTTCTCAACCGATCAATCAAGACGGAACTTGGTATGCAGGATAAACGATTTTTTAGTTTTTTTTAGTACTTCCCCCAAAAAGGGGTAAAAAGGTGGCTACTGAATATCTCCGCCTTATTAGATCCGATTTCGATGGTTCTTTTTTTATTTGAAAGGTAGTAACTTTATGTTAGTCTCTTTGGTGAAGATCTGATGAGGATCTTCGGCGTGGTGAGCAGAATAGCTCCTCAAAATGCAGTAAGTTTCTCACTTTTAAGTTTCTTCCAGTGGAATTAGTCCTTTACCTACTAGGTACGGATTGGAGGAGCACCTTGGTTATTAATGTTTTTTTACATTAAGGTAACTAGATGGAGCTATTGTGCACCGCTAGATTGTTTGCAAAAAAGTTTGTACTAGCGAGGTCTACAGCTCACAGAGCCACTAGCGTCAAATGATTAAACTAATAAGTGACTGTATACAAAACTACCGTTATGGATATTTGGATAAATAATATTCAAATTAAACTCAATAATAACTACACATTAGTCATGACTTCTAAATTTAGCATCATTATATGCAGCCTGTGAAATAATCATTCCGTTTTAAGTTTTAACTCATCGTATAATAACCGATAAGAAAAGATAATGTTTCCGCGGGATCTTATACTACGAGAAAAATAAATCTATCATCAACTTGAAGATACAAATTGAAAATATAATTTCCGGCCCAGTCTTCTTCCCGACAGTTATTAATACCTATAAAATATATATAACCGCACCGGAGTCACGTTTCGTTTTCTGTAATTTCCAACATAAAGAGTGGAATGATGACGTTTGGCGACGCTTAGTAAAGGAAGTTTCCGATGGTAGCCTAACGATTCTATAGTGCAACTTAGAATCCAACGATACCAGGTTCGATCCTAGGCTCCGCACCAAAGACTTTACTAAGTTATGTGCGGTTTTCCATCGCTCCGTGCTTCGGAGGGTACGTTAAGTTGTTGGTACCGGCTGTTATTAATTAACAGCAGTCGTTAAGCCTTGTGAGAAACCCTCAGGCGGCTTGACAAACTCTGACACCAGAGGCCAGCATTACCTCATACGACAAACAAACATGGATGTTTCCATGGTGCAATAGGACCCTTTCTAGCACAGATCAGCTGTTCTGATTATCTGTGCTTTCTAGTAACCGACTGGCTATTAATATATACCCTCAAACAAAAAAAACTGTTGCCAAGCTTTTTCAAGCCCTTTTATTGGGGGATTTTCGAGGTCATTGCCTTAAGGAGTGTGTTCACTTCGATCCATCTTCGATCTTATCGTGACTTAATACCTGTAGAGGCACAGTTCAGGTGAGATAATAGTCAAACTCACACCAATAATGTTTTAAAAAAGCCTCACGTACGCACACACTTACACAATGTTACGCCGATCGACCGCCACATCGCGGCTAGATCTCGACCTTCTTAGTCGTGTTAATGCTATCAAGTACTCTCGAAAAAAAAACAATGCAGTATTTTGTGATGAAACTGTGTATCAACTACAAATCATCCACTCACGCACACATTCGCAGCCGCCATTTGTTATGCTTCACTCGTTTGTTTGGCAGTGTGGACTCCGTCTTTTTTTACCCGACTACAGCAAAGCAAGGGAAGTGTAATGAGTTTAACAGTCTATGTATGTATGTGGTTATGTGGATGTTCCAAGCGTCGCTCCTATTGGTCCGATTTTGACAAGCGAGGTATAAATCGATTCATCTTCATCGCAAGTGTATCACAGGCTATTTTTTAGGGTTTCAGTTTTTGTACGTATGTCTTGTTAAACCTTCACTCTGACAATGTAATTGAAAACCTACTACATTAACATTTATTAGTTTTTCAATTCACGCAGGCAGGTGGTCCGATCACGGCTGCCCTTTAGCAACAAATAAACAAGTTGCCAATAACGAGAAATAATTGTAGGATGTTGTAGTGCAAGTCTTGTATAACCATAACATTCGTCATCGGCCGGAAGAGAACATAGCCCTCCCCATGGAAAGCCACGAGTGGTTGCACGCTCGCCAGGTCGTCGGTCTACGCTCCTTCTCCCGGGCCGTGATCGCCATTCGAGAACCTTTATCCCCGACAGCTATCAGTACTACGAACTATGTTGCCCGTCATGGCATTGCGAAGAACTAACTATCGTTTGCTAACTATATAACTTCTAGAAAGTAATCGGAACGAGCGGCGCGGGCAACCTGATAATACGAGTTGAGTTATCTCTGTTTGTATATTTGTCGTGAGGCAGCAGGGTTGATTGATTTAAATTCATTTAAATCATGTGATTTAAATGTCAAAGTCAAGTCAGCAAGTTCCAGTTGCGTTATCTCTACTTAACATCTACTCATTGGACGACATGCACGGACTAAGCCGGACCGAGCCGAAATATGTTGTTTACGTTATTGCAAGTTTTTTAAAACTACCGACACTTTATCACTGTTTTACTTTTTATTTCATAATTATATCTTATACAATGTGCGATAAGACCAAGAAATGTTTAAACCTACGTTTAAGTTTCTCATGCAGTTAAGCTTTTCTTTTGAGAAATAAACACCTCAAGATTGTTTGCATAATAGTAACCGCATCACAACATTGAACAAGTTTTCCGCCACATCCTACACTAGTAACTTGAAACAACAATAAATTAACACAATCCAACGCATACATAACTTCCAATCCCACTCCGTCAGACGACACATTCTCTAAGGTCTATGTAAAACCTCGGCTTTGCTCGTAAATAATCGATCGGATTTATGGGATTGTAGCAGGATTTATAACTGAGGCCTCACTTGCAGACGCCGTGTTCTTAATTGGGCGTAAATAACGCCGCAACAAGTGTTGAAATACCGGAGATAGGTGTTACTTAACGAGTTCTGTAGAGAAGGAATGTGAATTTGTCTCTGTCTATGGCCACTGTGCCGTTGAAAAAGTCGGAAAGGAAGGTTAAACTTTCAGGATTCAATCGAACCCAAGAAACTATCATAATCATCAAAACAACTGCCCTCCAGAAGAACAGCAGCACCCATCAGGACCTTACACAAGAAACCAATTGGCAGGCGGATGGTGATCACAGTTACTACCTTCACAGGAACGTGCTGGTGTCCGACTCCCGAACTACCATGTCAGCTCTCACAGGTTCCGCGGGTTGAAAAGGGGTGGGCCTGTTATTAAGCCACTTAGACAAACGCAATATAAGACACAGACACAATAAATAGCATCGATATAGCCAGTTAGACATAAACATCCTCGCCACGTTGCGGAATGTTGGCGAATATACAATACTACATGTAGTCAGTACCGTAAGGATACATAATATATACCATAAGGACATATATTTCCTAAAGTGTCATGTAGTGATTATTATATATGTGTTAGTGTTGTTTTGTTACGCTATGCCCTAGTAAAAAGTTCCATCTACCCCTACCCTATGCCAAAAACGAATTCATCGCCCTCATGACAGTTTTTTTTATTAACCGGCTTATTATTAGGAGGTTCTTCTGGTCAGGCTTTATATAAGTATCTCAGCAAAATTCAGTGCATACACAGAGATTCTGTGGGTGATATTTACCATCCACAGATAATTTATGCGAGCGTACGCAATATGAGAAGTAGGTAGCAATGACAAGTCCATTCAAGAAATATGAATGTTTGTTGTTATTAACCTATTAATTTATCGGGCATTGTTTTTATAGTAGACAGACTTGTTACATAAACAAGTAATAATGTAGGTCACTAAGCGATAACATTATAATAATTTATCTATACTTATAATAAAGCAATAAGAACGAACATACAAACAAACATACCTACATACAACCCAAACCGTGCAGTTGGGTAAAAAGATAGTGAAACAATCTGTATTGTAGCACGAAAAACGCCACTTTTGACGTAAATGATGGATTTGATGAACGAGTATGAAAACTCCAAACTTATTTGAGAGCCAAAATTGCAAATAGCTTTAATAAATATATGTAGATTCTGTACTTTTTTTCATAAAAACCTTAGAGCCAAAGGTTGATTCATAAATTGCGGTTTTAATCGGTCCTGAATTGCACTGGATAAGTGTTGTTATGAACCATCGTAGTGTCGGTCGTGATGGACACAAACATTTGTATTTTAATCGGTCCTGAATTGCACTGGATAAGTGTTGTTATGAACCATCGTAGTGTCGGTCGTGATGGACACAAACATTTGTATTTTAATCGGTCCTGAATTGCACTGGATAAGTGTTGTTATGAACCATCGTAGTGTCGGTCGTGATGGACACAAACATTTGTATTTTAATCGGTCCTGAATTGCACTGGATAAGTGTTATTATGAACCATCGTAGTGTCGGTCGTGATGGACACAAACATTTGTATTTTTCAGCGTGTGTTTCGTCCCATCGCATCGAGTCAGGACAGGACGGAATGATAGTGGGCGGAAAGCTTTATAGACGAATACTCGTAATATCAGTGTCATATTTTTATTTAGGTCTTCGTTTATTAGAAGAATAATTAGAACTTTTTGAGAAAATGTACCTACTGCATATATATTAGTTATTCTATGCTGCTACTACTACTAAAATTGAAAGACACTACAAGTGCATTATAACTTAAAATCCTAGCTAGGTCTTTGATTATTTCGCCTAGGTTAGTTGTTTTGCATGTGAGTTAAACTAAACTAAACATGCTAACCAGCAGAACATTAGGAACATTAAAGTCGCACTTGGCGCGGCGTCATGTAGTTATTTCTCCCTAACCATTTTATTACTTTTAACGACGACCTATTCAACTCCATCCAGCCATGAAAGCATTTCATTCGGACTATAATCCTTGAGAAAATCCTCAAATCTTGCCTACGAGCAAGCCGTCTATATTTCCCCTTATTAAATCTCATATTTTCCGGAACATTCCTGTTGACCTAGTTTCTGGGGGAGAGACGTGCAGCCCCCTCCCGCGGTTAGATGGGTACTGAACTATGACAGGCTGACTGGAACTGCAGGCATGGTTCTCTGTTCAGGGTTCATCGCGCATGCGCATTGAAAACGAAACCAGCACACGCAAAACCAATTATTCCCGAGCTTGGAAAGAAAGTTTTAAAGGAATACAGACTTTAGCCCATTGGAATACGACAGAGCTAGGATTATAAATTCAGTACACGATGGTAGCTGAGAAGCAAGCATTACCATTTGCAGTACAAACTACGAACCTGACTCAAAAATGGACAGTATGCCGTCGACGTAAGGAAGGAGGACTATTTGAAGGAGGAATTATGTTTTGTTTACAACCCTTTGTGGGGATGTGTTATGCAAAATTGCGGCAGGATAGTCAGATAGCGATCAGGTGACAGTAACAGCGTGGTAATGCGCGTCTTCTGAAACGATGAGATCGGTTCGATCACAGATCCATAGGTATAATATTATGTATGCTTTGTGGATATACCTACATAATATTGTGTGGGTACCTATTACCTACGACAATAGATGTCAAATGAGGATTCCTTTTCTGCTCGATGAAAAGTTTTGGATTTCTCGGTGTAGGAGCTACTATAAGTTAGTGTGTATGTTGAGAACTCCTCATCGATGTGTATTAAACAAATAATTGAATTCAGGATTTGTGGTAAGTACTTTTTTATGGATATCTAAAGCACTAATTGTTGGTTTAAAATGGGTTTCATAAGACAAAAAAATATGGAAAAGCATACCAAATAAAAACTAAATAGAAGATGGAAACTGAACCAGGGAGACCTTGCCAGTTCAAATTTCACTGAATGACTTCAGGTTTTTCAAATTAATTTAGTACCTTGTATTTCTATAGAAGCTACATAAATGATAAATGGAAAACAAAAACACATTAGAATGAAACTATCATATCTATCTTTTTTAATATGACAGTTTCATTTTTGGTAAGGGTTAGTTAGCGTGGGTTTTTATATATTGTATTTTTTGTTTTTCTATTTATGATTTGTCTGACAAACAGTTTGGAGGAAGTAAGCTACATATTTTAACTTCTTTCATTTTATAATAGTAGGTCTCATTGAATATCAGTTGAATGTTGAAGGCATACTTACCTAGTAAAACAATGTTATTTATAGAGGAAACAATGGCCAAGCGACGGATTGTTATTTGTTGAAATACAATAATCCACTCAAACATCCGGCTGGCCGGAGTGGGATATTAACATAGCCGTGGACTTTACTTAACTGAGACTAACCTGCTAGCACGTCTAATGCTCACTATGTACTCGTAACTCCTAAATGTATTATCGATTTAGATTATACACTGGGCCGCAAGGAAAGCGGGTCGGTTATAAAAAATGCGATAACGTTTAAAATATTTGAGCAACCCTTTTAAAATAAAAACTAAATTAAAGTTTATTTAATTACAGATAGGAAGAAGTAAAACAATTTTATTTTTTTGGTGATAAATAAAAAATAAAAACAATTTGTATAGTTTAGCATCGGCTCAGAAATCTGGTAGAAATTAGCTGCTATCTATAGATTTTGACTAGAAAATTACATAATGATGTTTTGACGCTGATTCGTGCTTGATAGCTATTATCAATTTTATTTCAGTGGCAACACTCAAGGGATTTTCGGAAGCCGGAGCACATTCATGTTATAAATCTGCGATAGTGTATGTACTTGACTTAGCAGGCTACCAAATTTGACACTATAGACAATCCAGTCGCAGAGGTATCGCAGTGGCTAGGCTTTTTCTCAATAGCTAACCTTGAGGCCCAGGTGATAGAGGTGTCGTGGCGATATCGTAGAATGGATTATTTCATGAAATGGTTGGCCACATCATGAAAAAATTATATTACATGAAACTATAGGAGACATCATGAAATGTTTTGGCCTGATGAATGAATGAATCATAAGCGTAGGGCTACTTAATATGGTCAAACCTTTGAGTAGTAATGTATACTCTAAGGGTCAAACATTAGACATCATATCGTAAAATAGTTACATTATCCACCGCTAGAGGCGCTAGGCGGAAGAACGACTTGGCCGTGATAGGTTAGAAAGCGAAGGCAGGAGCGAAGCATAGTGTTCTCCCGCCTTTGTCTTCGTTTTTTTTTTTAGCCTTGATTACCTATCTGTTTGTACACAATTAGTATAATGAAAACCCTACATTAATGATATGGGCAAATGTGGATTGAAATATCATTAAACAATATGGTCAGTTTTAGTTGGCCATTTCATGTAATTATCGACACATCATGAAGTTATCAATTATACGACATGGCCACGACTGAGGGACAAACATACGCATTCGGCGATTATTTACTGCTTAATCCAATTAAATCCTATGACTGCGATGCTTCGGAAACTATAGACCGACTTAATCCAATTAAAGCCTATGACTGCGATGCTTTGGAAACTATAGACCGACTTAAACCAATTAAAGCCTATGACTGCGATGCTTCGGAAACTATAGACCGACTTAATCCAATTAAAGCCTATGACTGCGATGCTTCGGAAACTATAGACCGTCTTAATCCAATTAAAGCCTATGACTGCGATGCTTCGGAAACTATAGACCGACTTAATCCAATTAAAGCCTATGACTGCGATGATTCGGAAACAATAGACCGACTTAATACAATTAAAGCCTATGACTGCGATGCTTCGGAAACTATAGACCGACTTAATCCAATTAAAGCCTATGACTGCGATGCTTCGGAAACTATAGACCGACTTAATACAATTAAAGCCTATGACTGCGATGCTTCGGAAACTATAGACCGACTTAATACAATTAAAGCCTATGACTGCGATGCTTTGGAAACTATAGACAGACTTAATCCAATTAAAGCCTATGACTGCGATGCTTCGGAAACTATAGACCGACTTTTGAAATACAATGGGGACCTGACATTTTACTATGGAGCCTGCCATAACTAAACGAGACAAATGCTATGTTTGAGGTCCAATATATCAGAAATGCGGTACTTCTCACTACTAATATGTTTTATTCAAATTAGTTGCAGCCGATTTTTAGATCATTTGTTTATGTAAATTGGTTGTGTACAATAAAGAGTTATCTATCTATCTATCTATAAATATGTCAGTAAAGTTAGAAGGCTTTTATGCAAGGAGAAATGAGAAGATTCTCATTTCGACTGTTTTAATTTTGTTGTTTTGTGTGTATGTTTACGAACTCATATCTTTGAGATTTCACAACCAAGTTCGATGTTTCTTGTCTTAATTTTTCAAATAAATTTCATAAATGTTGATTTTCGTTTTTTTTTAGTAAATGTCGAAGTTCAGCCTGCTGAAACGTCCGGATACCTTACATTAAAATGATCAAATCCCTGGACGCAAGCAAAATTTTTTTTTTACTTTCGGACGTATTGTAGACATACACATAGAGGAATAAAGTGTCAAATTCCATATAGTCCCATCTGATTTGTATCTTCATTAATGGTGTCCCCCTTGAAGTTGTTCAGGAGTATGTTTACCTCGGGCAGAATATGCGACTAGGTAGGAACAACTTCGAAAGGGAAGCAAAGCTGGGATGGGCAGCATTTGGTAAACTACAACAGGTCTTTTCAAATCAAATTCGTTTATTGTAAACATAGGTTGGTTAATTGGTGATAAAAAATAAATTATAATACATACTTCGCTACGTTCAACCTTTTAGGCATTCAATAACTCCAAAAAGTAAATATAATCTAAAAATAAATTTAAAATTCAATAAAATCTTAAAATTACAAAATACATAACAATATTCAGTCTTAGAAACAATAATAGCATGTCAGAAAATTAAAGTCAATGTAATTTAAAAATATATATATATTTAGTCACGTACATATATTTAAAAATAAATTTGATTGGATCATGTCGAAATAACAAAAACAATAATAATAATAGTGAAAAAAATAAACAAACTTATTATTTTATTTCTTATTAATATATGGTTCAATCAACAGAAAATATCACACGTAATTGTCATCCAAATAATCTCTCACACTGTAGTACGTATGTCTTCTGGATTAAAAATTTATTTAATTTAAATTTAAAAATATTTATACTAGTACTGTCTCTAATTATTCTTGGAATGTGGTTGTAAATACGAGGGGCCATACAAAACACGCTATTGTTTAATTATGCCGTTCTATTGGAAAGAGTATTTTATTTTAAGTGTCGTTTACTAATAAGTGACTCAAACAAACTTAAATTACATCTAACAAAGACAGAAATTTCATGTATGTACAAACTTGGCAACGTTAACAAATTTAGTTTTACAAAATGTGACTTACAGCTGTCTGCTTGTTTCAAATTGCATATAGCCCTTATACACTTCTTTTGGGCTTTAAATACTCTTTCTTTTTCCACGGAGTTTCCCCAGAACATTACGCCATATCGCAGCACAGACTCCACATAACTATGGTAAGAAGTCACCGCTGCTGATATGTTCACAACTTTTTTAAGCATGTACAGTGCATAGGAAAACTGGTTAAGTTTCCTACACAGACTATCAACATGACCCTTCCAATTGAGTTTGGAGTCAATAAAGAGACCTAGAAATTTGATATTCTCTACCTCACAAATATTGTGGCTAGCATAATTTATTTCCAAATTACTAGACAGGTTACTTCTGCTTTTGAAAGTCATGACATTGGTTTTGTCAAGATTTATTAAAAGATTATTAGATTGAAGCCAGCTTATGATGTTTTTTAAAGTTTCAAATATTATTCTACAAATACTAAATATTCTACAAATATTACAGTACTAATACGTCTGAAAATAATACCATACGATTCTCAGTGACTCTAGGTAGATCATTAATGTATATGATAAAAAGGAGAGGCCCCAAGACACTTCCCTGAGGCACACCATATTTTACTTCTCGATATTCAGAAGAGTACAATATTTCTTTTTTAAGTACTGGACATATTCTTCTTATTTGAGTCGACTGTTGCCTATGGCTCAGGATTTCATAAGATTTAGATCATTACCTCTTACGCCATATGATTCAAGTTTATTTATTAGAAGGTTATGATCTACATAATCAAATCATTTCGTCGTCCATCCCGTTATGATGAGACTGGTTCACAAGTTTAAAGTCGCTCAGCGAGCTATGGATCGCATCCGAAACGAGATGATCCGCCTTATAACAAAGGTAACAGACATAGCTCAAAGAATTAGCAAGCTGAAGTGGCAATGTGCCGGTCACATAACTCGAAGGAACGACAACCGTTGGGGAAAACGAGTTCTAGAGTGGGGACCACGCAAACGTAGTGAAGAGCGCCCGCCGGCCAGGTTGAGTGACTACTTGCGAAAAACGACTGGTAGCGACTGGATGAGCAGAGCAGAAGTTCGGGCTCAGTGGCGTTCAAGTGGCGACCTACGTCCAGCAGTGGAAGAATACGGACTGATGATGATGATGATGATTTGTATCGATACAAAAAAACTCTATGGCATCGACTCTACATCCAACAAGAGCTTTCACTTTAAGTCGATGATTGCAGAACCAATCTGCCAGCTAGCTCCCAGTATGTCCCAGCCGTGTGTAACTTTAAACTAAGTTGGGTAACTTCGACCGCGCAACTTTGCAAGTGCCTACTTACTTACTTACTCAACTTGGTAACTTTGTATCGAACTATTCGAGTTACAACTTACAAGTTAAAAGAAAAAACTGTGGTCGGCGACCGCTAAACTGATATCGACTCAAAATGGATCGATGGTGCGAGTACCTACTACCACAGAATAACTAACGGGAATGAAACCGCAGGCGCAGCTAGTATATACATTTAATGTTCCTTTTTTTACATATATGGCAGCTGTAAGCCCCCATATTGGTTTTCTTGAGACTTCATATATCAGCACTCTCGTGATCAAGAGGAATCCAATGATACCTCATTTATCAAAATCCATCAAGCCGTTTAGGCTGTAGGATGCGCCTAAGAACGTACAAACATACATACAACCCAAACTAATAACCCTCCGTGCAGTCGGGTAAAAACAGTGGTCAGCGACCGCTAAACTGATATCGACTCAAAAGGATTGAACTGAGAGGGAATTACGGAGATTTTATAAATAACTGGTGAGTGTACATAGCTACTACTAGTACTATTATTGACTGAGCGAGCGAAGCGTATCTGTTTCAGCTTGGGCAAAAATGCTTTCGTATGTCCGGCGGATGTTCGGCTGTTCTCTACTTACAGGTCGTATTTGTCAACCGATTCTCGTGTTTTTTTTTATTATTATCATTTTAGGAAACACTGCTTGCTCTTGGCCTCTACCGGCCTCTACAGCGTGGGGGGGAGCAGGTTCGATAATCATATGGCATTTTTATGTCAATTCAGTTTTTCGAAATATTTCAAAATTACTTAGGGTATTGGTAAAATGGGGAAAATGGGGAGGGAAAATGTAAAAATAATAATAAAAACTATTTCAGCCATGTCGAGTTCTGAGCTACCCTGAACGTTTCAGGCGGATAGCTAATCGGGAAGTTCTGAGCTAACCTGAACTACCCTGAACATTTCAGGCGGATAGCTAATCGGGAAGTTCTGATCTACCCTGAACTACCCTGAACGTTTCAGGCGGATAGCTAATCGGGAAGTTCTGAGCTACCCTGAAATACCCTGAACGTTTCAGGCGGATAGCTAATCGGGAATTTCTGAGCTACCTTGAACTACCCTGAACGTTTCAGGCGGATAGCTAATCGGGAAGTTCTGAGCTACCCTGAACTACCCTGAACGTTTCAGGCGGATAGCTAATCGGGAAGTTCTGAGCTACCCTGAAATACCCTGAACGTTTCAGGCGGATAGCTAATCGGGAATTTCTGAGCTACCTTGAACTACCCTGAACGTTTCAGGCGGATAGCTAATCGGGAAGTTCTGAGCTACCCTGAACTACCCTGAACGTTTCAGGCGGATAGCTAATCGGGAAGTTCTGAGCTACCCTGAAATACCCTGAACGTTTCAGGCGGATAGCTAATCGGGAATTTCTGAGCTACCCTGAAATACCCTGAACGTTTCAGGCGGATAGCTAATCGGGAATTTCTGAGCTACCTTGAACTACCCTGAACGTTTCAGGCGGATAGCTAATCGGGAAGTTCTGAGCTACCCTGAACTACCCTGAACGTTTCAGGCGGATAGCTAATCGGGAAGTTCTGAGCTACCCTGAAATACCCTGAACGTTTCAGGCGGATAGCTAATCGGGAATTTCTGAGCTACCTTGAACTACCCTGAACGTTTCAGGCGGATA
Source organism: Alsophila aescularia (assembly GCA_946251855.1). NCBI lineage: Eukaryota > Metazoa > Arthropoda > Insecta > Lepidoptera > Geometridae > Alsophila > Alsophila aescularia. The sequence continues at coordinate 41,409,334 of OX276385.1, forward strand.
GCTAATCGGGAAGTTCTGAGCTACCCTGAACTACCCTGAACGTTTCAGGCGGATAGCTAATCGGGAAGTGCTCGAAATTTGAGAATTGCAAGATTCCACCCGGACCGACAGACAAACAAGAAAGTGACTTAATAAAAACGTGGTAATAAAATTATATTAGCGACCAATAAGGTCCACCAACTACTACTTACTACCTTTCCGTGTAAAATAAAAACAGCTCGCATTAAAATATTCAAATAATTAGTTCACGCAGGGTTTTCCAACTCGACGCGAGGGTAGAGTCAACTTTATGTCAACTATTTGTCATAATAACCGATAATTTGCGGTAAACGGTGGTTCCAAGAAAACTGGAGGAAAAATAACTTTAAAGACATGTTCTGTGAAAAAACTGTTGAAGTGGATAAGAAAAATAAGTTGAAATTTGTGAGTACCTTGTTTGTGTGGTTTCTTGGTAGAGTCGAATTTCAGATCTGATTTCGTCAGAGTTTGGGAAACTCGAGTTGATAATGCAAACTTTGATAAAAGTTGAGGAAAGATTTTGTACCTAGTCTTATATGATTTCTAGACTGGAGTCACAGAATAAATGATAGTACTACGCTGGAGTGGGCTGGTCCATATTATTAGCTGCAGAAAACTACGGAACCGATTGAGACGCGGTTTTCACTGTTGGACAGCTTAGCTGGTGAACTTTGTACCTCAATCGGATGAGTAGACGCCAAACAATCAATAAAAAAACTATTTAATGGATAAATTTTGATGAAATGTAAATAGTGTATTCTTGTACTTGTATAAGTAATTACTTTTGACACACATACGAGTAGGTTACGTTTGATGATAGATGTACGTTTTAAAACGCGGGTAGTTTGAAACAATACAATACCCGACGTTCACAACGCTGATATAGGTAGCGGCACGTAAGTCTAGCGGTGAACGAAACGTGGCGCGGATCTTGGCACAGTCAGTTTTCGGGATAAAAAGTATTCAACATTTTAACACATTATATAAACTTTGACTGTGCCAAGATCCCGCCACGTTTCGTTCACCGCTAGACTTACGTGCCGCTAGGTATACCCACATTGTCTTTTCGAAACCACACGGTCGTAGCAACTAGATCGCAACATCGAAGTTGCTCAAAATTATATTTTGATATTTATTTGTGTCCGAATAGACCCGTTTTAGTCTCATAAACATGAAGACAAAAAAACGGACAAGTGCTAGATCAACTCGCGTGGTGAGGTGAGGTAAGTTGTCCTGTAATCTATAAGTAATGAACAGTATTCTGTTTTTTTTTTCTTATTAGTTTCGGGGATAAGGTTGGGGGAATAGTAAATTATCATATATTTTCTAAAATAACATTTAAAGCTATAAAAATGGGACCCTAACAACTAGCCCTTTCATTTGATATGTCAAAAACAGTACAGTTGGAAAACATTTACTTTAAATTTTTTAATTTGCCCCTCTAGATGGACCACTATATTCAAGATTCATTTATTATTTACGTTACAAATTGGCTGTGACAGACGGACAGTCAGGCACGCACACGAGAGATCCTATAAGGGTTCCTTTATTCATTAAAAAACGAATAGTGCAACTAAGAAATACACTTTATGCTTAATTTAAGCTAAGAAAGTGCTGGTTCCACTGTGGCACACCCGACTCCCACTTTTATGCTTAATTTAAGCTAAGAAAGTGCTGGTTCCACTGTGGCACACCCGACTCCCACTTTTCATTGCTTCAACGTTATATGTTAAGTTACGTAGTACTAATATTTATTCTGTGGTTCAGTTCTTTGTTTGCCGATCGGACGACGATATTTGACAGTAGCGTAGATAATCCAATTTCTCAAGCTCCAAGTTTGACAGTACCTATGTCTGTTTTGATTTTGGAAAACGCAGTATTCCTTCGGAGAAAACGCGAAAAAGGTGACGTATTCACAGGAGCAAAAGGTGACGTATTCACAGGAGCAAAAGGTGACGTATTCACAGGAGCAAAAGGTGACGTATTCACAGGAGCAAAAGGTGACGTATTCACAGGAGCAAAAGGTGACGTATTCACAGGAGCAAAAGGTGACGTATTCACAGGAGCAAAAGGTGACGTATTCACAGGAGCAAAAGGTGACGTATTCACAGGAGCAAAAGCTCGCAGCTTGGTGTCAGTTACAAAGTCAAAGAATTTATTGTAGACAGGCAAAATAATAGCACTTTTACAAGTCAAAATTAACATCTCATGAACAAGGAGAAATACATAACATATTATAAAACGATCATATCAATAAAATTTAGGTAAACTAAGTATGCTTTGAGTTTGAAAAGGAAATTTCCCTTTCATGTGCCAACAGAACTAAATCTCACACTGGAAAAGGAAATACCCTTCCGACTCTACCGGTGCTTCGGAAATACGCCCGTTAGAGAAGAGAACACAGAAATTTTAAGGGAGTTTCATTTTTTTCCATATTTGTGAATGCTTTATGTCATAAATTATAATACCTAAAACATATGTAAATTACAAATATAAAAATAAAATAAATAAATGTGTGTCCCACAATTATCAAACAATCAAAATAGGAAAAAAAAAGTAAAAATTGTAACTAAGTATATTGTATAAAACATGTCACGATCTCATGGCATGTTGTAGCTATGAGACATCTCACAACGTACTTTGAACATTTTATTCACTTAACGTAAACATCAAAGTTCACTTATTATTATCATGGAGCTTGGATACATCAGGCCATGCATTTCTGTCATTAATATAATCAATTACATAGTAATATACTTTCTTTATGAGATTCACTTTAACAAAACTTTTAAACCAAAGCAAAGCCTTGCCCTCAAAATACTAGCATATTGTACCAGCTAAATAGATAGACTAGCGATGCTAGTGAAATACTACGTAAGCTTCTCGGTCCGCGCAGCCGTGGTAATGGCTAGCGCGTCCAAACGCCTATTGTATGGAGATCTGCAGCCACAGAGGATGAGATAGCTAACAGATGGGATGTTTCTAACTCAAGTTACAAGGTGAAAGAATTGTGCCTATTTTGCAAGAAGTCCGTCAGAGTTCAGAGAGGTATTTTTGTTTGGGTGCTGAAATTTAACTAAAGTTGCTGATGTCAAATGAATGTGATGTCATATTCTGTGAAATGTGTCTGTATAATTCATGGTCTGATGTTGAATAAAAAATGCGCAACAAATTAATAGCCCAGAGTTAAACCAAATGGATGACAACAACCTTAATAATAAAATCCTAGACTGAAGTTCGTCCACGTAGTATTTGTATGCTTACTCTTTGATCGTCCATTGGAACTTTGTTTATAAATTATATATGGTTTATTTTTTTATTGGCCTGAAAAAAAAACCACTTAAAATAAGAAAAAACATTAAATACAATATTTTTATGTGCAGTGGTAAAGCACAGTAATTCGAATGATATACTAGAAATAATAGATTATGGGAAGGTTTTAATGACGCAAAGAGAACTTATCCATCTTTTAATAATTATTTATTTAGGGTAATTTTTGTAACGCATAACGTAACAAATTTCTATAAATAAATCACCAAGTTACTTAACTTGCAGAACATTAAATAAATATATAAAATTATTTTATTTCAGTCACACAACCCATACCAATGTAAACATACAAGTAAAACAAAACGTATACAAAATTAAACAAGTAAATGAAAAAAAAATTGCCCACTTTTACATTTTGAATTGAAACGCTGCTGATGACCCTATAATCCCTCGACGAGACAAGTAATTACCAGTAACCCTGAACTCTACCTCCTCACCTGAACTACTACCACCTGTCTCATTTTCTTTCAGTTTTGTTGAATCATAGTTATTTATCAATCGCAAAAATCAACAATGAGAAGAAAGAAAATCCGATGAGAAGAAGCCGAGCAACCGATAAAAACTTTTTGAAGGCTGAAGGAATTTTGATCAAATGTTGGTATAATGGTTATAGTACATAGAGTACTTTTAACCTAGAGAAATGACCACGCATGCGGGTACAGCTAGTAGTTACATAAACAAGTCAACCGAAACCACGATCGAACTATTAATATTTTAGGGAGAATTTGTAACGCGACCAACATGCCTCACAGAGACCGTAACCAATTAGGCAATGGCGCAGTTATCGCCCTTCTTCACGCGTTGTTTACTCTATGCAGCGATGCATACATTTAGATATGCGCTTGTGATAGTGGTGAGGTCACTGGCGGTGACGTCAGCCCTCCCACTGCGATTCATGTTAAAAATTCACGGACTGATATTTGAGGAGTTTAGGGTTTGCTTTGGTTTGGCTGAGCCAGCTTCGGCAAATATGAGTAACATCTTTAAATCAGACGTCTCTTCATCTGAAACGACAAGCGTTTAATCAGTGCATATTGCCGAAGTTGACATATGGATGCGAGATATGGGAAGGTCGATAATCCGAACATCCCTGCGAGATAGGATCAGGAACGAGGAAATCCGCAGAACGACTGGTGTCACCGACGTCGGAAATGGAATTTCTAGGCTCAAGTGGCTATGAGCAAGACACCTAATGCGATGTTCTGATAGCCGATGAAGCCGCGGGGTGACAGAGTGAAGACCAAGAACAGGTGGCGGAAGAGCCGACCGTCCAAAGGCAAGATGGTCCGATGACGTGAAGGTGGTGGCCGGTAAGCAGTGTGTTCGATTAACCACCAGCAGAACGAAATGGAAGGAGTTACGGGAGGCATATGTCCAATATTGGACGAATTGATGCTGATTATGACGATGATGAGGGTTTGGTTCTTTATTGGAATTTAAAATAACGCTAGAAACAGTGGCAACAGACAAGGCATCACATATTCTGGTTGTTAGGTATAATTTCATCGTCTGTCGATCACTTATCCCATTATTACGTGGGGTCAAACATATATACTTTCTTGCATTTCTCACTATCAGCCGTCATGTCAGTACACTCATGTCCTCCCGCACTCACACATCCATCTACATTATTACGTGGGGTCAAACATATATACTTTCTTGCATTTCTCACTATCAGCCGTCATGTCAGTACACACATGTCCTCCCGCACTCACACATCCATCTACATTATTACGTGGGGTCAAACATATATACTTTCTTGCATTTCTCACTATCAGCCGTCATGTCAGTACACACATGTCCTCCCGCACTCACACATCCATCTACACTTTTTTGGCCTTCCTCTACTCTAGTCACAATTTACCTCGAGGCAATTTACATTAATTTTTAATACTTTCCTCGTTAGTTACATGACATTTCTCTCTATAATTACTTTATGTATGTTAGGCTTATAACATTCTTATTATTTAAAAGCTAGTTTCAGTTATGTAGGCAAAAAGGGAGTTACATAGCAAGTCGATGGTCACGAAAATGCAAGTCCATGGTTACGAAAATGCAAGTCGATGGTTACGAAAATGCAAGTCGATGGTTACGAGGTAAACCAAAGAGATTATGGATGGATTTCGTTATGTTGGTAGATAGGAGTGGATAATTAGATAATGTCTTGGAACGGACATGCTGTTACATCCCCACATAGTGCAATGAGGGTATGAAGATAAAAAACTTGTATTCTGATAGATAGAAATATGAAGCATGATTGTATTGCTATAAAGCGCCTGAACCATATCCCAGTGGGATGCACCCGCCGCACCGTCTTGACTATGAATCCACACAAATATATAAAAGTGAAACGTTGTCTGTTTGTTTGGTGAGATTTAACGCCAAAACTGCTAATCCGATTTTGATGAAGCTATGTAAATAGGTACTGTATAATATAGAGACCAATATAGGATACTTTATATCCCGGAAAATTGTAAGTTGCCACGGGAAAACTGGAAAATGACTATTGCTCGCTGTGTGGAACGGAAGGACGTGCCGTTGCCGTGGTAACGAAATAATAACAAGTATGTCAAAAAGCGTCAAGAGCACTGGTGCTATACTTTTGCAGTGGTTTTTAATATCCTAGATGAACATAGGACGCTTTTTTTCGCGATAAGCTGTAGTCCGCGCGGACGAAGTCGCGGGCGAAAACTAGATATGTAAGCAATCTTAAGTAAGGGCGTCCCCCTGAAGTAAGGAGGAGGGGTGTACTAAAATTAGTATCGATATGCATTTAACCAGCATACTAAAACTTACAAAGTTAACATTTTGTTTGCCTCCAAAGCTGTACATTTATCTTATTCAGGTTCAGAACATAGTCTGAAGAAACAGGCTGATCGGATTACTATTCAGTATTTACAGGACCGTTGGTTTCGGTGAAGTCCTACAATGTATTCTTGTAATGTCCACTGATATCCAGGTAGCATCATATGCAGAAGCTTAATCAACAAAATGTATTGTTATTTACTGTTTACGAAATTTGAGAAAAACTAGTTTGTTCAGAATCAGCAGCACATTCGAGCGTTTCGGCAAAGTCACAGCCACCGTGCCGCCCGCACCCGGCGCACTTGTACTATTATATATTCTGTGCTGGCAAACGGCATGCACACTGAACCACAGAATCAATAATAGTACAAGTCTGAACAGACATGTATAATGTATGTATGTATTATTGATGGTCATTGGACATTGGATCATTGGATGGTCATTGGATTTGAGGCGAATTACATGAACCATCATGTAATTCGCCACATTTAGGACTCTAAACGGACTAACAATTGAGATGAGTCATAATAACAAAATTAAATGATCTCCATAAAAATATCTTTCATTTTGTAAATAATTTTTGGTTAGTGGGGCAAATTTGCCCATTCTCCTTTCATCCAAATCCGTGCAGCCGTTTGAGCGTCAAGAATAGCAAACATATACACAACGCACACACACACTTCTAAAGAAAAATGATAGATGGCGCTAATCGTTTTTATGGCGTTCAATTTACATAATAAATTGTTAATTGTATTAATTTTATTATAATTTAAATACATATTTGCAAAATGTATATATAAACTTGACCTGTTAGAAATCTTATAAATAAATTTTGAATAATTTAATTGCGTAAACAAAAAATAACGTCGTATATTACGGTGAAACATGTTCAAAGAGATACATTATCTGTACCAGCGTCCAGCCCATAAACCTGCTGGTCAGGGAAAATAGCAAACATACTTATAAATAAAACCAGTTAGGTGAGTGGATGTGAAAACCATAGATAATGCTCGGCAAGTGATCACAGATCAGTCGTAACCATCCATCACTCCGTTTATGGAGAATTCTCACGGTGCCGGTGCAAGCCTTGATTGACGTGTGAGAAAATCTTTTAATGCCTGTTTTACACGAGGACAAGACAGTGCAGCAGAGCAGAGGATGCGGACAGTAGCACTGCCACAGAAGAAATAATAGTACTAAAGTACAGAAGGCTCACTCCGCTTAAATAAAAAGCGACTCTTGCCGCCACTCAATAAAGTGCAATTCAGCTCGCACGACCTTGATGCGTATCATTTTGTATGCGTCTCTCTTTCGAACGCGTAAGTCTATCTCAGTCTACCTCGCGGCAAGCTACGGATAAAGTAACGCGGGCGTTACAGAAATTAACGCGCGCAAGTACATCGAGTGAGACAGGCCTGGTACTGCTACAATTTGGACGCGCTTTCCGAAAAAGAACATTGTTAGAACATAGAAGCATCCCCGAGTAGCTTTCTCTATGATTCTAAAAACGAGTAGAGCACTCTGGGCAACTAAACTGCGCGGCATAGGACTCGGTTAAGGCCAGGCTTCAATGTTACTTTTTCCCACTCCCCACTCTCCTGCCACCTCCCCTACTCTCCCCTCTTCCACCCGCTACCGCAATAAGCACTGAAGTGTCTGCGTAACAAGGTTGAAAATCGCGAGCGCTATTTGAACACACAATTTAGTTCGGAACTAAATGACGTATGTCTCAAAAGTTATTTATTTTATTGGCAGGCTAATAATTTAGTTAGGTAAATTTTGTTTTAAAAGTAGATAATAAACTATATTTTCTTACTGTGAGATTTATTTTAGAGATAAAACATAGCCGTTGAGTAGAAAAATGAAAATAATACTGAAAATAACGTAATTTTTGATAAGAAAATGTATCGAATTAAATTCTTTTAAGCATGTTTTTGTCTTAATTATAGAGAGATAAAGATCTCAAAAACATATATGTTAAGTTTCACATTTATCAGGTTTGTGGTTGACCCAGCATATTTATGGAAAAACTCTTAAAAAGCAGAGCCTGGTCTTAATTCTGCCACGATGTTTCAACCAATACTGGGCCATTATTCTCTATTACATTCTTTCGATGACATTCTTCGTACTCATCATGGGATGAGCAGCATATGAAGATGTGAATCGAGGGTATTTGCGGCATCAAGAAACTTTGAAACGAATATTACAAGACGGTTACAATATTTTATAAAAAGCTTTTATTTAACTTCACTTGTATGTATGTATGTATGTATGTATGTGTCTATGTGTTTCTGTCTGTCCTGGAATCTTGCAATTTAAATTTCGAGCACATCCTGATTAGATATCCGGCTGAAACTTTCAGGGTAGCTCAAAACCGATGACAAAGCAATAAATAAAAAGAAACATTAAAAAGTGACATTCATTAAAAAGTAAAACCCCGTAAAAGCTTATTTTCTTTCAATTTAATGTTTAAATTATACTTGTTTCACACATTACACTAATCTTGATATCTCTGTCTGATCAGTAGAAACCGAGTACTTGATAAACACTTTTTGGCGGTTGAAGGAATTGTGATCAAATGTTGGTATATTGCTATTTTAGGTCCTGGTATAGCACATAGAGTACTTTTAACCTAGATAAATCACTACGCGAAGCCGCGGGCGTCAGCTAATCATAGATAAACTTCGGTTGCCTTTCGTTTCAAAGAACTGTGTGTACAGAAGATTCTCGTGCGATCTTTCTCAGAAAACATCGATGAAATTAGATCTGTTATAAATAACGGGTTTAAAATGGCTTTTATCCGTAAGTTTTATTTAATTCGAACATTCTCTTCATTTAGGTAATCTTGTCTTATTTATAGACTAATTTAATTAAAGACGTTCAGAAGGGGAACATAAATATGTACATTTTAGGTAGGAAAGTATAATCAGAATCTAAACCTCAGTCTAACTGAATTGTTTAGTTGGCGAGGGTTAGTGTAATCGGGTCCATTAATCCATTGTTCTCGTCGAAGAACGTTTCATGCACACAAGCTTACGATTTTTGACGCTCAAGATTTTGCAACCAAGGTTCTGGGTGGCACTGCAACTGTTATGGGCAGGCGTGACGCTTACCGTTAGGTGAGTGACCTGGCCGTCTCGTCACTCAAAGTAATAAAAAAAGAGAATATTTTATAAGTAGCTGTACCCGCGGCTTCGCACGCGTGGTAATTTCTCTAGGTTAAAATACTCACGTATTCCAAGAACTAAAATACCAATATACTAACATTTGATCAAAATTCCTTCAGCCGTCAAAAAGTTTTTAACGATTGCTCGGCTTCTACTAAACGGATTGAGATACCAAGTTCACCAGTGAAAAACGCATAGCAATTGGTCCAGTAGTTTTTACGTAATGCGCGAACAAACATAACGAATTTTAAAAATGCTTGTTAGACCATTTTTTTCTTAATTATCTTCATTGTACAGACTATTTTGTTCTTATTGCTTTATTATAAGTATAGATTATGGTCGTTGACCAAACTGCAGTATTTCTACACATGGAGGTTTAAAGTTCTACTTCATGCAGGCTATGCAAAATATAACTTTAACTTATTTCTCATCATGTCTGCGACATAGACATACGGACATGACTAAACTGTAAGGGTTCCATGTTTACTACAATACCCTAAAAACATGAGTCGCCTATCTTATTTCGTTTATTTTACATGAGATAAAAAATACAAGAGACCGTTCGATTTAGATATTGAGGGATGTACAAGAGGCGCGGGCGGTTGTTAAGAAAGGCGTAAAGCGTTTTTACAGCTCGCTCGTTTAATGCCCCCACGGAGCTCTAAAGTTATTTACTGGTAATGGTGTGTGGAGAGGCACGAGCGGAGCGGGCAAGAAAATAATAGACAATAGGCTTTTCCAATAAATGAGAACAAAAGTGTAGCAAGGAAGCATTGAAGCGGGAAACACAATATAGGTTCATTTTAAAATACTTTCGTGTAATACGAAAATTTTCTACAAATAAAACAAGGTATTTACTTACCTTGTTTATTTATGTTATATTTCCCTAGTTTGTTTATTTATGCGAGTTTGGACCAAAATCTATTATTGACCGAGCAAGCGCAAAGCGCGAGCGAAGCGTCTCTGTTTCAGCTTGGGCAAAAATGCTTTCGTATGTCCGGATCTCTGTTCTCCTCTACAGGTCGCATTTCTCAACCGATCTAGACGAAACTTGGTATACAGGATAAACGAATTTTTAGATTTTTTTAGGCGTCGGGGATTTTTGATTGGGGTACTATCCCCAAAAGAAAAAGGTATAAAGGGGGCTACTGAATATTTCCGCCTCATTAAATCATATTTCGATGGTTCTTTTTTAATTTGCAAGGTAATAACTTTAAGTTAGTCTCATAAAAATTTGGTGAAGATCTGATGAGGACCTTCGGCGTGATGAGCAGAATAGCTCCTCAAAATGCAGTAAATTTCTCATTTTTAAGTTTATACCAGTGGAATCAGCCCTTTACTTACGAGATAGAGATTGATGGAGCACCTTGGTTATTAATGATAGTTCTATAATAAGATAACTAGATGGCGCTACTGTGCACCACTAGATTGTTTGCAAAAAAGTTTACACGCGAGGTCTACAGCTCACAGAGCCACTATACTAGTTTATTCTGTGCCAAAATGCTAGACGATAGAGAGCTAACAAATCTTTAGGAAATTATTAGTGTATGTAGGCTGTGAGCTAGGTCGACCATTACATTCACTTATGTATACAACTGCATTCTATGTTGCAAGTATTTTTTAAGATTTGAAAAATGAATCTATGAAATCTTGTGAACTTGTGACTTGCATCGTATTCAAAACTAAAAACCGTTTGTGAACTCTTTTTTATGAGCCCACAATTTCGTTATTGGGGTCGAAGCGGTACAACCCGCCCAAGGTAAGGAAATGAAGATGTCTGGAGAGGAATTCCTTGCCAAAGTCTGGTTGCCAATAGTCAAAACTGGAACTAGAATTACTTATTCACTCATCGCTTGACTTACAACCCAATCCTTCAAACCATCAGTCAATAGTGTAATTCTAGACATTTTTTTTTCATTTTGCGTTCCTCCTATAAATGCTATACCATTTGTGTTAACATGAATGACTAGCGCTCAATTAGCGTTTCGCTTACGAAACACCAGCAATGTTAGCACGGTGGACATCTACAAGTGAAACGTGTTGCTGCTCAACACAACAGGGCCCCGACCACAGAACTTGGTTTCAATCAGATTGTCACTTTCTTCATAGCAATTTCGACTCTATCGCAACTCATTAGTGATAGTGATATTGAAAATCGGATTGAAACCAAGATAGATAATAGCACTACTGTTCTATTTACTTTTGTAGCACCATTCCCATCCCTCATCCCAAGTAATTTTAAACTAGGAAATGAAAATAATTATCGAATATCTTATACCGCAAGACCAATCAAAAAAATGTTTTTATACGCTTGTATGTTTGTAACCGACTCCTTTGGACGCTATTTTGACCCATTTTGAACGGTCAGATTTCATTAAAATTTTGCACACCTGTCAAAGACCGATGACAACAATAATTCGAAGAAAGAAAAAACCGCTCTTATAAATAAACCAAACTAAAAAGTAGAAAATAAATAATAGTTTAAAAAAACTAAAAAACAAACTTTATATAGAAAACCTAACTAAAAAATAGAAAATAAATTTTAATAGTGTAAATAAGAAAAAAATGTTTTATTTCAAAAAAATCGTGGGGTGCATGGGTCAATAGTTATAAATATTTCATTGACAGATATGAGAAGAAGGATTATTATTTCGATAATATCTTAAAAAGCACCCCACGCTTTTTTTACACTATTAAAATTTATTTTCTATTTTTTTAGTTTGGTTTTTTATATAAAGCGTGTTTTATAGTTTTTTTAAACTATTATTTATTTTAATTTAAAATTAAGTACATGCTCTGCCGATAAATTTTGACACTTGTCAAAAAGTAGCATTTCGAACCCACAAAACAACATGGGTCTGACGATGCTAGTTTCCGAAACTAGAAATGTTAACATTTTCAACTTTTAAATAAACTATAGACGTAAGTTCAAAAACTAAAAGGGTCAAATAAAATAGCCTATGACACTCTTGCGATGAAAACGAATCAATTGATACCTCGCTTGTCAAAATAGGACCAAGTTTTTACTTTAAACACATAACCCTTCCTTTGCCTTGCCGTAGTCGGGTAAAAAATAGCCTATGACACTATACATGAAGACGAATCGGTTGATACCTCGCTTGTCAAAATCAGACAAGTTTTTACTTTGAACACATAACCCTTTCTTTGTTTCGCAGTAGTCAGGTAATTTAGGACTTTATACCTGAAGACGAATCGATTGACTCCTAGCTTATCAAAATCGGACCAATAGGGGCGACGCTATGGTGGAACATCCACATATTTACATACATAGACTGTCAACGTCATTACCCTTCCCTTGCTTCGCTGTACCCGGGTAAAAACGAGTGCGAGTTGAACTCGCGTGAGAGGGTTCCGTACGATCAATAATTATCGCACAATATTGAAGGATTTACCAAGTTATATAAGAACCATAGACTTCTTATAGGTTTTCCTGTAATCTATAAGTAATGAACTATTTTCTGTATTGTTTCAAAAGTCGCGGAAGCACTTGCGTAAACTTTTCCATCACAACTGACAATTGGTACTGAATGTACGAGTACAAGCTAAACAGCTTTATCCCTACAAATTCTAAATCGAGCTTTATCTATCTCAAGCTGTACCCCTCATCCTGCGCGCGCGCCGTATCGACAAGACTCCGTAATCCGAGGAAGTGATCCATCAGCCTTATCTACAGGATACATCGGAACGACGGACAGACACGTCGCCTTCGAGCCGACCAGTTGTGGTGTCAAATATTTGGAAGACGGCTTGATTAATGGTCACAGTTAGCACGAGTACCTAGAGACTACAAACCTGTGTACCATGTAAGTACTCGTACATACCTACTGAACAAGTTGCAAGCGCATGTAAGCTATTTAATAACATAGTTTATTTTTGATTGTTTTTACAATATCGATTTCCCAAAGATTCTGCAAAAAAAATTGCCCTAAAATGGGGAAAAAACCCGAACCCTTCGACTGCCGGCGTAAAAAAATGAGCACATTTGCGTTCGGTTTGGACATTAGAGGGCGAAATTAGCGTTCTCAAATGTTTTCGACCACCGTTCGTTTGCATGTTTAGATGAAATCCTATTATTTATTTCTGTTATAATAGTTAAATTTGATATAGTAAAAGCAACTTCATTCCATAGGGAATAGAGCATATAAGTCAAAACTAAAAAATAATATATTTTTTTTGTACTTCATTTTATCAACCCTGGCGCAGGCTAGCCTGAGATCACCAGTTCTCAGCTTTACCAGTAAGTGACGATACATTCGAAGATGGTTTTTCAAAAACTGGTGTGAGAATATCCCCAAAAGAACTTTGTGATCGGTTTTTGGAAACAGTCGAAGCGTGTCCTGCCTCTCTAAATACAACCCATTCAGTAATTATAGTAAGCAAGTATCTATTTGAATTCATTGCGCATGCGACGAAATTGCCGGCGCGTGAGCAACACGTACCTACACTTCACGAGTTTTGGAGGAATCGTTTATGTCAGCTCAGCACAGTACGAAGGAGTTTGTATTAGCTGCAAATACAGTCCTGTTGTTAAGAGTTGAGACATACAAGAAATCCAAAAATAGGGCAAAAACACAGCCAAGCCGGTCAGTAGGATGAGAAATAAACAAATTGCCATGACAAAATAACATATACGAAACTCGTAAACAGTATACAAGCACAACAAAAATGGGTCCATTCGTTTGGGAGCTACGATTCTCACGCATGATGAGCTCCTCAAAATTGCTCACTTTAAGGTTTCTACCAGTGCAATCAGCCCTTTACCTACAAGGTAGGGATTGATGGAGCACCTTGGTTATTAATGATAGGTTTACAATAAGGTAACTAGATGGCGCTACTATGCACCGCTAGATTGTTTGCAAAAAAGTTTGTGCTCGCGAGGTCAACAGCTCACAGAGCCACTAGTATATTTCTAGATCTTTGTAGATATGTCCAGATATGTCCAGCCCAAAAATATGGTGAAGACTTAAAAAACTGTCCATGTTCTCTAATGTCCGACAAGGTTCCATCGGGTCCATATTTATAGCCTCCAAGCCCGTTCGGGCCCTGAATCGAATTCCTCCGGCCCGCTAACTTATACATAATTTATACGGACCTTAGATCGCATCTCTAGAATACAACCGGTTCTAGTCGCCAGCACTATTCATTTTATTTACATTCAAATGTCTACGTGCTTCAGGTAATCCTGGCTTTCCTGCGCTTTGTCCAGAAACCGGGAATAAATTTGGATTTTTGAAGTTATCTCCTTCTTCTATCGAATCAAGGTTTTTATGTTAATGTGGAGCTAGACCAAAAATTGGGCACATTAATTTTTAACACGCTTTTGTTTGCTTCACCTGTATATGTGTAACGGAATCTTTGAACTCGATTTTTACCTACTTTAAATGGTCAGATTAATTCAAAATTTTGCACATGTATCAGGGCCCGACGACATACAATAACAAAAAAAAACTAAAAAACGCGGTTTAATACCACAATATTAGAATATATTAATGTTTAACGAGAAAAACATGTCATTTAAAAAATGCGTGGTGTGCTTTTACGACATTCTTACACTAACTGTAATTCGAAATAGAAATAGTAACATAAATAAATAATAAATATATAAATAAAAATACAACAATTAATATCGAGCACCCGCTCTTCTTTTTACAATGACATTTATTTTCTAGTTAATCACTGTATTCTTATATTGAAATTTATTTTTTACGTTTTGTTCGGTTTGATTGTATTAAAGCGTGTTTTTTTAATCTGTTATTTATTAGCTATGGTCCTCCCATTGCAGGGCAAATCCGTTATCTCCTATTCCTGGTGGTTGAATGATCTTGGTCCTTTACAGTGGAGTGCAAGCTCGCCACCTTCTGGATCTGCGCAGTCTTCTGATGTTCTGCGGCATCCACATTGCTGTGGGTTTTCCCAGAGATCGTCCGAGATGCGAATGCCGGACGATCTTCTGCACTACAGCAGCTACTACACTACAGCATAATGAGTCACATAAAAGCAAAGACTGCAACATCCATGTCTGCTAAAAACACAGTAATCGTTTTTTATCGTTGTTATCGTTTTTATTTATGTAGATGAAAAATAAGTAATTAATATATATTATGGATATTGCTGTTTTTGCACCATTCTTATCTGATATTTTTACTATGGATAATACTGTTTTTTGCCCCTAACATGTGGATATTGCTGATTTTGTACCATTCTTATCTGTTTTTCTGCAGGATATTTCTGGTGTTACTACGTTTAAGTTATGCAGTCAAGGAAAGCCGACACAGATCTACCAAACTGCATTTAAAGTTGAAAAATTGAAAAAAGTGGGTGTTGCTGCCTTTGCTTTTATATCACTCATATGTTTCCGAACCAGTTCAGTCTGGCGGCTTTTGTTCAACGTCGTCTTAATCCACACCAATATATAAAAGTGAAACGTCTGTCTGTTTGTTTGCTTGTTTGGGGAGCTTTCACGCCATAACGGCTGATACGTTTTTTATTAAATTTTGTAAATAGGTACTTTACAATATAGAGAACAACATGGAATACTTTTTATCCCGGAAAATGGTAAGTTGCCACGGGAAAACTGGAAAATGACGATTACCCGCTGTAAGGAACGGAATGATGTTGCCGTGGAAAGTCAGTCAAAAAGCATCAAGAGCGTTGGTGCTATACTTTTGCATTGGTTTTTAATATCCTAGAAGAACATGGGATGCTTTTTTCCGTCCGCGCGGACGAAGTCGCGGGAGACAAATATTAGCATTTATAAATCAAGAATTTGTGCAAAGTGAATACTAGAAAAGCTTTTTAGAGAGACTTTAAGGCTTCTGTTCTCGTCAAAAATCTTTCAGTAAATGTTTTCAAAGACCACGCAGTGGTTTTTCACTCCGGAACAGTGAATATGCTGCCTTTATAGTAGACTCCCTATATGAACATATAAAGGGTGTCCCGTAATGAGTGGATAATTACTTGAAAAGGGGGCAAAGCCAAACAATAAAACAATAAAAAAAAACAATTTAGAATCTTCTTGAAGTAGACATGTTCTTAAAGTCTCATACATTTTTTACACCACAGATGCTCAATCTTAACATTCAAAAAGAAAAACCCAAAACTAGGTACGAATTTTCCCAAGTTTACAAATAATTACAAATAGTAATAATTATTAATAATTACCGTCCCCATAAGACGGGTTGAAAGAACCTAGTGGAAAGATTTGGATGACGACGCATAGGTCTCGGTGGCCGTATTGGTAAAGGCATGTGCTGCACTGAGGCACAGTGTGCTAGTTCGAATCTCGTCCGTGACCCAAATTTTTCCATTACAAAAATTATTATATATAATTACAAAGGTCCACTATACGTTTTTAATATATATATTTTTTTCCTGCTCGGTCTTGCTCCTCTCTACCTGCAGGATTATCCACTCATTACGGGACATCCTGTAATGTACTCACATATACCTTAAAAATATACAATCATCTGCTTTGTTATACTTATATACTTATATACGTGCGCTACAAATCGGTTTACTCAGAATGACCATGGCCTTTTTAAGTAGGTTAGAAACTCCACAGTCGCTAACGCAACTATATTCAACTTAATCGTGAGCTGCTTCAAGTAAATAAAGGATAAGGATATAATAAATGGATCCGATCTGTTAGTTTAATTGCGACCTGCAGCTATCTGGTAGGTACCTAGTTCTGATTTCCATACTTCATTATGAGCCTCGTGGGTTTCCTTTGTGCGAAAGTTAATGGAATATGTTTCTTCATTAGGTCTGCTAGGTTAGATTTACTTGTTGGTTTACATGATGTATATCATCCTGGTCGCCATACGTCCGAATGAAAAATAAGTATAATTTAAAATGTTTTTTTTTTAATGAATCTCACTTTTATTTGCATTTTCATTTCACTTTCTACGTTCATTTTTGTTATCATATTTTTTATTCCATTTTCATTTTTACGTTTTCAATATATATATATATATATATAAATAAAATATTGCTTTGTCATCGGTTTGTGAGCTACCCTGAAAGTTTCAGCCGGACAGCTAATCGGGAAGTGCTCGAAATTTGAATTGCAACATTCCAGGACAGACAACATGCATAGATATATACATACAAGTGAAGTTAAATAAAAGCATTTATAAACGAAACTTTATTTATAGGAGCACCCGTGTGTCTGTCTGTCTTTCCATCTATCACAGCCAATTCGCTCCGAATCTAATAGACCGCTGTGGTTGAAATTTGGTACAAATATGAATCTCTAAAACTCAAACACAGACGTGTAAAATAAATAAATTAATTTTGAATATCCCCCATACTCAAAATTAAAATTAGAAAATTAAAGTTTTGGTATTACAAAGTCAACGCAAACTTCACAAAAATGCTTGTTGAACAGTTACCAACTCTATTCAAGAATCATTTGGAAGGTCTCAAGTATTTTCTATAGGTAGATCTCAAAAAAAGTAACATGGTGTTTTTTATGATTAAGGTTATATGCAGATCATGGAATACATATACAACTAATTTGGAATTTAAATTTGCGTGAGCCCATTTGCACTAAAAACATCACTTGAACAGCCATGCTTTCCATGCAATACCCTTTTAAATTGTGGTATTTAGCCCGTTAAAATGCCAGAGAATTCGTATCGAATATATCGTCGTATGGAACTGGCAGCCTGACGTTGTCTCCCGGGGGACCGAGCGCGTGCCGAAACAGCTGATTGCCGTCCGGCCACCATAAAAAACCTTATAAAAACCCCTGACACTCCAAAACCAGCCATATCTCCACCGCACACTGCCTACATTCGCGCAAAAGCACTTTGCGCCCCTTGATAAAACTTCGTATCAAACGAATTTCAACTGAAAATCCAAGCGAGAGCTCTTGAAGTCGCTTGCTCAGTTGCTACCCTGCTCACGTCTGCTTCAAAATAATATCTCCCTCGCTTCGATCTTTCTACTTTATCCCAGGGGAACAAGGCTTGTTTTCGGACGGCGCGGAACATGGAGGAGATAAAACGGAATGGATTTTGTGCATTTCACTTGGTAGGATTCCGGGCCCTCGGGCTGCGCGATCAAGTTTTGCTGCATTCGGTTTTTAGAATTATGAACGGTCTTGCATGGCTTTAGCGTTATGATGGTTTTACATGAAACTGGTGAAGTTTTTGATGTATATCAATGAATTTCCTTGCGGTATTTTCCGTCGTTATCTATGAATCGTTTGTCTGCTTCTTTATTTTTGCAAATGGATCAAAAAAGGCTTGGATGCGTCGGATTATTCACTGAGGATCAGATTAGGGCTGCATGTTGTTTGGAAGTTCTTATTCTTCGAAGTGGGGGTCAGGTAATGTCAGAAAATGCTTCCATATTAGTTGTTTTTGAAGTACAAACAAGAACAACAAGCACTGGTGCCGAGCACTTTTCCATTAGGCATTGTCAGTTTAGTTCTTTCATCGTCAAGAGATGGCGCTCGCGTAACTTTTGGTATTTACTCAACTGAACGTCATCGAAAGCAGGTAAAAACAGCGTTTTACCGTAAAAATACACAAACCATGAGCGAATCAAACGAACGACAAGTTACTTTTGTATTAAAATTTGTTATTCTTTTTTTTTATTATGATATTGGCAGTTTTGACATATTCAGATCTCATTTAACCCTTTATTAAAGCAGATAAATTAAATCTAAATCAAACGGTCCATTTTGTATGTCTCATTAGCTGTAATCTATAATAAAGAATATCAAGAAGGTAGAAAATACTACCAATAAATACTATAAGTAATGCATTTGTTACAAAACTGACGCACAACATTCCATAAACAAGGGAACGCAGAATGTCATACCCGCTAGTAAGCGTAATTCAAAATCTTAGGTCAACCAAAACCCAAGGAAGTTTTCTGTACTTATAAAACTTCCTTGGTCATACCAAATTACCGTACTGTGACCAAAACTGTCGCCAATGTCATCTAGCGTGAGATAAATAATGCTAAAATGACACTTGGAAAACCGCTCACTACCAAAATCAAACAAAGTAGGCTAGTATGTAATAATAATATGTTTCAAGACATTTGGGTTTGTCGGCACTGCGAATACCGAAACAATGCTTACAAGTTAAACCTGGCATTTCATGTTAAAATGCCTTTCTGAGTAGGTATGTGTCATCCTACTTACCATTCCAACATTCAATTTACCTCCCAAATCTGTCCAATGATACCGATTTTGCACGGTATAGAAAGTTCTTGTATTTCTAGGGCCAGGATTACTGTGTAGGTTCATACTGTAACTTTTAAACTTTCGCGACTCGAACACAGTTAAGTAATTAACCGGGACTAAATCGCGCTGAAAACTTAATTTTTATTTACCTCGACGATTTTATAAAGTTGCATTGATCGTGGTCACGAGAAGACTGAAGTAGCGGGTGTCAGCGTCGAGAAGGGCGAGCGTTGTCTCCAACTACCCGCATTTGGTTTTGTAAAAATTCTGAATTGTCACGACACACGACACTAACGACATCTGCAGTTTTCTTCTAACATAAACCGCGACGCGAACACTTGCTAATCACGGGATTCCAAGACGCAGCCAACTTGTAACCATCCTCTCGGTTAAAATTGGGAAACTTTTTAGTTTCAACCGCTTCACGTAAAATCCTGGAGTAGTAGTGACGACGTTTCGTGGTGAAGATCTTCGGGTCGTGGAGTTCAATCCAATGATTAGGGCCCGATTGGAGCAAATGCTCAGCGACTGCAGATTTATTTATCCGGCGGTTCTTTACAACTGCAATGTGTTCTTTGACCCTTTACGCTATAGTACGCTTGGTTTGTCCAATATAGGAGCTACCGCAGCTGTAATCTATCTATCTATACATATAATAAAGCAATATGAACGGAAAAGTCTGTACAATGAATATAATAAAAAAAAATGGTCTAGTACTTAAAATAAGCTACTGAAAAATAGTTTTTTTAAATCTTGTCTGTCTGTATGTTTGTTCACGCATCACGTACAAACTACTGGACTGATTGCGATGCGATTTTCACTGTTCGATAGCTTTGACTTAAAAACTGGTATAGTTGGTATCTTAGTCCGATGATTAGATGCCGAGCAATCGATAAAAATCTATATGAAGGCTGAACGAATTTTGAAGAAATGTAGTTATTGTACTTTATAGGTACTTTTGGTCTTGGAATAACATGTATTGGCTACTTTTAAATGAAATGACTACGCGGGCAAAGCCGCGGGCACAGCTAGTATAATATACGCCAAGTATTTGAAAAGGAATGACATCTGTCAGTGTTCTGACATGCCTTGAGAGCAAGTCGGTCCAAGTTATATAATTCTTACTAGTTTTCTCGCCCACGACTTCTTCCGCACGGACTACTGTTTATCGCGAAAAAAAGCGTCCTATGTTCTTCTAGGATATTAAAAACCAATGCAAAAGTAGGTATAGCATCAATGCTCTTGTTTTTTTTTGACAGACTTGCTATTTCGATTCCATGGCAACCACAGACCATTCTGTAATGACAACCGTTCCTTACAGTGAGTAATCAACATTTTCCAGTTTTCCCGTGAAAACATATAATTTTCCGGGATAAAAAGTATCCTATGTTTTATTCCAGTGTATAAGCTATCTCCATTCTAAATTTCATTAAAATCCGTCCAGCCGTTATCGCGTGAAAGCTCCCAAAAAAAAACAAACAAACAAACAGACAACGTTTCACTTTTTTATACTGGTATGGATTATTCGATGCTTTTATGATGGGAATAAGTTTTCTTATTTTACAATCATTTAAAACATGTGAAAATGGCTCACGCGCTGGCTTGAACGTTAATTGAATATTTGTATTGAGACCATAGACATTGAGACTCGTGGAGCTTTTATTCTGTCCGAAACGCTCGTCTTAACAACAAGGTTGGTTATAGAAGTAACAGATGTGCATAGACAGACCTGTCTGTTTATAAGTGGTACAAGACCTGATAAGATAGTACGCTGTACCTACTACATAGTCGGGTTGTAAGACTTTTGAGCTTCTATACAAGAATGTTACTTGCTCATATACCTATAGTAAAATTTCAAACTCATAAAAATAAAGAATAATACATTTTTCATACCACCTGTTCGACAATGTCCAATTACATATCACGCAATCTCAACGTATACGTCTATTCCAAGGGATTTAAAGTTATATGAAAATCCCAAGGGAAATAATGAGATTTGATGTTGGAACTAATTCGTATGCCTTATCTTTGCATAGTTAGGGACATTATATTACAGTCTATTCGAAAATCGAACTGGCCACAAAAGGCAGAACAAAAAAAAGACGCGGTTGTAAAGATTGTGAAACAAAAGACGGTGTTTGGTGTTGTTTTAACAGTTCCGTATTTTATCATTTTCAAGTTGCCATTTAACTAAATAAATGCTTTATTTATGTAGCCCTGGGTTTTTATCGTCTCGCAGAAGGTATGAAAAGTAGAGTATTCACCTTGAATATAATATAGCCCTGGGTTTTTATCGTCTCGCAGAAGGTATGAAAAGTAGAGTATTCACCTTGAGTATAATATAGCCCTGGGTTTTTATCGTCTCGCAGAAGGTATGAAAAGTAGAGTATTCACCTTGAGTATAATATAGCCCTGGGTTTTTATTGTCTCGCAGAAGGTATGAAAAGTAGAGTATTCACCTTGAGTATAATATAGCCCTGGGTTTTTATCGTCTCGCAGAAGGTATGAAAAGTAGAGTATTCACCTTGAGTATAATATAGCCCTGGGTTTTTATTGTCTCGCAGAAGGTATGAAAAGTAGAGTATTCACCTTGAGTATAATATAGCCCTGGGTTTTTATTGTCTCGCAGAAGGTATGAAAAGTAGAGTATTCACCTTGAGTATAATATAGCCCTGGGTTTTTATTGTCTCGCAGAAGGTATGAAAAGTAGAGTATTCACCTTGAGTATAATATAGCCCTGGGTTTTTATTGTCTCGCAGAAGGTATGAAAAGTAGAGTATTCACCTTGAGTATAATATAGCCCTGGGTTTTTATTGTCTCGCAGAAGGTATGAAAAGTAGAGTATTCACCTTGAGTATAATATAGCCCTGGGTTTTTATCGTCTCGCAGAAGGTATGAAAAGTAGAGTATTCACCTTGAGTATAATATAGCCCTGGAGTTTTATCGTCTCGCAGAAGGTATGAAAAGTAGAGTATTCACCTTGAGTATAATATAGCCCTGGGTTTTTATCGTCTCGCAGAAGGTATGAAAAGTAGAGTATTCACCTTGAGTATAATATAGCCCTGGGTTTTTATTGTCTCGCAGAAGGTATGAAAAGTAGAGTATTCACCTTGAGTATAATATAGCCCTGGGTTTTTATTGTCTCGCAGAAGGTATGAAAAGTAGAGTATTCACCTTGAGTACAATATAGCCCTGGGTTTTTATTGTCTCGCAGAAGGTATGAAAAGTAGAGTATTCACCTTGAGTATAATATAGCCCTGGGTTTTTATCGTCTCGCAGAAGGTATGAAAAGTAGAGTATTCACCTTGAGTATAATATAGCCCTGGAGTTTTATCGTCTCGCAGAAGGTATGAAAAGTAGAGTATTCACCTTGAGTATAATATAGCCCTGGGTTTTTATCGTCTCGCAGAAGGTATGAAAAGTAGAGTATTCACCTTGAGTATAATATAGCCCTGGGTTTTTATTGTCTCGCAGAAGGTATGAAAAGTAGAGTATTCACCTTGAGTATAATATAGCCCTGGGTTTTTATTGTCTCGCAGAAGGTATGAAAAGTAGAGTATTCACCTTGAGTATAATATAGCCCTGGGTTTTTATCGTCTCGCAGAAGGTATGAAAAGTAGAGTATTCACCTTGAGTATAATATAGCCCTGGAGTTTTATCGTCTCGCAGAAGGTATGAAAAGTAGAGTATTCACCTTGAGTATAATATAGCCCTGGGTTTTTATCGTCTCGCAGAAGGTATGAAAAGTAGAGTATTCACCTTGAGTATAATATAGCCCTGGGTTTTTATTGTCTCGCAGAAGGTATGAAAAGTAGAGTATTCACCTTGAGTATAATATAGCCCTGGGTTTTTATTGTCTCGCAGAAGGTATGAAAAGTAGAGTATTCACCTTGAGTACAATATAGCCCTGGGTTTTTATTGTCTCGCAGAAGGTATGAAAAGTAGAGTATTCACCTTGAGTATAATATAGCCCTGGGTTTATATCGTCTCGCAGAAGGTATGAAAAGTAGAGTATTCACCTTGAGTATAATATAGCCCTGGAGTTTTATCGTCTCGCAGAAGGTATGAAAAGTAGAGTATTCACCTTGAGTATAATATAGCCCTGGGTTTTTATCGTCTCGCAGAAGGTATGAAAAGTAGAGTATTCACCTTGAGTATAATATAGCCCTGGGTTTTTATTGTCTCGCAGAAGGTATGAAAAGTAGAGTATTCACCTTGAGTATAATATAGCCCTGGGTTTTTATCGTCTCGCAGAAGGTATGAAAAGTAGAGTATTCACCTTGAGTATAATATAGCCCTGGGTTTTTATTGTCTCGCAGAAGGTATGAAAAGTAGAGTATTCACCTTGAGTATAATATAGCCCTGGGTTTTTATTGTCTCGCAGAAGGTATGAAAAGTAGAGTATTCACCTTGAGTATAATATAGCCCTGAGTTTTTATTGTCTCGCAGAAGGTATGAAAAGTAGAGTATTCACCTTGAGTATAATATAGCCCTGGGTTTTTATTGTCTCGCAGAAGGTATGAAAAGTAGAGTATTCACCTTGAGTATAATATAGCCCTGGGTTTTTATTGTCTCGCAGAAGGTATGAAAAGTAGAGTATTCACCTTGAGTATAATATAGCCCTGGGTTTTTATCGTCTCGCAGAAGGTATGAAAAGTAGAGTATTCACCTTGAGTATAATATAGCCCTGGAGTTTTATCGTCTCGCAGAAGGTATGAAAAGTAGAGTATTCACCTTGAGTATAATATAGCCCTGGGTTTTTATCGTCTCGCAGAAGGTATGAAAAGTAGAGTATTCACCTTGAGTATAATATAGCCCTGGGTTTTTATTGTCTCGCAGAAGGTATGAAAAGTAGAGTATTCACCTTGAGTATAATATAGCCCTGGGTTTTTATCGTCTCGCAGAAGGTATGAAAAGTAGAGTATTCACCTTGAGTATAATATAGCCCTGGGTTTTTATTGTCTCGCAGAAGGTATGAAAAGTAGAGTATTCACCTTGAGTATAATATAGCCCTGGGTTTTTATTGTCTCGCAGAAGGTATGAAAAGTAGAGTATTCACCTTGAGTATAATATAGCCCTGAGTTTTTATTGTCTCGCAGAAGGTATGAAAAGTAGAGTATTCACCTTGAGTATAATATAGCCCTGGGTTTTTATTGTCTCGCAGAAGGTATGAAAAGTAGAGTATTCACCTTGAGTATAATATAGCCCTGGGTTTTTATTGTCTCGCAGAAGGTATGAAAAGTAGAGTATTCACCTTGAGTATAATATAGCCCTGGGTTTTTATCGTCTCGCAGAAGGTATGAAAAGTAGAGTATTCACCTCGAGGATAAAGCATGTCTTCGTCTTGGGCGGCTTGAACCCCTCGCCTCACTCACTCCCTCGCCTAGAGCAAATTTTTCATAATATTTTTCCCCCGTTACGCTCAGGGTCCAATATGCCGCTCGTGACGTAAGACACTGCTTTATCCCCTTGGTGCGATCTCCTCATCATCATCATCAGCCCCTGTCAATCCACTGCTGGACATAGGCCTCTCCCAAAGCACGCCACTGAGCACGATCTTCGGCTCTTCTCTTCCAACTGCTGCCAGCCACTGCGTATATCGTCGCTGCACCTATCTGGTGGGCGCCCTACACTACGTTTACCGAGACGCAGTCTCAACTCAAGAACACGTCTACCCCAACGGTTATCAGTCTTTCGACAGATATGACCAGCCCACTGCCACTTCAGTTTACTAATCCTTAGGACTATGTCGACAACTTTGATTCTCTGCCGGATCACCTCATTCCGGATACGATCTTTCAGAGAAACTCCAAGCATAGCCCTTTCCATAGCCCGCTGAGCGACCTTAAATTTGTGGACTAGTCGTACCGTGAGTGTCCACGACTCGGCGCCGTATGTGATAACAGGTAGGACACACTGGTTGAAGACTTTTGTCTCTGTTGAAAACTTTGCGGTATTGGCGACGAGAAGACTCGACGAAGTTTCGCAAATGCTGCCCAGCCCAGCTGTATTCTTCTGCGGGTCTGTATTGTTTTTACCTAGTTGCAAAGTTTGCCCCAGATAAACATACTCCTGAACATCCTTGGGAGCAGTTCCGTTACCAGCAATTGGTTCCGGAATGACATGTTCGTTGAACATAACCTTGGTTTTGTCCAAGTTCATCCGGAGACCAAGATTTTGAGAAGAATCAGCTAGGCTGTCCAACATCTGCTGCAAGTCCTGCTACGTTTCTGCTACAATGACGATGTCATCTGCGAAAGTAGTGTGAGATGTAGTGTGAGATGTACTCAACGTTAATGTTGATGCCACATCCTTTCCAGTCCAGTCTTAAACATATCCTCCAATGCATTTGAGTACAATTTCGGAGAAATAACGTCCCTTTGTCGTACACCTCGATACAAGGGGATATGCTTAGTCTTCGGGTTCTGTACTTGGACGGTCATTGTTGCGGCGTCATACAGACATCTCAACACTTGGATATACCGCCAGTCGACTTGGCATCGTTGCAGGGCCTTCAAAACAGGCCAAGTCTCGATAGAGTCAAAGGTTTTCTCATAGTCCACAAACGATTGGTGCGATCTACTATTAATTTATTTTATCGTCGGTAAAAGATGGACTAAAGTATACAAGCACGGAGAGTAGGTATACAGGTTTCTATTCCAACTAAAGTTATTGCTCTAGACTAGAGCATGTCACCTTATTGACACGCGTTAGGAACAAATGCAGCCATCAGGAATATTAAAAAAAACGAATTCCACACAGCCAAACAAACGAGTGAGCCGCACATGACGGCTGAGTATGTATGCACGCGTGTGTGTGCGTGGATAATTTGTTTTTTTTTTCTAGTTGATACACAATTTCATCACAAAAGACTGCAATGATTTAGCTTTTTCGTGAGAACTTGACAGTATTAACACGATTAGCAAGGACGAGATCTTGCTGCGATGTGGCGGCCGACCGTCATAATATAGTGCAAATTTGTGCGTGAGGCTTGTGCGTACGAACGAATCGACATAGGTGCTTCACTTGGGTGATTTGGCTGTGGAATCCATCTTTTTTGAACATTCTTGGCTGCTATCTTGTTACCCGACTACGGCGAAGCAAGGGAAGGGTAATGAGTTTAACAGTCTATGTTTGTATGTATGTATGGATGTTCCACTATAGCGACGCCCCTTTTGGTCCGATTTTGATAATCGATTCATCTTCATCGCAGGAGTGTCCTAGGTTTTTTTACCCGACCCGGATTTAGTTTTTGAACTTATGTCTTAATTTTCTTTATTGGTACGGGAAGCTGTGTGATAACATGACGTCGTACACAACTGATCTAAGCTGCGCCATACGAGTACAAAAAATATATGGATGTATATATCACTTGGTTGATTTTTTGATTATTCACTTTTTGTTTTTTTATAATATTACCTATCGATTGACATTAGTTTAATTTCCTTAAGGCCAAGGAATTACTTAAGGCCGAGTTTACGAGTATATATCAAAATGGCGCAGGTTTAGATACCTTGCCAGCCTCCATACAAACATGTTAGATGCTCTTTGCTTATAAACCTCTCAAGACGTAGACGCGATATATTTATATATATATATATATATATATATATATATATATATATCGCATCTACGCTCTCAGAAGTTACATAGATACTTTGCTGAAATTTAAAAACCTAAACTAAGAGGCATATGGACGAAGACCTTCTCAGAAATGAGATAATGAGACACTGGCGTTCAAAGGGCTTTGAAGATTTTGGCATAGTGGTTAGTGGTCAGTCCGCCATCTTTTTTTTTATTCAAATTAGTTGCGCGCATTGAAGCCTATATGGATAGAGGAATACATACACGAGCTAAAAGTATTCTGGAGTTTATACTCCAGAATATCTTTTAGTGTCCAGCTACATAGATAATTAGAGGTAAATGATAATAATTAATTGACCGAGCGAGCGCGAAGCGTCTCCGTTTCAACTTGGGCAAAAATGCTTTCGTATGTCCGGATGTCCGTCTGTCCGGATCTCAGTTCTCCGCTACAGACCGCATTTCTCAACCGATCTAGACGAAACTTGGTACATACAGGTATTGTATTGTATTGTATTTATTCATATCACAATGTAATAAAACATCTTATTTTTTTTTCAACCGTTATTTTTGATTGGCGGTGTCCTTCCACAAGTCGGGGCCTACTGAATATGTCCGCCCTAAACATCGGATTTCGATGGTTCTTTTTTTATTTGAAAGGTAGTAACTTAAATTGGTCTCATAAAAATTTGGTGAAAATCTGATGAGGATCTTCGGCGTGATGAGCAGAATAACTCCTCAAAATGCAGTAAAATTCTCACTTTTAGGTTTCTACCAGTGGAATCAGCCCTTTAGTTACTAGGTTGATGCAGCACCGTGGTTATTAATGTTAGTATGTTATTATGTAGAAGCACGGAATGACGCGGGTTCGAACCCCGTCCGTGATTCAAATTTTTCGTTTAGAAAACTATTAGATATTATTGTTAGTGTTACAATAAGGTAACTAGATGGCACTACTGTGCACTAGAATGTCTGCAAAAAAGTTAGTGCTCGCGAGATCTACAGCTCACAGAGCCACTACTTAGAAGAACTATGAAGAGCCATAGTTTTATTTTGGCGCCAAAATGGTGGTGAATAATCTTGATAAAAAAACAAGGTTTCCTTTCTTGTATAAAATAATGAAATTGTACATGGAAATGTTAGTTTAGCAATATTTAAAGCATAGAAACATTTAGTTGGTTCATTGTAATGATGTTGTGTAAGTTGTGTTCATAATCTATGTTTACCTCTAGTTATTTATGTAACGTGACAGTTTCGAACATTTTACTCCAGAATATTTATGGTTTGTATATTTGTGTCCTGTATCTCCATTATACAGGTTTCATGGTGCGTCGCAAACATGAGCAAGTAAAATTATTATAAAAAAAAGACGAAAAATTTTAAAAATACTTACGACTGCGAACTAAATTATTGAATACTAGCTGTACCCGCGGCTTCGCACTCGTGGTCTTTTTTTAAGTTCAAAGTACCATAATGTGCTATTCCAATATACCAACATTTGATCAATATTTCTTTAGCCGTAAAAAATACATTTATCCACTGCTCGGCTTCTAACTCACCAGATGAGATACCAATTACACCAGTTTTTAAATCAAACCCTAAGCTATCTAACAATGACAACCGCATTGCAATCGGTCCAATAGTTTTTACGTGATGCGTGAACTAACAAACATACAGACAAACAGACAGAGCGACATGATTAAAAAAAAGTCTTAATACCCTTTTTAAGCACCCAAGAGCATTTTTTTATTTATTATAAGTATAAATATATGACTGTGTCAATTTGAATCAAAAAATCCGTCCAGTAGTTTCAGCGTGATACGTGTTCTTTTTAATAACTTTCAACCCCTATAATGCGGAAACCCTTTAATTTTTCGGGATAAAACGTGTCCTTAATTTTTCGGGATGAAAAGTTTCCAATGTCCTACCTCGTAGTATGAACTGAAATCATACCAAGTTTCATTTGATTTCACTTAGTAGTTCCTGTGCGATGCGCGGTCAAGATACGGACAAACAGACAAACAAAAATAAAAAGTAAAACAGTTTTGGCATCAGTATCGAATATAGAGAACCATCCAAAGAATATTATTTATTACTTAAATATTACCATAACTTTTGACCCATATCCCGCAGAAGCCCTTTAATTTTTCGGGATAAAACGTGTCCTCAATATTAACCCATCATATAAATTAAGACGGTGCCAAGTTACATCTAAACCCGTCTATTAGTTTCAGCGCGGTACGTGTTCTTTTAAATAAGTTTCAACCCCTATCCTGCAGGAACACTTTAATTTTTCGGGCTTTTTTTCTGTCCAATGTCCTACCTCGAAGTATGAACCCAAATAATTCCAAATTTAATTTGAATTCAGTGAGTATTTACGGCGTGTTGCGCTGCCAAGGTACAGACAGACAGACGGACAGATAACAAATACAAAGATAGAGTTTTGGCTTATTGAATATAGAACGGCCTTCAAAAACAAAATATCTTCAATTTACAAAATTTGGGTCATTATCCCGCAGGAACTCTTTATTTTTTCGGGATAAAAAGTATCCTCAATTTTTACCCATTATATAAACTATGACTATGCCAAGTTGCAACAAAATTCGTCCAGTAGTTTGATGATGTAAGATGATGATGCAAGAACTCAGCACTGAAAGCCTGCTATGAACATAGCTACATACAGTCAATGATGCAAGAACTCAGCACTGAAAGCCTGCTATGAACATAGCAACATACAGTCAATGATGCAAGACCTCAGCACTGAAAGCCTGCTATGAACATAGCAACATACAGTCAATGATGCAAGAACTCAGCACTGAAAGCCTGCTATGAACATAGCAACATACAGTCAATGATTCAAGAACTCAGCACTGAAAGCCTGCTATGAACATAGCAACATACAGTCAATGCTGCAAGAACTCAGCACTGAAAGCCTGCTATGAACATAGCGACATACAGTCAATGATGCAAGAACTCAGCACTGAAAGCCTGCTATGAACATAGCTACATACAGTCAATGATGCAAGACCTCAGCACTGAAAACCTGCTAAGATTGATTGGACTGATCCTTCAAATAGTTTTTATCAATCGATAAAGAGAAGTACAAAGTACAACAACCAGAATTTAAGTCAAAACTTAAGTTATGCAACATTCCAACCCAGAAAACCGCATCGTAATCGGTCCAGTTCCTTTTACGTGATGCATGAACTGACAGACACCAGTTAAAAAAAACTATCAGTAGCAATCCCTATTTTTACTACCCGTCTACGGCGAAGCAAGGGAAGGGTAATGAGTTTAACAGTCTATGTATGTTTGAATGTATCTATTGTGGCCCCTATTGGTTCGATTTTGACAAGCGAGGTATCAATCGATTCGTCTTCAGGTAAAGAGTGTCATAGGCTATTTTTATTTACCCGACTACGACGAAGCATAGGAAGGGTTATGTGTTCAAACTAAAATCGACAGAACCTTGAATAATTTTGACGACGTTAACAAGGCAATCGCGCTAGTTCTTAGTTGGTTTACAACTAACAATTTAATGTTAAATCCTAAGAAAACTAAATGTATCAAATTTTCACTACCCAATGTCAGAGGCGTTCCTACGAATTCAAGTATTTTAATAAATAGTGAGCCTGTAGACCTTGTGCAGTCAACCACATTTTTGGGTATTACTGTAGATTCCAAATTACAGTGGGGTCCTCACATATCGTTGTTAGCTGGTAGATTGAGCTCTGCAGCCTATGCAGTACGTACAATTAGAGAGTTTACCGATGTAGCTACTGCAAGATTAGTATATTTTAGTTACTTTCACAGTATTATGTCATATGGCATTTTGCTGTGGGGTAAAGCCGCGGAAATTCAATCAATATTTGTGCTACAGAAGAGAGCAATTCGTTCCATTTACAATATGAAATCCCGAGATTCTCTTAGGGAACGTTTTAAAGAGATCAATATTCTTACAGTGGCTTGTCAATATATATATGAAAATATAATGTATGTTCGGAAGAATATCAATACCTTTGTTAAAAATAGGGATGTTCATAATTTTAATACTAGAAATAAAAATAAACTAAAAGTGTCTGGATTTCGGTTAAAGAAAGTTAGTGGTTCATATATGGGGAACTGTATACGATTTTTTAATAAGTTACCTGACGGCATTGATCAATTACCAATGCATACGTTTAAAACTTTTGTTAAAGTAAATCTCATAAAGAAAGCGTATTACAATGTAAATGATTATATTAATGACAGAAATGCATGGCCTGATGTCTCCAAGCTCCATGATAATAATAAGTGATCATATAATATCATATATATCATATGATATCTCATTGTCACTTTTACCTTTTATATTTGTAGTTTACATGTTTTGTTATAATTGTGACACAACATATATAAAGAATGAACAAATATGGAAAAAATACATCCCCGTAGAGTTTCTTGGTGCTCTCTTCTCTAACGGGCGTATTTCCGAAGCACCGGTAGAGTCAGAAGGGTATTTCCTTTTCCAGTGTGAGATTTAACTCTGTTGGCACATGAAAGGGAAATTTCCTTTTCAAACTCAAAGAATACTTAGTTTATCTAAATTTGGATTGATTTGATCTTTTTATAATATTTTATGTAAATCTCTTTGTTCAGGAGATGTTAATTTTGACTTGTAAAAGTGCTATTATTTTTGCCTATTTACAATAAAATACTTTGACTTTGACTAAAAACATGTTCCGATTTTGACAAGCAAGGTATCAATCGATTTGTCTTCATCGCAAGTGTCATAGGCTTTTTCTTTTTTTTTTTTTTGACCATTGTGGGGTGTTAGGTCTTGAACTTATGTCTTGTTTTATTATCTTCTTTGTACAGAATTTTATGTAACTTACTGCTATATGATATATTCATCATCATAAGCCTATACTTGTCCGCTGCAGGACGTAAGCCTTTCCTAAGTGGCCTTGCCACTGAGCTCGAACTTCAGCGCTCCTCATCCATTCTCTTTCCGCAGGTCATCAAGGATTGACTGATTGCATTAAAATTTATTTATTTATTTCACAAAAATACCTCAATAATATGTTTACCTAAAATGGAATAAAACTTAAACCGAATGGGAGTATAGTGGTAGACCGCTCTAGGAGTAGTGTACTGTGACATCACTTCAAATTCAAAATAGTGATTTCAAGTTCAAATGCATCACAACATAAAACCAAAATAATTATAAAAAATGAGGTAGTGCTGGCCTCTGCTGTCAAAGTTTGTGAGGCCAACCGAGGGACTTTGACATGGCTTAACGACTGCTATTAAACAATAACAGCTAGGACTGGCAGCGTAACGAGCCCTCCGAAGCACGGAGCGAAGGAAAACCGCACATAACTTAGAAGAGTCATTGGTGCGGAGCCTTATACTATTATTTATTCTGTGGCGGAGCTTAGGAACAAACTCAGTGTCGTTGGATTCTAAATTGCACTATTGAACCGTTAGGCTACCATCGCTCTTCAGCCTTAATAAAAAGACATTAATTAATTTAACAAATAGGTAAGGTCAACTAGGGCAAGAACAGCATATTTCATTTCAATCTAGTTTTAAATGAACACAACTAATCAACAATCTAGGCGAATGTTTAGTATTCTATGGACTATTATTATGAAACAAATTATCAGTAACAATTATTGTGTTATTAGAATTGCATTACCATTAAAGATGTCTCAAATAAAAAATCTATTAGACATAGAGGCGGTCTTCCCGTGCTGTTCAAGGCAAGACCGTACCGCAGTGGCACGTAATTTGGTGGGATATATACAAATTATAGAAAGGTTTATCTTAAATGTGTGTTTCTGCTTTACAATCACAGATACAAAGTTTGAATGTCGATTCACTAAATAGGTTGTAAACATTTTTTGATAATGCTTTTTTCTGACGCCTTTTATAAAACAAATACATACAATTATTACTCCAATCCAAACCAGTTTCGGCAACCAATTGCCAGCTAGTATTCTTTAATCAATTTTCAGCTTTAATCCCTGAAGCGACTTAGATAGTCTTTCCAACTAGGACGACTGCAGGTTAGAAATTTTTGACCATTAATTAAAAACAAACAGTTTTCGATTAAACCAAAGCATGGAATTCATAAAGTTATCATCGAAATACTCAAACAAACATATCAATTTAGGAAACTTTTTCGTTTTATCACTATTTCATATTTATACCTTAAATTGTAGTTCAAAATGCAGAATAAAATGACAGATAGATGAAATATGAATGACAGATTTATCTCACCAGTCATCTAATAATACCCATAGTGTTCCTAGCAATATCTATGATACTAATTTTGGATCATATTATAATACTGTTTTACCTATTATTGCGAATGTAAGATGCCTATTGCAAAAATGTACCTAAGTTATGGCTCGTAGATGGTCTTCCCTGTTTACCCTATTTAAATATTGTATCAATCGCAAAAGATTCTTGACAAAATAGTAAGAAGTTATAAAAAACACACAAAACTCATCATCACCCTATAATATTCGTCCACTGCTGGACGTAGCCTTTTCTTATTGAAAGCCGCTGACCCCGATCTTTCTCGGCTCACTTCGTCCAGTTCCTGCCAGTCGTTTTTAGAAAGTCTTCACTCCAAAGAATTAGCAAGCTGAAGTGGCAATGGGCTGGTCACATCTGTCGAAGAACCGACAAGCGTTGGGGTAAAAGAGATCTAGAGAAGAGAACGCGTTTAGGCAAACGTAGAGAAGGACGCCCGACCCGCCGGCAGGTGGATTGACGACTTGCGAATAACACAAAACTCAAATAACTTATATATCGAAAATATAAGTCAGTAATTCTGAATACAGATAAGTTTTAGTTCCTTGTTAAATTATGTATAAATTTTGTTTAAATGGAATTTAAGCTAGGTTGGAACACGCGGAAGCGCGATTAGGCCTATGGCAGTAGAGCAATAACTTTTCCGGCGCGCAAGCCACAATGTTAACAAAGTTTGAGGCCTCTAGTTACATTTATATATTTGGTACTCTTACCTTTTCAACAGATTGATATCCAGGTTCAGCAAGACAATCCAGTTCGAAAAACACAAGTATTCACTGACTTTTTGATCAAAAACACTCAACACTCACAGAAGCACTGTAGGTCGAAAGCTTTGTTCTACTAGTTTTGATCAATACTCTCTCACAAAATAAAGATATTTTAATAAATTCACAATCACTTCACAGGATATCACTTTATTTTTATTAATTATTATTTTATTTAATAAGTTTTACTGGAAGAAATCCCAAGATGGTTTTACTACGTGCCTACTTTCCATACATTTTTTATTGTTATTTATGAAATTAATGCCGTTTTTTATAGAAACAAGCGACGAGTGTTTTCATCTCAGTGACCGCTTCCGCTCGGCATCCCCCAAAACAGCTGTTCGGGACTAGTGATGTCGAAAAATCGATAACAGCCGAGTCGGGAGTCTGGTCTGGACAACCGTAATTTTACACACCACACAACTTTTCACAACACAGATTACCGGTTTCACTATCCACTAATGCATCTCTCCACGACGTCAATGTGCAGTAGGTAAAAATAACGTGAGTTATATCGTTTGTAATATTAGATAGGCACAAAAAAAACTTATACGAATTACATGATTTGACCAATATTGAAGTGCTTAGCGATCACTAAAAGTTTTTGTATAGGGTGCAGATTCTTTTGTAAGCACATTTGGGTTGTTTGGTGGCGCACGCACGCGGTTGCGTTCAGTCGCGGACTGGCGGCCGGCTTGCGGGGCGCGCGGGCAGAGCAGGGGGCGGGGCGCGGGCGGGCCCGAGCCAAACGGAATGCTATTGTAGGCGAACTTGCCCGCCACTTTTTTTCTCAATTCTGGTTAAACAAGTTTTGTATACAACCTGCATTGTAAGGATTCCGCCATTCTTCGAACCAAGCAACGGTCTTTCTAAATTTCGAGATGTTTAAGGTTTCACTGGATTTCCCCACAGAGAAAAAATAAATGAGCCAAAATTATTTGAAAAACGCTGCTGAAATGAAAATCTTGCACGAGAGAATTCAGCTGTTCCACCCAGTATATGGAAAGAAGATAATTGACACTTCATCATCATCATCATCATCATCAGCATATGCTACTGCTCCACTTCCACTGCTGGACGTAGGCCTCTACTAATTTAAGCCACTGAGCTCGGTCTTCAGTTCTCCTCATTCATTTTCTTCCAGACACTTTTCACAGGTCGTGCTTCAACTAACCACAGGGCGCACTACGCTACGGCTACGTTTGCCTAAGATAACTCATCTAGGTACCCCAACGGTTATCGGTTCTTCGGGAAAAGTGACCAGCCCATTGCCCTTTTAGCTTGCTTATGTCATGAGCTATGTCAGTTACTTTGGTTCTCTGTTGGATCATTGCATTACGAATCTTATCCTTTAGAGAAACTCCAAGCATAGCTCGTTCCATAGCTCGCTGAGGGGCCTTCAATTTGTGGGCTAGTCTGACGGTGAGGGGCCACGTATTGGCTCCGTAAGTTATGACTGACTGAAGACTTTTGTCTTGAGGCACTGTGGTGTGGATAAAGAGAAGACTTGACGAAACTTACTAAATGCTGCCCAACTCAGCTGAATTCTTCTATTGGCTTCCTTCGCGAACTTGTTCTTATTCTTACCCAATTACCTACAATATTTTGCCAAGGTTGTATTATTCATTCTGTGTCCAAGGTTAACATATTATAGGTGTAGGACAACTTCAAGAGTTATACCAATTGCACCCCAATCGTTTCCGGGGTAATAAAATCGTTGAACATGATCTTGATCTTATCTAAGTTATTTCCGAAACCGATGCGTCGTGAAGCATCAACTAGGCTAATCAGCATACTTTGCAAGTCTTGCAACGACAACTAAGTTTTAATAGTTACAATTTACACTTGTCATATTAACATACTATTAAATATTTCATGCATTACTGTTAATAGGGTGCTGGCACCTGAGATATAGAAACTCTCCTAGATCATTTGTCATATCAACTTAAGCAATGTTGTAAATCTTACATGAAAATCTTTACAACATTGCTTAAGTAGTTGTAAATCTTAATGTAAATCTACTATATATATAAATATTCTTTTTAATTGTAAAACAAATGTGTTTATTTTATTTATCTTTTGATTTGAAAGTGACAGAGGCAGTTTTTGTTTCAAATAGACCTGCAGAGTATTGATAAGCAATTTTTTATATTTCTTCCGCTTTACGAGCAACCTGACTGACTTCACAACACAGTCTTTATAATTCTTTAATACTGCTCTCACATAAAAAGCTAAACAAAGAAAAAAGTACATACTATATGTATGCCTATAAGAATCTGATTTACAATAACTTTGCTTGGAGTACAATAACCATAAACTGACTTCGAAGAACTAATAAACCAGCGTCGATTCTGCTGATGACATCATGACTGAGCCACAATTCAAACTGGCCAACTCTTATCCTACCTAGGTAGGTAATTGGAACATTTATGAACAGTTTGCCCAAATTAGAGCTAATAATTAAAAAATACAATACAAAAAATAAGCCCAGACGTTTTCACTAAAGTGTCTCAAAAGTTCCAAAACAGTTAACTTTGTTTTCTTTGCTTATCCAAATTATACTAAATTTGTAAGATAAGATAGGTATAGCTCGACACGTTGTATACTAGAATTCCAACATTCAAGGTCAAAAGGCGAAGGGAACTTCTAAACTAAGTATTTGAAGAGCGATAAATGAACCACCACTGGGTCGGATAGACTCGGAACCGACAGGGATGGCGTCACCTTCTGTACCCCAAGCATAACAGAGACGGTGCGACATATTTTGTTTATTGCCATATCAAGTTTCGTCGAGGTTCTGTATCACAGTTGTGTGAAAGAGATGAATATAACTGTATTGCTCTCCTTGACCTCGTGAGCGGGAGATGCTGATGATTAGTTTTTTTTTGGAAATTGAAGTTTTTTAATTAGTTAATCTGAACAGGTTTACGAAATAGTATCTATAACCATGTGGAGCTACAGATGCAGCCGTAGTAGAATGGAATGCCTCCCAAGGATACAAGTGGCATTACTCTAATGGACAAACGTAGTAAATATCAAACCTGATTAACTAATGGATATAACATGCTCATGTGGCAGTGCAGAATTGTGTAGTGTAATCATTATCCTACGAAGGCCACAGCTTTATCTTCTAAGAAACTTTGAAGGAGTTTCTAAGCACTCTAGATTAGATAAAATATTTAATAAAAACCGTATGTATGTTTGATAATAAATAACAAGCAGAGGGTAAAGCTGTGTGTTTAAGAGAGTCATAACTGTACTAGTTGAGAGACCAATTTGAATAACAGACTACTACATATATATTTTTAACCCTATGTGAACCACTGCTGGACAAAGGTCTCCCCCATATCCTTCCATGCGTCTCTGTCCTAGGTTAGGTCTTGTCAACCAACTACGTAAGCATTTGGGTCATCACGCCACCTTTTTCGAGGCCGACCACGACGTTGCCTACCATCTGCAGGCTCCCATTGAGTGGTGACTTTTGCCCACCTTGCCGGACGCATACGGACCACGTGCCCGACCCAGTCCCACTTCAACCTAGCATTCTTAAAGCCAGCATTAGTGATGCCAGTTTTCGAGCGCAGTGTAGTGTTCCAGATTTTATCTATCCTTTTCACTCCGAGTATGCTACATACTCGTACTTATAACAAAATCCAGACCATACATAAAAGTGAAACGTTCTCTGTTTGATTGTTTGTTTGGGGAGCTTTCATGTGGTAACGGCTGAACGGATTATGATGAATTTTGGAATGGAGATAGCTTATACCCTGGAATAAAACAGGATACTTTTTATACCAGTAAATTGTAAGTTTCTACGGGAAAACGGGAAAATGTTGATTACTCGCTGTAAGGAACGGTTGCCATGGAAACGAAATAATAACGAATCTTAAAAAAGAAACCAAGAGCATTGGTGCTATACTTTTGCATTGGTTTTTAATATCCTAGAAGACCATAGGATGCTTTTTTCGCGATAAACAGTAGGCCACGCGGACGAAGTCGTGGGCAAAAGCTAGTATTTAATATTTATGGCTGCCAATAAGTCTCAACAAGAATGTTAACTAAATCATGCAATTTTTGGATTAGTTTCCATGAAAGTCGTCAGGCTTCCAGAAGTTGTCTCCGAATTTCTCAATCGCTAGGTCTTTTAATTACATCGTCAAATAGTAAGTATCATAGTGCTTCTAAATGTGCGGGTAAAAATGGGGTTAAATTATAAAGAGGCCAAGTTATATATTGAAAGGTTTTTTACTTTAGTCGTGGAAGCATTACAGAATTCAGGAGACATAGTTAAAGATGCTTGATTCTAAGTCTTTTAGAGTAGCAAATTATTCAAAAGCTTTTCATCGAAAAAGGTGTTTACTTTAATCGCGTCATTGATAAAACAAGCATATCTATCAACATGTGAACTCACGGGGATTGTATAATTTAACGGAGAAGCAATAACATTGGATAACGGCGCGATTTATTTTTATAAACGTGTACTCCATACAACACACATGATCTTACAATAATTTAAGTAGGTATATTCACTGATAAGTTTAATGTGTTAGCTGAAATAGATTTATTGCATGGAGTTTTAATACATTGATTTACAATATTTTCATAAAATATAATCTATTTATGGATATTGTATTCTTAATCGGCACAAATATTGATACTGATTGTGATCTCGGTACACGGGCTTTATTTATTGTATGGTGTAATATTTGGTTAGAGAAACGGTTTGTTCCATTTACTGAATTACAGGAGATCGTTTTGTTCAATAAAAATCAAATTTTCACCATCGGTGACTCGTAACTGACACGTAATTCTACAGTTTAACGTCAATTCCAGTTCAAACAACCGGTTATTTAGTTTCAAAGAATGGCATTTCAACAGGTTATACGGAGAATTCTAACAAGTCAAAAGCTTAGACGTTTTGAAGGGACAATTGTACAAATATGATCAACTCAACGACTCGTTCTTATGTATGTACACAATTGATACTAAACTTTTGTAGCAACGTTACAAGGTTACATGTATCGACAAATTAGTTATATTGAAGAAACGGAACTTAGAGAGCTTTTTAGCATTCCAAGCAGTTATCCAGATTCAATGATGCCAGATAACAAAAAGTTCACAAAATGAGTAAAGAGGAAGAAAGAAGCATTTAACGAAAATTGCCTTTAACATTCCTAACATAAAAACGTAATTAGTAATTAATTAAACAAGATACAAAATTTGATTCTTAGAAGCAAGTATCCAGATAAATTTCAGAAGATAGGATTTATCATACTGCCCCCACGTTTGATAAAAATCCCATTAGGAAGCGGCGTATATTGAAGTTACAAGAGGGGTCATAATAACACGACAAGCAATTGAAAACATCAACATAAAGTTACTATTACGTTTGATGAATATCGTAATAAAGCGACAATGGATGAATCACCAGCGCCAGAGCCCTTAGAATTGAAATACGGGCTCGTAATGAGAGCCGTGGAAGTGGTCGGAAGTCTCGGCATTGGGGATAAGACACAATGAATGACAGATTGACGAGTATTCACGCCGAGACGAGACAAATCAAAGAATGGCTACTCTATCCCCCGGACACAATTTAGACAATATTGCGCATCAGGATTCCCCCTTTGTAGAATCTGGCAGCGCACGTATAGTCAGAAACATCTAGAAAACTAAAAAAAAGAAGAAGTTGGTTGGTTAGAAACGTGTCTTTTGAGATGAGTTAAAGCTATAATTTCTTCTCAAAAGTTTAAGATCTCGTAAAATATAAGGAAATAAAGTAGCGGTCTAGTGCTAATACTTTAATACATTGTATATTATAAAAGACACACTAACTGTAAAAATAAGAAGATTTTTCTCCGTACCTACCCAAGTGGATACCTATAAAAAACTATAAAATCTCTTGACTGTGTTAAATTGCAACACGATCGTTAAAATAAAATAAGCTTGGGAAAAAATAATTATTCTATTTACTATAACTCAAACACTACCACAAGAGCGATATCAATAATTATAGTAAAAATCGGTAATTTAAGGTAATTAAGCTTTTAGTGCTTCACTATTGCAAGTAAAACCTGTCGGTGGGGCGGCGAGCGGAATCGATTCACGGCGGCGGCGCGCGGCGTTGCCGCTCCGTGCGTGTTTTGTTTGGGTTGCATGCAGCGGCAACGCGGAGCGCGCCGCACCGCACCGCCCCATGCCATGCCATCCAGCGCCAAAAGTCATCGTGTATTATTGCCTGAGCCATGAATTCCAAATATAAAATAATCTGAACTTTGTTTCACGAATTATTGGAAAGCACTATTATAAAGTTTAATGAAGCGTTTATTTTTCCTTAGCATTTTTTGGGACTATTCCATTTCATACCAATTTTTTAGCCGATCTCCAAAAAGGAGGAGGTTCTAAATACAAAGAGGTAGTTACCTACCGATCTTTATTTATACCTAAATGTATTTATTGACCTATCTACTATGATATACGAGATTTTTGGCACGATTTCGATAAGTTATTTTTATTTGAAAGGGTGATTTTAAAATTAATTAACTGAAAGTTAAATATGGCGGAGAAACTCATGCGGAACTGGGTAGTTATTTTAAGTGCGGAACAAACAACCCACTTGTTACTAGCGTCCTTAATTGAGGCATATTATTTATTCTGTGATTGAGGTCCGAACTTATATAAAAATCGTGTGAAGTGGGTATAAACAAACTTTGTTGATATCGTTTGAAAGTAGAGAAATTAGCTAGGTATTATTTTATTCTGTGATGTTAGGCAGTACAATAAAGTATTGTAAGTGTACCTAGCACCTGGGAGACGATAATACACGACCAAAATAATGTCAGACCAGTAATTGTACAGTCAATACACGGCCTGATATTACGTGTACATGGATTCGATAGTTATATTTGGATGGCTATTACTGGCCGTGTATTATTGCCCGTACAAAATCGGTCCAGGTTGATAATGTACGGCCAGTATTACGCAGCCAATAATACGTGTACAACTGGATGCGTAATATCAGCCCGTGACGATTAAGAACGACCAAAGTGCTCTATTTGCTTTCTTGCTGCTTGCTGGTTGTTGGCAAATGGTTTATCTAGACATAACAAATATGCCATTGTAACGAAAGAAGAAGAAGATTAGCAAAAAGAATAAAATAGGAAACGTAACATCTGATGTTCATTTGTTTTCGTAGTGCTGGCATCTAGTGTCAGAGTTTGTCAGGCCACCCGATGGCCTCTGACATGCTCAATAATAGCAGCTGGGCCCTTCTAAGCACGGAGCGATGGAAAACCGCACCATAACTCAGAAAAGTCTTTGGGCGAAGCCTAGGAGCGAACCCGGTATCTTTGGATTCTAAGTTGAACCGTTGACCAAGAAAGTTGCTGTCAACAATGTTGCTGGTGCACTGCGTATTGCAAGAGTTGCCAGCATGACATGTTGAAATGTTTTCGCTTGACGAGCAGCAACTCAGCAACACGTTGATTCAACTTTGTTGCTCAACAAACGTTTACCGTGAATACTACCACCGCTCTAAAGGTCTATGAGGCTTTTGCCGACTTTCGCTCTTTGTCGATTTTTTTATTATTTACATACATATCATTATAGCTTTGCCGATTTCTTTATATTTTTACTTCACAACTAGCCGACTTTTTAAAAATTAATTATTTTCATATTTGGGACCTTGCCGACTTCTTAAAAAATAATTAATTTCATATTTGGGACTTTGCCGACATTTTTCAATTTCAACAATTTTATATTTTTGTCGACTATTAATAAATAATAATTGAAAAAGGTTCAAATGCAAACATTGTATGGTTGGTACCTTTGCAATCAGTTTTTGCTTTTGATAAGGTAAATTAATCAAACAAAACTGTGTTCGTAAACTTGTATTATATTTTTGCAGGCGATTCAAACAGAAACTTAAATTTTACTTACAAACAAACAAAAACTTAAAACAAACAGATACTTAAAATTAATATGAAATTTGGCAAACGCATAATAGACCCTGAAAAGTCGGCAAATATAAAAAGTTATAGGAAATTGAAAAAAGTCGGCAAAGTCCTATCTAAGAAATTGATTAATTTTTAAAAAGTCGGCTAAATGCGGAGTAAAAATATTCATAAAGTCGGCAAAACTATAATGAAATGTATATAAATAATAAAAAGTCGATAAAAAGCGAAAGTCGGCAAGAGCCTCATAGACCGCTCTAAAAGTGTTTCCTAGGAATTATTTTGTTAAGTGGCAACATTGATATAGTGTCTTATAATCCTATATGATCGAGTGGCATTGTATTAGGTACCCAGAAGATACATGTATTGGGAAAATGCCGCAGAATGTCAAACATACGTCTACTTTTCTAATATTATCATATTTAAAATATTTTGTTTGGCACCCTTGCAAACAATTTATGAGGAAACCTATTAGATGTGTAAC
Organism: Alsophila aescularia; assembly: GCA_946251855.1. Taxonomy (NCBI): domain Eukaryota; kingdom Metazoa; phylum Arthropoda; class Insecta; order Lepidoptera; family Geometridae; genus Alsophila; species Alsophila aescularia. Next base: position 41,451,954 of record OX276385.1, read on the forward strand.
CCACTCGACACGTCTTGTATACACACCATGATGATGAAAAGAACTCCAATTACAGAAAAAAACTGGCAAAAGTCCGGACAGGGGGGCAAAACGCCGGACATATCCAGAGATATCCCGAAGTATGGTAACCATGTGAATTAATAACCTAGGTACCACATATATTTTTTAATGCACTTGTTACTGAAAAAACCTTCTTTGTCACATTCTATTGAAATTCAGATATTTATATCTTTATTTGATAACTACGAAAAATACAAACAATTAATATAAATTAATAAGTAAAATAAAAATAAAAGCATTTAACGTCCTTTTTTTTAATGAAAGTCACTTTTCTTTTTAAATTATTTTAATTGCATTTTCACTAATTAGGTACGTTTTGTTTCTTTGTCATCGGTTTGTGAGCTATCCTGTAAGTTTCAGCCGGATAGCAATCGGGAAGTGCTCCAAATTTGAATCTTGCAATTCCAGGACAAAATACATAGATACAAGTGAAGTTAATTAGAAGCTTGTAATAAAAAAGAGCTAATGGAAAACCGGTAACATGGTGTAATCTCACTCTTTCCAGACATGAAAATAGTTATTACACTTTTTTTTGTATATCTATATACCTAATTTTAGAGATACGAGAAGGCGAGTCGGCCTGTTCCATGCAGTAGAGATACGTACTAGGCTGGCCTTGATGTGATTTGATAGTTTATACGCTTGTTGATCCTACAAATGAGAAAATAATTTAATTATACAGTATTTCCTATTAAAAATCCTGATATTTTCACAATACCCCGGAATCCAGGCAAATGATTATAAATGCTGACGTCTGGTAACCCTACCCGTGATTCTCAGATCATCGCTCAGTAGTGCTATTATCTATCTTGGTTTCAATCCGATATTTAAAATCACTATTACTAATGCGTTGCGATAGAGTTGAAATTACTATGAAGAAAGTGACAATCTGATTGAAACCAAGTCCTGTAATAGGGTCACAGATTCGTCGTCAGATTCCCAGCGACGATCTGAGAATCACGGGTAGGGTTCGGTCCACTTCGCTCACGGAGGGGCGGCCCTGCTCTATCTCTTCCGTCCATGGATGCCATAAGCTCGTGGTCTTCACAACATGGTATCAGGTTGTCCTCATGTCTTAATTTACAAGAAAACAAACAACTATTAGCAAGTAGAATACTGCCGCTATATCTAATCCCGGTAGCTATTTGAAGTCAAAATGAAGACAACTCGAATGCTCGGGATTTAAGTGCAATTTAGCATGTAGCCTTTTTATCTAAAAAGCTACCGGAATTAGTTATAAGCGGTGCTGATCGTAATATTTATTGACGCAAGGAGGAATTAAACATTTTTAATTTAATTAAACTTAATTTATAATTTAACAAAACTTAACAAAATGTATTTTCTTTCTACTAAATACCTAATAGTAATTTGTGGCGAAGTTATGAGGTTGGTCTCGCATTTGTTTTAATTTTGTACATCTTATACTTATGAGTAAGTTTGTTACTAATAAGTACTTAAAAAACTTATGTCTTTTGCAGAGATGCTTAGCGAAACCTATTATTTATTATGTGGCGAAACTGCACATATTTTTGTAATAAAATATACTTCAATTTTTTTTCCAGAAGTTATATAATTATAACCTGTAATAATTATAGCCGTAAGACATAGAAACGAACAATTGGGAGTGTGAGTCCAGAACCTTCTACGTGTGAGGTTGTCACAGATATGTTTTCGCTAAGCATGCGTTAAGCTAAAATCATGTAAACATATGAGGTTGTCACAGTTCTGACAAAGCTAAGCATGAGTTAATGCTAAAACATATGAGTTTGTCACAGTTCAGGCAAAGCTAAGCATGAGTTAATGCTAAACCTTTGAGGTTGTCACAGTTCAGGCAAAGCTAAGCATGTGTTAATGCTAAAACATATGAGGTTGTCACAGTTCAGTCAATGCTAAGCATGTGTTAATGCTAAAACATATGAGGTTGTCACAGTTCAGCTAAGCTAAGCATGTGTTAATGCTAAAACATATGAGGGTGTCACAGTTTAGACTTTAGACAAAGCTAAGCATGCGTTAAGCTAAAATCATATAAACATATTATGAGGTTGTCACAGTTCAGACAAACTTGTACTATTATTTATTCTGTGACAAAGGGTAGGTTTTGGTAAATCAAGGCCACGCTATGATTAGTCGCGTTATTTGAGTCTCATACTCGTAGGAAATCCTAAATTTTCTGTTAGTTTAAAAATAACAACATATATTTTCCATTAATATCACTAAATAACATAGGTACATCATTTATCTAAACTACAAGTGATATTTGAATGTCGTTTCAAGGGGATTGTCGTAGGTATTATTATGTACTCGTATGTAGTAGGTACTTTCGCGATTTTATTACTAACAGGCGAAAAAGATCAAAATAGTCTTGCTTGTCTAAGCTAGAGCGAGATACCTGACACATCTATCTTCTATCTATCTATACTTCAATAAAGCAATTAAGTACGAAAAGAAAGAAGATAATAAAAAAATATGGCTGGTACTTAAAATAAGCTGCTGAACAAGAACATAACATTTAAAAAAATCGTTTCTGTCTGCTTGTTTGTTCGCGCATCACTACTGGATCAATTGGATGGCATCTAATCATCGGATTGAGATACAAAGTAGGTACCTCAGTTTTTAAGTCTAAGCCCTAAGCTATCCAACAGGGAAAACCGCATCGCGATCGCTTCTGTAGTATTTACGTGATACGCGAACAAACATACAGACAAACAAACAGACATACACGATTTTTAAAAATATGATATTCTAGTAGCTTATTTTAAGTACCCTAGAGCATTTTTTAAATTATCTTCTTTGACTATTTCGTTCCTATTATTTTATTATAAGTAGGTATGTTATTATATAAGGTTTTATGTAAAATCCCCAGTCGCTCACACAACCAACGCTAGCTTTTCCTCTTGTTCGTACACACCTGAGCTGATAGTTCAGTCAGCAGCATGTCCTGGATCTTGCTTCGAACCACCAGCTTCCTAAGAGGCTCCAACTGCTTGAAGTAAGGGGTTAAGCTAGTAAGGAACATCACGTCGAAATCTTCGGAATTTGCGTCACTGTTCTTAAGCCTTTTGTTTTGGTCTTCAGAGTCTACATGCTTTCGTTTTAGGGGATCTTCCGTGTAGAGAACTTCGAAATCTCCGTCTTTCTCTGTCTTAATAAAGCTGGACACAGTTTCGGCTTCTTCGTCGAGGAACTCCGGCTCTCCCCTTTCGGAGTCGTTGTCCGAATATTGGGTGTCTGCTGGTTTCTTCCGAGGCTTGTAGATGAAGCTGAGGCGCCTATAGAAGCGCCACCTTCCGGAGTAGGTGTCGGGCGGTCCGCAGCGCCGCACTTCCTTCCAGTACATGTCGCGGAGACTCTTCCATTTCTGTTTTAATAGCGCTTCTGTGAATAAAGAAATACAAGGCGTTATAACATTTACACTACATTTTGAATGTAATTTTATGGGAATTATATAAGCATTATATAGGCAAAGCCTAGTTATTTTGGAACGCCATCATAAACATATCCCTTAAATAAATGCAAAAAAAAAACCTTTTCATGTGGGCGTGCTTTTAAATACTTACTCAATTATTTAATTAACTATTACACTCAATGATCCTTAGGTTTTGAATAATCTACAGTAGATTATTGCTAGCGAGCTACGAGCTTCGTTGACAGAACAAAACAGGATCATTGAGGTTAGTTAATTAAATACATATTTGAGAATTTAAAAGCTCGCCCACACGAATAAGTATAAAGTTTTGATTGCAGTTAGGTACCTAGGTATCATATTGCTGGGGATGTTTGTGTTGGCATTGTTGAATGCAATAATAGTTAAAGCGGCCAACTTCGGCATGTTAACCAGCTCGCGTTTTCAAACGAAGTTGGTGAATGTTCAAACAAAGGCCACAGGATATGCTCAAAGGCGGAAAATAAAGTAGGTATGTTTACAGTCAAACAGATGAAAACACGCAGCGTCAAAACTTTTGACCCGCAATCCATTGAGTTATAATATGTGTAGTACGTATATATCTCTAAAGTGCAATCATGAATTTCGGTAGGTAGGTACTTAACAATAATGCTTAAATTAAATTACTTAACAAAGAAAAACTTAGAGATTATTGTTTTAAATTAAAATAAGCTGTTAAGTAGTAGGACCTCAGTGATCCTCGCATACCTATAATATAACATAGATTAAAAAACTTAAGTAATAGTTAATAATGTAACTTTTGTTAGCAACACCGAGTGAAGCTACTCCGAGTCCGAGCGGATGGCGGGAAAGCTACGACGGACATCGACGAAGCTGCTCTGAGTAAGTTCCAGTTGAGCTTCAGTCGCCATGAGCTATTATTTATTCTGTGCCATGAGCGCAGGCTGCTACCTTATGCAAAATTCTGTGTGGTTTTGTAATTTATTTGACTTGACTAATCATCTTAAATAATAAGCTTTTTTTTTAGAATGGATAGGTATGTGCTGTTGGTCTATAACTGACCTCTACAGCGTCACCGGACAAAAGCGCTCCGCCGCAATGCGTGACGCAGAAGGCGCACGCTAAAGTTAAGTTTTTGGCCACTTGCTCAAGGGCACCCAGGGGGTACGGCCCCATAATACAAAGTTACTAAGCTATTTATAGCACAGTGCACCCTTAGTGTGTGCGTTACCCGTTACGCCATCTACGCACCGAGCAACGAACTAAAACGAAACGACGAACGCTGTGTCACGTCACGTCACGCCTCGCGTTAAAAGTACACAACGCGTACTCACCAGGCTGTCCGACATTTGCCGCAACATCTGCCCAGCCTTTGAGTATGGTGAGCTTGTCCGCTTGCGGCCGATCTGTATCCACGTTATTGTTGTACAGCCACTCCCTCTGCTTCACTTCTTCGATCAGTTTGAGCACATGTTCTTCATCTATGATGGAGTATCGTGGCATTGTGGCGGTTCACGCGGTTGGCGACGCGGCGCGGGACTGACGCGCGCGCGAACGTTGACGCAATCGATGGGTGGAAGAACGGCAACGCGATGCGAGGTTGCCGCTGTTAGTCGCGTTGAAAGTGATAAGATAAGACATTCATGAGACTGACTGGAGGAACGCGAACGTTTTTGTTAGGTTAGGTTAGGATAGGATAGGACGAAGGGTTAGGATTTAGGATAAAAGAGATCGGAAACGGATTTTAGAAAATACTCAGTAATACTTAAAAATATGTACAACATAACATCATTGCAACGAATCGCCTTTTTTAAAATTTAACTTCAAAACCATTGACCCTATTAAACAAAGGTTATAAAACTGTTTCATAGGGTCGATGTTCAAAACGAACCAAAACATTCACTTCAAAACCAACCAAGATATTCAAAAAAAATATTGAAGTTTTTGTCTAATTTTATTTGCTGCGCCAGTACGCGTAGTTGAACCTCTTTGTATTTGCCTAGAAAATGTCATAGAGTAAGGAGATCAGCGCTGCTATTATCTAATTTCTGTAGATATTTGGAACAAAAAAGCGTGCTTACTAAATTGCACTTAAATGCCGCGCATTAGAGTTAGTATTATAATGCGCCGTATAACGAAATTATAAATGCTACTTTTTGCATTAGGACAAAGCAATATCAACTCTAATACCCGGCATTTTAGTACAATTTAGCATGTACGGTTTTTGTTTCAAATATATACGGCAATTAACTAGAAGCGGCACAGTACCTAGTACTTTTATTTATTCTGAGGTTAAATACAAAAAAATAGCTCATTTAAAAAAGGGCTGCCATAAAAACTAGGCGAGTGATATTTAAAAGTTTTTTTTATCGAAGGCAACATATATATCATATTATTTAAATTATTGTTCTAAAATTATTTGAATCATAATTTTTAGGGCTAGTGTAAAAATTATGCGGGGCGGTTCAATGAGATTTTACCTCAGTTTATATATAACATCATTGGGGCGGTTCCATAGATTTTATATTGCCTCTTTTATACAACTTTTTCCCGAAAGGTCCTAATACCTAACCCCTAACACTAAATTAGTAAAGTCGACTCAATAATATCTCAATATATATTTTTCCCATAATATAATAAACTAGCTTTCGCCCGCAACTTAGTCCGCGCGGACTAAAGTTTATCGCGAAAAAAGTATCCTATGTTGATCTCTATATTGTACAGTACGTCTATTTACAAAGATTCATCACAATCGGAGCAGCCATTTTGGCGTGAAAGCTCCCCAACAAACAAACAAACAGACAACGTTTATAAATAGTCGTATAATGGTGTGGATGAAGTATTTAACTCGAAAGTATTAAACTCATCAACAGCACCATCTACCTTTATTTGATGGAATTTCTTTGTTGCTTGATAGCTACATGTCTCTTCAACTTGCACGATTTAGTTCCAGAGATTTTGAATAGGTGTCTATGATCGTTTTTATATATAAAAAGAAAGACAGGTGTTGCACGAGTGCCCGTATGCATTGTATAAACCTTGTATGTATTATGTACCCATTAGTATAAACCTACGTAGTTAAAAATGGTCTAGGGTATTTAAAATAAGCTACTGAACACAATAAATATTTTTTTAAATCGTGTCTGGCTGTTTGTCTGTTCCTCTGTTTGATGTTTGTTCACGCATCACGTAAAAACTACTGGACCGATTGCGATATGGTTTGTATGGTTTCACTGTTGGATAGCTTAGGGTTTGACTTAAAAACTGGGGTACTTGGTAACTTGAACCGATGAGTAGATGCCGAAAAATCGATAAACAACTATTTGACGGCTGAACAAATTTTGAAGATCTGTTCCTACTTTATAGGTACTTTTGATCCTGGAATAACAGTATGGACTACTTTTAAATAAAATGACCTTGCGGGCAAAGCCGAGGGTACAGCTAGTTATTAAAATGGATTTAGGGGGTATGAAAAGTTTTAGGTAGGTCATAAACTAAACATCATCATCATTCATCAGCCTGTGTTCGTCCACTGCTGGACCTAGGCCTCTCCCAAGGCACGCCATTTGGCCCAATCTTCAGCACTTCGCTGCATTTTTTCTGGCAGCAACCTTGTGCAGATCGTCGCCCCATCTAGTCAGTGGGCGTCCTACACTACGTTTGCCAATTCGCGGCCTCCACTCGAGAACACGTCTACCCCGACGGTTATCAAGTTCTGCGGCTAATATGGCCAGCCCACTGCCAATTCAACTTGCTGATTTTCAGAGCTATGTCGGTAACCTTGGTTCTCCGCCGGATCACCTCGTTTCGAATTCGATCCCTTAGAGAAACTCCAAGCATAGATCTCTCCATAGCCCGCTGAGCGACTTCTGGACCAGCCGTACTGTAAGATATCCACGTCTCAGCTCCGTAAGTCATTACCGGTAGGACACACTGATTGAATACCTTTGTCTTTAGGCACTGAGAGATAGGCGACGAGAAGACCTGACGCAGCTTCCTGAATGCTGCTCAGGCCAGCTGAATTCTTCTATTGGCTTCTTTCTCGAATTGTTCAGACCCAGTTGTAAGATTTGCCCTAAGTAAACGTAGTGTTGAACAATCTCGAGAGCAGTGCCGTTAACTGTTGGTAACGGAGGAACGGTTTCGTTCAGCATGATCTTGGTTTTATCCAAGTTCATTCTGAATCCGATTTTCTTGGAAGCTTCTGTTAGCCTATCCAGCATCCACTGCAAATCCTGCAACGATTCTGACATTATGACGATGTCTGCAAATCTCAAGTGTGAGATGTACTCGCCGTTGCCCTGCTCTTCCCAGTCGAATAACTAATATACTCGTAAGTACCAAAATTTTATTGTGTCATACCTAGGTACTCGTACTAATGTTTTGCCCATTTTTTTTCACGTGCTATCAAATACCACAAAGCCAAAATTAAAAATATGTAGTTTTAAAACTAAAGCCCATTCGAGACCCCATTTCACCGAATTATCTCTCTTGACGACCGGTTGGTCTAGTGGCTAGAGATCCTAGGTACGAAATCGAGCGGTCGCGGGTTCAAATCCTGCAACGTGCAATCATTTGTGTGATGAGCAGAAATGTTTGTTTCCGAGTCATGGATGTAATATTCTTATCTATGTATGTTTATCCGTTATCTATGTATGTTTATCCGTTATCTAGTGCCCATAGTACAGGGTATCCTAGTTTGGGGCTAGGTAATTGGTGTAGAATTGTCCTGAATATATTTATTTATTTATTTACCTCTCCTCTTAGCTCTATGCCCTCGATAATCAACAACATCCAAGCTGAATCGATTTCAGCTCAAAAGTTCTACCATACCGGCCCAAAGGTTCGAACGAAAGTTATAGTCAAACAAACAAGCTTTACTTACGTAATATGCTAGATCATACCTACCTTTGTCTGTACCACAGGTCTGCACCTAGTAGTTTTGGCGCCAACCAAAAATTCAAACACTTTCAGATTTTTACTAATATTTATTCCAATAATAACCTTAGTTTAGATGCAAAATACACTTTGAATTAGATGACCACACTTTATTCTACTTCACGACTTGTTCCTTTGCCAGCTGGCTAACGAATGGCCGTTCCGTCTCTGCCGTTCTCCGCGCTTTCATTCTGCCGGAAGCGCCAAGGCGGCAAAACCGGAAAGCGTAACTATTTTATTAAAATAAAATAATGTATTTACATTTTCATAATCAGTAATATTTAAAATGATTAATAAGTAATTTCACAACATTTAGAATTTAGCTTTTATAATAATTTACAATTTGACATTACATTATCCCAATCAGTAACGATTAAGAATCGATTTTAAAGTAGTCAAATGTACTTGTTTTTATAAATAATTTACTAGATTTGTTAACGTAACATTAATAATTAATGACGCTTATTATTAATAGATTACTAACATTCTTATTTATAATTAAGAACGCTTACAGCTCGGCCTTCCTACTTCAGCGTGAGTCCTCTTACGCGATTATGACAAAATTAAAGTTACTTCTAATTCTATATAATAATTTACGTCTATATCCAACAAATATATTTAATAATCCTCATGCAACATCATTATAGGTCTCATCCTCATTACTACCAGTACAATCATTTACAGTGTTATCACTATCTACATTATCATTATTGACATTGTTATCATTATTGACATTATTACCGCTATTTAAATTATCATCATTATTTACACTATCGTCATCGTCATCACTAGAACTATTGTCAAAGTTCCGATCAAAGCTCATCCAAGGTTGAATCTTGTCTATTGCTACAACTCCTTCATATCGACGACCGTTTTTGCGTGATAAGGGTGTGTCTTCGACTACAAACCTATCATGTTGGAGCACTTTTACTATACGGTAGGGTCTATAGACTATGGGTTCTGAATCTTCTAACTCTATAGTCATTTCAGTAGCATTAGTGTACCCCAAGTCTTTGAGACTACTAGAGAAACAATCTTTATATTCGGCTAAAACGTTTTGAAGATTTAAGCGTTCTTCAGCGGAAAAATATGGATTACAATTGATCGTGTCATCAACTTCGATCGTACTGATCGTGACCTCTGATACACTTAGTGTCGTATGAATTTGGGTAGCTCTAGTAAGCAATATATTCTGTTTAATCGTAATGTCAACATTAGAGACATTGTGAATAAGCAATGCACAACTATTATTCGCGATACCATATTCACCAGGTAGTAAGTAATATTCTTTCCCACCTAGTCCCCTAATATCATCTACATAAACGGTACCTTCGCTTAACGTGTTGCAAAGGACAGGTACTGCTCTTAAACAATTCACAGGAATTACGACGTCGCCATGAGAAACAAGGTGTGCTTTTTCATTTTGTTGCATCTTTTGCAAGATTATTTGATAAGGTAATTAAAATTAAAAGTTGACTGTTTGCGTAAGTTCAAAGGGAAGGGGTAATCTAGGTATCATAATTAATTGCGGTTTATTAATTTCAGGCATTAATTCTCCGAAAATTCGACTTCCAAACTTGCGAAAGTCAAACAGAAAATTTACTGTTTTTTTGTGATATATATAGTTCGACACAAAGAGAACATTTCGATATTTACTTCTACTAGAACTTATTTCAGTTTAACATATCTAATTTATTCGATTACAGGCACTTTAAGTACCTAACCTACAAAAACATAAAATGAAGAATATTTTGATGTGCGAATTTGTAGCCAACTGCAGAAAAACAACATCTCCAAACTAATGGACAAGCTCTCAAGCCCCTAATATTGGTGCTGACCATGTGGCTATTATAATATCTATGGATGTTCAATGCTTAACAACAAATATCAACAAAATAGACCAATAAATTATTATCTCTATGCACTTCAAATCAGAAAAGTTTTGATAACAAGGTGGACAGTGGAAACTAAATATTTTCCAAGTAACACCCAGGTGGACAAAGGTAAGCTATTGTAAAAAAAAAAACTTTCCACGGTTCACCCAGGTGGTCGTAAGAGATGGATTGGCTAGTGCCCTGACTGAGAGTCAACAAATGGTTGCAAGTTCGTATCTCGCAAGGTGCAATCATTTGTGTGATGAGCACAAATGATTGTTTCTGAGTCATTGATGTAATATTAGTTTATATCTATGTATGTTTATTTCTAGAATATTTTTGATAAGATAATTTGTAGCCAGCTGCAGAAGAAAAACATCTCCAGAAGGTTTTGAGGAACAATTACAGGCCTATTTACACCCTAGACCATTCATTATGAAAGAATTTGCAAAAATAACAGTCAAAATGTATTAAAAGTATCGACAAAAGATACTACCAAGTCATATCAACAATTAAAAAAAAAAAAGTACAAAACCTAAAATGATACCTTTAGTAATCAGTTAAAAGTTCATCGGGAACTGCCTACTTTCAACCCATATCTAATGCACCTTTTTTATTACGTTTTATGCAATTGTTTGACCATGATCTCACCTAATGGAAAGCGATGATGTGGTCGAAAGTGTAGCACCCTTGCCTAGTAGATACCTATTCACTCTTGACTTGAACACACCTGGATTCATTATATTTTACCAGAAACTGACGAGGGCAGGGCATTCCACTCTTTTGCAGATCTTACAATGAATGAAGAAGCGTAACGCTTCGTGCTTGTGTGTGGTATTTCTATCATAAAAAGGTGCCGCTTTGCCAATATTCTAGTTTGTACGGTGATAAGGGAATCAGATTGTGCAGTTCTTATGCTCACTCTCCATTAGTGCAATCTGATAACTTGAATTTTGCACATTGTCATATTTGTCATTCAAAAAGGAGGTGAAAAATTGATTTTGTCATTTACATTCAGTGCCACTACATGTGGCAACCAGTTGGCCGAGCGGCTAGTGACCCTGACTGAAAGTCAACCAATGGATGCGGGTTCGAATCCCGCAAGGTGCAATCATTTGTGTGATGAGAAGAAGTATTTGTTTCCGAGATATGAATGTAATATTCATATCTTTGTATGTGTACTCGTATCTATTATCTAGTACCCATATTTAGTGCATTCAGTGTATTTATGTCAGCGTATAATACATACAAAGTTTTATAAATTTTTCTTATTTGTTTCAGATTGAGTGACATAAATACTACTGGCATTTACTCTGTTTTAGAGATTGCTGTAAGCTATAAGACTGCCGATTGTGTTACCGCTACTTCTATATTATATTATGTACAATGTACGATTTACTTCTAAGTATTTACAATAAAGAGTTATCTATCTATCTATGTTTTTTTGTTATTTTTTTAACTACAAATTATTATGTAAGTAGAAACATACATTGATACCTATGAAATAGTATGTCACAAGCGACATACCTACCAACAGATAACACACAGCCTAAACCGGTCGACCTAGAGATTTGCAATTTGGAGGAAATATTTCTTTAAATTTCGAACGAGGCTGGCAATGTTTGCACAAGAGCAAAGCCTCGGCATGCAGCTAGTTTTAGCATAAATACAGACTGAGTATGGATAGAGAAACAGAAAATTAAACAAATTTTATTAAATAGCATGTTTATTTTAATGTAAAAACCTTTCTAAAAAAAATATAACGGGCAAGTGTCTTTATTAAATAAGGACTATACATAAAACATTCTAAAAACTTACAAGCCATTACTGGCTCACTGGTAGCCCACTAATTACAATGTAATTGTATAGTAATTCACAACAACAAAGTAAATATTTCCAACACACCATTTTATACAAATGGTATAAAAAAGTGCAGTAACTAGGTATATACCTACATATTATAATACAAATATAACAAGTAGATTTGAGAAGCAGCATCCTGTTGCATTTTATGGGCATGCTATGAATCTCTTCCCGCTGCAATCCGACTAGAAATGATCTTGTTTACTGTGATAGACAGGTACTGAACTGAATCTGAAAATAAAGATATAGCTATGATCATTTGTCATTATCTACATAACAAGTACTACATAGTCAACATTGTAATATGCAATATTACTTTTGTAGAGTTAGATCAAATTTGTAAACAATTCAAAAGAGAGGTTAATTTGTTGTATGTCTCTACCTACAGCTACATCAGGCTTTGTGATAGCTGGAAATGTTCATACTGACACAGATGCAAGCTGCAGCCCATCTCCTGAACCCCGGCTGGTGCTCAAAGCACACGTGGGGTGAGAAGGGATGGACCTATTATTACTCCGGGCCCACAAGGCACCTTACATTAACAGTTTCTTAAGGTGGTGTCTAACTGTGTAGCTAGAGTATTATATAGTCAATTAATTACCTGTGAGACTAAATATAGACAGGTAGATAACTATTTTTGTCTCTTCTCTTTTATTTATTTTTGATGTACAATACACCAAAAATATACAATGTCCCGCTTGGGGGGTGTGTATTATACATTTCTCCTTGCCAGCCTTTACCCAAGCCAGTCAATAATAATTATTAGGTATGTACCTACCTAGATAATAAATATTATACAAAATATTGGTACCTGCGGGACTACAGAAAGCTTGAGTTCTGTTGATGAATGTTTTCTTCTATTGGGGAATGTTTTACAGAAGTCAACATTGGTTATGCAGCAGTATCTTATCTGTATATCTCCTTCTTAGTTTGTACTGTGAAGTAAAATGACACAAAACATAACCGATTATGTATGCATTGAAATGAGGTAAAAATCCATTAAAATATGTATGTTGTTGATGAGCATTTGTGAAAATGCATATACCTAGTATATATGTCTATGTACCTAGTAGGTAAATTAAACTAGACTCGAATAGGTGCTTAGACAATATTCATTAGTCCACCAAAATTCCTGTATAGCCAAGCCAAAGACTGTTAGAACTTGCGATATATTTGTTCAAAGTTTCGATCTAACTCTATGACCAATTGTAGGTCTATGCAAAGACCACTTTATCAGATGACATTCTGAAATACAATATGGTACGTATTTGTTGCTAAATCAAGGCATATTTGTCAATTTTATATCCGAAAACGAACATAACCTCGACATACATTACATCTCACAAAGCAATTCCACTTTTAGTTTATCCACGTTTCGCACAAACTCACACAAATCTTGTTACTATAACCTACCTATTTAATTTTTTTTTTCCATTTTATTTTCATTTCATTATTGAATGCTAAAGTAAACAACAAACAACCACATACTTTAGTATAAGTAGTTATGGTCCAGAATAAATAATAACTTGCAAACCAACGTTTCGTTCTACGCAACGTCAGGCTATAATATACTTGAATATTATTTTTTGAAGAATATCAATTTATTAAGAATCGATTTTAAAGTAGTCAAATGTACTTGTTTTTATTAATAACTAACTGTACCCGCGGCTTCGCACGCGTGGTCTTTTCTTTGGGTTCAAAGTACCATAATGTGCTATTCAAGGAACAATATACAAACAAATGTTCGTATATTGGCCCTGAAATGAACAAAATTTCTTCAGCCGTTAAAAATACTTTTATCATTTGCTCGGCTTCTAAACCCAACGGATTGAGATACCAATTTAAATCAAACCCTAAGCTATCTAACAATTAAAACCGCATTGCAATCGGTCCAGTAGTTTTTACGTGATGCTTGAACAAACAAACATACAGAAAAACAGAAAGAAAGACACGAAAATAAAAAAAGTTGTTAATACCCTTTTTAGGCACCAAAGAGCATTTTTTCTTTGAATTTCATTTAGTAGTTTGGGTGCGATGCGCGGTCAAGATACGGACAAACAGACATACAAAATTAAAAAGTAATACAGTTTGGCTTCAGTATCGAATATAAAGAACCATCCAAAAAATATTTTTTATTACTTAAATATTAACATAACTTTGGACCCATATCCCGCAGAAACCCTTTACTTTTTCGGAATTAAAAAGTATCCTGAATTTTAACCCATCATATAAACAATAACTGTGCCAAATTGCATCAAAATCCGTCCAGTAGTTTCAGAATGGTAAGTGTTTTTTGAAATAACTTTAAACGTCAATCCTGCGGGAACCCTTTCATTTTTCGGGATGAAAAGTAGCCTATGTCCTACCTCGTAGTATGAACTCAAATCATACCAAGTTTCATTTAAATTCATTCAGTAGTTTCGGCGTGATGCCTAGCCAAGATACAGACAGACAGACAGACAGACAGACAGACGGGTAGGAAAATATTTTTTTAAATGAATTAGTAAATGTTGAGAGTTTACAGTGCATCAATATGTGATATATTCCCTGATACTCAAGTGATATCGTTTTAAACAAAATCGGACTAGTGAGAAGCGTAAAAACTCGAGTGTTAAAATCTGCCAACTTTGGGCATTAAAGATCAGACAAAACTTTATTTCAAGTGAACAACTGACCGAACAAAACAAAACCTCAGTGGACAAAATTGGTCCAGTAGAACTGTGTTTAAATTTAAAATTACTAAAATAAATAACGGTTTGTGTATACTCGACTCAGTTCAATCAAATTGACCTTTGGACCCTATTCACTTAGCTTGGCATGGCTGCACAATCTACAACGATATCTTTGTATATTTTTGCCACACCTCGTAAAGTCTGCGTGGCGTCAGTGTGTAACCCGTCGCCTTTCAAAACGAAGATAGAGGGTTCAATAACGCATACTTCTGAATACAATTTTTTTTTTCTTCTTTGTGTGTACAATGTCGTCAGCTGATGACATTTGTGCGAAATGCAACAAATCCATTGGACACCAAGATCGAATGATAACATGTTCAGTCTGTACTCAGAATTACGATGCTTTCTGCGCAAGCGTTTCGACAAAGTGCTTCGACCTTATGGCAAGAGACCGGAAAAAAAACTGGGTTTGCAGGAAATGCTTGGATGGCAAAACAAAGCGACTTTGTCGTATTAAGAGTAAATCTACTTATGAACGTAGGTCCTAAAAAATCACCCCAAATTGTCACAACAACAAGTAGAGAAATTGAACATTCTCAACTACTGGAATGCCAACAAAATATAAACATTTCAGAAAAAATAAATGCGTCAATGTCGGAGGGAGATAATTCATTTCTGTCGTTTAATTCAGAATTGAGAACTAGCTTTCATGATTTATCGAAGTCTGGTTATTTGGGTAGAAGTCTCCCAGACTTGTCGTCAGTGTGTAACAAACACAGAATGTGAGGAGCTAAAAAGCGAAATTGAAACCCTTAAAAACCAGTTATTAAGCGCCCACCACGAAATCGAAAACATCCTTCTTGACAAAACCCGTCTAAAAAAATTGCCACAAGACCAACAACAAACTATAAACCAGTTGAAAAAAAATTGTACTGGCTCCCCCATTGGGTCCAAGAGTACCCCAAAAACCCCAAAAAGAAGACCATATTCTGATCTTCAGGATCTTGATACCCCTACACTAAATCTAAGCCTACAAATGAAGGCCGATATTGAAAAGGGAAGAGAACAAAAGCAGCTACTCGATGTTGCCAGTACAATAAAGAATCCAGACAGCAGCAATAATAAGGACCGTGGCATGGAGATGGAACCAAAATGCTGCGATCCTATCTACACTCAAGATTTTAATAAATTGAACCCTGAATGTATACAGCTGAGGCAACAGGACAGCGGCAGCAGTGCAGTACAACGTCAAAAACACTGTAATAATGATGCAGTTTTGCCCAACAAAATCCGGATATTTGGCACTCAGCAGTGTGTTGGTCTGGGCTCAGTACTAGCTCACTCCAGAGATGAAACTCAATATTGCAAATACAACGTTACAGCTATAACTAAGCCATTCGCAAACGCGGAAGACACCCTGAAGTCTGGCCTTAATGTTCAATTCAGAGCCAATGATAAAGTGGTGGTTTGTGTTGGAGAAAACGACAGCAATCCTGTCCAGTTAGGCTCTGAATTAAGTGTGTGACGAGGTCAAAACCTCTTTCATAATAATACTCTTTTGATATCTTAATTCTTTCATAATCCATTTCTTTTCATTTTGATAGTTCATTATTCATTCTATATAAAAATAACCTGTCATTCCAATATATGGATTTTTAGCAAACCCGAAATTGTTATAAAATACCAATAATAAGATTATTACAACTGGACTCTTTTAAAATACATAAAATAATACCTTCGTAAGTGGTCATTTTCATCCATATTGTAGCACCACGAAAAAGTCTATGCACCTGTTGTTCCTGTAATTCTGTTGTCCACTGAGGCTTGGTCCCTGGGCTGGTGGAGCAAGCCCAAACCCTGGGACCGCCTCGTGACACTGGCGCCCTCAACGTCCCCGTACCCAGCCTGCTCTACCTGCCTACAAATCCTCCTGATCCTGAATCCTTCCTGATTTCTCCGTGTTTTTTTTTTTAATCAGTGTTCAATTTTTAAGTTGCCCCACAAAATTCTAAAAGGCACTAGGCCATCTTGATTGAAATTTGGATTGGAAATATTTGGCAAACTCAGAACAGTTTTTTATACTCAAGTGTATTTTATATTTGCATTCCAATCATTCATGTAAGTAAGACATTTTCATTAATACGTACTTTATTCCAAATTTCACTATCGGCCTACCTAGTTCCGAATTACTCTTGCGTGACGCATTAATGCGTAGTTACATTAAGACCAGGCTCTGCTTTTTAAGGGTTTTTTGCATAAATATGCTGGGTGAACCACAAACCTAATAAATGTGAAACTTAACATATATGATTTTGAGATCTTTATCTCTCTAAGACTAAGTCAAAAACACGATTAACAAAATTTCATTCGATACATTTTCTTATCAAAAATTACGTTATTTTCGGTAATGTTTACATTTTTCTACTCAACGGCTTAAGTTTTATCTCTAAAATAAATCTCACAGGAAGAAAATATAGTTTATTATCTAAGACTAAGAAAAAAATTACCTAACTAAATTATTAGCCTGCCAATAAAATAAATAAATTTTTAGACATACGTCATTTAGTTCCGAGCTAAAGTGTATACAAACAGCGCCCGCGATATTCAACCTTATTACGCAGGCACCTCGCGTTATAATAGTTATTCAAACGAGCGGCTTGCCAGTGCAGCGCTGTGCGCCGAAGTAGACGGACCTGTGATTGATTGTGCCACAACGACAAGCGGACGTATTTACGCAATGGGAAACAAAACTATTTACAAATATGTTTGCAAAAGAAAGAAAGCAAATCGTTTTAAAGATTTTGCAAGAAAAATGAGAGAAGCAAAGATGTAAGTATTTTCCGAGTAAAATAAGCTAAAATTATACTTAGATTTAGATTGTTAAAAATGAATTCATTGATAATTATTTTTACCTGCCTACTTTCATAGGAACAAAAATTCTTCGCTAGAGTATCGGGAACATGAAAAACCAGTGGAGTCGCCACTTGAACAGTTAAATATAGTTTCGCTTCCCGAGATCTATGAAAAAAAGTAAGTTACTCTTACATCATATTTCTATTGTAACTGCACACAATAACTACATAATTATGTAGACATATAAGCGGTATACATATCTAGCCGAGGTGGGACGGCGCGGCGCAGGCGCGGCGGGTGGCCCTTCGCTGCACTAGCGCGTACTGGGATACTATGCTTGGTAAACTTATGGTGAGACTTCAGTGTCTGTCTATATGTATATCCGTCCGTCCGTATGTATGTATGTTGTTGTACTCAGCAACCACTCATGCTACTCACACTTTGTCGGTGTTTTTGACCCCCGAACAAAGAGACGGGTTTATAAGTTTAGTGTATGTGTGTGAGTGTGTGTGTTTGTCTGTGGCAACGTAGCTCCGAAGCGAATGGACCGATTTTGATGCTGTTTTTTCTGTTTGAAAGCTGATGTGATCGAGATGGTTCTTAGATATATGGGTAGGGGAAGGGGAGAGGGGTGGGGGGAAAGGGGGTTGAGAATCGTAGCTTCCAAATGAATGGTCCGATTTAGCTGCGGTTTTTATGTTTGAAAGCTGGGGTAAACGAGATGTGTCTTAACTATAATGGGGGAAGGAGGAAAAGGCGAGGGGGGGTGAGAATCGTAGTCCAAACGAATGGACCGATTTTGTTTTGTGTTTGTAAGCTGATGTGATCAAGATGGTTCTTCGATCGAGATGCTTCTTAGATAATAATGGGGGTCGGGTTTTCTTTTTGCACGTACCTATCTGGCATGACAAAATATTCTATACCTTTCATCACTTTTGCAATAGACTAAAGGGTAAGATAATTATACCAGCTGCGCCCTGTGGGTTCACCCGCGTGGAATGATGCTAATGAAAAGTATGTCTATGTGTATAATTTAGATTTCTCCATACAAATTTTCCCACTTTAATACTTTATTTTTGACCGAGCAAGCACGAAGTGCGAGCGGAGCGTCTCCGTTTCAGGTTGGACAAAAAATATTTTTGGTCGAAATTGATTCAAAAGCTTAAAATTCTAAGGATTTTTGGTCGAATTTGATTCAACAGCTTCAATAGCTTCAAATGCTTCAATAAGGATGTTTGGTCAAATTTGATGCATAAAACATAAATTAATAAAAAAAAACTTTATTTTAAATGTCTTGTACTAATAGACGGCTCCACATAATTTATTTACTTTTTCAGTTTAAGTCCTATTGACCCGGCACTTTTGTCTCCTTGTGGTAATCATGAGAACAATATAAATTTGCGTCGTACAAATTCGCCACCGTTGTCCACAAACGTACCTGAACTAGTGCGTCTACTTTTACAATAATTATATAATTAGTTTATTTATTTTAACTTCGCAAATATTTAATTGACCATATCCATATTGTGTTTCAGTTAGAAGTTCAGGAAATAGATGCTCTAAATGCAGATGAGGAATGTCCTTATGAAGTGCAAGATTATGGTCAAATTGTAAGATTAACGTTTTTGATTGTGCTCGATATTTAAGTCAGATGACTTGTACCTAGTAAAAAATATATATATTTATATTTTTTATTATAATTTCAGGAATGCGCTAAACTTAGTGGCAGACGTATAATAGATTTACAAAGCTTTTTTGACAAATTGAAAAGCATCGCCAACCATAAGTCTCTCTTTGATTGTGGATTTACCTCAATAGATCTTGTTTCTGAACACCAAATTGGATTTTATTCTCGATTAAACATGCAATGCTTGATGTGCAAGAAAAAATTTCAGATTGAAGATTGAACTACTAATCGAAATATAAATAAAGATGCTGTAGCTGGAGTTATGGCAAGTGGTAGTGGATATGCTCAGTTACAGCAACTCACAGCCGCTATTGACTTGCCCGAAATTAAACAAACAAAATATCTAAAAGTACAAGGTATGAGTAAACAATTTTAATCTTTGAAAACTTTCTTCATCAATGCATGCTTATTTATGTGTTTATACTACCTACTCGTGTTTTAGCAAATAAATATATACTTATCTTACTAGATCAAGTAGCCGATGAATGGGAGAGTACAGCGTGGGAGGAAATGGTCAAAGCTGGTGCTATAGAAAGGGAAATTGCGTTGAAGGAATGCCGTGTCAACAAAGATGGCATAGCGCTGATCGACGTAATTGTAGATGGTTGTTGGTCCAAAAGGTCGTATCAAACCAACTACGCTGCGTATTCTGGATTTGCAGCGATAATAGGCAGACGCACTGGTAAGGTTGTGTATATGGCAGTGAAAAATAAATATTGTTGCATCTGCCAACAAAATGGAGAAATTTATAAGAAACATCTGTGCTACAAAAACTATGAGGGGCCATCTATGGGAATGGAAGCAATGATAATAGCAGAAGGTTTTAAAAGATCTATCCAAATGCACAATCTTATATATGCAAGATTTATAGCAGACGGTGATAGTAGCACCTATGCCAAAATTATTGAATCACGCCCATACCCTAACATAACAGTAGAGAAACTTAACTGCAGAAACCACATCATGCGTCGATTCTGCAATAACATGCAAAAACTTACAACTGACACACGATACCCTGTAAAAGATAGAAAGCTCATCACAAAAGGGAAAATCTTATCCGCTCGCAAATACATATGTGACGCCATTAAACATCAAAACAAAGCCGACAAAAACTACGAGAACTTGCACAGTGACATTAATAATTCAGTTTATCATGCCTTTGGAAATCACGCAAAATGTAATAACCAGATATGTTCGCACACTGATGAAACTTTTACGGAGTTCAATACTTCTAGCCTTTGGCAGAGAATAAAAATACTTGCAGCCAATGTTGCTTCACATTCCAGAAGTCTCATTGAGGATGTTGACAGCAACGTTGTTGAACAATTTAACGGAGTTATTGCAAAATTAGTAGGTGGTAAACGTATCAATTACTCACAACGACGTGGCTATCAAACTAGATGCGCAGGTGCTGTCGTATCTTTTAACACAGGAAAACTTCTATCATCAGTCCACAGAAATGTTAGCAAAAATACACCCAGGAAAAGCTTGAAAAAGTACGAAGATAGAATATGCCGAAAAAGAGAAAGAAACCGACTAGTGACACATTCAAAAAGAAAGCGCTATTTAAAAAGGAATATTAACAAAAACGATACGAACTATGGAGAAAATGCGGAGCAACCAGACCTAGATCCGGAAAGTTTTGAAATGGCCAAAAAAACGTTTCTGCATAATTTGCATAAGACAGAAGAAGAACGTCACCGTATAAATAAACAAACAGTTTTACAAAGTGAATGTGCTGAATGGCTTGAGCTTAGACGCAATCTTTTGACAGCTTCTAATTGTGGAAAAGTCATAAAACGAAGAAAGACTCATAGCTGTAGAAACATGGTAAAGAGCATGCTTTACGCCACTCCGATAGACCACGTCAACTCCATACAGCACGGTAGACAATATGAAGCAGTAGCTCTGGATCAATTATCTAAATTACATAACATTAATATAACTAAATGTGGTCTGTTCATAGACGAAACACATAATTTTTTAGGGGCCACCCCTGACGGTATTACTGAAGATTTGGTAGTAGAAGTGAAATGCCCTATTGCTCCTTTCAAAATGGGAAGTATTGATGCAGCAATTGATGAAAACAAAGTTAATTTTTGGAAAAAGAACAAAAAAGGACAAGTGGGTATAAGCTATTTTTAAAGGGTGACATGCACTTGAAACGTCTCGTAGTCACACATGTCATGGCATTTGATTTTATGAATATGTAAACTTTGTACACTATAGAATTTCTTACATACCTAATATTATGAATTTTTTGCAGGTATACCTTAATAAAAAATCTGACTGGTACTACCAAGCCCGAGGTCAGATGCATATTGCAAAGAAATCAAAATGCATTTTTGCGGTATGGTATGGAGACGATAAATTAAAAGTTGAATGCATAGAAAAAGACGACGAGTTTTGGAGAAAAGAAATGGAGCCAAAATTATTAAGTTTTTATATGGACTGTTTACTGCCCGAGTTAGTAGACCCACGCCATACACGGAAAAAAATAATACGGGATCCAGTATATGTCACAAATCAAGCAGTGTCTACTGCCAAAGATCTGACAACTGCCAAAAAACGTAAATTGCAGTCAGACTGCTCGGAAGTTGCAAGTTCATCAGTTTCACCAGTTCTCAAACGAAAGTTGGACTTTACTCAGTTTTAAAAAATCAATCATATGTCTATCAAAGATAATGGCTTATTGTGTGCGTCTTGCGCAACGTGCTCAACTACGTAAAAATAGTATAAGATGACTGACAATTCATAGCACAAAGTGGCATAATTTATTTTTCTTTTCCAAGCGCAACAATGATAGTGATTTATTGTATTGACTGATGTAGGTAGGTGAGAAGCGTATCTACCATGTGTAGTACATAATAATTTCGTCGATTCCGTGCGGGCAATACGGGGTCTAGGCATGTATATCGAAAAGGCTAAACCACATTATAAATTAGTTAAAACAAAAGAATAATTATAAAATAAATAAAAATATTCCTATTTATTTGTTTTAAATAAACTTGTAAAATTTTTGAATGCAGTTTTATTTAACTTTAAATAGTAAATGTATTATTTATAATTAGAATCACAATGAAGTACATATTCGGTTTCAGTTTTACTAAAGTAAAAGATGCAGACATGTAAAAAATATTCCAGTAGGTATAAAACAATTAAATAACATTATATAAATAAAACAATATATTATATTATTATAATATATTATTTTTGCAATAGATACATAAAATAATATTGGTCTTCAAATAATATAAAGATCTTAGGACGACTCCGTACTTTCTCTGTTCGCTCTGTACTTGAGTCGCGCGCGCGTTCTCGATCGCGCGCGCGACAGAGACAGTGCTTGTTGCGGGTAGCGGGTGGCAGAGGCGGAGCTAGCGTGGGAAAATTATTAATAGAGCCTGGTCTTAACGCTATTTTTTTATATATTTTTAAAGCGTTACTAACGCACTAAACGCACGTTACCTACAAAGTAAACTCTTAGTTTTATTTGCTGGTCTCATATTAAATAATAATGGACCCTGCGCATCTAAATAAACCAGAATTGATCTATGAATTAAAATGTAGAAATGCTGAAGTTCATACAACACATACTGCAGAAAATTTACGTTTAAGGTTATCGACCTTACTTGACAGCTCGAATACACAAGATTTTCAAAGTCCGTATACATTTGAACAGGATATAGCCGAAATTCAAAAATGTCTAACTATTATTTCTGCACGTTTAATAGCTTACCCGGTACGAAAGGAGAAGAATGCGTCTTATATTCTGCACATTAAAAATAGATTAAATAACATGGATATTACCACCGAACTTACGACAGTACAACTAGAAACATTTAGAAATGTTTCAGAGAATTTCTTCGATTTACAAAAACGTTTCGAAACATTAGAAAATCCTAGCTGCTCTTCTACAGAAAATTCTTCTACACACGATCATTTTCCAGAACAACAAACTCAATTACCATATTTTGACCTACTGACACAAAAGCTACAAAATATTTCGATCAACAGATCAAGTCACGAAATTAAACGGTTTATTTACAAGGGGGATAGTTGTCCAAGAGATTTTCTTGAAAAAGTAGAGGAATTCGCAGTTGCTCGAAATATTTCACATACTGAACTATACAATCATATATACGATTTTCTGAAAGGAACTCCTTTAGATTGGTTTCGAGCTCACAAACAAACAATCCCGGATTGGGAATCTTTTAAAATTACATTACTAAATGAATTTGAAATTACAGACTACGAATATAAACTGCGTAAAATCATAGATGCTCGTAAACAAAAAACAACTGAGCGTGTGATTTGTTATTTTACCGAATTAGAATCATTATTTGCAAAATTACGTGAGCCTATTTCAGAAAAAGAAGAATTAAGATATCAAAAGAGTATTATTATGAAAGAGGTTTTGACCTCGTCACAAGTGCTTTCTTTAAGAGTTTAAACAAACAATCGGTTATAGTTTTAAACATATTAGAAAACAAGTATCTAAACGTAGTTAAGCTAAACCGAAACATAGAGATATTGTGTAAAAATATTGATAATTGTCATTTTGTTAATATTAACACAAAACAATCGACCTGGGATACTCGTATGTGCTCTAAAATCAATCTAATTGTGGACAGCATTGATTATGAAAATACTTTTTTGAAACAGAGCAGGCTTATCAAATGTAACATCAGGTGCTTGCAGAGTGTAAACTTTTCAAATGACTACAAACATACCAACAAACTTCAGAATATCCCCGTCCCTACGGTGACTGGCCGGAAAGTTGATACTTTGAAATACAATAATAAATAATAATAATATAACTGCAAAGTCTGTTAAGAAAACAATTCCAGACTATTTTCTTAAAATGCCTACTGCCTACAACGCCAATGATGGGAAAAAAATGTTTTCATCAAACAGTTTTAACAGAATAAATTACCAGACTTTTTATGTTTTACGGAATCAAATATCTAAGAGTGAAATCAGTGCATTTTTAAAATAAGAGGTTATGAGTTAGGATCTAGCTATTGCAGGGATAAGTCTAGAGGTGGTTCATGTATATATATTAGAAAAGGTATAAAATTTAAAGAGATAAGTTTTTTTTAAATAAGTATGCGTGTCGCGGTATCTTTGAATGCTGCGGGGTTGAAATCGTAAAACTAAATTTGCTATTGGTCTGTGTTTATAGGAGAGACAAATCGAATGTAGACTCATTTTTTGAATATTTTGAAACACGTTTATTTAAATTGCTATACAAAAGTAAAAAAACCTTAGTTCTAGTGGGTGAAATAAATATAAATACATTGATACAAACTAATGTGGTTACAAATTTGGTTAACTTGCTGAAAAACTATAACCTGAGTCTACGAATAAATGAACCAATATGGTTGAAGACCTGTATTGACCATATTATAAGCAATGCTAAAGATAGTGTCAGCGAAAAATTAAAACTTGGTCTCTCTGACCATGACACTGCTCAAATGATTAGCTTACCATATGAGAAGAGTATACTACCAGTATCTGTTTATTATATTACAAAAAGAGAGTTTAGTTCAGAAAATGTAAATAAATTTATAAATTGCTTAAAAGGCTTGAGTTTTAATGACGTACATGTTACCCTAGACTTGAATATCGCTTTTAACAGTTTTCACGAAGACTTCTGTTTGTTCTATAACCTTTGTTTTCCCAAATTAAGGTACAAAGTCACACAAAAGCGACGGGACCTTAAATGGGTGAAAGGTCTCCGCAGGAGTTGTCAAACAAAGAGGACACTACGTTGTAAATTCTAAACCCAAAAAACAAAACAGTCAAAGAGATGTTATGAAAATTATTCAAAAATTTTGCGACGTTTTATTTATAAATCACAACAAATATCTAACCACAACTTTATTTCTAACTCTCAAAATAAATGCAAAGCGGCATGGGGTGTGATAAATGATGACACGGATAGAAGCAATTTTATTGAAATCATTAAAGTAGAGAATAAATTACTGGAATCGCCGCAAGAAATAGCAGACGAATTCAATAGGCATCTCATTGCACAAACTAATGAAAGTCAGAATTATTGTAAGAATACCAATAAATCCCGTTTTAGCAGTAGCATGTTTCTGAGTCCGTTAAGCTGTATTGAAGTTCATAACATCATTATGTCCCTAAATAATACATACTCTGTAGGATATGATGAAATACGAACTGATATTTTGAAGAAATGTGTTTATATAATTGTCCCTGTACTCACACACCTAATAAATCTTTCTTTTGAAAGTGGAATGTTTCCAAATGTGCTCAAAAAATCAATTGTAAAACCACTCTACAAAAAGGGGGATAGGACTGATATTAATAATTATAGACCTATAACATTCATCCCAGTAATGTCTAAAATATTTGAAAAGACTATGCATAAAAGGTTGACTAAGTTTAAAGTAATCAAAGAAGAGCAGAACGGGTTTCAAAGGGGAAAATCGACTACTTTGGCTTCCTATAACTTGGTACATAACGTTCTTTTAAGTTTGGAAAAAAAGATGCAAACTATGGCCGTCTTCTTTGATATGTCAAAAGCTTTCGATTTCGTATCACATTCGTTGCTTTTACATAAATTAGATAATTATGGCATAAGAGGCCCATGCTTTGGAATGGATAAAAGCTACTTAGCAAATCGAGAACAATGTGTTGAAATTTCTAATTTAGGACCAAATTCTGCAATATTTCACAATCGATCAACATACCAAACAAATATAGTTACGGAGTCCCTCAAGGCAGTGTACTAGGGCCGTTACTATTCTTATTATATATTAATGATTTACCTGATATTACGCATTATAAATGTACATTATTTGCAGATGACATTTTTATTATATTATCAAGTAAAAAAAATTTACAAATTTTGACATTGAAATTAATAAATCACGAAAGACCGTGTTACTGGCATACCATGGGTATACAAGCTCCGTCCTACGGTATGGTCTGCTTCTCTGGGGTAACTCGACTGATATAAATAAAGCTTTCTTATCGCAAAAAAAGTGCATACGCGCGATGGTAGGTATTCGCCCATACGAGTCCTGCAAGCCATTCTTTAAAGATCTTGGAGTCTTGACGTTGACTTGTATGTACATTTTTGAAATAGCATTATTTGTTCGTAGTCATTCTGATCTGTTCACCGCGGCTAAAGATGTGTGTCCACGTATCTCAAGAAATGGAGAGAGACTTGTTCTCAGCCACCATCCGAGACTGGCGCTGTTTCATAAGAATTGTTATTCCATGTGCATCACTATTTATAATAAACTACCGACATCGCTAAAAGAGCTTTCTTATGGAATGTTCCGGAAAAATCTAAATACGTGGTTAATCGAAAAATGATTTTATTGTCTAAAATAATTT
This sequence comes from Alsophila aescularia, assembly GCA_946251855.1. Taxonomy (NCBI): domain Eukaryota; kingdom Metazoa; phylum Arthropoda; class Insecta; order Lepidoptera; family Geometridae; genus Alsophila; species Alsophila aescularia. The sequence goes on from OX276385.1 coordinate 41,478,678, forward strand.
TTAACATGTAAATATCAATAGTAAACTTGTTATTTTTACGTTGACATAAATATTTTGTAATGACATGACCATGCATTTGACATTGAATTGTTTAACTTCTAGTACTTTGCTTTTTTTTATACAATAATTTTAATCATTTATAATGACCAAATTCACACGCCGAGTAACGGCAAAATAGGAGAACATAAAAATTATTCTTAAGATCAGTGTATAACCCTATTTTTAGTGAATAAATTTCATCATTTCATTTCATTTCATTTCATATATTGCGGAAACCCTTTAATTTTTCGGGCTGAAAAGTGTCCAATGTCCTACCTCGAAGTATAAGCTTAAATCATACCAAATTTCATTTGAATTCAGTGAGTATTTTCGGCGTGATGTGTTGCCAAGGTACAGACAGACAGACGGACAGACAGACCGACAGACAGACAGACAACAATTACAAAGACACAGTTTTGGCTTTAGTATTGAATATAGAACGGCCTTCAAAAAATTTTTTCAAAATATCTTCAATTTACAAAATTTGGGACATTATCCCGCAGGAATTCTTTATTTTTTTAGGATAAAAAGTATCCTTAATTTGTACCCATTATATAAACTATGACTATACCAAGTTGCAATAAAATCCGTCCAGTAGTTTCAGCGTGATACGTGTTCTTTTAAATAAATTTCAACGCCTATCCTGCTGGAACCCTTTAATTTTTCGGGATTAAAAGTATCCTATAACCTACCTCGTAGTATGAACTCAAATCATCCCAAGTTTCATTTAAATTCATTCAGTAGTTTCAGCGTGATGCCTAGCCAAGATACAGGCAGACAGACAGACAGACAGACAGACAGACAGACAAAAATGAAAAAAAAAAACAGGTTTGGCTTCAGTATCGAATATAGAGTATCATCCAAAAGAAAATTTCAAAATATCTTCAATGTACAGAATTGGACCCGTTACAGTTTTATTATAAGTATAGATTTACTAGATTTGTTAACGTAACATTTATAATTAATGACGCTTATTATTAATAGATTACTAACATTCTTATTTATAATTAAGAACGTTTACAGTAGGTACACACAAACAAACACCAATTCGTAAAACTTGATCTGGAGACACAAGTTCAAAAACTAAAACCCGACTACGATGGGGTAAAAAATAGCCAATGACATTCTTGCGATGAAGACGGATCGAACTTGTTAACTGTAAATAGTGCTAATGAATGCTCGGAACGTTGCCTGCAGGGAGTAACCTCAACTAGTAGTTCGGACTCTGTTATTGACGGTTTGTACAAGTCATGTAATACTTCTTTATTAGAGACAGAGGTGCCAAACCAATTTCAACAGAAAACAAAAACTCTAGCAGAGATAACACAAAGTGGCGGGAAATGGAAAAATAAAGATAAAGATGAGGGATGGATAACTGTGCAGAAGAAAAGATCGAGAAATCAGTTCGTAGGCAAAACAGGCAAGGCGGAGATTGAACCAGAATGTAAGTTTAGAGCAGCTGAAACTAAACTACCGTTACTCATAACCAACGTCCATAAGGATGTTAAAAATGAAGATATTGTAGAATACATATATAATAAAACTAAAGAAAGAGTTACTCTTGTTAAGATAGATATGAAAAGAGAGAAAGATTACAATGCCTTTAAATTGTACATTTCGAAACAGAAAATGCCCATATTTTTGGATGATAACATGTGGCTAGATGGGATTTCTTTCAGACGCTTTATTAATTTCAAAGAAAAAAGTGAAGGAAAGATTTCTAACTTGCGACAGATCTTTAACAGATTTAATAATGGATACAACCCATAACTGTAGTAAATTCGTTAGTTTTGACTGCAAATCAGTGAAAAGATCTCTTGAATGTGTACGATCTTTTTGCAAGACAGCAAATATTGTTGCTCTTTAAGAAACATGGTTGCTGCCTCATGATCTACAGTGGCTTCAAACTATAGATGAGGACTTTGGATGTACTGGCACATCGGCTGTAGACACTTTTGCTGGTATTTTGACAGGTCGTCCGTACGGAGGAGTAGCGATTCTGTGGCGCAAAAGCGTGTATTCTTCAGTGTCAGTGATAGAGTGCAATAACCCCAGAGTTACCGGTATTAAAGTAAACTTAGGTGATCAACATCATCTTTAGTGATAGTAGATTCATCGTCTTTAGTGTTTATATGCCAACAAATTCAAATGAGAATTTAACTGATTTTACAAACTGTTTAGGTGCTATAACGGCCGCAATAGAAAATAGTGATATTGAGAACGTATTTGTTTTAGGCGATTTCAATGCGCATCTAAACGAGTTATTTTTTACTGAATTAATTCATTTTTGTAAAGAACAGTCTTGGACTTGTGCTGAGGTAGATTATTTAAGTATAATGTCCGGTGCATACACATACATCAGTGATGCGAATGGATCCAAAAGGTGGCTGGGTCATTGTTTAGTGACTAAGGCAGCTTGGAAAACCATTGTCAAAGTTAGTATTGATAACGACATATATTGGTCTGACCATTTTTCGCTTTTTATCTATTGTAATTTAGCTAATATATCATCTAAAATTGAAATAAAAAAACCAGTTCACAATAATGTTTTGTGGGGACAACGATCTTTAGAACAGATGAATAATTATTTTGATTTATGTAATAAATATTTAACAGACATAGATTTTCCTATAGAATTTAGTCAATGCAGTGATACATTTTGTAACACTAAACATAAACATATTCTCAATAATATGTATTCTAATATAGTTTCAATTCTAAGTAAATCTGCATTCAAAACATGTAATAGAAATAGATGTACAAAGAAAAGTGTAGCCGATTGGAACAAACACGTAGCTGAAGCTCATAGGGAAGCTCGTATCATGTTCCAACAATGGGTAATAGCGGGGAAGCCTCAATCAGGTACCTTTTACGAAGAAATGTGAAATAGTAGAAAGGAATTTAAATCCAAGCTGAAATGGTGCCAAAACAGGGAGGATCAGTTAACAATGGATAAAATTGTTAGTGAACACACTGATAAGAATTTTAAAAAGTTTTGGAAATGCACTAATAAATTGAATGTTAAATCTAGCTACCCTATAAGTGTAGATGGAGTTTGTAATAATAAACAGATTGCCAACTTGTTTAAGAACCATTTTCAAGTTAAATCTCCACTTGAAGCTGTGTCGCAGGAACTGGATGCTGAGACGTCTGATAAAAACTTAAAAGTTAGATTTTCCGCGAAACAAATTCTTACCGTGATTCGTAAAATGACCAAGGGCAAATCTCCTGGTCACGACAGTCTCAGCATCGAGCATTTGCAGTGTGCTGGATATCACCTAGGGAGGGTTTTAGCTACGTTTTTCTCCCTTCGCCTTGGACACTCTCATCTGCCCCCATACCTAATTAAAACAATAGTTATATACCCATTGTAAAAAACAAAACTGGTGATACCGCAGACAAAAACAATTACAGGCCAATTTCGCTCGCTACAATTATAGCCAAGGTATTTGGTAGTTTGCTTGAGAAGCGCCTCGATGACTATCTTCATCTACACGATGCTCAGTTTGGTTTCCGAACTGGGTTGTCTACTGAGAGCGCCATATTTAGTCTCAAACATACTGTCAGATATTATACTGACCGGAAAACACCTATTTACGCATGTTTCCTAGATTTATCCAAAGCGTTCGATCTTGTATCATACGACATACTCTGGAAAAAACTACAGGACATTAATCTTCCCATAGAACTAATAGGAATTTTGAAACATTGGTACCAGAACCAAGTGAACTGTGTGCGATGGGTGGATGAGGTGTCCGAACCTTATAAATTAGAATGTGGAGTTAGACAAGGCGGACTAACATCACCCAAACTTTTTAATTTATATGTCAATCAGCTGATTGTGGAGCTCAGCAACATCCGTGCGGGTTGCTATGTTGGTAATACTTGTGGTAACAACATTAGCTATGCTGACGACATGGTGTTGCTGAGCCCCTCAATCGGCGGTTTAAGAAAATTAATTAACTGTTGTGAATCTTACGCAGAAACACATGGATACATAAGTTACAATGTAAAAAAAAGTGAGATAATGTTTTTTAAAGCTGGAAATAAATTACCCAACCACGTTCCTCCTGTAACCTAAATGGAGGTCCTTTAAATATTGTCAACAACTTTAAATACCTGGGTCATATAGTAACAAACGATCTTAGGGACGATCAGGACATTGAGAGGGAACGCAGGGCGTTGGCGGTCAGATGCAACATGCTGGCTCGTAGGTTTGCTCGCTGTAACGCCGATGTTAAGATTACTCTTTTTAAGGCATATTGCCAGTCGTTTTACGCGAGCAGCCTATGGGTCCGTTATACGCAGAGGGCCTACAGCGCTCTGGGGATTCAATATAATAATGGATTCAGTGTGCTGTTGGGCCTGCCTCAGTTTTGCAGTGCGTCTGGAATGTTCGCAGAGGCTCGCATGATGATTTTTACGCGATCATAAGAAAGAAGGCGGCATCTCTCTTACGCAGAACTCGAGGCAGTGTTAATAGCATTCTGAATACCATTGCTGAACAAACTGATTGTCCATTACAAGCACATTTAATACAGTTGTTATTAGGTATTAAAAAGTGAATTTTGGCCGGTAATTTTAATTTTTGTGTGAAGTTTATATTATATAATTAAAAAAAAACAATTTGGTGTACTATGGACATGTACGTCTGAAATAAAGATTTATTATGTATTATTATTATTATTAAAAACTAGCTTGTGAAAATCGGACCAAATTTTTTAGTTTGAACACATAACCCTTCCTTTGCTTCTTTTTTCTTCTAATTTATTCGACTACGAGTCGAGTAAAATAGAAGAAAGTGCATTTCTGAATAAGCTTTTCGGTATTATTGGGTCATCATCATTTCAGCCTTTAGCAGTCCACTGCTGAATATAGGCCTCCCCCATGCACTATGTGCTCTCATACGCTATGCTCGGAGTTTCACTACGTGAAACCAAACCAAGTACCAAGGTTATCGACATGGCTCTCAGAGTTTGCAAGTTGAAGTGGCAATGGACAGGTCATATTTAACTTTATTACATCTACCAGACTGGGAATATAAATAGTAAACAACCCTACATGTTCACATTTTATTTAAGAGACATTGGTATAAAATATACGAGATATAAAACATCATAGTCATAATTTAAATTAAAAATATAATATAATTATAAAACATGTTGATCAACACATTTTAATTAAAATCTGTTATTTATATGTTTACAATCTGATTAAAACATTTCCACATGGAATATTGACATTTAAATGTTCACAAACACATAATCATATAATATATTACGAGAAATGTGTAAAATTAGATTAAAAATTAATAAGGTTAAAAAAAACTGGGTTATATATAAATATTGTATTATATTCACTGTGATATTAAAATTTGTAAAGCTTTGATTGCGGTGATAATTTTGAAACAAATGTTTTCTGCTGCTAGAGTCAGCATCAATAATTATTCAATAGGTTTTAATCTTATAATTATTTATCACAGTGAATAGAGTTGTGAACAAAGACTGCATTCGATAATATTCTATAATATCGAATAAATTCCTGAGTATACAGGTACGAAGTGGGATATAATGCAATGATATACTGTTACTCTCTAAACACTAACTTATCAAAGTATACCACATTACAAATTTTTATTTCGATAATTTATTTTATTACAAACATACAAAGCTGTGGCGGAATGTTTCATGCGATACGTTCACAAAGAAGGACAATTTATACTTACAAATAATAAATATATATCAATTCCTAACATAGCATTTAAAAACAATTGCATTTAATATAATAAAAAATAAATTATATAATTATTATAATATATAAATTATGTATTAATAAAAGCTCAATTTAGCTAACACGTGGTCAAACCACGTCAACTTTGGCACGGCAACAATTGTATAAAAAGCAATCTATAACGATAAAATATCTTTAAAAAATTTACTACAATATAATTTTGGCAATAACATAATTATAATATGCTTCATAATTCGATAAATGTATAAATAATAAAATAAAAATCTTTGGCAACACGATCTACGCAAAATTCAGGCGATAAAGCTACGCGAAAGGTACTTAAATAAATTATATGTTATGACTACTTTTTGTTACATTACGATTAAATCTAATGTATTTAACTACAACATCGACAAACAATGATTACGGAATAAATAATCAACACTTTGATTCCAATAAATAAAACATAATAATTATATACAGTGTCTTCATCATCACTACTTTAAAAAAAGATGTATCAGGAAAATCAACATACACATATTTCGATGTTACTAATACAATATATTAGAAACTGTAGATTCAGTATGAATTTACGATGGCGTTGTAAAAACAGGTTTATTTTGAACAATTTTCAAGAATATGTTAAAAACGTACATACAATGAAAGCACACAAAAATATCAAAAGCACTAAGTTTGAAAAAATAGCGTTCGTTCAATATATCTTTACAGGATGTTCTGTGAAAGTATCTCCGTCCCGTATTTTTACAAGATGTACTGGGAAAGTATCTCCGTCCCGTATTAACAAGATGTATTTTGAAAGTATCTTCGTCCCGTATTTACAAGATGTACTGTGAAAGTATCTCCGTCCCCTATTTTTTAAGAACAATGTAGATCCTAAAAGTGTGGACCTAAATTATGGACCCATGTAAATAGACGCGTACACAAAATATTCATAAATTATGATGAAAAATATATTCAACGGGTTTAAATAATTTTCATGACTGAGGTAAATTTAATTTCGAAACTGATAAATAATAATTTGAAGCTTACGAACACTTTCTCAGTCTCTTAGGATAAAGATTCCAATGTTTTCTTTCTAAATGTAGAATTGATGAATCATAATTATACAGGGCTATTGGTGACTCGACGTATTCCCGGCGGGGCATGGTAGGGGTGCAACAACTTAAAAACAAATTTATATAACAGATTAAATCCTCCCGATGTATTGAGATATTTTATATTAATAACTTTTTTGAAAAATACCCTCTTTGGGGGCGTTTCTATGACTAACGAAGTTTTTATTTTTTGATATTTTTTATGTTACTTGCCAAAAAAACATATATTAGTTTAAAAAAACACTATGACACCTAAACAATGACAAACATTTACTAAAACAATATTCTAAGTTCATAAGATCCAAAAAGATATAAAAGTCGATATTTTTAGTAGAAAACCCAATCAAATTTAATTTTAACTACTACAGGATGAGCGCACACTTATTGTGCATAACCTGGATCAACCAGATTTTTACCCGATTTGACCCTTGCCGGCGACGGCTGATTGGTCGCTATTAGAAACTCAAAAACCGTTAACTATCGGCCATAAATTAAGGTGTTTTTTTTTGCATATTAGAACCCCTACCTCTTCGTGCCGGGAATACGTCGAGCTACCAATAGCCAAAATAAAAGAATCATCTGCTTTAGCGAGTCCAGTCAAGCCAACCTCGAATATCAACATATAAAAAATTGGTCTATGCAAGTATATATAATAATATCTAATAATGTAAACATCGACTGACAACATCAAAAATACACGAATACGTATTGATAATATTATTTTTATTTATTGTGATTGACTAGTAATATATCGTGAATTGTCTTCTAAGTGTAACATAATTTCCCGCGGGGTATTTGTAAAGTATCTAAAATTAAGCTACTTGTAAATATGATTAAATAAGTGGAAAGAAATGAGTGCGTAGAATCATGTTACAAAATAACTGGCTAAGCTCTTATAACTGTATTGTAAGTAATCAAACTACTTTATAATTACATTACATCATGGTCATAAACATGTGTTATTTATTATTACACAATTATTCAATCAAAGTAATCTTATTGATTAATTATTTAAGATGTATAAGTGTATGAATTATAAAAACCAATTTGTGAAACGGACGGTAGGGATTTAGAATGCAAAATTTTATACATGGTAAATTTATGATCCAGTTTCTATAGCCTGTGTCAATTTTATACATGATAAATTTATGATCCAGTTTCTATAACCTATGTCAATTTTATACATGGTAAATTTATGATCCAGTTTCTATAGCCTGTGTCAATTTTATACATGATAAATTTATGATCCAGTTTCTATAACCTATGTCAATTTTATACATGGTAAATTTATGATCCAGTTTCTATAGCCTGTGTCAATTTTATACATGATAAATTTATGATCCAGTTTCTATAACCTATGTCAATTTTATACATGGTAAATTTATGATCCAGTTTCTATAGCCTATGACAATTTTATACATGGTAAATTTATGATCCAGTTTCTATAGCCTGTGTCAATTTTATACATGATAAATTTATGATCCAGTTTCTATAACCTATGTCAATTTTATACATGGTATATTTATGATCCAGTTTCTATTACCTTTGTTAATTTTATTTTGCTGCAATTATTTTAATGCTTGGTGATTAATGGTAAGTGAATTTTAAGTGTAAATTCCTCAAAAAGATATACGTATGCCTAACATTATGATAATTTTTATTCATTATTACTTATTAATGATTAAATATTGTAAATACATAAACAAATTGGATAATATAAACAGTTGTACAACAAAACAAAATTATATAGAGACAAGGAAATTAAACTATAAATATCAACAAAAGAATAGTATAAATAATATAATTATATTACAATGATCCTAATTGAAAATGATATGTAGTTTACTTTATAAAAATAATGATTTCCATACTTGAGTATTATGTGATTGATAGTGTAAAAATAAATTTAAAAGAGTTCAATTTTTCCGAAATGTGATTATTTACATACATTACATCAATATTTGCTGAATATAGTACAATATTGAGACTGAAGTTACATTCATAAATGGCGGCTTAAAAATATACTAATAAAATTAATAATAATAAAAAAGTACTTATTGGTTTTATCTTAAACATTGACACAAAATACAGGAATGAGCTTCTTATATTCTACATATCTGGTTATACCTTGACCAACATTAAGAAGCAAATATAAGCCGATACAACCATGGAAAACCAAAAGTTATAGGGAAAGGCTAACGTGATTACAAACTTAAACTATTCTAGGAAAAGGTTAGTTAAGTTATGCTAGATTAAAATATCGTAGACTCACCTTGCCTCATCCTAGATCTGGAAACACTTTAGCCCTTGACGATGACAAACATCAAGACTGTCACACATGAGAAAAACACATCATCCGTTACCAAAGATGCATTCGGACTATTTTGTCCGAACAGCTGCGCTCAAACTCAAACCTTCCATACTTTCAATGTGTCGTTTCAAAACCGAAACCGGGCAAAATAAAGCGCACCGAAAAACCGTGACCAGCAGTAGAAACCACGAAAATCTGCCAAAAACGCCGCCCGGGCTCTCATACCATCCATTCACAAGACAATTCTTAAGTAATCTAATGGTCGAGTGCTTAGGTGTCACTGGCAGAGGGCTGCTTGATGAGGTCTACATCACGGCCTACGCTTGCTTGGGCCTTGAGCTTGGGCTTTTCTGCTTTTTCAGTCGTTTTTTCAGCTTTATCATGAGCTTTGTCGTGTGCTTTGTCGTGCTTGTGGTCGCCAGGTTTGTCGTGTCCGTGGGCCTTGTCATGTTTGTCGCCGTGTCCGCTCTCGACGGTGCTGACTCCGTTCTTGTGGGAGCTTTGCTCGCGATCCTCTTCAACGTCGTGTCCATACTTACGGTTGAACCAGTGGAGGCAGATGCATCTGGAAATGATAATTTTTGCTGCCTTAGTCAAGTACGTTGTAGATTTTACTGGAACGCAGCGATGAAGTCAATGGTTACTACTGGATAACCAATATACAACAAAAATAAACAAGAAACCGACTGCGAACAAAACTGAAAAGAGGCAAACATGCTTTGGATTCTTCATTTTGAAGTATAATATTATTTATAGAGTATTATATATTATAGGCTATTTTTTACCCAACCGTAGTCGGGTTTTAGGATTTGAACTTATATCTTGTTTGTACTGCAAGCTGCTGGTTTCGGAGCAGTGGTCCAACTGGTCTGTCCAACTAGTTGGACTACGGTCCTTTACTAGGGATCGTGGTCCAACTATTTCTGGAGTTGGATAATGACTCCATAACTAGACCCATGGTCCAACGCATTTATTATAATTGTAATTATTAATATATTAAACAAGCAAAGTATTTTTTTAAACAAGTTATATTTGTTTTTAATAAAAATTAACTAAAATACGGATCAAACTAGCCCAAGCTCGAGGAGGTTGGGTCGTTTTATTACAGTTCCCATGGCCACTACATAGATCAGCTCAATTTCATAATAATATTGCATTTTCATTCGATTTACATATGCATGCAAAATTTCAGCTTAATCAGAAACTGGGAAGTGGGTAATGGGTATACGTGATGACGAGACACACGACTGAATCCTACTTGTAGGCCAAGCCCAAGGCAACAACCACGTAGCCACTTAAATTGCCTCACACACAACTATTAGGGATTAGCAATTAGGGATAATTGCTAGCAACTATTGCTGTACGACTTTCGTGGTGATTTAATCATTTTCATAGGAAGTACATCAGTTGGACCACGGGTCTAGTTATGAGACCATGGTCCAACTAAACAAAATAGTTGGACCACGACCGTAAGGCCCGTAGTCCAACTAGTTGGACAGACCAGTTGGACTACTGCCCCAAAACGGCTGTGCTGGTGCTGTGATGTAGTTCAGGTATAATAATTTTATGCCAACCTACTTACCACCTAATTTCGAAATCAACACGCTATATTCAGCTCACAAGCCTGTATTGTAACTTGATATTTGGGATGGCGTTAGCGCGATTCTTGTGGACGACAACTCGAGAAGTCGCCCCGTTTCTATAAGGGTGAATAATTAATGAGACAGTCCGCTGTTTCTAACAGTAAATAAGGAAAAGTTCTACAACAACTTAATCTATACGTATACATTAATGTTCAAAAAGGTCCGAAGTAATAATACCTACTTGTATTTATATCATTATTTTTAAAAGCTTTTAATTAACTTCACTTGTATGTATCTATGTATTTTGTCTGTCCAGGAATCATACAATTCAAATTTTGAGCACTTCCCGATTAGCTATCTAGCTGAAACTGTCAGGGTAGCTCATAACACGACAGCAAAACAATAAAAAATAATATTAAAAAAAACACTTAAAAAGGTAAAAAGTGAAAATGCGATTAAAACAAAGGAAAAAAAAACGATAAAAAAGTGCCATTTATTAAAAAAAATATGCTCGTAAAACCTTTTTTTTTTTATTATACTTATTTCTAAAGGACTTTAATACGGCGGGATTCGAACCCACAGTCACAGCCTCAGAGCGGCATATTTTTAACCACTATTGCTTAATACATATACTATTAGGATTAATCACTGTGTATTAAGTAGTTTAGTATTTCATTGAATAATGACATCACAAAGTTAATGGAATTAAAAACATTAAAATGACTTTTATGACGTTCATTGAGTCCATTCTATGAGTAGTAGACGCAATTACAGTAATTAACGTACGCTATCTTTTCATTGAACTCAGGCAGTTGAGGCAGTAAATAAGTAGAACTGTTGTTGACAGCGTTTAATAATGTTTAGTATTTTTTTGGACCACTGCTAACGAATGAGCGTATACGTAATGACTTAAAAGTTTTTTAACTTACATGGTTGAAAAAAATTAACATTAAATTTATATCAATAATAGCTACTAATTAAATTAAATGGTTGATAAATAAGTCAACATTTGAAACGGGATTGCGATGTAATTCTTTTGCTTGTTTTGTTTTTTTTCTTGGTTGGAAGGTACGCCATTTTGTTTGTCTTTAGAAGCACACTTTTGGTTCAGTTTATCATGGCGCTATCATCAGTAACGAAATATCACCGGAACAAGAGTTAAATAGTATCCCGTAATATGGTACTTGTATTTAATAATTATGGTAAATATCCCTTCAAGAAAATACCTAATGGTTGGAGGTTATTTTCTCGAAGCAATATCTTGTTTCAAAATATTGCAGTGTTAAAATGAACTCAACTAATTGTTATTTTCCTTTGTCAAACTGCTGAAATGTTTAACACTTCATTTCTATAACAGTATTTAGTACAAGTAGTTTAAACAATCCTAGAATCAAGAAAATTAATAAAACGGACACCACACTTTCTCTTTTTTTAAACCTTCTTGCCTAGAAATGTCTGTTTTATACAAATGTAGAAGAGAGGCAGCCAATCGATGCAAGGGGACCTTTAAAGTTCAAGCTAGTCTTAACGACGCCTATTGGAAGCGAGCAACTTAACTTGGTTTACTCAGGTCAGATGTCAGCTAACTTTATCCTGATTCTGATAGGATTATGTTAGTTTCTTAAAGTAGTTTTTTGCCGAGATCCCAAAATCAAGGATCAAGGACTATGATCCAGATCTTTTGGTGTTAAAGATCTCACTCACGAAGCAAGCATTAAAAGGAAAGGCTAAAACAATACGATACACGGGTGGCACGGACTATGATCCAGAAGATCTTTTAGTGTTAAAGATCACTCTCACTCACGCAGCAAACATTAAAAGGAAAGGCTAAAACTATACGTTACTACTGTAGACCTAGGTTTCTATCGTATCCGATCGTGCTTTTCATTAGGAGTTGAGGAGTTGTGACTGCGAGATTGTGGCGCGCACTGGTATTTTTACTATACGTTACTATTGTAGACCTAGGTTTCTATCGTATCCGATCGTGCTTTTCATTAGGAGTTGAGGAGTTGTGCCTGCGAGATTCTGGCGCGCACTGGTATTTTTACTATACGTTACTATTGTAGACCTAGGTTTCTATCGTATCCGATCGTGCTTTTCATGAGGAGTTGAGGAGTTGTGCCTGCGAGATTGTGGCGCGCACTGGTATTTTTACTATACGTTACTACTGTAGACCTAGGTTTCTATCGTATCCGATCGTGCTTTTCATAAGGAGTTGAGGAGTTGTGCCTGCGAGATTGTGGCGCGCACTGGTATTTTTACTATACGTTACTATTGTAGACCTAGGTTTCTATCGTATCCGATCGTGCTTTTCATTAGGAGTTGAGGAGTTGTGCCTGCGAGATTGTGGCGCGCACTGGTATTTTTACTATACGTTACTACTGTAGACCTAGGTTTCTATCGTATCCGATCGTGCTTTTCATTAGGAGTTGAGGAGTTGTGCCTGCGAGATTGTGGCGCGCACTGGTATTTTTACTATACGTTACTACTGTAGACCTAGGTTTCTATCGTATCCGATCGTGCTTTTCATTAGGAGTTGAGGAGTTGTGACTGAGAGATTGTGGCGCGCACTGGTTTTTAAGTACTATTAATTATTCTGTGAGAAGAACTTCGGATATCTTCCGGTTAGTGTGTACCCATTTTTTTCTTTGCTTAACAAGCTCAATATCACAAAGAAGATAATCACCGCGATAAAAACGCCGATTGATAGAGTAATAATTATAATAACATAATTGTCACGCTAATACCTATGCTGAGACCGAAAGCACAGAATCAATGATATTACAACCGAAAGTAAGAAAGTCAAAATTAAAAGGAATCCCGCTTGTGATCGACCAAAACAACTTTCAGGAGCAGAAAAACAACGTCTTCTTTAATTGTTATTATTCTGCTCTGCTTTAAAGAAGAACAGAATAATTACACCAGGTCGAATCATGATGATGTGCTGGAAACAATTGTTGAATTGAGAGAGATAGCTCATGGCAAAACTAATGTAAGGTCGCGTAGCTACAGCCAATAACTAGCTTAAAAGAAAAAAAAAACACGCCTGCCCTGCCAAAAAAGAACTTATGCCAATAAATTATATACTGTTGGAATGTGCTTATCAAGGCCTTTAATACGATATCAATAATGAAAAAAAGCGAAGAAAAAAATTATTTTTTGCATTTGAAAGCGGAGCCAGAGCTACATACAGAAGCAATAATTTTTGCAAAAAAAATAATATCCTGTTACTCGGAGGGATGTAAAAATTCTAACGATACCCCATACGTCTAAACCTGTTCAGGCATATAAAAGTAGTTTTTTACAAAATATTTCATTCTTTTATCCCCTGTATACACGCGGCAAAGTACGTTGCCAAATCCCCGCGCGCCCGATACACGCGGTCACAATTGTGTCATTTTTCCGATTGAAATAGAATCCCGCGTTCCTTACCCAAACTGAGTGTTTTATTCGTTCAAAAGATATTTTTCCTCTATAGTTATACACCTAACAAGTACCAATAACTTTATTAGAATAAATAAAAAACAAATAAAACTTGACCTGGAAATTAAACGAAATTTTTGAAATTTGCTGATTTTCACAAAGATAAGTCACTTTTTATACAAAACTGTGTTGATATTTTAATATATTAGATAGATAGATGTAATATTTAAATATAACATAATAACAGGGTGTCACTGATCTTATTTCCAAGATACATTTTTTTTCCCAGGAAAACTCCCCATTGTTGGCTTCATCTTTTTTCCGTGGTGGTATTTCCATTCATAATAATTTCATAAGTCTTTGGTTCGGTTTGTCAGTGGCTACATATATTCAGCTAATCACAGGCCGAGTTTTGTACGAATGCGCCAAGCCATTGACAAAGGAATGGAAAATAAGTTTGACGCGACACCAGCGACAACAATATTTTCGCGCCAATTTTCCCCTAGTGCTGTTAATTAATCTGTGCACAGACTGTACACAGACTTTGACATAATATAAAAGAGGACCTCAAAAATGTTCTTTAATTTTTCGTTTACTTGTTCAAACATCTGTTTACAGGATTAGGCCATCAGCATGGCATCGATATACATATATAGTTCGAGAAGAACTTAAGCTCTCTCCTTTATCCAGTACATAAATGCTCGGATCAGTTGTTGGCAGAATGAAGCCGTTTCCTTAGTTAATTATCTCACTTGTGTACCATTGTCGGCCGGATTGCTTAAGACCGTATAAAGCTTTTTTTCAAAGACTTTCTTCCTTTATTCTTTTTTAATAGCTGCCACGTCCGTTTTACCGATTTCTTTCTTTAGTTTTTAAGGATTTAACATTTTCCATAAGGTTGTGCGAGGGTCCTGTTGTTGGCACTTCTAATTAAGAAGCGATGATTTCTTAGGATAAATACTATCTTTTACTTCTATCTAACTAGGTACATGCCGTACATGACACATACTTCTATATATTAATCCGGAGTTCAAGTCAAGAAACCGATTTCAAAGAGCTAGTTTATATTTCCAGTAATATAAAGTAGTATTTAAAAATTGGGTACATAAATTAAACACATTTACTATCTGATACATTTCAGAAGCCTTATCCTTGTTAGTTTAATGGATGGTTCTAATTTAGCTTCGCAAAATGTAATTAGTAATTAATTAATGTTCTATCTGATCTGTGACTGGCGAATGTCGGAAGACATAATCTATTCATCATTAAAATTCAATGTATTATACTAATTACACTTCACACTAATCACACTAATATTATAAATCGGAGAAGTGTAGCCCCTATCCTAAACAGTCCAATCAGAGCTAAAAACTAAGCGCGCACACACACACACACACACACACATCCGTTTGCACATTTTATATTATCTTTAAAGGCTTATAAAACTTCCATATGTCAAACTTTGTCAATAGTTGCTGTTACTGTTATATCAGCTCTAGAGACCTAATGAATCTGATCATACGGATTTTTCCTAGTTTCGGATTCAGTCTCTTATCTTCACGCATTGTTTTTATCTTATATTATCTTTTCTTAGGGTTTTAAAAAGGAATACTCTCTTATCGAGCAGAAAACTTTGTACGCGCGATGCAGAACTCCATACATTAGGTCTGACAGTTCATACAAAACGTCATAAAATGCATAAATGCGCCATCTATCTTTGGAATTGTGTGTGTATGTTTGTTACACCTTCACGCTCAAACGGCTTAACGGATTTGGACGAAATTTGGTACCACGATAGCTTATATCCTGGATTACTACTTGGCTACTTTTCATCATCTTCATCATCCATCATCATAATCCACGCGGGTGAAACCGCGGGGCGCAGTAGTTAGTCTCATAGATATATACTTATTGCATGTTTTGATACTAGCTTTCTTGTCGTTTGAGGTAGTGCTGGGATCTGGAGTCAGAGTTGATAGATACGGTTTGTTTTGATACTAGCTTTCTTGTCGTATGAGGTAGTGCTGGGATCTGGAGTCAGAGTTGATAGATACGGTTTGTTTTAATACTTGCTTTCTTGTCGGATGAGGTAGTGCTGGGATCTGGAGTCAGAGTTGATAGATACGGTTTGTTTTGATACTTGTTTTCTTGTCGGATGAGGTAGTGCTGGGATCTGGAGTAAGAGTTGATAGATACGGTTTGTTATGATACTTGATTTCTTGTCGTATGAAGTAGTGCTGGGATCTAGAGTCAGAGTTGATAGATACGGTTTGTTTTGATTCTTGCTTTCTTGTCGTATGAAGTAGTGCTGGGATCTGGAGTAAGAGTTGATAGATACGGTTTGTTGTGATACTTGCTGTCTTGTCGTATGAAGTAGTGCTGGGATCTGGAGTCAGAGTTGATAAATACGGTTTGTTTTGATTTTTGCTTTCTTGTCGTATGAAGTAGTGCTGGGATCTGGAGTAAGAGTTGATAGATACGGTTTGTTTTGATACTTGAATTAGGATTAGCAAGATAAAGCTTCCTCAAGAAGCGTTAATAAATCTATTCTTATAATTATCAAAAAACTGCGTCGTCACAGTGTCGATCAACGATTTCGGATTCGATCCTTGGCTCTGCGAATGACTTTTCTAGTTATGTTAGATTACCATCGCTCCGTGCTTCGGAGGGCACGTTAAGCTTTCAGTCTCGGTTGTTATAGATTGATAGCAGTCGTAAAGCGTCGGGCAGGTGAACAGCTCTGACACAAGAAGCCAGCACTACCGCATACAACAAGCAAGGAAGTTGGATAATCCTGACACCACTAAGTTTTAACCGATACCTTATTGAATTTTGGTCCTACTAACCAAAAGCGACCGGAAATTATTAACGACTAGCGACCCGCCCCGGCTTAGCACGGGTGTAATTAACGACTAGCGACCCGCCCCGGCTTAGCACGGGTGTAATTTAGAAATAAAAAGAAGTGAAAAATGTGAAGTTCTCGCATATTCATCCTTCACTCCGCTTGGGACGTTCAGGTCTCGTATGCTCGTATTGTATATATAAACCTTCCGTAAAAAATATCTAGCCAATGGTGAAAACCGCATCAAAAATAGTTGCGTGGTTTAGGAGGAGTTAGCGGCCAAACAGACAGAGAGACAGACAGATAGACCAACGTGGAAAGCGACTTTGTTTTATACTATGTGTTGATATCGATATTGATGTATTGAACCATACAACAATTCAAAAAAAAAAATATATGTAAAACCAAATCAACCAAAAAACATCACCAATAAACATTATTACACAATACAAAAAAAATAAAATACAATAACAACACAACAATATAATAAGATATAATATTTGGGTTAATTCACGTCAATTACCTAGCCCCAAACTAGGATACCCTGTACTACGGGTACTAGATAACGCATAAACGTACTCATACGAAATATTACATCTACTCGATAAAAAACATTACTGCTCATCACACAAATGATTGTAACCTAGCAGGATTCGAACCCGCGACCGTTGGTTGATTCCGCAGTCAGGGTCACTTACCGTTCGGCCAACCGGTCATCACAATATTAGAAACATCGACATGAGACAAGAAGATGAGGAATTCTTTAATATTTGAAACTAAGTAGGTTATGCGGGTGGGAAGCAGCATTAGGCAAATTATCGTACGCTAAATTGGAAGTTTGCCAAAGGTTTGGTGAAAACAGAGTCTCTGTGGGTGATCTATATTAATGGCTAGGGAAACTACATTAAGCTTGGTCCCTTGGAAAAGTGTAGATGAAATAGTTCGGTAGATATATACGGACAAAATATAGGATTATATAAATTAGCTGTAACCTAGACTAGACTACTCCACGGGAAACATAATGGACTGGTGATGCCCATTATTTCCAAAGTCAGACCACAGGTCTCCTCATAGAAAAAAATAGGTCGTGATAGGCCAAGATACTCCAGTTCGGGTTTGCTTAAATGTAGCAGGTCATGTTGGATTTAACGATTTCCCCACGAAGTTTTCTGTCATAGCAAACCCATTAGTATGATGTCGATCATCGCATACGAGGTCATTAGTGGATGTTTTACAGTCAAACGTCTCATCAGCAGACCACAAAAAAACTATAAGAGTTAGTCAAGACGCCATCTCCAAAGGGCACGCCCCCCCCCCCCCCACCCCCCCGCGATATTGAGACGCCTCAGCGCTAGGAGACAGTGCACCAACGTCGTCACCAGCACCAAAAAGCAGGAAGAGCCAGAAAAGCTAAGAATACTTTGACAGTAACCTCAGTACAGCAGCCAAGACGCCTCCCCCGACCAGCGCTGCTCCCGCCCCCATCAGGTAGTAGCGGTGCTGGGCGGCCTCAGCGCCCGGAGACAGCTGCACCAGCCCCACCACCAGCACTACGATACCAAGGAGGAGGGAGCCAACGATGGCGTGCAGCGCTGCAACCTGGAAGCGAGAAAGATTCACGTGAGAAAGGATTGTCGTAATTATAGCATTCCTACCGCTCTCCAACTTAGACTGCGTACTGTTGTGCAGAAATAATACACTGGAGAATCAGCAAGAGTTCAATGAATGTGTACCGCAGTCATAGAATAACTATTATATGCCTCAGCCCAAGGTGTTTATCCCCGATATCAATACCTCTTCTCAAAACTCGCCTTTAGGGTCAATTATTTTAAGTACGGAGTATACCTTCATGTCCCCTCTACTGCACACTTTAGGGGCTGTTCTGGTGTATTGGCTATGCCATAGAATTTGCTGGCCTAAGTAGTTCTAGATAAAAAACAGCCCAGTGCAAGTCGGTCCAACTCACCCAGGGTGCCGTCCAAAAAAATAGTATTTTTTATGATTTAAATACATTGCTTCTTGTCAAATTTCATGATTCTAGGTCAACATGAAGTACTCTATAGGATTTGATTCCCTTGCGAGTGTCATAATATGCGGCATAATTGGCTGGAACCGCGGTTGTAGGGTGTTTGATTGCGTTGACTTAGAAGTTCTAAGTCAACGCAATCAAACTTGCAGATTCGAGGGATTGGAGACTTGAGTATTTGATATTAATTTCAGCTTGATAACCTCCACGCATTCCTGAGAAAATAGGTATTGACAGACAGACAGATAACTGAGTGATCCTATCAGAGTTATAAATATAAATATATTCGGGACAATTCCACACCAATTACCTAGCCCCAAACTAGGATACCCTGTACTATGGGTACTAGATAACGGATAAACATACATAAATACGAATATTATAACATCCATGACTCGGAGAAACAAACATTTCTGCTCATCACACAAATGATTGCACCTTGCAGGATTCGAACCCGCGACCGTTTGTTTGATTACGTGCCTAGGATCACTAGCCCCGAGACCAACCGGTCGTCGGTCGGTTCCTTTTTCCTTTTGAGGTTCGGGACTCTAAAAATGATCTAGGGATTTAAAGATGAAGACTCACCTTCCCACAGACATACAGCTCGTTCCGGAACCGATGAGGATCTGGCGAAGGCGTGGCGTCCACATCAGTCGGCCGCCCCAGCTGCAGCGGCAGCTGCGAAGGGCGCCGTCCCACGCCGCCGCCTCGCTTCTCCGCGCGGCGTCGCTCGTGCCGCACGGCAACTGCTGGCATCGCACCGATCATCTTGGCTAAAGAGGAACTCCGAATTAGAACGACATACGACTGATAGTTCAGCCAACAACATCGAAGCAGCGACTCGAAGCAATTCTTGTGCCGGTCTTGTTGCACCTGTGCCGAGTGAATATAATGTTCAGATGGAAGTATCCTGTTATTATGTACTGCCAGTATTAAGACAGCAATGATGGCTGTCTCCCCTGCAAGATCAGGGAAGTTTTCTGGCTTTTGCATGAAATAAGCAAGCAGCTCGGAAAGCTCACACTCACACTTATTTCCACATAACCCAACATTGGCAATCGTAGGTTCTCATGCGTCCTCTTGACACGAATGCCGACGACCACCAAGTGCACCCACATACCATGTTCCCATTAGCGTTCCTTCACGAAAGACAGATTTACGAGTCGACCCGTGGCATTCCCGGCGGCTCGCGTTTCACAATATTTACCTATTCTCGGGCTGTTTAGTTTGAAATATGACGCCAAACTCGTTCTTTGAAAGCTTTTATACGAACAATTTTATATGTGACGTTGCTGTGTGTTTTAGATAAAGACTGTGCAGAGACGTCTGGAGTGACAGCGACACATGAAAAGCCATCATTCGCCCAGCTCGAAGCAGTTAGATTCACTTCTTTTTGGTTAAAGCACTCGTTTCATTCAGCTGGGTCAGTAACCTAATGAAGTATAATGTATGATTAGACCACATAATACCAGATCACTTTTATACGTGAAGATTGAGCCATTAAACATGATAAATGCAAGGGACGAAGGACAAGGTACCAGTTACCACGAAGGTCTCACAACCCCTCCGTGCTACGGTGGACAGGAGCTATATACTCAACTACTATACATGTCAGCATTAAGCACACCAAGCGGTCCTCTTCCTCGGCCACAGTTTAGGTACTTACACCGCTGATTTTCCCTGGGCTGCAATAAGGACTGGAGCATATCTGTAACAAGATATCAGACTTTTATGTGGAGATAGCAATACATTGACTAAATACCTACTTTGTGAAGATCTCGTCACGCGACTACCCTCTTAATGTCGCGAGAAGCGGGGCGCGGGTGGGAGATATAACCGCTAGCTGTCCATTCCCCACAACCCCCGCACCGCGCAATAGGCTGGGCCGAATTTGTAATCGTGAATTAAACACACAACAGTCATCCCCACTTCCCCACTAATATATAAAAGTGAAGCTTTGTCTGTTTGTTTGGGGTGCTTTCACGCGATTTGAATTGTACACGCGGGCAAACCTGCGGGGCGCAGCTAGTACATAAATATTTTCGTGGAACCCTGGTGACTTTTCCACGGAACGCTTATGTTCCGCGGAATTCACTATGATAATCTCTGTACTAGCGACTCGCCCCGGCTTCGCACGGGCTAAATATTTTTTGTATAGAATGTTATATCGACCACCTGCGGTCGGTCCGCATCCGCATCTTACACCACGGAATAAACTAATAGTAGGTATATCTAGCGGCACGTCAGTCTAGCGGTGAACGAAACGTGGCGGGGATCTTGGCACAGCCACGTTTCGTTCACCGCTAGACTTACGTGACGCTAGCTATACGTAGAACGGATTGTGCAGAAATAATAGAAATCCGACCATCAAAAACATGGTCACAGCTTTCAAACAACTCGTCAAAGAAGTATAGTCACAGTACATATATAGTCCTATGTATGTATGTATAATAATAACAATAGTATGTATAATGTATGTAATGTAGTCTTAATAATCTTTATTAATCTTTATTGTACGAAATAGAACTGCTTTATGTATGACTCCTCATCTGCTTTGCCGTAGTCGGGTAAAAAAGGCCCTTGATTTCTCGCTTCTGTCATTAGCGCCCAAATATACATACTTACGAGTATGCACAATATCTATATATACTCATGAGTATGCATACATAGGCCAATTAGTTTCCTTCCAGGCGAGACAGGATGCAGAAGTTGCACGTCGCACTGAGATCGCCTGAAGGAGCTATAGTTCCGCGAAAGACCATGGAATATTGGAATTGGAATATAGCACGATCCGTTAGCACAGGCTCATAGACGTGTGTATTCTCCCCATCCTCACATTCGGTGCACAGACTCGGTCTTTGACTGATCAAAGGTCCAAGCTCGAGGTACGCCAGCGTGCAATGTAACGCAGTATTCTCGGAGTAAAACTAATTGACCGGATAAAGAATTCCATAATGCGTTCAACGACTCAAATTACAGATATGACCCATAAAGCTGTAAAGCTAAAGTGAGACTGGGCTGCACATGTCTGCCGCAAGTCGGATGATTTCCGGGAAAAATATACCAGGCGATGGGTCCCCCAAGATTGCAAACGTCATCGTGGCAGACCAAGGAAGAGGAGATGGCGGGATGAGCCTGACTCCCACACTAAGGAAATAAAATACCGTTGCAATAGACATAGAAGAACTAGCTTAAAAGCTAAAAAACACGCCTGCCGCCAAAAATAAACTTTTGCCAATAAATTATATACTGCTGGAATGTGCTTATCAAGGCCTTCAATTTGATACCCATATTGTAAAATACAAAGAGAAAATATTTTTTTCGCTTTTGGATTTGAGCCATAAACAAAGTGCCTTTTTTACTCGGGGGATGTAAGAATTCTAACGATACCCCCCCCATACGTCTAAATTTGTTCAGGCATTTAAAAGTTATGGTGGAATAAAGACCCTCACATACATACATGAATCCTAAAAAACATTACACTCCTTTTTTTGGGCAGTCGTGTAAAAATGGAAAAGTGTAGGTAAAATACAAGCTCGTTATAATAATAAATAATAATCATTAGCGCAGTCAGAAATGCCCTTTTTCTAAACTTAGACGAATTTGGATCAAATAGTGTTTATAGACATAGACATAGACATAGCTTTATTTATGGCAAAAAACAAGTACACAAAATAAAAACATTGAAGAAATAATTTAGTACCTAAGTAGTTAGTTAAGTTATTATTGATGTCAGTTCTTTTGCAAAGGCGGTTCCAGAAATAATTGAACAAATTCCGCCCTTCCCCAGCAATTTCTAGGAAGTAGCCATTACCCTGAGAAATTATATTTGCAGCGGATCTGAGAAGTTTTAACGACTGCAATTCCTTTCCAGGGCGGGAGAGGTGGTGGGGATTAATGTTGTTGGCCTTTTCAGTACAAGAAAAAATATGGGAAATGGTGACAATAAATAAGGCAGTTTTTACGTAATGCAGCCTGTTTTATTTCTGAATGTTACCCATTAAGCAAGAGGTTTTTTACTTCGTAAGGTGATTTCACCCATTGACAGTTTATTCGTTAAACTTTATCCAAAGCCCACGATTGCAGTGCCATCCAGAACCAACAACATGGCAACCTATACTATAGCACTTACAATCAGGCGAAAGACCTGCTCGTCCTTTCACTGATCGTTACACATCTTTCTGTATCAAATGATAAGAGTGCCTATTAGTGATGTGTTTGTATTACTCTGTAAGTACGGAACACCAATCCATACCAATATATAAAAGTGAAACGTTGTCTGTTTCTTTGTTTGGGTAGCTTTCACGTGATAACGGCTGGACGAATTTTGATGAAATTTGGAATGGAGATAGCTTATATCCTGGAATAAAACATAGAATACTTTGTATGCTGGAAAATTGTAAGTTTCCGCGGGAAACCTGGGAAATGTTGATGACTTTCTTAAGGAACGGTTTCTATGGAAATGAAATAACAAGTGTCAATAAACATCAAGAGCGTTGGTGCTATACCTATATTACCTACTTTTGCATTAGTTTTTAATATCCTAGAAGAACATAGGATGCTTTTTTTGCGATAAACTGTAGTCCGCGCGGATGCAGTCGCGGGCGGGAAAGCTAGTAACACTATTAGACCAAATTCTTATAATTATGAACTTAGTTTAGTTTGTTACCTTGCAAAGTGTTTAGTTTATCTGAGAACTTTCCAGAACCAATTCAAGGCTTAACACATATGAGTTAACCTTCAGAAACCCTCGGCGAACCTTGACCTAAGCCTTCTATAAACTAGAAGCACCTGTCGGTACTTTATAGGGTAAGTGAAATATTTAGGAATGTACTCACCTCGATGGTTGAAATATAAGAACTTTGGTCGGGTCTATTTCACTATGATCAGCTGAGTGATATCACCTGGGTAATCATAGGCGACTCTATAGTGTCCTTTGATCACCCGTGTATGTAATCACCTAGGTGATCATAGTCGACTCCATTCAAATTATCAATTCAGTATTATTAAATCACCTGTAAAGGACCATCACTTTCTAAGCTTTTTTTTATAGATTGGTAAAATTATATACAAGAAAATATACACACATAAAAATGTATATTGAACTTATCTGGGTGTTATGTTTTAAGGTAAGTATACGATAAGTTAAATTAATCGTGTCGTTCTGGTTCAAGATATAAATGGTAGGTAAATAATGGTTTTCTTGGATTACTTCTAAAGCCAATGGATGAAGGATGATACGATACACATTTGGTGTGTGTATGGGAAGAGCGTCACCGCACCACCAATTTACTAGAAATATATCATATCAAACTAAATAATGCCATACGGCGCAATAATAACCTCGTGTAAAGCAGTGATCTGCAGCAGTGCAGCCAAATTGTACAACTTTGTGAAGGCTTTATCAGAGTGTCAAATGGTACCTACTACTGGATTGTCAACTAACTATCGGGCACATTTTAGAGAAGTTGCGTTGAACAAAGATCTTTATATTTGTAGGTATTTTTTATTTTATTAAATAACTAGGCCCTGTATCTGTCGTCTCATTAATATTGACACAACACAATATAATTCTATTTACAATAAGATGGAATGTAACCTACCAATTTAATGAATATATTAATATCTTGCACCAGAACGACACGAACTTAGCGTATACTTACCTTAAAACATAACTTTTAGAGAAGTTAAATATAAATTATTATGAGTGTATATTTTCTTAAATATAAATTTACCTAACTATAAAACAAAAACTTATAAAGTGATGGTCCTTTACGGGTGATTTAAGGATACTGAATTGATAATTTGAATGGAGGCAACTATAATCACCTAGCCTAGGTGATTACATTCACGGGTGATCAAAGAACACTAAAGAGTCGCCTATGATTCATCATCAGCCTATATCTGTCCACTGCTGGACGTAGGCCTCTCCTAATGCACGCCACTGAGCTCGGTCTTCAGCTCCTCTCATCCATTTTCTGCCTGCCGCTTTTTGCAGGTCGTCACTCCACCTGGTCACAGGGCAACCTACACTACGTTTGCCTAAACGTGGTCTCTACTCGAGAACTCGTCTACCCTAACGGTTATCGGTTCTTCGGGAAATGTGACCAGCCCACTGCCACTTCATCTCCGCCTATGATTACCCAGGTGATATCACCCAGATGATCATAGTGGAATAGACCTTTGGTAGCTGTCTCCCAAATTTTACATTATAACGTGGTCTCTACTTGAGAACTCGTCTACCCCAACGGTTATCGGTTCTTCGGGAAATGTGACCAGCCCACTGCCACTTCAACTCCGCCTATGATTACACGGGTGATACCTCCCAGATGATCATAGTGGAATAGACCTTTGGTAGCTGTCTCCCAAATTTTACATTATAACGTGGTCTCTACTTGAGAACTCGTCTACCCCAACGGTTATCGGTTCTTCGGGAAATGTGACCAGCCCACTGCCACTTCATTTCGCCTATGATTACCCAGGTGATATCACCCAGATGAGCTGTCTCCCAAATTTTACGTTATCGTAACATGTTTTCGCGAGCAACTTAGAGTAAGATACATTTCCCATGGGATGTCGTGTATTACATTAAACCATCACAAATAACTGATAAAATAATGTGAATAGGTACCTACTCGTATATAGTAGGTATTGTTCTTATTCAAAGTGCATGCTCAGCATTTTCTAAACATCGTTGTAAAACCACCTTTTACCAACAAATCTTACTTTACTACAGATACAAAATTACGAATCCATAGACTGCTGAACTAATAAAAATTGTGTTTCAGGAGCCAGTGAAATCGCATCTCGTCCAATAGAAAACAATAAAAAACATTATTAGCACTAAAATACTCACCAACACATGTGTCAGTGTGTGTTAATTTGATGAGGGGATGGAATGTGGAATGTTTATCAGAAATAAAAGTTTCCTAACATTAGCTCAATTCCCTCATAATCAAATAATAATTCAGTGCTCTCAATATGTACGTATTCTCTTACACATTGAGAGCACAGAGAGTTGCAAGCCTCATTTTATCGAACATTTCTATTTACATTTTAGAAATTTGTAAGAAAATACCCGCAATTTCTTATTAAGTTTATAGATACCTATATAGATACAGGTTCACATAATTTAATACATAAACAAAGGCTAGACCTCCCTAATATAATATGAAAATGACTATATGAGACTTCTTGGTTATGGCCTCCGTGGCTTGTTGACTTAATCTGTGGCACCAACGCTCTTGACGATTTTTGTCGGACTTGTTATTTCGTTTCCATGGCAACCGTTCCTTACAGCGAGTATTCAACATGGTCTAGTTTTCCCGTGGAAACTTCCACGGAGTTCGTGGAATTTTCCGGGATAAAAAGTATCCTATGTTTTATTCTAGGCTATAAACTATCTCCATTCCAAATTTCATCGAAATCCGTCCAGCGGTTAACGCGTGAAAACTCCCCAAACAAACAAACAAATAAACAAAAAGACAACGTTTCACTTTTATATATTGGTATGGATATCTCAATATTTAAAAGAAATATAAATAGAATCTATCAAAAAACTACTCAAAAAATGCTAATATACAAGACTTCTTTGGCGATTAAAATACAATATAAAAGTTGTTAGCTATATATTTATTTAAATGGGACTTAATCGCGCTAAAAACTTAATATTTATTTACCTCGACGTTTCAATCAAGTTGCATTGATGGTGGTCACGAGAAGACAAAAAAGAGGTTTTTCTTTTTCGGCCACTCCTTTCATTATATATATTTTATAATTGTAATATTTAATGCTTCTTACCCTCTAACAAATATTCTGTAGTGCCCACCAGGGTTCCATGTTTTAAGATAAAATTATATTTAAGACCTAAAATTACATGTGGGAACAGAGAAATAAATATGAAATCAAATCTCAAGCCATGTCCGTCCAATCTAATTTATTTCGTTGGTACTCAACCTGTCACATGATAATCTTTACTATAATTACAAAGTTTATTAAAAAGGTGAGGAACGAACTGCTTATGAGCGAATCTACTTGTTACCCAGGGAACGGGACATCGATCTACCCGTTTTGACGAAACTGAAAAGTTAGGTAGAACTCTTTAATGGTTAGCGCACAGTTAGAACATTGGCCTTCTCATGGGCAGCTGTTGTGGGGTGCCTGTAAGGAAGTTGAGAAGTACCTTTACAGCTTAAAGCTTAAAGTTTCACAGTGATAAGCTGAGTTTTTGCTACACGTATGCAATACAGTACCTAATGAGGCACTCACACAGCGCCTGTATTAGGCAGCGCGTTATTCACCACGTTTTTACTTTTAGCATACGCCCAACTCTGTTTGGAGTTGTTTGCTTTCTCCAAGCCTTTTTGTTAATTCGCTTTTTGACAGTTTATTTATGCATTAGGCACAAATGTTGCTATCACACTAATTGACCGAGCGAGCGAAGCGAGCTCAAGTCTCAGCTTCAAGTACAATGAATTTGCTTTCATCTGTCAGTTTGTTCGTGATCCTCTACAGGTCGTATTTTACAACAGATCTGGACGAAACTTGGTTTAGAGCTAAACGAATTTTATGAATTTTAGTACGCTTTTGATTTTGATTCGGGGCTACTTCCTCAAAAAAGGGGCAAAAAGGGGGTTACTGAATATCTCCGCCTTATTAGATCCTATTTAGATGGTTCTTTTTTATTTGAAAGGTACTTTAAGTTGATCTCATAAAAATTTGGTGAGGATCTTCGGTGTGATGAGCAGAATAGCTCCTCAAAATGCAGTAAATTACTTTTAGGTTTCTACCAGTGGAATCAGCCCTTTACCTACTAGGTGGTATTTATGGAGCACCTTGGTTATTAATATTAGTTATACAATACCTAAGGTAACTAGACTAACAAGGCGCTACTGTGCACCACAAGATTGTTGCAAAAAAGTTTGTGCTCGAGAGGTCTACTGTTCGCAGAACTAATATTATAAAGGCAAAAGTTTGTATGTGTGTATATATATTACTCCTTCACGCTCAAACGGCTAAACGGATTTAGATGAAATTTGTAATGGAGATAGCTTTAATCCTGAAATAACAAATACGATACTTTTCATCACTTACGCGCATGAAACCGCGGGGAGCAGCTAGTTGATTATAAACTAACTTCCCGATGAGACTTAAACTTTGAACATAGCTCAGAACTGGATGACAATGCAATATCCCTTTCTTGTCTGTATGTTTGTCTGCTTAGTACAAATTTGTATAATATAAGCATAAAAGTAAAAAAACAAAACGCCACGCCCTGCACGGCAGAGAAACGTGTCGCCAGGGCTACGTCACGAGCGACAAGTCTGCAAAGTCCGGAATGTCGCCGATGTGCCGGTACCGACTAATGGAACTACATCAAGTATAGCTTCAATTTAGGTATTTTATAAATAGCAATTTCCAAAATTAAGGTACAGCTATGTTTAGACCGAAAGTAAAAACTTGCGATGAATATTTGGCAGAATTAAGGTACAGCTATGTTTAGACCGAAAGTAAAAACTTGCGATGAATATTTGGCAGAATTAAGGTACAGCTATGTTTAGACCGAAAGTATAAACTTGCGATGAATATTTGGTAGAATTAAGGTACAGCTATGTTTAGACCGAAAGTAAAAACTTGTGATGATTATTTGGCAGAATTAAGGTACAGCTATGTTTAGACCGAAAGTAAAAACTTGCGATGAATATTTGGCAGAATTAAGGTACAGCTATGTTTAGACCGAAAGTATAAACTTGCGATGAATATTTGGTAGAATTAAGGTACAGCTATGTTTAGACCGAAAGTAAAAACTTGTGATGATTATTTGGCAGAATTAAGGTACAGCTATGTTTAGACCGAAAGTAAAAACTTGCGATGAATATTTGGCAGAATTAAGGTACAGCTATGTTTAGACCGAAAGTAAAAACTTGCGATGAATATTTGGCAGAATTAAGGTACAGCTATGTTTGGACCGAAAGTAAAAACTTGCAATGAATATTTGGCAGAATTAAGGTACAGCTATGTTTAGACCGAAAGTATAAACTTGCGATGAATATTTGGCAGAATTAAGGTACAGCTATGTTTAGACCGAAAGTATAAACTTGCGATGAATATTTGGCAGAATTATGGTACAGCTATGTTTAGACCGAAAGTATAAACTTGCGATGAATATTTGGTAGAATTAAGGTACAGCTATGTTTAGACCGAAAGTAAAAACTTGCGATGAATATTTGGCAGAATTAAGGTACAGCTATGTTTAGACCGAAAGTAAAAACTTGCGATGAATATTTGGCAGAATTAAGGTACAGCTATGTTTAGACCGAAAGTATAAACTTGCGATGAATATTTGGCAGAATTATGGTACAGCTATGTTTAGACCGAAAGTATAAACTTGCGATGAATATTTGGCAGAATTATGGTACAGCTATGTTTAGACCGAAAGTATAAACTTGCGATGAATATTTGGCAGAATCTGCTTAGTAAATTTAAGTGTTAGTTATTTGTTTGTCTTATCTTTACAATCGTTTAGGAGCGTTGGTGGCTGAGCTGTAATCCATATCAATATTTTGATGAAATTTGGAATGTAGATAGCTTATACCCTAGAATAAAACATAGGATACTTTTTATCCCGGAAAATTACAAGAATTCCGTGGAAGTTTCCACGGGAAGGGAAAACTGGAACATGTTGAATACTCGCTATAAGGAACGGTTGCCATGGAAACGAAATAACAAGTCTGTCAAAAATCATCAAGAGCGTTGGTGCCACAGAGTAAGTTGTTGATGCTATACCAACAACAAGCCACAGAGGCCATAACCAAGAAGTCTTACCCCCTTACTTATAAAAAGTTATGCAATGGTTATGCAATGATTAAGAATTCCGCGCAGTACAATATTGTACTGCGCGGTTTTACTAATCATTACTTAATGATTGCATAACTTTTTATAAGTAAGGGGGTAAGTCTACTTTTGCAATGGTTTTCAATATCCTAGAAGAACTTAGGATGCTTTTTTCGCGATAAACTGAAGTCCTCGTGGACGAAGTCGCGGGCGGGTCAGCTAGTATGTAATACAATCCATCGACACCGAATTCAACCATTAAGATTTAAGAAGTTAACTTACGTCAAAAACTTTAACTTGAATTTTCTAGAAACTCACTTTTTTGTGTAACGCCCTTGTTGCACCCAATGCTTCAATTAGCAGCAGTCGTTAAGCGACGTTGGCCTTTGGGCGGCCTGCCCTAGAGGTCAGCACTACCTCATCCATATACCAATATATAAAAGTGAAACGTGTCTGTTTGTTTGTTTGGGGAGCTTTCACGCGATAACGGCTGGACAGATGTTAATGAAATTTGAAATAGAGATAGCTTCCCTCCCGCAAAATTGTAAGTTTTCACGGGAAATCTGAAAAATTTGATTACTCGCTGTAAGAAACGGTTGCCATGGAAACGAAATAATAAGTCTGTCAGAAAACATCTAGAGCATTGGTGATATATCTAATTTTGCAATGGTTTGATCCTTTTTTCGCGATAAACTGTAGTCCGCGCGGACGAAGGCGCGGGCGGGTAAGCTAGTACGACATATAACAGGGTGGGGCAAAAATAACAACAAGTTTCCTTTGTATAGCTAGAAGCTTTTGTTCCTACGAAACCTACCAGGAAAACTTTTCCAAAGGAAGAAAGGAAAGATCAACCGCCGCACCATTATGTCGTTATATTGTTAGCAACGAAACATTGTATTTTTAATTTAAACTAGCTTTCCTGCCCGCGACTTCGTCCGCGCGGACTACTGTTTATTGCGAAAAAAAACATCCTATTTTCTTCTAGGATATTAAAAAATTATGTAAAAGTAGGTGTAGCATAAATGCTCTTTATGTTTTTTGACAGACTTGTTATTTATGTGGTAACCACAGAACATTCTGTGATGGCAACCGTTCCTTACAAACAGTAATCAACATTTGCCAATTTTCCCATGTAAAGTATACTATGTTTTATTCCAAATTTGATAAGCTATTTCCATTCTAAATTACATCACAATCCGTTCATCCGTTATCGCGTGAAAGCTCCCCAAATAAACAAACACAACGTTTCAGTTTTATATATTGATATTGATTGATTTTATGACGTTTCTTCATAACGTCATACTGGCAAAAGGATAAGTGGTAGTTACTAATAAAACACCTTATTACTACCTTTTCACAGATAATATAGATTATTATTATCAAATAAAACAACAAATCGTAAAAAACATTCTAAAATGAGCCAGTTAGCCATTAATTATACATCTTAAAAACAATTTTAATTAAGAACACTATTTCGTTGCATTTGTACACATGACAATATGCAATATGCATCCATGGTACAATAACATACTACTGCTGGTATGACATTCTGACACAAAGGTCACGTGTCATTTTGTTCGTCCGATCAAGGAACTCGAATTGACGTATTTCTTTCATCAAAACCTCATAGTTTTATCGGATTCGGACATGTATATAAGAAGGTTGGGGAGTTATGATTTTAGGCTTCTGGTAACACAGGTTTTCTTGGATCATGTATGGACCTAGAAAATGTATGGAATAAACTTTTTTAGATATTTCCATAATTTACGGGTAGTAACAGTTTTCCGAACTGTTTTGTTTTTAGGTTTTTTAGGCTTTTCGTTGTATTTTTTTGAAAATCAATTTATTTAATTCCTTTATTTTTGACATAATAGACCAATGACAAAAGCTTCTAACTACAAAGGAAAAGCCTGCCCTTAATGCCCTATTATTTTACTCCATTACTTTGCCCGTGTTAGCCCACAGCTGGACAGAGGCCTATATCCAGCTGTGTGTATAATTATAGTAACAAAAAAACTCTGTCGCGTCGTTATAATTTACCTAAACGATTATAATTTACCTACGAAGTTAGCCGAAAACCGGGTACAGGGCGATTTTCGGTCTTTCCATCATTACAAAAGCTCATGACATAGGTACGTGCATCCACAATTTTGCCTTCGTTTCACAATGACAATACACATTTCCACATTTGTCGCGCGCGCCGAAACTTCCCTGCGTTTTATTTTCCCAGCTCCACCTGGCCTGGTTTTTTGTTTGGTTGCCTCACAAAAAGGTTTACTAAAAGCTTTTGTTTATTTTTCCTTTTTTAATCGGCGAGTTTTAGTCCTCGAGTTTCATAAATACTAAATTATTTAGACTACTCTACAAATTGAAAGGGTTTTTTGAACAATAAACTTCGAGAAAATATTCAATCCAACAAACATCCAACTACGTAGTTTGTTGGATTGGATGTTTTCTCGAGAAAATATATTGAAGTGGAAATAAAGGCAGTCATCATAGATACTTGTTTGTTGCACATCAATAAACAAGTGCCCCATTTTGCGTTGTATAATTTAGTTACAATAATGCAAAACGCCAAATCTATTGACTTTGGCATTTTTCTTTTTTGGCATTATAGTAAGGTAAGGTATACTGGAGAGAAGTCAACTGTTTCTAAGCCAGATATTCTTGCAGGTATGGAAAA
The DNA here is from genome assembly GCA_946251855.1 of Alsophila aescularia. Taxonomy (NCBI): domain Eukaryota; kingdom Metazoa; phylum Arthropoda; class Insecta; order Lepidoptera; family Geometridae; genus Alsophila; species Alsophila aescularia. The sequence continues at coordinate 41,511,263 of OX276385.1, forward strand.
CTTTTACATCCAGCTGTATTCTTCGCATGCGCCTCAATCTGACACCAGAAGCCACTGGTGTCAGATTCCTGAGCCACTCTGACCCGACATTACACTGAAGAGCTGCCAGAAATAACCACGGACAAAATCGAGATGGCTCTTAAACTGCTTAAAAATTGATAAGCCCCTGGAGAGGATGGAATCACAACAGAGCTCCTGAAAGCAGGAGAAATACCAGTACTCAAGGAATTTCAGGAAATCTTCAACGATTGTCCTCTTTAATGGGAGAACTTCAGAGGAATGGCACAGAAGTTTGGTCGTATTGTTCTTTAAAAAAGGTGATGAAACTCTTCTGAAGACAGATTACAGATCCATTTCACTTCTGAGCCATGTCTACAAGCTGTTTTCAAGAGTTGTCTCGAATTGTTTAGCGCGAAGACTTGACGAGTTTCAGCCACCAGAACAGGCTGGGTTTCGTGGAGGATATGGCACCATAGACCACATTCACACAGTGAGGCTGATTATACAGAAGTCGGAGGATTATAATCAGCCCCTGTGTTTGGCGTTTGTGGACTATGACATTATGCGTTTGTGGACTATGACATTATGCTTTTGACTCAATTGAAAATTGGGCTGTTCTAGAATCTCTGCAACGATGCCAAGTAGACTGGCGATATATCCAAGTGCTTAGATGCTTGTATGACGCGGCTATCATGACTGTCCAAATCCAAGATAAACAGACTAACATGTTAACGTGCGTCGAGGAATGAGACAAGGGGATGTGATATCCCCGAAATTGTTCACCAACGCATTGGAAGACATGAACTGAGAAGGGCAGGGCATCAACATAAACGAGGAGTACAACTCACACTTGAGATTTGCAGACGACATCGTCATAATGTCAGAATCATTGCAGGATTTGCAGTGGATGCTGGAAAGCCTAGCTGAGCTTTCTAAGAAAATCGGTATCGGGATGAACTTAGATGAAAACCTCATCAAAGAACCTCAAAGATCATGCTGAACGAGCACGTTCTTCCGTTACCAATTACAGCTAACGGCACTGCTCTCGAGATTGTTCAACCCTACGTTTCCATAAGGCAAATCTTACAACTGGGCCTGAACAATTTCGAAAAAGAAGCAAATAGAAGAATTCAGCTGGGCTGGGCAGCATTCAGAAAGCTGCGTCAGGTCTTTTCGTCGCCTATCCCTCAGTGCCTAAAGACAAAGGTATTCAGTTAGTGCGTCCTACCGGTAATGACTTACGCAGCTGAGACGTGGATACTTACAGTACGGCTGGTCCACAAACTTGAAGTCGCTCAGCGGGCTATGGAGAGATCTATGCTTGGAGTTTCTCTAAGGGATCGAATTCGAAACGGGGTGATCTGGCAGAGTACTAAGGTTACCGACATAGCTCTGAGAATCAGCAAGCTGAAGTGGCAGTAGGCTGACCATATTAGCCACAGAACTGATAACAGTTGGGATAGACGTGTTCTCGAGTGGAGATCACGAATTGGCAAACGTAGTGTGGGACGCCTACCGGCTAGATGGAGCGACGATCTGCGCAAGGTTGCTGGCAGAAAGAGGTAGAACCGAAGATCGGGCCAAATGGCGTGCCTTGGGAGAGGCCTATGTCCAGCAGTGGACGAACACAGGCTGATATATCATCATCATCAGCCTGAATTTACTATATTGAAGTATATGATGATGAAGGTATATTGACGGTATATGTAATAATTTTAAAAGCATCTCACACTGTTACCTGTGCAATTACGTTAACGAGTTACTGAAAGCGTGAGAAAGACAGCCGTATGTCACTCGTTTAATTTGAACGCTCTAGCGTTTAGTAAACAAACTTTTAGCTAATGATGCGCCAGTGGCGCTATAATTTTCGTGTTTTCTGCATTCCCATTGAATTTAAGCAGAATAACAGTGAAAAAAACTATCAAATCTTCTCAATAGAAACACGATTGTTAAATAAAAGCTGTGGTGATGCCGTGAGAAGATTAGGGTAAGTCATTATTCCTTACCTAGTGAACCAGCAATCTTAGCGTTTTTATGAAAGTTTCATTTTTCTAGGTTGATTTTATAAATGTTTGGTGCCTATGTTTTATATGAATCGAGTTAAAGTTTAATATATATTTCGAAACATACTATTTTTCCTAAAACATCAATTCTTCCATTTTTATCATCAACTAGCTTTCCCGCCCGCGACTTCGTCCGCGCGGACGCGAAACAAAGCATCCTATGTTCTTCTAGGATATTAAAAACCAATGCAAAACTAGGTAATGCTCTTGTTTTTTTTTGACAGACTTGTTATTTCGTTTCCATGGCAACCGTTCTTCACAGCGAGTAATTAACATTTTCCAGTTTTCCCGTGGGAACTTAGTTTTCCGGGATAAAAAGTATCCTAAGTTTTATTCTAGGGTATAAGCTATCTCCATTCCAAATTTCATCAAAGCCCGTCCAGCCGTTATCGCGTGAAAGCTCCCCAAACCAACAAACAGACAAGGTTCACTTTTATATATTGGTATGGATATATCTTACCATTACACTATTTCAAAACGCCCCAAAATGCCTCTTCCATTCAATACAAAAACGCCTCTTCCATTTAATACTTAGATGGGTATTAGAAGTACTAACCATGGATGCTTTACAGGTTTTCACGTAGACACACACACACAAGTATTGTCCTAATTTAATAATTGTAAGGATTGTATACCCTATTTGATGTCAACATAGAATGAAATAATAGTACAAGGAAGAATGTTTAAAAAACAGACGGATCCACAACGCTCAATCGGAAGATACGCTGATCGGCTCGTACGCACACGCCTCACGCACACACTTACACCATGTTATGCCGATCGGCCGCCACATCGTAGCAAGATCTCGACCTTGATAATCGTGTTCAAATTCACACAAATAAAATGAAATGTTGTATTTTGTGACGAAATTGTGTATCAACCACAAATTATCCACTCGCGCACAAATACGCAGCCACCATTTGCTATGCTTCACTCGTTTGTTTGGCGATGAGGACTCTGTCTTATTTTAAACTTTCTTCAGCTTATAACGGTCTAACTGCGCCCCGCTGCTTTGCCAGCTTGCAAACTTTGTGACAGTGTCATACTTGAACACGACAACCTTTTTCATAGTCTATCACTGTATTATCGATACATGTTCTAAAATTCAAACATCCTGTCATTTACCTATCGTTGTAAAAACCGTAAAAACAGAATATACCTATACGAACTGTATACCAACTTATTAAATGATATTTAATTTCAAAACTGAAGTTTACTGAACTTACTCGTGTTTAAAGTAACGTGTGTACATAGTATGCAGTAGATAGACGGAAGCTATGCTATGTAGATGTGCAGGGGTTCGTATGAACACTTGAAGCTGCGAAGCCTCCGCTGCCCGTTGAAGGAGGAGCTGGCGCTGAACTCGGTGCTGTTTGGGCAGCTAAGCCAGGAGTCCGTCAACTTCTACATTCTTCTGCTACACTAACTTCTCCTCCGTGTTCCAGTACTTTAATTGTGTGCTTGGAGTCCCTTTGAGCTTGTATACCCCTCGAGGGACCACACGAAGGTCACTCAAAGAATATTTCCTCCAAATCTAGGTTCACCGGTTTAGGTCGTGCGTTGTCTGAAGTCTAGGCCACGGTACGTACTGTATTAGGTATAGATTAATAACAGGTATACCTTTGTACTATTATATATTCTGTGGTTCAATTTGAAATTGTACAACAACTACAAAAATAAATATGTTACCACAGGTAATGAGTCTTTGACAGAAGTAGCACTCTTTGGCAGTTGAAACATAGACAAAATATGTCCTATGAGATTTCAGTAAAAAGAACGCGTTTTTTTTATTATTTATTAATAATTTTAATACAATATGATTTTGATATTTCCTAAGAGGGCCACTATTGGACTAGCAACTACAACATAGTTGTGTTAGTTTGGGCAATGTTACTAACTTCGTGTCGATCAGTTGTATTGTGAAAATGGAATAACTCCGAAAATATCAAAAATCACGGAATATACAGGAGGTTAAATCGGTAGGCATTGAGGTTCCCATCGCCCTGCCACCGATGATCCACCCTTCCAGTTACACCGTGTGTATAAGAATAGGTGAATACCTTTTTGCTACTTGATTTTCTCTTCTAATGTCGACCTTATTCATAGACATTATCTTAGCTGATAATGTTTGCTGTATGTAGGTCATCGCCTGGGTAGTTGCTCGAAGATGTAGGTACAGGATGTTCAGAGGAAAATGCAATATTAAATTTAGGATGATAAGTTTATTGTAATAGTAAAAGTGTTATTAAAAATCCAGTGAAATCAAACATTATTCTAATGTGGAATGATTTTTGAATAAGTAAATTGTTCATTGTAAGTTAAGTGTGTCTTGTTTGATAAGTTTTATAACTTATTTATTACTTAGGTTGTTGTGTATTTACTTAGTACATTAGAAGTTATATTTTTATAACAAAGATAGATAAGTACTTTTAATGCATTATTTTGTGAAGTTAGAACAAGAGATAACTTTATTATGACACTTTTCTTACAACAAACCCTTTTTCCTTTTTATAATTACAAAAAGTCTGTTCAAATACAGAACTATTTACTACAGATATACAATATATTGTTATCAGAATTACAAATACCTAGACATTTTATCTTTGAAGTAACCGCCCGCACACATTACTTTGAAGTAACCGCCCGCACACATTACTACGCTGTTGCTTTGATAAGTTCTATTATAATCGTGTAAATTGATTAAATCCCAAAAAAGTTGATTTTACGAGTGATTATTGAATAAATCTACAAATTGACCAACGAAAACATGATGGTACTTGTACAACGCAAATTCATGGATGGATTTAAAAAATATATTAAATATGGCACCATTGAATAAGATCATTATTTTTGTGACTCGAATTATAAAATCTAATAGATACATTTATATGTGCAATACAAGTGTATAGTTTGTTTAAAAAATGCGCAAAAGCGTTCATAAAAGTTTTCACGACACCGAAACTGGATACATAATCACATCTAACACGGTTGAGCTTACCTATACGACACCAAACCTTGAACATAAATAATCTACTAAATTAATATATCTACGAGAGTTACAGTAAAAATGCGTGAAAAACTTTTAACAAAATTACAAGCACTAAGCATTTTGCTGTGGCTCTATTTTTGTATTTACATCATTTCCTGGCTTGGAGTTTCAGTAGATATTTCCTGGCTTGGAGTTTCAGTAGACATTTCCTGGCTTGGAGTTTCAGTAGACATTTCCTGGCTTGGAGTTTCAGTAGACGATGACAACATTATGTTGGCCTTCTTTCTCACATAGTTCGAGAGAACCCTATATGATAATGACCTATGTACAAGTGACACTTATAGCAATCAATTGTTTAGAATGAACCTATCAAAAATACCTAAATATAAAAGTAGTATAGGCACAAGATATTTCATAATGATTATGTGCAATAACTATTTATCATCTATTTAATTATGTGCGATCAAAATTTTAATACGTATCATACAAGAAGGTTAAAAATAATTTAATTTGAATACATATTACACTATTACGATTCTCACGAAAACGTTTCATAGGAGACGTCAATTTTAAATACTTTGTAGGGACGCATCTAATATAATTTTAGGTATGAATTGCCAAGTTGCCTGATATTTTTAACGATTGATTCAAATGTAACAATTTTTAAATCTCTTTAATATTTGACACATTACCAAACACGTTCTATATTGCTATACAACAAGAACATTAATTTTGTTGTCTATGTATAAAATTTTTGATTTAAAATTTTAAACGCTGAAAAATTATAGAGTCTTTAGCCCGCAATTTGTTGGACATATGCCTCTCTCTCTCTCTCTCTCTCTCTCTCTCTCTCTCTCTCTCTCTCTCTGAATCCAATATTCAGCTCCTCTTTTCCAACAGCTGCTAGTCATATTGGATAGTGGAAAGTGACCAGAGTCAGTCTGTTTCTTTTATTCCGTAGCCTGGGGATTTTAGTGACACCTGCCTGCCGCCGTGACTATAACCAACGCCGTGGTCAGGAATAGACCTTTTCATCAGCCGCTATTCGCATGCTTAGCCGCCATGTTGAATTCAATTGTTTCGGACTGTGTCGGACTTTTTCAAAGATTTCAGATTTTGCGCATATCTGTTTCGAAATCGGTAATCGTATATTCACACTGTTTTTTGTAGTAATTAGATGCGTAAACTATTTAGTTACCTTAAATTATTAAAATTACGCCTAATATTTATTAAAACATACACGGTGAAATTAAATTCGTTTTTTTTATATGCATGTCCGTACATTCAGTTCATTATTTAGAATCGTTCTATAGCATTCAATAATAAAAAAAAATAGCGAGTTTTAAGCTGAAATGTCTAATACACTAAACGCACTACACGGCCGCGGCGCAGATGCTCCGCTAGGCGCGGGGTAACAAGTTTGTACCTACCCACAATCTGCCACCCACACCCACTTGCAAGGTCCAAGAAAAACGGTGTGCGGCTTATCTCTTATGTTTGTTAATAACAATTAAACTAAGATTCCAGTTTTCTTTCATACTTTAATCGGGCTTAGTACTGGCAGAAATACTTCTTAGTGCCAAATAAGTAAGTAATAGTAAGTAGATAGGTACGCCTAGTCCTCGTCACTAATTGGTTGATAGTTAGGAACTTTGGTCACGCGTTCGCTCGCTGACTGTTTATTGTATTTCGTTCACGCATTATTTCTCACGTCGCAGGGATAACAAATTTGAATTTCTACTAATTTAATAATGCCTAGTTTTAATTATTATTTACTTTTCATATTTAGTGCTACATATACAGTCTGTTGCATGGACTGAGTACATACATTTAAGAAAAATATCGAATTCAATTTCACCGTATATAGAGAATGTTTACTGTGAACACGTGTGTGATCACGCGCAGCGGAATTAAACAGGTCTATTCTAATACTTTTTGGTGTATTTTTTTATGGTAGCTAAATAGTAGTTAAACTGATTTCCAGTTCTTAGATGTACTAGTTCCATTGAAAAACGTCAACACTGTTCGAAACATTTTATTTGAGTATGGTTGGAACCAAATCGGAAATGAAAAGGCCTATAGCAGAGCAGCCGGGAATTGAAGACCGCATTTGATTTTGGCTTGCCATTGGAGGTAACCGCCACGCTGAGCAGGTGGCGGTCGAAGGATTACGCATTAGCACAATAACAATAATAGCAACAATATTTATGTTTTTTAGCAAGTAGGCAATTAATCTTCACTTTACTTTTTAACACGTCCGATTCTCAGCGGCACAACATCAAGCTAGCATTGTCTAAACATTGAGGCGACAGAGACATTGAGGCGACAGAGACATTGAGGCGACAGAGACATTCCAAAGGCAGGAAAAAACGACAAGTAAAAATACACAGATAAATACTTTTAATATTTTTAAATTGCAGTATTTTTTTAATTGTCGAGTTGTTCATGCTCTAGATATATTATTTTAAAGTTATCGTAAAACTAGGTTAAGACTAGAAAAATGTTCATCTCTTCATAGTCGCATTCTTCTATCTTTATTCCTAGCAATCTTTATCAATAAATATATTACTAATTTATCGAAAAATTGTGCTCTTAATAGTAAGTATACATAATTTAGAATAAAAATGTGAAATATTTTTCTTAATAAGGCAATGTTTATAGACAGCACTTAGTTAAGAGATAAAAGGTAATATAGGGATTAAGAGAAGATATAATATTCAAGCGCCTATTTGATAAACTTTGTATCTTTTCAAATTCACCAAGAATTAAATGTATTGATTTTGTTCATCTAGAGACAGTCTCAATTATTTTATAAATACACTCATGTTTTTTAACACGATTTTGATTTATTATCTAGGCCGATATTACTTTGCATGTGTTTTTTTTTAAATACGAGTAATCATATAACTTTACATACTAGATACATGATTTTATATTTTTCATGAAATTTTTCATGAAATTTGTAGGTGCTTTTTTATTCAATTGAGTGATGAGTCGAGCAGTTCACTCGCCTGATGGTAAGCGTCACGGCTGCCCATGACAGTTGCAGTACCACCCAGAACTTTGGTTGCAAAATGTTGTGCGTCACTGCACTGCGCTCGTCACCCTGAGACATTGGTTTTTAAGTCTCATGCCCAGTAATTTCGTTGGAAATATTGCCTTCCAAACAGTAACACAGTAACTTTTTCACACTACTGCTTGGCGGTTGAATATCTTAGGTACAAAGGTGTGGTACTTACGCAGGCGCTAGGCGGCCTCTTGCAGAAAAGGCATACCACTACCAATAACTCTTGATTTTGATTACTATCTCATCACATAATTTTTATCATTTAAGTGATGAATTCTCTCAAAGTTTATCAAATGCTCAAGCACTTTGAAGCTAGGAAGGACACAAAAATGACTAGGAGGAGAAATAGAAAGGATGTAAACCTAATAATAATTACATACATTTGAGCATTGTGAAGCTAAGCTCTTCTCGGTAAGCTTAATTAATATCATTTCACTATTTAATAACGCGATTATTTGACTAGTCAAGTACCATGGAAAGATTTTCACAGCCTGAAATAAAATATATATTAAAACTGGAATAGCATTTTTAATCAGTACTTTAAAATATTTGAAATTAAATTTAAATTAAATCAATTTTATTCAAATTAGGTAAATAATTAATATCCTTGATTTGAAATAGCTATCAATTATTCAACATGGGCCATATTAACGCTCTGCACACACTCTATACTTTAAGTTTCACATAGACAAATTTATAGTTGCTTAAAAGACGCTTTTATCAACATTATATTTTAATAACATTAATTTTGTATCACATCTAACGACTCTAGTAATTGCAACAGTAAAATACGAAACAAGTAGGTACTAGAAAACGAAACGAAACGAAAAATTTGAACCCCGTCCGTGATTCAAATTTTTCGTTTAGAAAGTTATTTGATATGTGCTCGCTGAGCAGGCTTTAAAATCATATAATACACAAGTACTAGAGTATGTGCTAGAGTGTGCGTAATTTATAACACTTTACTACTGATTGAGATTTTTATTATGAGTACCTAGATTGTTAATCCTTCGCGCTCATTTTTATAACAATAGAAAAACAACGTAAAATGTGTCATAAATATAGTCACATAAAATGGTAAAATAAATAAATTATATATAAACATTTATTTCTCAAAAATAAAAGTGCATAGAGTAAAAATAAAAAAATACAAAGAAAAAGTAACTCAATTCAGAAGTCGTATTAAACTAATAATGGATTGTAATGTTTTGTTATTGTGCGGCGCAGAACCTGAAGCCTTGGCCAAAACTATTAGGTGTTCTTTATTTTTCTTTCATAATAAAGTTCGCTAGTTTTGTTATTTTTTCATATATTTTTTACCACATCCCGGAAGAGCCAAGGATCCTAAACATGTTTTGTTCACGCACCCTCCCGCTGCGGTTTATAATTATTGATATCCGTCGTGTCGTGGTACTCAGGATTCCACATTCCACACAAAAAGTTGCTGATGCTCTCACCAGCAAATTTTTGTCATTTTCTCTAAGTTATATCTTACCATATGAAGGAGCCAACTAAGCTTTTGTTCGAACCATGGTTAATGAATTATGAATACTATTCAAGATATAAGTAGTGACTCATACTTTTGGCCAAGGCTGTAAATTATGAATGTGTCGTAGATGTCTGCATATCCTTCAAACGTGCCAGAATAAATAATTAATAATTGCTGTTACAATAAAATGTTGAATTACATCGATGCTATTTAAATTAAGCTGCTTTTCCTGCTCTTGATTCAAAATGCGATCCCAATTTTAACTCTTAGGTACATACTTATGAACTACACTGATCTAAAAATAAAATAAAGTTAAGACAAAAAATATGAAATGATAATAATTATTATGTAGATTGGGCGTTCATTTACACCATAAATGTATAAAATAGAATGACCTTAATTTAGAAATACTTGACGTTTTCAAAGCGGAATGTTTCGAAGAGGATGCAAATAATATCGCCAGTACAGTTTTGGCACAGTTGCGTACAAAATAACGTGAGTTAAATAATTGTAAAAGTGTTTAAAAACATTAAACATACAATATAAGAGACAAAGAATAAGTATTAATTATCTTATAAAAATTGTCAGGTATAAGAACAGTATAAATATCAATCAGTCTCAAGCCAATTCATGCAGAACGTCAATCGTAATAATATAATTAAATATACACAATCTCCATCCATTTACAACTGCACCAATAAGGATTCCGTTTTCGCCTTTTGGTCACGGAACTGTAAAATGAATAAAACCCATGTTTATGTTACGCCACGCGATCTCATCGACCGCACTCAAACGACCTCATTTTGTTTACGGTGCAGCTGTAAACTCGATCGACACGATACCACTTACTGCTAAAATCTACCAAAGAGTTGGTCCGTCTGTTAAAATATAGAATAGTGGAGCATTTCATGAATTCAAAGTGAACCGATCAGCTCCGCCCGAAGCCACACTCGCGGGTCATGTAACAGAACACGATGTTTCACGGAACGGCAGAATTTAAATAAGAATCAAATCACAACAGCCACAAAGTTCAATTCGCGAAGTGCGCGTTCGACAGGGAAGTCAACTTTGAACTGTTCCCTGATCCCGATGAGGTGCATGTGGAGCCCGACGTAGAGAGCCGCACTCGGAATCAGCCAGGAACTCGGAGTGCTCACATTCTCGACATAATCATGTACCGCCCGTCGGCGAGCAGCTCGCGCGTGTCGGAAGGCGAGCCGGGGCTGAGGCTGGCGGGCACGGAGGCGCCCGAGTACGTGTCGCGGTTGAACCGGCCGAGGCGGCGCTCTGACTCGGACGCCAGCGACGCCTCCTCCTCCACGATTTGTTCCAGCGGCGAGTCGCGCAGCACGTCACCGTTGATCGCCAGCGCGTTGACGAACCCGTGCGCGCGCTCCGCCGGCTCCGTGTACGTCTCCGTCACAGGCGGCGGTAGCGCCTCGGAGGCGCGCGCGCGTCGCGCATTCTTCGTGTGCATGCCGCCCGTCTCCGCGTCGCGCTCGAGGCGGTGCCCAGAGCGCGAGCGCGTCAGCTGCCGCTGCACGTAATCCTCTAAAGCGTCCTCCTCGCTCTTCGTCAGATATTTGTGCAAAATGATCAGGAATATACCGATGCTGAGCGCGATCAGGCCCGAGAGCACCAGCTCGTTGAACCAGCTGACGGTGCCGACGCTGCTCCAGGAGGTGACGTCGTCGGGCAGCAGCCCGCTCGCCACGAGGAAGAGGCCGAGCACGAGGAACACGACGCCCAGGTGCAGCATGCCCACCGAGGACACGACCTCGTTCTCGGTGGCGCGGGTGTTGCGGAAGCGGCGCCGCTCGAGGCTGCCCGTGGAGCAGTGCGGCGAGGTGACGCCGGACTCGGAGGACTGCAGCGAGTAGCGGCGCTCGCGCGCGCGCTGCTGCTCCGCGCGCCGCTTGCGCTCGCGCCGGATGGCGAGCGCCGAGTGCAGCCCCACCGCGTGCATCCTGCAAGCACGGCCACGGGTGAGGGGTGTGAGGGCGCGCGCGGCGCAGGCGCGGGCGCAGCCGCGACCGCCCACCCGTGCCCGTGCCCTGCGGTGCCTCGCGGACTCCTCCACACACACGCGACTAGATCCTCTACAATTATCTCTAATCTCTATGGTCAATCATAAAATAATTATGATTAGAAAATTGCGTTACGTTTTTCAACGACAGTTCGAAAGGCTGGGTCGCATGTGTGTGGAGGAGCTTATATTATCAGTATAACTGACGCGTCAGTTTTTTATGGTATTGAATATTTTCGATGGCAAAATATAGTACTTAATAACAGTTTAATTTTCGTTTCCCTATAAAGTAACCACCACCAACGTTTGTCACCAGTGAACCTTGAATTAACCTATAAATTGTACACTCACTACCGATGCCACCCTTGAACACAGAATAAATAAAAGTTAACCTAACCAACCATGGTGTTGTTTAACCTTGACCATACCATGTAGAATTATTAATTCTGTGACTGTACATACTGCCATTGACTCGATGGCCTGGCTCAAAGCGGAGGCCAGGCCATCGGAATGCTACGAACAATCGATTAAATAAACAATGCAATTACTGCAAGGGTTTCTGTGGCTTCGGAATGCAATCTCATATTGTATCACTACCTCAAGTCGATTTAGCGATTTTCCAATAGAAATAAAGGTTCATTTCTTTACATTATTTCACGTATTAAAATACGAAAAAATGTAAAGAGACGTTACTGTTTGATATTATATTATAGGTATGAATATTGATAGTTTAAAAATAGTACGAAGACATATCTACTGACTGACTGAATGACGGACTGACAGACAACGCACAGCCAAAACCGATGGCCCTAGAAGTTTGAAATTACCCTAAAAAACCAAACTGAAGTTGTTGGGGTGAACTAAAGAGGGATTTTTTGAAATTCCATGCCAAACATCCATCCACGCTGTTCCATGAAACAGCGGTGGCAATGCTTAAACGCAGGCAATACCGCGGGACGCCGCTAGTATACAGTAAAATATTTAAGAGCCTCGTTTGGTAATTGGGTAGCTCCTGAAGATTACATAAGCTGACACGGTTGATATAGAAAAGTGACACGGTTTTCATTTTAGCCCAAGTACTTTTTGCGGAATTAAACATAATATTTTATTTGAATATTCTAATCTAAAATGAATATAAATAGAGCAGGTAATTTAATAATTTTCGTAATTTAATCAATAGGGTGCCGAAGCCTCTGTTATTGCAAAAGAAATACATTATTAATGAAAAAACAAACGAAAATAAGTAAATTATTGCACTTTTGAGAATTGTTACATTGAATCGCGCCAAAACGATCATACCAGCTGTCATGACGACCGTATGACGTCGCTATGCTTCAAATGTGTACAAATACGCAGCCGCACAAGAACAAAACAACCGCGAGTTTGGAAGCAGTGACGTCACGCGCACTGCATAGTGTTATTAGTCAAAAGGCATAATAGAATGAAACGGTTGCATAACGAGGGCTATTAAAACATGTAGTATCACTATGTGCCTTTTCATACACTACATCTACACTTATGCAAAAGGAACTTACTTTTCATAAAAGAATAATTGTGCTAAGATTTTCTTAATTTTGTCATGTTCGTTGCTGTTTCCGTGATATCAGGTAGAGTCAAATTCTCCTCACTAACACTGCTGTCGGACATTTTTAATCAGGATAAAGCTTGTGATCTACGAAAACACATTAAATTGGTTAGGTATTAATATAAAGTAAATTATGGCACCAAAATCTAGTAAACAGCAAATTCGCGCGCATACAGCTTAGCACGTGCCGCTATAGATAATAAATGGCCAAAACTCTCATTGATCGGAGCCAAACCAGTGCTTTTATGGCACGTCTCTAATAAGTTTTTTTTTCTTATTAGAGACGTGCCGTGCGTAAAGTATGTCATTATTAGGATTTTACAATATGAATGTAGATAGAGTTACTTTTTATGTATTTTGTTTTTTTACCCGACTACGACGTGGTCGCTAACTATTGGTCTCATACACAAGATAAGAGTTGCGCAGCGTGCAATGGAGAGAGCTATTGCTCGGTGTTTCACTACGAGATAGAATCAGAAATGAGGAAATCCGTAGAAGAACGAAGGTTACCGACATAGTTCTCAGAGTTTGCAAGTTGAAGTGGCAATGGGCAGGCCATATAGTTCGCCGAACCGACAACCGCTGGGGAATAAAGGTTCTCGAATGGCGACCACGAACAAGCAAGCGAAGGGTGGGGAGACCCCCCACACGATGGACCGACGACATTGTAGCCATCGCAGGAAGTCGGTGGATGGAGGTGGCACAAGATCGCTCGTCATGGCGCTCTTTGGGGGAGGCCTATGTTCAGCAGTGGACTTCTAAAGGCTGACATGATGATGATGATGATGACCCGACTACGGCGAAGCAAGGAAAGGGTAATGAAGTTAACAGTCAATGTATGTATATAGGGTGGATTTTTGAGACGGGACAGTAAGAGCAGGTACCTTAACCGTTATAGTTACAGGAAAACGTTTCTAGGAGATCTTCCATAACTTTTTGAGATATTCTGAACTGCATTCACAGATTTCGGATAAAATGTACAGTCAGCAAGAAAATGGTAATTTTACACAAAAACTTTTTTTGATTCCATTCGATCCTGTTTCTTATAAGGATAAATTTCTCTACCAGACCGACTAAGGTTTGAGAACTAGAAATGTCAGAAATTGTGAAAAACTTTTCCCATACATTTTGTACGAAATTTCCTTAACCATTGTAGCTATAGGGAAACGTTCCTAGGAGACTCTCCTTAACTTTTGGAGATATTTGTGTAAAATTACCATTTCCTTGCTGACTGTACATTTTATCCAAAATCTGTGAATGCAGTTCAGAATATCTCAAAAGTTATGGAAGGTCTCCTTAGAACGTTTTCCCGTAACTATAACGGTTAGGGTACCTGCCACAAAAATCCACCCAGTATATGTGGATGTTCCACCATGGCGTCGCCCATGGTTCAGTTTTGACAAGAGAGGTGTCAATCGATTTTTCCAGGTATAGAGTGTCATAGGCTATTTTTTCCGACTGCGGCAAGCCAAAATAATGGTTTATGTGTTCAAACTAAGAACTTGGTCCGATTTTGATAAGCGAGGTATCAATCGATTCGTCTTCGTCGCAAGAGTATCATAGGCTGTTTTTACGCGACCGTAGTCGGGTTTTAGTTTTTGAACATAATATGTCTTGTTAAATTAAATGTTTTAAATTACTAATGAATTAAGTTAAACATATATTCGGAATACTTATGATATAATCTATTAATGCAATGAATTATTTTTTTACACGTTTACTGCCAAAGGCCCTATTGTCAAATGGAGTTTGTCATCAACGAAAAGGCCACCAATCCTAAACACGCCTTGGAATTTGTTGAACCGTGCCTATCTCCTCTTCATTACAACTTTATTTTCTTCGATATCCCCGAATACCCCTGACACGACACCCCCGAGATAAAAAGAACTGACGATGATCGATGTCTCAACATTCCGAAATACGGGAAGGAAAAGGCCCTAAATTTCAGTACGGTATTAAACATTCAGACGGCTCTCTTATCTACGTACTTAATGTTGTAAAAGAGATATTGCTGGCTCGCCAGCCAAGTTTTTACGTAAGTGAGTTATGGAATACGAAGTAAATTGAATTGCAGTGGACTGAAGTAGGTACATAATCTATCTATGTAAGTGATAAAAAGCCTTTACAACGAAGATAATAAAAAAAATGGTCGAGGGGCCTTTAATTATGCTACTGAACAAGAATATATATATTTTAAATGATGTCTGCCTGTTTGTATGTATAATTATGTGTTAGCGCATCACATAAAAGCTACTGAACCGATTGAGATGTGGCTGTTGGATAGCTCAGATTTTGATTTTAAATCGCCGAGCAATCGATAAAAAACTATTTGACGGCTGAACATATTTAATATTTTAGTATTTTACGCTAGTAACCTTTATCCCAAAAAAAGTTCTCGCGGGCAAAGCTTGTATGTAATAAAATTAACAGGTCAAATTGTTCGGGTAAAGAAACAGCACTTCTGCGAAAAAGGTCTGAATACGTAAAATATTTTAAATAGTAATGATAAAGGCCCTTACTCAATTCACATTCCAATTTCGCTCTTGTTCAATCGAGACTATATCAACAGGCATCGATAAATTATCTGTCAGGGTAAAATATGTTTTTAAATTAAAGAAAAGAAAGAACATAAAATGTATGTGCAAAAACATAACATTTAGGTACACTGTCATGTAAAATTAACCTTAGGTACTAAACTACTACTTATAATTCAAATTCAGCATATTGCTTGTCGTAATACAACCAGCGCTGGTCTGTGAAGATCAGGCTCAGTGGCGTTCACTAGGAGAGGCCTACGTCTAGCAGTGGACGAATATAGGCTGATGATGATGATGAACCTGCTGTATTACCTTATTTAAGCTTTAATATTGTTTGTCCTTTGTTTTGGTATAAAATAAAGTATTTCGTATTGTATCGTATCATTTGATCGTATTCTTCGGAATTCCAGACTCATTAGAAAATTAGTTCTGACTAGGCATTAAAAGGCAGTATACAGAAAGCGCTGTAAAGCTATATTTTGTGGTACGTTTTTTATATACTGCTGTAATATGCCTAGCCTGCCTAGCGTAAAGGCAATTTTGTTGATGTAGATGTCACTTTAGGCGGTATGTGGCGCGAAGCATGTAAGGATGAGTCCTTACATGCTTCGCGCCACATACCGAAACGCTGAGGCGTTGTTAATATTTGATCAACGAACACGACAGAAATATCCGCACAATTCTAAAGGCAAGTCCTCCTGTGTGTAGTACCCTTTTTCTTAAAGGGAAAAAGTTAGGGACGAAATATTGAATTTTCCGTTATCATTGTGCGAATGGATCTGAAGCACTTACTTTGATTATCACATCCGCCTTTGTATTGTAAAAACATATGTATAAATATATCATACATGTTGATAACGCGACCCCGATCAACAGATTTTTGATTAAACGCATTCGTGCGCGAACCTATTGCTACTACTTGAGACTGAAAAAATCGACCTTATACCGGGATTTGAACCAACCTTCAAAATGCAGTTTTATCGCTCTCCCAACTGAGATCACTTTTACCAAAACAGCAATTTCTAAGTTTTTGTTCATCAAACCCTTATTAAAGCTTAATAAAACGAATTAAAAGCCCATTAAACTTAAATATCATATGTATTAGTTTGTAGAGGTCACGGACTTGTTTCACGGAAAAAACTACAGTTCTTTTCGAATCCAAAAACTTGCAAAAACAAAATTTGAGTTTTTATATGATTTACTGAGCAATTTTCCCCGCAATTTCGTTTAAAATCCAAGAATATTAAGTTTTAATCCATTTTAAATTTGCATAACGGTTAGTAGCTTGCTCAAGCGATTGGAACGTGAGACAAGTCCAGTAATCAAGGGACTAATGAAGTTTGTAATGAGTACAGTGGTGGTACATAGCAGTTCAGATATTATAATAGAGGTAGTAACTTGCTCAAGCGATTGGAACGTGAGACAAGTCCAGTAATCAAGGGACTAATGAAGTTTGTAATGAGTACAGTGGTGGTACATAGCAGTTCAGATATTATAATAGAGGTAGTAACTTGCTCAAGCGATTGGAACGTGAGACAAGTCCAGTAATCAAGGGACTAATGAAGTTTGTAATGAGTACAGTGGTGGTACATAGCAGTTCAGATATTATAATAGAGGTAGTAACTTGCTCAAGCGATTGGAACGTGAGACAAGTCCAGTAATCAAGGGACTAATGAAGTTTGTAATGAGTACAGTGGTGGTACATAGCAGTTCAGATATTATAATAGAGGTAGTAACTTGCTCAAGCGATTGGAACGTGAGACAAGTCCAGTAATCAAGGGACTAATGAAGTTTGTAATGAGTACAGTGGTGGTACATAGCAGTTCAGATATTGTAATAGAGGTAGTAACTTGCTCAAGCGATTGGAACGTGAGACAAGTCCAGTAATCAAGGGACTAATGAAGTTTGTAATGAGTACAGTGGTGGTACATAGCAGTTCAGATATTGTAATAGAGGTAGTAACTTGTTCAAGCGATTGGAACGTGAGACAAGTCCAGTAATCAAGGGACTAATGAAGTTTGTAATGAGTACAGTGGTGGTACATAGCAGTTCAGATATTATAATAGAGGTAGTAACTTGCTCAAGCGATTGGAACGTGAGACAAGTCCAGTAATCAAGGGACTAATGAAGTTTGTAATGAGTACAGTGGTGGTACATAGCAGTTCAGATATTATAATAGAGGTAGTAACTTGCTCAAGCGATTGGAACGTGAGACAAGTCCAGTAATCAAGGGACTAATGAAGTTTGTAATGAGTACAGTGGTGGTACATAGCAGTTCAGATATTATAATAGAGGTAGTAACTTGCTCAAGCGATTGGAACGTGAGACAAGTCCAGTAATCAAGGGACTAATGAAGTTTGTAATGAGTACAGTGGTGGTACATAGCAGTTCAGATATTATAATAGAGGTAGTAACTTGCTCAAGCGATTGGAACGTGAGACAAGTCCAGTAATCAAGGGACTAATGAAGTTTGTAATGAGTACAGTGGTGGTACATAGCAGTTCAGATATTATAATAGAGGTAGTAACTTGCTCAAGCGATTGGAACGTGAGACAAGTCCAGTAATCAAGGGACTAATGAAGTTTGTAATGAGTACAGTGGTGGTACATAGCAGTTCAGATATTATAATAGAGGTAGTAACTTGCTCAAGCGATTGGAACGTGAGACAAGTCCAGTAATCAAGGGACTAATGAAGTTTGTAATGAGTACAGTGGTGGTACATAGCAGTTCAGATATTGTAATAGAGGTAGTAACTTGTTCAAGCGATTGGAACGTGAGACAAGTCCAGTAATCAAGGGACTAATGAAGTTTGTAATGAGTACAGTGGTGGTACATAGCAGTTCAGATATTATAATAGAGGTAGTAACTTGCTCAAGCGATTGGAACGTGAGACAAGTCCAGTAATCAAGGGACTAATGAAGTTTGTAATGAGTACAGTGGTGGTACATAGCAGTTCAGATATTATAATAGAGGTAGTAACTTGCTCAAGCGATTGGAACGTGAGACAAGTCCAGTAATCAAGGGACTAATGAAGTTTGTAATGAGTACAGTGGTGGTACATAGCAGTTCAGATATTATAATAGAGGTAGTAACTTGCTCAAGCGACTGGAACGTGAGACAAGTCCAGTAATCACGGGACTAATGAAGTTTGTAATGAGTACAGTGGTGGTACATAGCAGTTCAGATATTATAATAGAGGTAGTAACTTGCTCAAGCGACTGGAACGTGAGACAAGTCCAGTAATCACGGGACTAATGAAGTTTGTAATGAGTACAGTGGTGGTACATAGCAGTTCAGATATTGTAATAGAGGTAGTAACTTGCTCAAGCGACTGGAACGTGAGACAAGTCCAGTAATCACGGGACTAATGAAGTTTGTAATGAGTACAGTGGTGGTACATAGCAGTTCAGATATTGTAATAGAGGTAGTAACTTGCTCAAGCGACTGGAACGTGAGACAAGTCCAGTAATCAAGGGACTAATGAAGTTTGTAATGAGTACAGTGGTGGTACATAGCAGTTCAGATATTATAATAGAGGTAGTAACTTGCTCAAGCGATTGGAACGTGAGACAAGTCCAGTAATCAAGGGACTAATGAAGTTTGTAATGAGTACAGTGGTGGTACATAGCAGTTCAGATATTGTAATAGAGGTAGTAACTTGTTCAAGCGATTGGAACGTGAGACAAGTCCAGTAATCAAGGGACTAATGAAGTTTGTAATGAGTACAGTGGTGGTACATAGCAGTTCAGATATTATAATAGAGGTAGTAACTTGCTCAAGCGATTGGAACGTGAGACAAGTCCAGTAATCAAGGGACTAATGAAGTTTGTAATGAGTACAGTGGTGGTACATAGCAGTTCAGATATTATAATAGAGGTAGTAACTTGCTCAAGCGATTGGAACGTGAGACAAGTCCAGTAATCAAGGGACTAATGAAGTTTGTAATGAGTACAGTGGTGGTACATAGCAGTTCAGATATTATAATAGAGGTAGTAACTTGCTCAAGCGATTGGAACGTGAGACAAGTCCAGTAATCAAGGGACTAATGAAGTTTGTAATGAGTACAGTGGTGGTACATAGCAGTTCAGATATTATAATAGAGGTAGTAACTTGCTCAAGCGATTGGAACGTGAGACAAGTCCAGTAATCAAGGGACTAATGAAGTTTGTAATGAGTACAGTGGTGGTACATAGCAGTTCAGATATTGTAATAGAGGTAGTAACTTGCTCAAGCGACTGGAACGTGAGACAAGTCCAGTAATCACGGGACTAATGAAGTTTGTAATGAGTATAGTGGTGGTACATAGCAGTTCAGATATTGTAATAGAGGTAGTAACTTGCTCAAGCGACTGGAACGTGAGACAAGTCCAGTAATCACGGGACTAATGAAGTTTGTAATGAGTATAGTGGTGGTACATAGCAGTTCAGATATTGTAATAGAGGTAGTAACTTGCTCAAGCGACTGGAACGTGAGACAAGTCCAGTAATCACGGGACTAATGAAGTTTGTAATGAGTATAGTGGTGGTACATAGCAGTTCAGATATTGTAATAGAGGTAGTAACTTGCTCAAGCGACTGGAACGTGAGACAAGTCCAGTAATCACGGGACTAATGAAGTTTGTAATGAGTATAGTGGTGGTACATAGCAGTTCAGATATTGTAATAGAGGTAGTAACTTGCTCAAGCGACTGGAACGTGAGACAAGTCCAGTAATCACGGGACTAATGAAGTTTGTAATGAGTATAGTGGTGGTACATAGCAGTTCAGATATTGTAACAGAGGTAGTAACTTGCTCAAGCGACTGGAACGTGAGACAAGTCCAGTAATCACGGGACTAATGAAGTTTGTAATGAGTATAGTGGTGGTACATTGCAGTTCAGATATTGTAACAGAGGTAGTAACTTGCTCAAGCGACTGGAACGTGAGACAAGTCCAGTAATCACGGGACTAATGAAGTTTGTAATGAGTATAGTGGTGTTCAGATATTGTAATAGAGGTAGTAACATGCTCAAGCGACTGGAACGTGAGACAAGTCCAGTAATCACGGGACTAATGAAGTTTGAAATGAGTATAGTGGTGGTACATAGCAGTTCAGATATTGTAACAGAGGTAGTAACTTGCTCAAGCGACTGGAACGTGAGACAAGTCCAGTAATCACGGGACTAATGAAGTTTGTAATGAGTATAGTGGTGTTCAGATATTGTAATAGAGGTAGTAACATGCTCAAGCGACTGGAACGTGAGACAAGTCCAGTAATCACGGGACTAATGAAGTTTGTAATGAGTATAGTGGTGGTACATAGCAGTTCAGATATTGTAACAGAGGTAGTAACTTGCTCAAGCGACTGGAACGTGAGACAAGTCCAGTAATCACGGGACTAATGAAGTTTGTAATGAGTATAGTGGTGTTCAGATATTGTAATAGAGGTAGTAACATGCTCAAGCTACTGGAACGTGAGACAAGTCCAGTAATCACGGGACTAATGAAGTTTGTAATGAGTATAGTGGTGTTCAGATATTGTAATAGAGGTAGTAACATGCTCAAGCGACTGGAACGTGAGACAAGTCCAGTAATCACGGGACTAATGAAGTTTGTAATGAGTATAGTGGTGTTCAGATATTGTAATAGAGGTAGTAACATGCTCAAGCGACTGGAACGTGAGACAAGTCCAGTAATCACGGGACTAATGAAGTTTGTAATGAGTATAGTGGTGTTCAGATATTGTAATAGAGGTAGTAACATGCTCAAGCGACTGGAACGTGAGACAAGTCCAGTAATCACGGGACTAATGAAGTTTGTAATGAGTATAGTGGTGTTCAGATATTGTAATAGAGATAGTAACATGCTCAAGCGACTGGAACGTGAGACAAGTCCAGTAATCACGGGACTAATGAAGTTTGTAATGAGTATAGTGGTGTTCAGATATTGTAATAGAGATAGTAACATGCTCAAGCGACTGGAACGTGAGACAAGTCCAGTAATCACGGGACTAATGAAGTTTGTAATGAGTATAGTGGTGTTCAGATATTGTAATAGAGGTAGTAACTTGCTCAAGCGACTGGAACGTGAGACAAGTCCAGTAATCACGGGACTTATGAAGTTTGTAATGAGTATAGTGGTGTTCAGATATTGTAATAGAGGTAGTAACTTGCTCAAGCGACTGGAACGTGAGACAAGTCCAGTAATCACGGGACTAATGAAGTTTGTAATGAGTATAGTGGTGTTCAGATATTGTAATAGAGGTAGTAACTTGCTCAAGCGACTGGAACGTGAGACAAGTCCAGTAATCACGGGACTAATGAAGTTTGTAATGAGTATAGTGGTGTTCAGATATTGTAATAGAGGTAGTAACTTGCTCAAGCGACTGGAACGTGAGACAAGTCCAGTAATCACGGGACTAATGAAGTTTGTAATGAGTATAGTGGTGTTCAGATATTGTAATAGAGGTAGTAACTTGCTCAAGCGACTGGAACGTGAGACAAGTCCAGTAATCACGGGACTAATGAAGTTTGTAATGAGTATAGTGGTGTTCAGATATTGTAATAGAGGTAGTAACTTGCTCAAGCGACTGGAACGTGAGACAAGTCCAGTAATCACGGGACTAATGAAGTTTGTAATGAGTTTAGTGGTGTTCAGATATTGTAATAGAGGTAGTAACTTGCTCAAGCGACTGGAACGTGAGACAAGTCCAGTAATCACGGGACTAATGAAGTTTGTAATGAGTATAGTGGTGTTCAGATATTGTAATAGAGGTAGTAACTTGCTCAAGCGACTGGAACGTGAGACAAGTCCAGTAATCACGGGACTAATGAAGTTTGTAATGAGTATAGTGGTGTTCAGATATTGTAATAGAGGTAGTAACTTGCTCAAGCGACTGGAACGTGAGACAAGTCCAGTAATCACGGGACTAATGAAGTTTGTAATGAGTATAGTGGTGTTCAGATATTGTAATAGAGGTAGTAACTTGCTCAAGCGACTGGAACGTGAGACAAGTCCAGTAATCACGGGACTAATGAAGTTTGTAATGAGTATAGTGGTGTTCAGATATTGTAATAGAGGTAGTAACTTGCTCAAGCGACTGGAACGTGAGACAAGTCCAGTAATCACGGGACTAATGAAGTTTGTAATGAGTATAGTGGTGTTCAGATATTGTAATAGAGGTAGTAACTTGCTCAAGCGACTGGAACGTGAGACAAGTCCAGTAATCACGGGACTAATGAAGTTTGTAATGAGTATAGTGGTGTTCAGATATTGTAATAGAGGTAGTAACTTGCTCAAGCGACTGGAACGTGAGACAAGTCCAGTAATCACGGGACTAATGAAGTTTGTAATGAGTATAGTGGTGTTCAGATATTGTAATAGAGGTAGTAACTTGCTCAAGCGACTGGAACGTGAGACAAGTCCAGTAATCACGGGACTAATGAAGTTTGTAATGAGTATAGTGGTGTTCAGATATTGTAATAGAGGTAGTAACTTGCTCAAGCGACTGGAACGTGAGACAAGTCCAGTAATCACGGGACTAATGAAGTTTGTAATGAGTATAGTGGTGTTCAGATATTGTAATAGAGGTAGTAACTTGCTCAAGCGACTGGAACGTGAGACAAGTCCAGTAATCACGGGACTAATGAAGTTTGTAATGAGTATAGTCGTGTTCAGATATTGTAATAGAGGTAGTAACTTGCTCAAGCGACTGGAACGTGAGACAAGTCCAGTAAACACGGGACTAATGAAGTTTGTAATGAGTATAGTGGTGTTCAGATATTGTAATAGAGGTAGTAACATGCTCAAGCGACTGGAACGTGAGACAAGTCCAGTAATCACGGGACTAATGAAGTTTGTAATGAGTATAGTGGTGTTCAGATATTGTAATAGAGGTAGTAACTTGACAGACAACAAAAGTACAAGGTACAAGTAAACTAACACTTGGTGTCGAGTAATGCAACTTTTGTCGGTTTATTTTGAGTGAAACCAAAATAAATAAAAGACCGATTAGAAATAATCCTAACGCATTGAATACAATCACTTTTTATTAATTTACACCAATTCCATCTAACGTATGCGTCAGGAGACGAGCGCAGTGCAGTGCGTAATATTTTGCAATAAACGTTCTGGGTGGCACTGCAATAGCTATAGGCAGGCGTGGCGCTACCATCAGGCAAGCGACCTGCTCGTCTCGTCACTCAATGATATGAAAAATATGTTCACGTATTCAAATTATCAAGAAACTGTTTTTTTTTGTACCTTCGCATCGGTTTTTATTTATTTTATGCTTTGTATGGTCTGTCATTTCTAATGTTTGGAGTTCTGAATCGCGCACACAAAATTTTCCGCTCGATAAGAGTATTCAATTTTAAAACTCTAAGCTTGTCCTGTTTACGACAGGGGCTACACTTCTCTGATTTATAATATTACTGTGATAACATAATTCACAGAAGAATAAACAAAACCCTCCCAACGGACCGTCCGAGCAACTGGAACGACAGTCACAACTTCACAAGAGCGGACTGGAGTGTCCGCAAGTGCCCCCGGCTCTCGATGCAGGGCACTCCTTGTAAGTGGAGAGTTTCAGCAATAAATAGATGTCAATGACGCTTGGCTTATCTCTTGCCTTTGGGCAAGCTAGGCAATCGATTCATATTTTAGCCAAAAACTAAACATTTTCAGAGAAATTTATATTACAGCAAACATTGATAATGTTTTGCTTTCCTTCGTCACACCTAAGGTACATCTTTGGGAGCTTATGCAGATAGATTACATATTTTGGACTGTTTAAAATCAGGTAACTATCCGTATATAATATTAAATCAGGTAACTATCCGTATATAATATTTTAAATGAAATATTGTATGTGTAGGTATTTTGAAAATTAGCATCCTATTGACTTTTTTGAAAGAAATCGATCAAGTTGGTTAATAAATCCTCAAGTTTTCGTAAGTATTGATTCACAATTCGGTGCGGTTTTGAGGAGTGGTGACCAAGCGGTTACAAGTTCTCTTCACATTTCAACGGCCCCCGGTTCAAACCCTGCATCAATGACCAATATAATAGAAGTTATGGATTTGTATACTATCGCTCAAAAATAGTGCAGGACAAAAATCATAAGGTAACCGGCTTTTTCAAGAAACCCAATATTCAGAGACACGTGACATCCATCAACTCACGCGGGTCAACGTGACGGAGTATGGGCCACCCTCTCTCCGAGGGAAGGCCTGTATCTCAGCAGTGGGAATGTAATAGATTGATAGTGATGATGGTTTGATTTTGATAAAATAAATATTAGTGCTACTAGCTGTACCCGCGGCTTCGCACGCGTGGTCATTTCTCTAGGTCAAAAAGTTTATTTATCAATTGCTCGGCTTTTACTCAACGGATTGAGATACCAAGTACCCCAGTTTTTAAGTCAAATCCTAGGCTATCCAAAAGTGAAAACCGCATCGCAATCGTTCCAGTAGTTTTTACATGATGCGCACACAAACATACAGACAAATAGACGAACAGACAAACAGACACACGAATTAAAAAAATGTTATATTCTTGTTCAGTAGCTTATTTTAAGTACACTAGATTTTTTTTTAAATCATCTTCTGTGTACAGACTTTTTCATTCCTATTGCTTTATTATAAGTATATAGATAAATCTATAGCTTATGTTTTTTTATAGCAGTAAACGCCTGGTAAGCGTAAATATATATAATAATTTTCTAAAGGAAAAATTTGGATCACGGAGAGATTCGAACTCGGACACTGTGCCTCAGCGCGGCACATGCCTTTACCAATTCGGCCACTGAGACCTATGCGTCGTCATCCAAATCTTTCCACTAGCTTCTTTGAACCCGTCTTGTTTGCCTCAGTGCCTATGATGTCTCGGTAGCCGAATTGGTAAAAGCATGTGCCACGCTGAGGCACAGTATGCGAGTTCGAATCTCGTCCGTGATCCAAATTTTTCCATTAGAAAAATATTATATACATATAGATAAATCATTATGAAACCTTAGATACATGATTTTCCCTACACTTATTACATCATCTCAATTTATATTCAATCCGACTACAAAGCCTGGCATTACGTTAAGCTATCAGTGTCCACGACAGCTGCCAGCTGCCAGCGGACCTGGCACTGGCTGCCAGTGCAGGCAACAAGTTATCTGTTGATATTGGCCCACCTCCAGCTCAAGTCGATCTGCGTCTCTGCAGCTATTGTGCCACTTCTATATAAGCCACTTCTATATATGTCTATGGCCTACTTAGATATCTCATTATGAAGTCAGCATTTCAAGAGGTAAATAGAAATTTAAATTGTCATTGAAAATTATAATTAAATATTAAATTAGTCAGTTTCTCGCAAAATGAACAGGACCAATATTCTAGTAATAAGTGCTTTGCCGCTAAGAACGTGCAGAAACCGAAGTTCGTAGCTAAGCCACGAACAAAGAAATTGATAGGAAATCATTATTGTTAGACAAAATTTAGCCGACGCAGTTTGAGTGCGTTACTATCAAAAGCTGACTTTTCACTAAACTATCTATTAAAAACACCTAAACCAGTATCTAATAATTTTCTAAACGAAAAGTTTGAATCATTTGAACCATCCATGATTCCATGCCTCTGCGCGGCACATGCCTTTACCAAGTTCGGCTACCGTGACAGGTACAACATGCTTCAAACTTTTAGCTTAGTTTATAAATCCGTCTTACAGGGATGGTTACGCCATCTGTTGGCAGTATTCTGAACTGACCAACCAAACACGGCTAATATTGCAATTAACTTCGTGTCTTAAAGATAACGCCTCCCAAATCTAATGTTAATGCTACGAGTAAAATCATATAAACCTAAAGTAGTTTTCATGGAAATATAGGTCTACACAGGAGGCCTACCCTTTCAAATACGAGTAACAAAGAATAACCCTTTTTTAACAATAGATAACCGACTAACTAATAAGTACGTAAAACATTCTGTCAACCTACAAGCCATTCTATCATTCCAATCGGCTTAGAAATTCTGAGATAAGAGAGAACATACACACAAAAAAAAACTACTTTCAAAAGTTTTATTCTGTTGGAAGTTGATCAAAAACTAAAACTTGATTTTGATTCAATATGAACATTACATCAATTTGATAACTAATTATTATGATTAACTCCAAAGTGATACCTTTTCCAGCAATAATGGAGGTGCAAGAAGAAGGTAACCCGAATGGAATTAAAAAAAAAACAATCTTCATGATTCTAAAAACATCCAAGACACTGTACCTACCCTGGACAGCTGGACTGCATCATGCAATCTAGATGACTAATAAGTAGCAGCCTTTGTTCGCCCACTGCTCGTAGTAGGCATAGAATGAATAATAGATGGTCCACGACCTGAGTTTCACTCTTTTCACTTTTATGGTTTCACTACATGGCGCTTATTACAACTTGCCTAATATATTTATTTGGGCCTTAAATTTCAATCAGGTTTGATTTAAAACTATATTCGCGGCTTTAGAATTATTTTTAGGATTAAAGCACTATGCAATGACTAAATCTATAGTTTTCATTGTAAAACTAATATTTTAACTGCTACAAATCGGATAAAGATTTCGATTTATAATGTTGAAACTTAATACATGGTACTATATTCACCATTACAGTACCTATCGAAATAAATAGGAAAGTAGTTTCAAAATATTTGGGGAACTAGTTTAAAAGCTACAAAACGACTGCACGCCAAAAAATTACTTATATAAACTAAACTTAAATAAATTATATACTGTTGGAATGTGCTTATCAAGGCATTCAATTTAATAAAAAGAATTTTTTGTTTTGAAAATGGAGCCCTACTCCTGAAATATTGTTATATAAAAAAACTCTCCGTTACTCGGGGGATGTAAGGATTCTAACGATACCCCATACGTCTAAATCTGTTCAGGCATTTAAAAGTTATGGTGGAATAAAGAAACTCGCATACAAACATACATGAATCCTAAAAACATTACACTCCTTTTTTAGGGCAGTCCTGTAAAAAAGCACCTGCCTGTAATGCAATTTAAGGCCCTAAATAAGGATTATACACACAGTTGCTAACACATATTTGAACGGGCACTAGATGGATATCTAGTGCCCGTTCAAATCTGTGTTAGCATCACTGATCTGTAAGTAATAATACGGTTGTCTATGGTTAGCCATATCTAACATATATTCCATTTTGTGTCCAATTTTCTTTATAATTTTTACTAACGACCTAGTTGATTACATGGAGACCAATAGCCCTAATTCTTCTTTGGTACTTTTTGCTGACGACACTAACGCAATTTTATCGGCGGAGTCTTTGACCACATTACAGGAAAGCATGGACATGACACTTGAGAGCTTTCAGATTTGGTTTGATGCAAACAATTTGGTTCTTAATACCGATAAAACAAACGTAATGTTCTTTAAAACAATTGTACAAAATTAAGAAACTTTGCATGTGAAGCTTGGTAAAAGTAGTGTGCATTGTATAGATACAGTTAGGTTTTTAGGTGTCCACATTGATGTTCATCTTAATTGGAAAGCTGAGATTAAGTCAATAGAAAATTCTATAAGTTCGGCCTGCTTCGCAATCAGGAGTTTGCGTGATGAGGTAACTGTAAAACAGTTAAAATCTGTGTACTTTGCTCTAGTGGAATCAAAACTGCGTTACAGTATAATGCTTTGGGGCAACAGTTATAAATACAAAACAGAAGCAGCCTTCATCATGCAAAAAAGAGCTATACGCACGATGGTACGCATACGGCAAACTGAGTCTTGCAAGAAGCATTTTTTGAGACTTGGCTTGTTGACTGTTCCCTGCTTATATATATTAGTTACCTTGACATATTTTATGAAATACCTGAATTTCAGAGACACAGTAGAAGATCGATTGACTAGAGTAAACACACGGAGAAAGGATATAAAGGCTGATTTTAATCCTTGTTTTGTAACATAGTCCCCCTTACTTATAAAAATAACTTTAATAACTCATTGCATAACTTTTTATAAGTAAGGAGGAGTGTCCACTATCAGGCTGTTAAACTGTTCAATAAATTTCCAATTGAGTTAAAAATAGTTTACAGTGGCTACCAATTTAAGAAAAAATAAAAAAGTATTTAAACCAAACTAAGAAAAAAAATAAAAAAGTATTTAATGACGAAAAATTATTATTCTATTTCTGACTATTTAAACGACCGAAACAGGCAAATTTCAACATTTTAGATTTAGTTAGAGTCATAATTATATTTTAATATTATTTTCAATTAGTGTAAGTGTATTTATTAAACTTTATTGTAATTGTATTTTAATAATTGTAATTAATATTTAAAATTGTTGATGAATTGAATAAATATATCTCTCATAGTTTCAGCTCCCCTCTTCAGCATGCCCCATTACCGAAAGGAAACCAGTAGGTAATCGTATTGACTCACAAACGCTCCAGTTTATACAATTGGTTTGATTGATTGAAACCTCAAGTGGTTGTTTGTTTCTAGAATGAGAATAACGGCAGGTGATCCATTTGTATGTTTATGTCTAGTCCGAGTGCTGGTCTAGATCGGGCAAGCATATTTAGTGACTGGAAAGTTTATGAATCTCGCTAGCATTTGTAAGACTCAGTATATTCTGGGAAGGTTCTGGATGTCTTACGGTTGAAGTAGCTTCTACATGTGATAACTGCACCGCAGCGTAAAATTAACTATGACTTTACTCCAATAATGTATTTTGAATTGTCTTCAACAATCCTCAATTCGATTGTATGTTTTTAACAGATTTTATTTAACTTGCAATGTTTGTATGTATGTTTGTTTAGGTCAAATCTTGCAAGCTGAGTTTTGACAATGCAAAACCGGAGGCGTTTAGTTGAAAAGAAAAACTCAGCTACACAAATAACTTTGGTTCTCTGTCATATCACTTCATTTCGTCTAATCATGGCCGCTGAATAGAAGCTCGATGACGTATGCAATGGAGAATAGCCAAAACATGGAAAAGTGCGCTTACATACCATCGAATAAAGTGCAAAGTACAATAACAAAAGTGTACAAACAAACCTAGGCGGGCTCCGATGTGCCGTCGGTGGCGATCCATACGAACTGAAAAAAAGAAAACGACAGCTAGAGTCCGTTCCACAGATGCGCCGCTAGTTACTATAAAAAATACTTTTGCGAATTTCATAGGCGTTGCGTTAAATTTTGTAAAGGAAAAAGCTGCGACTCTGGCCGTTCTATCGCTCTGGTAATAAGGCGTTCCGAGGTTTTTCCTCGCACACCAATTTTTCCTTCCCTTGTCTTAGGGGTTTACGTCATATAGTGTTACATAAACGTAACCGTAACTTTCCCCCAAGATACATATACAAGAGAAGGAAAGATTCGGCGTACGAGATAGGACCACAGATATCTCAATTGGTATAGCGATGGAACGAGTTCCAGAGGTGGCAATTTGGTCGAATTTGTCCTTTGTAAAATTTAGCGTAAGTTCACACCTAACATGTTCAAATCAAAATTTCGTAGGCGTTCAACGTTAGTCACTCATTTTTACTTGTTTTATTTTCTTGTTTCATGGAACGGACTCAGCCTCGAGTCTCTATGGATCGCCACCGACACCTCCTCGTGACGCCTGGTCTGTTGGTACCTTAAACTAATAAAATACATGATCTCTTTAACCGACTTCCAACAGTTAGTCCTCCATTCGATGTTTTTGATGGCTGTGTGTGTTTTCTCATATCTTTGGGTTGTCTGAAGTCTGATGTTTTTTTATTATATCAGAGGTTAGACTTTCATTATGGTCCCATATAAATCTCATTAAAATATGTTTAGTAATGTCTTTAGTAAATCCCTTTGAAGCAGATTTTTTGGACCAATGTTTATTGTGTTTAAAACATAACATACAACATATCTCCGGGATTTCTGAATTGATTTTAATGATTATTTTTCATTTATAGGGGTAGTCTATACTTATAATAAAGCAATAAGAACGAAAAAGTCTGTACAGAGATAATTTAAAAAAATATGGTCTAGGGTAGGTACTTAAAATAAGCTACTGAACAAGAATATAACATTTTAAAAATTCGTGTCTGTCTGTTTGTTTGTCTTTCTGTATGTTTGTTCATGCATCATGTAAAAGCCCAGCAATCGATAAAAACTTTTTGACGGCTGAAGGAATTTTGATTAAATGTTGGTATATGGATATTTTAGGTCTTGGAATAGTACATAGCGTACTTTTAACCTAGAGAAATAACCACGCGTGCGAAGCCGACAGCTAAAGAAATAAAAAAAAAAAAATACATTAAATCTTATTAAATAGGTATCAATGAGCTGACTAAAAATGTAAATAATATTAATGAATTTAGGTAGAATGAATAATTTGATTTTGAAAACTAACGCGAGTGAAATTCATATTAAATATAAATAAAACGGCTAAAACTAACTTAATATTTAGAATGAATAATAATGTTTTTTTTGTTACGTTCTAGGCAATCGTTTGACCACGATCTCACCTGATGGAAAATGATGATGTGGTCGAAGGTGTAGGTGTAATAATAATTGTAATTAGTGTTAATCGTACTTGCAAACACCCTAGTGTATAGTAGTTTATCATCCTAGTTTTAAGATCTTTATAATTCATGTAAATGTATGCAATAAATCCATACCAATATATAAAAGTAAAACGTTGTCTGTTTGTTTGGGGAGCTTTCACGCGATAACGGCTGGATGGATTTTGATGAAATTTAGAATGGAGACAGTTTATACCCTAGAATAAAACATAGGATACTTTTTATCCCGAAAAATTGAAAGTTTCCGCGTTAAAACTGGAAAATGTTGATTACTCACTCTTACAGTGTAATCAACATTTTCCAGTATTACCGGTTGCCTTCGCAGAATGGACTGTGGTTGCCATGGAAACGAAACTCAAAAAATATGAAGAGCATTGGGTGCTATACCTACTTTTGCATTAGTTTTTAATGTCCTAGAAGAAAACAGAGCTTTTTTCGCGATAAACTGTAGTCCGCGCGGACGAAGTCGCGGGCAGGAAAATAAATAAATGTCATGAAAATTGAGTCAGTTTTTTTTAGTAAATTCGTTAGAAGTCTTTTTTTAAGAATTGAATTCTCTTTGTTTATGAATGTTTAGTAAACAGAGCTTTCCAAACGTGAACAAAAATAGGCTTGAGTTTGCGTGCGGGAACTCCGTACACATGAATAATTTGTGCTATTAGGTAGACGAAAATAGAAAAACTACTGATGTTAGGTTTTTGAAGACAGCTTTGCTCCAAAATACAAAAGGTCGATCTATTACTGTTTGTAATTTCAAAAGTATAATATTCCTAATTGCAAAATAATGTTGGCTTTTGCCCTATCTAAAAGTAATAAAGTAATCCTGTTATCCTGCAGGCACGCGGTGTGAGGCCAGCGACGACGGCTGAATTGTCCAAATAAACGTATTCCAAAATTATGTGTAACTAGTTGTCCCGCCCGCGACTTCGTCCGCGCGGACTACTGTTTATCGCGATAAAAAGCATCCTATTTTCTTCTAGGATATTAAAAACCAATGCAAAAGTAGGTATAGCACCAATGCGGTTGATATTTTTTGACAAAGAGAATATAAAGGTTTTTGTCAGGATTCTTATTTCGTTTCTATGGCAACCACACCATTCTGTGATGACAACCGTTCTTTACAGTGAGTTATCAACATTTTCCAGTTTTCCCGTGTAAACTTACAATTTTCCGGGATATAGAGAAATTATTACGAAAATATGAAATACTACAAATTTCAGAACTATTTTTGTGTAATTTAAGAGTCCGTAACTACCAAGCTTCTTTTTTCTAAATTTAATGTAGGTTATTATTTTACACAGTAAACAGCTACATTATAGAGTAATAACAAAAAATATACTTAAAGCAAGATTTTTAAATTTAATAATAATGCAGCCCACAGCGCTATTCACGGAATAATATTAACTAAATTACCGCTGAGAGCAGCTGACTGACAAAACAATTAAAAATAAGCATATCAAACTTATTAATACAACAGTAGAACAGAGACAAAAAAAGTAGTTCATTATATGTGTTTCGATGACAGTTGGTGCAAACATGCAATTTTGAAGTTATTCGCATTATTGGCGAATATATCGATTTCATCAAAATCATTATTGTAGGACTCTACCATCCGGCGACCTGCCGCTTTGGAACGGTTCTGGGTACAACGTAAAACAGACGTGTCACCAGATCCATACAATCAAAATTATTACTGTCAATTTTGTATAATGCAGTGGCCTCTAAGTATTTACGTCTAGACGCGAGTGTCAAATGTGATATTGGTCGTGAGACAGGTAACTTCTATGGCATCTGTAGTGCATACTACGTTAAAATCGTAATTATGTATCTCTAAACATGGCTTTTGTAACGAAAGTAAATGAAGTTTTCGTATTAATTTCAAAAAGAAAGGTATACCAAATGATAATCCAATAAGGTTTTTCCGTATGAACGCGCGCCTCGCTAAAAGGCCAGCCAGCTTATCCTGCTTATCGCGTATTATGTAAGTACCAGGCGAACAGAACATTGCAAGAGCTGGAACTAAAAGCGAGCTCACATTTCCGCGAGGCAACTCAATTGGAGCGTGGCAGAGACGCTACGTGCTCGTGTTTACCAGGCGAGCATGAATGTGTGATTGATTTAAAATGAGGACGCGATGTGTGCCACAGATATTGGAATCGGGATTGCAAATGTGGAAAGAGGTGTTTTGTTACAGAATCATTAGAATTGTTACGAGTTACCGAGTCAAGTGTTTCATTAACACGAAATGCTGTATTGACTGTTGACTCTACCTCTATATTTACAAGTACATGTCAAAAGCCTCGTAAAGCTCACGGACCGAGTTATTTATTTACCATTATTGCGAGGCGAACTTGTATTTTCACGAGTAACGAGATATATACGAGTATGTTTGAAGAATATACTTGTGTGAATAATACCGTTACGCTCTCTACGAATAATTAAACGGCAAATGAACGAACAGTTTAAATTAATTGAAATTTCAAACCTTCGACTATTTAACTTTGTTTTAAAGAAGTTAGTTACATGCACGAAATCTAACTAAGAAAACGTGTTAGTAGCTGTTTTTGGGACTCCGTATCTCGAAAGGAAAAAAAGAACCCTTATAGGATCACTTTGTTGTCCGTCCGTCTGTTTGTCTGTCAAGACCCTTTTTCTCAGGAACGCGTGGAGGTATTTAGTTGAAATTAATATCAAAAACTCAAAATAAAAAAAAACTCAAATCTGCAATCCCTTGGAGCTGTGAAAAAAACAATCCTTTAAGTCGGCCGTCTGTGCCGTATATTTTGACACTCGCAAGGGAATCAAAACCTATACGGTACTTCCCGTTGACCTAGAATCATGAAATTTGGGCAAGAATCAATGTCTTATATATAGCAAGAAAAGGGAAAAAAACGAAAACCGTAAATTTGTAGTTACATCTAAACAAAACATTTTAAAAAAATACTTCGAGACTCGATTCAAGTGATGGACGAACTATTTACGTACCTACAAGTTTGTACGGAACTCTCGGTGCGCGAGACTAACTTGCACTTGGCCGTTTTTTTTTCAAATAGTTTTTTTCGATCTATACAGGGTGAAATTTTGAGACAGGACAGTAAGGGCAGGTACCTTAACCGTTATAGTAAAAGGAAAACGTTCCTACGAGGTCTTCCATAACTTTTTGAGATATTCTGAACTGCATTCACAGATTTTGGAAAAAATGTACAGACAGCAATAAAATGGTAATTTTACACAAAATCTTTTTGCTCCTTATAAGAAACAGGATCGATTGGCAACAAAAAAAGTTTTTGTGTAAAATTACCATTTTCTTGCAGCCTGTACATTTTTTGCAGTTCAGAATATCTCAAAAAGTTATGGAAGATCTCCTAGGAACGTTTTCCTGTAATTATAACGGTTAAGGTACCTGCCCTTACTGTTCCGTCTCAAAATCCACCCTGTATACATAGTTAATTGTAAGTACATAATGTGACTTCTTTTAAATGTTCACCTTCTTAAAATAAATAAATTATTATTGTCTCTATGAGAACCTATTTAGTTAAGATAGTAGGTATAATACCAGGCTAACATAAAGAGAAAATAGTCCTCGTACTAAGTACATCTGTCAGATAACTCACAGATTCGATTGTAGCATGAAGGTCAAGGACCTAAGCACAAGGAGAAATAAAAAGCGGAAGCGAGAGGAAATGTGAAACAACTTTCCCCGTGTAATTTCAGGGTACTCAAGTATGTATTAGATAATTAGATAGACGTTAGTGTTGTTCAGATGAATAAAC
Organism: Alsophila aescularia; assembly: GCA_946251855.1. Classification (NCBI taxonomy): domain Eukaryota; kingdom Metazoa; phylum Arthropoda; class Insecta; order Lepidoptera; family Geometridae; genus Alsophila; species Alsophila aescularia. The sequence goes on from OX276385.1 coordinate 41,546,330, forward strand.
CGTGACGTCTTTAAAAATAAATTATAAATCATCTATGGTCTATGCCTATGTAATAGTAACGTGTTGTAAGAGTACCTGCTGACTGACTGGCACACAACGCGCAGCCTGACCTTGAATATTCCTTGAGTACCTGTAGGGGTGCACTAAGGTAGGGTTTACTGAAATTCAATCCCCGAGGGGAAGAGCGGAGTGGTGAAAATTATACTCGGGCAAAGCTGCGGGCGCAACTAGTAATGTATAAATGTATTTCTAAGTTAAACTTCTTATTGGTTCGACTCCTGCAAGGTGCAATCATTTGTGTGATGAACAGGAATGTTTGTTTCCGAGTCATGGATATAATATTGGTATTTATGTATGTTTATCCGTTATCGAGTGCTCATACTACAGGGTATCCTAGTTTGGGGCTAGGTAAATAATCCCGAATATATTTATTTTATAAAATAGCGATATATATTTTACCAGTAAACGGTAGCTATCGCATTTTGTCTTCGCTTTACAAAAACAAAGCAACACAAAACCAAGAAAATTGGCTAAAGGAAGCTGAAATTGCCCGCCCAATACAGTTTCCTTACATATAAAGCTATCTGGCGGCCCGCTCGGTACTTTACTGCGTAGTAACTCCGCCGCCCGCCCTTCATCACGGTAATGGGCGGGGGCGCCCTGATGGATCCTAGCTCGTTGCTACACGCAGAAATTTTTGTTTTAGTATGTTGGTTTTTAGCAAGCAAGTTATAAACGTTTAATTTAGTTGCAGTCGGTACTCCATTAATAAAGGGATGGACATCTACAAATTCTTGGACCCACATTGTGTCCGCGACTATAATAAAATAAAATATAATTTCAAAATCTACTACTACGACTACTACGGTTTTAGTGGACTTAAACACATAAATCCTTATTTTGATTCACCGTAGTCGGGTAAAGCCTATGGCACTTTTGCGATGAGGACTAATCGATTGATACCTCGCTTGTCAAAATCGGTCCAACAGGGGCGAAGCTATGGTGGAACATCTATACAAATATACATACATACATACATACATAAATACTGTACGTAGACTGTTAAACATAGAACCCTTCCCTTGCTACGCAATAACCTGCTATAAAGGACATATAATCGTAACTATACACTGAGATCCCCTTTTAATTATGCAGTTACTAGTTTACCCGCCCGCGACTACGACTACTGTTTATCGCGAAAAAAAGCATCCTATTTTCTTTGGTGGGGTTGAGAAAAGGGGAATGAGAAAATGAATGGACCTTTTTATCTGCGGTTTTTAATGTTTCAAAGCTGAGGTAAACGAGATGGTTCTTAGCTATAAGGGGGGGGGGGGGGGGGGGGATGGTAGTGAGGATTGCAGCTCCCAAACGAATGGACCGATTTTGATGCGGTTTGTTAACTAATGCGATCGAAATGCTACTCAGCTATAATGGGGATGGGAAGTCGGGGGTAATGTAATATTTTTACTCAAACAAGCTTGTAATGTGGTCAATATTACGACAACCTTCTTTGGGCAAAGTCGACCTTGCCGCGCTTCTTGAATAGGCGCCAGCAAAGTTGTATTCGGCGTCGTAGTTCCCAAACGTATTGGCCGATATTGATGTTTTTTTTCTGTTTGAAAGCTGATGTGATCGAGATGGTTCTTAGCTATTATTGTTGTTGTTGTAGTTTTTGTTGTTATATTTTTGTTGTTTTAGTTTTCATTGTTTTTTGTTGTTTTTGTTATTTTGTTGTTGTTTTTGTTGTTGTTATTTATTTTTGTTGTTGTTATTTATTTTTGTTGTTGTTATTGTTATGTTGTAGTATGTTTTTGTTGTTTTTGCTGTTTTCCTTGTTGTTGTTGTTTTTAATGTTATTGCTGGTTTTGTTGTTGTTCTGGTTGTTCTTGTTGTTTTTGTAGTTCTTGTTGTTTTTGTTGTTGTTCTTTTTTGTTGTTCTTGTTGTTGTTGTTGTTGTTGTTATTTTTAATTGTTCATGTTGTTTTGTTGTTCTTGTTGTTTTTGACGCTGTTGTTGGAGTTGTTTTGGTTTTTGTTGTTGTTGTGGGTTACATAATTTTTTCATCAGTTTGCTAGTTTTATTTAAATACCTCGCATTGTTTGAGTAAAGCACTATACAAGCCTTGTTCCGCAATGACTGCCCTGCTGGCCACGCTATGATGGCCTCGAGCTTTGCTTAGTTAAGTTCTCGGCCTTCAAGCTTGGCCATCATTGCAGCCCCTACTGATTTCCTTTGAAAATCCATTATTGTCGTGTTTTTTTAGTACTATTTATTATTCATTCCAGCTTGGCCATCAAGGGCTGCAATGCTGACCGCGCTGGGATGGCCTCGAACTTAGCTTAGCTACGCTCTCGGCCATCATCATCGCTGCCAGCAACGCATTCATTACAGACCGCGGCAGTAATGTACTATTATTTGTGCTTGTTATATTAGCGTCTTGTCGTATTATCCTACTTACTCTGATACATAGAGCCTTTAGATCATTTATAAATTGTATTACTTCATCGAATAACTGAAGTGTTTTGTTTGCTGAAACTGTACTCGAAAAAGCAAATATATAGGTATTTTCATCATACTTTTCAAGTGAAATCAATTAGTTAGCAAACAGCACTTAAATGTGCAAATACTAGGAGAGCATCGCTTGAGAGGAATAAAACCTTTTAGTTAAACCACGCTGTACAAAACAGTCAATTAAATACTAATTAATGAATATACAAACCCGGTACAATAAATTCGCTTTCCCGGCCGGGGGTCAACAACCGGTCATACCAGTGTCATGGCCTGCTATCTATTTGCCCCTGGTACTTACGGCTTATTGCTATTGTATTAATTCTTTGTTATTTTGTCCTGTTTGCAAACGAAAAGGACAGCAGGGCTTTGAACCATAGATTATTTTTTGGGAATTGTTTATGAGAGTGAAACAGTAACTTTTACATTATCGTCCTGTGTATGCTTTACAACAATATGTATAAACACAGAAAACTTTTCAGATTATCTATCAAATAATCATAGTTAGATATACAGAAAACTAGTGAAAGCCTCTGTCTACGCCGTAGCACTTTCGTAGCACAATTCTACGTCGAGACTACGGTGAGCCGATACGTCTAGACTAGACTAAATATTCAAGCAATCTCAATATTAATGATCTCAAGTATGTTGATAATGTCATATGTTTAGTGGTTTGGTTTACAAAATAAGTAGGTTTTTACATGACTGTCCAAAAATGGAGTGTTATGTTTTTAGGATTCATACATGTTTGTATGTATGTGAGTTTCTTTATTCCACCATAACTTTTAAATGCCTGAACAGATTTAGACGTATTGTAATATAGGTGTTTTTTTTTAAATAAAACCTTATTGCGGCAGCATGGCTCAATTTTCAAATGCGAAAAGAAGAACTATTTTTTTTACAATATGGGTATCAAATTGAAGGTCTTGATAAGCACATTCCAACAGTATATAATTTATTGGCATAAGTTCTTTTTTGGCAGGGCACGCGTGTTTTTTTTAGCTTTCAAGCTAGTTATGATTTGCTGTCTTCATTGGCACAAATAAATTCCATTTATTAAATACTAACACATTTCATACATGTATTAAAGCCTGGCTTGTAAAACTTTTCTCATTTTCTATATTTTCCCGAATTTTCTCGAAAATTAAATTCTGATACTTCATTGTTTTTTTTAATCCTAGAAATTTATATGTTTTTGTTCAGGAATTGAAAAATCTCGATAGATGTTTTGCCCACTTCTTTAGTAGGCAGTTACTTAACCGAGTGACAGCAACGATAACACAATAGAAACTAAACGTCAATTTAGTCTGAAGGCCTTTGTTCCCAGCTATATAACTAAGAAAACAAACCGATCTCTTCGCAGACAAAGGCCTGTCTTGAGGCAGGCGAGACCAACTTACGATACGGGCTTCTGGCAAGGAGGTAACTTAACACAATGTAAATAAATGTCTTATTAAAGGAAGTTTCAAGCTGTTTGAATGAAGTTGTCAGCAGGAAGTACATGTAGCTATTTACTTTGAATAACTAGTTGCAAGGTCTATAATAACTAAATTATTTGTTTCTTTTTACAATTCTACAGATAAAGTTATGAAACCTCACCTTAAATATATAGGAAACAAATTGTCTTTCGACTTTCCTAGACTACCATCAGCTACACTATTTATAGATCACTAGTTGTACCCGCGGCTTCGCACGCTTGGTCATTTCTCTAGGTTAAATGTACTCTATCTCTCTCTCTTCCAAGACCAAAAATACCACTATAACATTTGATCCTTCCTTTAGCCGTCAAAAAGTTTTTATGGATTGCTCGACTTCTACTCATTGGATTGAGATACCAAGATCACCAGTTTTTAAGTCAAAGTAAATAAATAAATAAAAAACTTCAAAATAAAATAAGTATTTTCATTTCTCAGTTAAACGGATTGTAAAGAAGATAATGAACTAAAAACTAAAGAATAAAATAAAATCGCGGGGCGTAGCGTAACCTGAGTAATAGAATTTCGAGACTCTCCATGATTTTATTTTATTTTTCAGCTTTTAGTACATTATATTGTTTACAATAAAACTATTTAACTTAAAATATATTTTGTAATTATTTTTTCATTTGATTTCCAACCCTAAGGAGGTGAATGGGGTGGCATAGCTAGCACGCGGCACATCTATCCAATATAGTGTCACAGTATATACATTCCAAGCGGTTCAAAACCATTGTTAATGGCGTCATAAATCAATCGACCACTAAACAATACTCCAAAGATTTCGAGCCGTCGTTGCCAAATCTATCGAAGTTATGACCTTATCAATAATAATTTTATCTTGTCAATATTATTTTTACAGCCTGTTTGGAGTATCTTGGCGAATGGGGCGTAGAAATAGCAAAAGTCTGCAAACATTTGCTATCGGTTCCCATATGAACCGCCCACGTGCCCTATTCAAGCAGTCCAGGGCCCCGATTCTGTAAGCTATTGAACAGCGATAACGCAAGTCGATCGCTTGAATTTTTTTGAGAAATTTTCTTATTTACCACTTAAAAGTGCAAAATTTTCGCATTTTGTTTTTAATTTTTGAAGATTTCCCAAAAAAAAAAAACAATTCTAGCTTGATTGATCGCTTGATTTTTTTGAGAAATTTTCTTATTTACCACTTAAAAGTGCTAGAATTGTTTTTTTTTTGGGAAATCTTCAAAAATTAAAAACAAAATGCGAAAATTTTGCACTTTTAAGTGGTAAATAAGAAAATTTCTCAAAAAAAATGAAGCGATCGACTTGCGTTATCGCGGTTCAATAGCTTACAGAATCGGGGCCCAGGTCTTATGCAGTTACCTAGATATGGAGTATTTGGTTTTCGCTCTGCGATTCCGTTCATAATCCTTCTTTATTTGTGGGAATTCATTAACTTTTTATTGACCGAGCGAGCACGAAGCGCTACCGAAGCGTCTCCGTTTCAGCTTGGGTAAAAATGCTTTCGTATGTCCGGATCTCCGGCTGTTCTCCTCTACAGGTCGCATTTCTCAACCGATCTACACGAAACTTGGTATACAGGTTAAACGATTTTTTTGTTTTTTTTAATCGTGTGTGTTTTTGATTGGAGGGATATTTCCCCAAAAAAGGGACAAAAAGGGGGCTACTGAATATCTCCGCCTTATTAAATCCGATTTCAATGGTTCCTTTTTTTATTTGAAATTAGTTAGTCTCATAAAAAATTGGTGAAGATTTGATTAGGATCTTTGGCGTGATGAGCAGAACAGCTCCTCAAAATGCAGTAAATTGCTCTCTTTTAGGTTTCTACCAGTGGAATCAGCCCTTTACCTACTAGATAGAGATTGATGGAGAACCTTGGTTATTAATGTTAATTTTACAAGGTAACTAGATGACGCTAATGTGCACTGCTAGATTGTTTGCAAAAAAGTTCGTACTCGCGAAGTCTACAGCTCACAGAGCCACTAGTTAAATAAATTATTGAATCCATGGATTTGGCAATGGGCTGGAACAGTTGGAGTAAACGAGTTGTAGAGGGGAGACCACGTATAGGCAAACAGTGTATGGTGCCCGGTTCCGTACGAACTTGTACGCATGTAAATTAGTTGTCCATCACGGAAATCTTTACTTTAAAAATGTTTATTTTTTGGTATTACTGCAGATTATTTAGATTATATAGATTGCAGATATTTGTGCTTTATGACATTTCTTCTTGCAAAATTTCATTATTCTAGGTCAAGGAGAAGTGAGTACGGCGTTTCGATTCTCTTGCCAGTGTCTAAATATGCGGCACAAACGGCCGTATCCTTTGATTGCGTTGACTTAGAAGTTTGTTTTTTTCACAGTTCCAAGGGATCGCAGACTTGAGTCTGATATTAATTTCAACTTGATAACTTCCACTCATTCTTGAGAAAAAGGGTCTTGACAGACAGACAGACGGACAACGAAGTGATCGTGATAAGGGTTCCTATTTTCCTTTTAAAGTGCGGAACCCTAAAAATGATACATTTTAGTTATAGATATTGAAATAGCAGTGTTATTAAAGTAGCATCGTTATTCTTCAACTTTGTCCTTATTGATTCGAAAAATGCGGAAGTCACAGGAAAGCGCTTCCAATATAAATCTCTCTCGCTAGCTACCGAGACGAGACAAGGGAATAAATCCCTTGATGTATTGCTGAGTTCGAGAAACCGAGTCATTTGGCGATCGAGGCAGACGCGTATCTTCAAGGTCGGCGTGACGTGGCCAAGAATCAGGTTTAATTCATTAAAATTATTGATTTACTAGCTTTCGTCCGCGCGGACTAAAGATTATCGCTAAAAAAAGTATCACACCAACGCTCTTGATGCTTTTTGACAGACTTGTTATTATTTCGTTTCCATGGCAACCGTTCTTTACAGCGAGTAATCGACATTTTCCAGTTTTCCTATGAAATCTTACCATTTCCCGGGATAAAAAGTATCCGATGTTGGTCTCTATATTGTACAGTACCTACATACAAAGTTTCATCAAAATCCGTCCAGCCGTTATCGCGTTAAAACTCCCCAAACAAACAGACAACGTTTCACTTTTATATATTGGTGTGGATTACTCAAGAAAATTAAATAATTAACCCGTTAAAACGCGAAACTTGGTTTCAAAGTTATTAAACTGACAAATTACTGACAATGCAAGGCGTCATCTGTCTGCATCTGCCCATAAAAATATTACAGTGCCACCTACATTGGATTTCAATGTCTGCTGACTTCGCTTGGAGACAGGTTGTTGTCCAAAAATACTCGTACTACTACAAGACACACAGTGGTTATCAATGCAGGGAGTTGGTGATTTTAGATTGTGCAAACATAGATCTAAATATATACAATACAACTCACTTTAATGCTATGTTTAGAATTCCAGGTACATTCTCATACGTCTGTTATTTTACAACGGAATATTACTTTCGAACTCGTGGCACGAGCCACGTAGTCGGATAAAGGTTAAATCTAGAATTTGCATAGAGCGATACCTCCACCGTGCCCGCCAAGAAGGTTAAGTTACCGTTGTTGATTTTACAAAACAGATGTCTTAGTAAAAAGGTGAGTTAACTTTCAGGGTAGCTCACCTGATGTCAAAAAAAAACAACCTTAAAAACGTAAAAAAAATATACAAATCATCAAAAAAAAAAAACTTCTATTTAAAGAAACCCGTAAAGACTTCTTATATTTAATTTAATTTTAAATTTTACTTATTTATTAAATTGTGTGCAACACTGAATGCCAAATTATCCATAAACACTTTTAAAAGACTAGAATCTTCCTGATTGGCGTTTTAATATATCGAACCATCGCGTAGCGTCACACAGACTTCTTCAAAGTAGTCTAAGTAAAGTTTGTCACAGGAGAAAAAAAATATAGTTTTAGCCATATTTATGGTTGAAACTACGACACAAAAGAAAAAGAATTAGAATAAATAGAGCGAATACAGGATTACAGATCCATACTGCGCTGAAAACCAGTGCCAAAACATGCTATTCTTACACACCAATATGAAAAGAGTACACTACCCACATTACTCCTCTATAAAATGAGTATATTCTGTCAATCCAGAATAAATATCATTTAAATAGAGCGAATACAGGATTATAGATCCATACCGTGCTGAAAACCAACGCCCAAACATTCTATACTCACACACCAATATCAAAAGAGTAAAGTATCCACATTACTCCTCCATAAAATGAGTATATTCTGTCAATCCAGAATAAATATCACATAAATAGAGTGAATACAGGATTACAGATCCATACTGTGCTGAAAATCAACGCCCAAACATTCTATACTCACACACCAATATCAAAACAGTAAAGTATCCACATTACTCCTCCATAAAATGAGTATATTCTGTCTATCCAGAATAAATATCATACAAATAGAGCGAATACAGGATTACAGATCCATACTGCACTGAAAACCAACGCGTAAACATTCTACTCACACACAATATGAAAAGAGTAATCTTTTCACATTACTCCTCTGTGAAATGAGTATATTCTGTCTATCCAGAATAAATATCATACAAATAGAGCGAATACAGGACTACAAATCCATACTGCACTGGGAGGGTTTATTCCATTCCACAACTCTTTTGTATGTGATCTGGGTTAACCCTAACCTGGCCACCTGTCCGGTGAGCAGGTTTGGCAGATGGTTGCGGAAAGGAGCGCAGGTCGTGTAGACATCCGTAACAAGTCTAAAAAGTTCCTTCACGTGGTGCCGCCTGTTATTGGTCTGGTCCCTTAAGGAATAGATGTAACTAATACTTTTAGGCGTATTTATAGACTTCCTGTAAACCCAAACCATCCTATCCTATTCCAACCCATTTTCCCTATCCAATACGCTGCAGTGACGAGGTGGTCAGGTCACTGTGGGCCTGTTATCCTAAATGGAGGAGATAATAGGCGGTTGGGATGATCACCCACGTAACTCGGTTCTGTGCGTGGGGGGCCCGTATGGTAGGATGAAACAAACCTGGTGGCTGGATGGGGAGTTGGTCAAGGTACAGTACCTCTCTTCCGCAACACTCCTCTTTGGTGTGGATTTCAACCAAAACGGGGGGGTATGTACTAGCCATCCATACCTATCCAGCACTGGTAGTAGCCTTCAGCTCTACCTGGCGAGAATGGGAGGACTATGGGGTCTGCAGCCGGAGGTGTTCGTTGAGCTGCGCCATTGGATTGGGCGTAGTGTCGGACGAAGCGGCGTTGGGCTCGTGGACTCCTGGGAGACCCGTTCTATACCTTACCTAGTAGCCCTGGTATTGCAACCCAATACCCCCGGTGCGGGCTCCGTGGAGGGTGGGGAGCTAGGAAGGTGAATTCTTTAAAACAAACTGAGTATGGATGACGCTAATAACACATACAATCCACTTCAAACCACCCTGAGCGGGGAGTCGGTGAAGAACCTCGAGGCGACTTTTGCTGCCGATGAGGGTAACACTGTTGCCTGGACGGTCGTCAGACGGAGTAAAAAGGAGGCAAGGAATGTGGAGCAACAGTCATTGGCTGGAACCTCAAGCACCAGTGCCCCCTTCACCGGGGAGAACCGAGCCAAATGCCCCGCTAACGACTTCCGTGGATACATCCAGGGAGACTGCTGTGACCGTGGGTACAGGTAAGGGAAAGACACCCAAGCACATTGTACGCGAGGATCACAGATCCGAACCGAATGCCCCGCCAGCGACTTCCGTGGAATCGTCCGTGGTGACTGCTATGACCGCGGGCAGAGGTAAGGTGAAGAGATCTAAGCATGATAACAGGTACAATTGCAAGAAGCGAGCTGCTATATTGATTGCCAAATCGGCACAGGCTCCGGCCCGCAATGAGTCCAGCAAGCGTACGCGGTTGGATGACACGGTGTCGCCGAGAGGCGAACACAAAAAAGCGAAGTTGGATAGCTCCTGCCGTACCCAGGCTAGCTACGCGGATATTGTGCAGAACAAGCTCTGTGTAGCTGTGTCTAGGGCTGACAGCTTACAACTAAGCAATCAGCAAGTCGCCCTGGTGAAAAAGTTCCTGCAGAGTAGGATACTAGAGGGCGTCAAAAACCCTGCCAATACATTCTCCCCTAACTTCAGAGGCAAGCCCATCACTGCTGATGGAGCCCTAAAGTTGTGGTGCGAGGACGAACCTTCACTAAGGTAGCTTATAGAAACTATAGACAGCATACCAACAACGACAACATGTCCCAGGCTAGTGGTGAAGCAGCAGAGTGAGCTCACCAGGAGGGTGCGAGCGGCCCTGGCCCTTCCAGAGTGTGAAAACACTCTAGAGGATACTAACCTTGTTTTGGCGTATCAGAACAAGTGGGCCCTCGTAAATACCTGGAAGGTGTTCACGCACACAAGACTGGGGGATGGGACTCTGTTTTTGACTTTGGGGATTCCCGAGGACGTTGTTCCTATCCTTCTGGAACGTGATCGTAGGCTGGCCCACAACCTTGGGAATGTGTATGTCAGGTTCTACACAAAGGACGGTTCGTTAACGGACGAACCACCAAAGCGCGACGAGGGTCCCCCTGAGGAACCGGTGTCAAAACCGGGACCTAGCGGGACACAAGTCGGGAAGAAGCTAGTCCCAGCTTCAGCTGATGGTGCGGAGGGAGCAATCCCGGCCCCACCACTGCACTCCTCACCCCAGGCGTCAATTTCGGGGGAGGTGGAAGGGATGTCCCTGGATCCGGAATCCCCTGAGAGTGATGTCAGTTTGGATTCGGGAGAGGAACTGGGAGTGTCTGAGTCGGAAGGAGAGGGAAGCCAACATGATGGTGACCCCGAACCTATTGACCAGTAACTTTATACAGTGCTACCTCCAGCACAGCATCACTGCTACGGCTAACCTACGCAGGGTGCTGGGGGCAGTAAACAACGAGACCATCGCCTTTATCCAGGAGCCGTGGATCAGGGCAGGGCATGTGTGTGGTCTTAGTAATCTAACCGGTAAGTTACTACTTAATAGCAATTGCAACGATCCGCGGGCGTGTATATACATACCACGTAACGTTGTAGCAGTGCCCCTTAACGAGTTTTGTTCTAGGGACCTGGCAACTGCTAGTCTCCTGAATATTACCGGAGAGGACAATGAGGCAGTGATTGTCGCGTCGGCTTACATGCACGCTGACGAGGACATCCCACCTAAAGACGTCGCTGACCTGGTAAGGCACTGTGAGCTAAACAATTTTAAACTAGTACAATCAGCAGATACGCACATCACCCTATATGAGGAATGCCGACGGCAAATAGCAGAGGTGAAGATTTGGTAAATTTACTTTTTACAACTAACCTCTACATAGCAAACAGGGGAACAGAACCAACATTTGTTACACGGAGATGCCGCACCATTGTGGATGTTACCATGGTCTCAGGTAACAATCTGGGCAGTGTCAAAAACTGGAGGGTATCAGTTGAATCCTCATGTTCAGACCATAGATGGATTCATTGTCAACTGGAATTAAATATTGGTCTACCAGCACAAACACGCAATCCCCGTAGAACGGACAAGGTAACTTTTTATGATGCTCTAAAACAACGCCTTAGTCCAGAAACTGGCGGATCACAGTTAACAGGTACATCCGAAATAGAACAGGCGGTAGTACTACTAATGGACAGTCTCACCAAAAGCTTTGAAGACGCCTGCCCTCTATCTCCACCGTACTTATGTAAAGGTGGAAATCAGGGATGAAGAAATACAGCACTAGCATAGAAACGAATACGCAAGCAAATAGGGTAAGGAAAATCCTAGCGGCTGACCCTAATCGCGGTATCGGGTCCTTAAAGAAACTAGATAACACTTACACTAAAACAGAATCCGAAACAAACAGCTTCCTTTTACAAACACACTTCCCAGGGTGCCACATCACAGACACCACCACTTGGGGTGTTTTTGATGAGGTTATGCCTACAGTTACAGACTGGTCAGTCGCACAGACAGTAGTAACAGGGGAGAGAGTTAAATGGGCTATAAATTCTTTCCAACCTTTTAAAACTGCAGGTCTAGATGGTATTGTCCCGGGGCTCTTACAATGCGTAGAGAGTTACATAAATGGTTCACTGATTCTCATCTTCAGGGCTTGTTTGGCCTTTCGGTTTGTGCCCCTGGCATGGAGAGAGGTCAGAGTTCTGTTTATCCCTAAACCGGGAAAGAAGGACTATACGGACCCTAAAGTATATAGACCGATAAGCTTAACTTCTTTCCTTCTTAAAACGTTGGAGAGGTTATGTGACCGGTATATTAGAGACAGCATACTAACTATTACACCACGACATCCACAACAACATGCTTACAGTTCGGGCAAATCTACAGAATCTGCCCTGCACAAAGTGGTAAGCACAATAGAGCAAGACATTAACAACAAAACGTTGTGTCTGGGCGCTTTCATTGACATTGAAGGAGCCTTTGACAAAACGAATTTCATAAGCATCAACGTAGCGCTACAGAAGCACGGTGTGGATTCGACTCTGATTGATTGGGTCATAAACATGTTGAAGCTTAGGGCGGTTCGCGTCGACCTAGGTGGAATCACCAGGAGTATGGTGTCAAGAGGGTGCCCACAGGGAGGAGTCCTGTCACCTCTACTCTGGAACATGGTTGTAAATGACCTAATCACAAAGCTAAATAACCAACACTTCCTCACGGTTACGCAGACGATCTGGCGATTCTTGTATCTGGACATTATGCCAGCTTGTCTTGTGACATCATGAATAATGCTCTAAAGATCGTAGACAGCTGGTGTACAGAATTTGGATTAACCGTGAATACAACGTGAACATTCTTGTAATGGTCACAAACTAAACAAACTTAGGTAGGTACACACTGCCCTACCTCTTCAATACTCAGTTGACCCTGACTGAAGAGGTAAAGTATCTGGGTAACACCTTAGATAGCAAACTCAACTGGGCTAAACACCTGGAGAGTAAAATAAACAAGGCTACTATCTCATTTTGGCAATGCAGAAGAATGATAGGGAGAACTTGGGGCCTGAGTCCAAAGATTACCTCATGGCTGTATAATACTGTGATCAGGCCTTCAATAACTTATGGAGCTCTTGTTTGGTGGCCAAGAACCAAACAGAGCACCACAGCTAGCAAGCTACAAAAATTCCAGAGGCTAGCTTGTGTGGCCGTAACTGGATGTATGAGAACAGTCCCCACGGCAGCACTTGAGGCATTACTTGGATTGCAGCCGTTACAGCTTCACATCCAACAGGAAGCTCCTGCATCTGCTTACAGGCTTAGGGCACTTAGTCTCTGGAAGCAAAACAAACAGGCATCACACACGAACATCATAGAGGAGTATGCAGAGGGAAACCCACTCATACTCTCCATCTACGATAGGGTGCCAAAACAACATAAATTCGTCAAAAGCTATAAAATACAACTATATGAGGAGTCTAGTGATAGTTCAAACACACATGAAGTTAGGATTTACACTGATGGCTCCAAAATGAAAACAGAGACGGGAACAGGCGCGTTCTCGGACGATCTAAATATACACATAGCAGCAACCCTGGGTTCACACAACTCCATCTTCCAGGCGAAATGTGTAGGTATAATCCAGGCGGCAACTGCAGTACTACGGAGAAAGGTAACTGATTTTAATATCAGAATACTCTCAGACAGTGCTGCAGTTCTCAGAGCTCTTCTGCAGAACTTATACTCCTCGGGGCTAATTATACAGTGCCACAATCTACTGGAGGAGGTTAGTAAAGACAACCGTGTTACTCTCCAATGGATAAAGGGGCACAGCGGATCTAGAGGTAATGATGCGGCTGATGTACTGGCTAGGCGAGGCTCGGACTTACGCGCGGTAGGTCCAGAACCGATGATCCCTTTGCCTTTCAGCCAAATCCGAGCATGGATCCGGCAGAGAACAAACAACCTGCATCAAAACTACTGGGCGAGTATTAAGGACTGCAGGCAGTCGAAGGAGGCATTCCCGGAGTTAAATCCGAGATTCTCCAGTAAACTCCTAAACCTTAAAAGGGATAAGCTCCGACAAGTCGTCGGAATAATCACCGGTCATTGTGCCCTTAATATAAATACCTATTTACTATAGGCATTACAGACAGCCCTCTGTGCAGAGGATGCATGGAAGCTAAAGAAACGGCCACGCATGTGCTCTTGGAGTGCAGTAGCGTGGCGAACCAGAGAGCGCATTTCCTGGGAACACCGGGAACCCTACAGAAGGCCTGCATCAGGATACAGGAGTTGCTGGCCTTCCTGGAGGACATCGGGTGGCTGCAGTGACTAGCAGTACCACCCATTACGCAAAAAGGGCCGACATACGGCCTAATTGCGGAAAAGTGCCCGCGCATCAACTATCAAGTACTTATCAAGTAAGTATCCATACTGCGCTGAAAACCAACGCGAAAACATTCTACTCACACACAATAAGAAAGGAGTAATCTTTCACATTACTCCTCTATAAAATGAGTATATTCTGTAAATCCAGAAAAATATCATATAAATAGAGCGAATACAGGATTATAGATCCATACCGTGCTGAAAACCAACGCCCAAACATTCTATACTCACACACCAATATCAAAAGAGAAAAGTATCCACATTACTCCTCCATAAAATGAGTATATTCTGTCAATCCAGAATAAATATCACATAAATAGAGTGAATACAGGATTACAGATCCATACTGTGCTGAAAATCAACGCCCAAACATTCTATACTCACACACCAATATCAAAACAGTAAAGTATCCACATTACTCCTCCATAAAATGAGTATATTCTGTCTATCCAGAATAAATATCATACAAATAGAGCGAATACAGGATTACAGATCCATACTGCACTGAAAACCAACGCGTAAACATTCTACTCACACACAATATGAAAAGAGTAATCTTTTCACATTACTCCTCTGTGAAATGAGTATATTCTGTCTATCCAGAATAAATATCATACAAATAGAGCGAATACAGGACTACAAATCCATACTGCACTGGGAGGGTTTATTCCATTCCACAACTCTTTTGTATGTGATCTGGGTTAACCCTAACCTGGCCACCTGTACGGTGAGCAGGTTTGGCAGATGGTTGCGGAAAGGAGCGCAGGTCGTGTAGACATCCGTAACAAGTCTAAAAAGTTCCTTCACGTGGTGCCGCCTGTTATTGGTCTGGTCCCTTAAGGAATAGATGTAACTAATACTTTTAGGCGTATTTATAGACTTCCTGTAAACCCAAACCATCCTATCCTATTCCAACCCATTTTCCCTATCCAATACGCTGCAGTGACGAGGTGGTCAGGTCACTGTGGGCCTGTTATCCTAAATGGAGGAGATAATAGGCGGTTGGGATGATCACCCACGTAACTCGGTTCTGTGCGTGGGGGGCCCGTATGGTAGGATGAAACAAACCTGGTGGCTGGATGGGGAGTTGGTCAAGGTACAGTACCTCTCTTCCGCAACACTCCTCTTTGGTGTGGATTTCAACCAAAACGGGGGGGTATGTACTAGCCATCCATACCTATCCAGCACTGGTAGTAGCCTTCAGCTCTACCTGGCGAGAATGGGAGGACTATGGGGTCTGCAGCCGGAGGTGTTCGTTGAGCTGCGCCATTGGATTGGGCGTAGTGTCGGACGAAGCGGCGTTGGGCTCGTGGACTCCTGGGAGACCCGTTCTATACCTTACCTAGTAGCCCTGGTATTGCAACCCAATACCCCCGGTGCGGGCTCCGTGGAGGGTGGGGAGCTAGGAAGGTGAATTCTTTAAAACAAACTGAGTATGGATGACGCTAATAACACATACAATCCACTTCAAACCACCCTGAGCGGGGAGTCGGTGAAGAACCTCGAGGCGACTTTTGCTGCCGATGAGGGTAACACTGTTGCCTGGACGGTCGTCAGACGGAGTAAAAAGGAGGCAAGGAATGTGGAGCAACAGTCATTGGCTGGAACCTCAAGCACCAGTGCCCCCTTCACCGGGGAGAACCGAGCCAAATGCCCCGCTAACGACTTCCGTGGATACATCCAGGGAGACTGCTGTGACCGTGGGTACAGGTAAGGGAAAGACACCCAAGCACATTGTACGCGAGGATCACAGATCCGAACCGAATGCCCCGCCAGCGACTTCCGTGGAATCGTCCGTGGTGACTGCTATGACCGCGGGCAGAGGTAAGGTGAAGAGATCTAAGCATGATAACAGGTACAATTGCAAGAAGCGAGCTGCTATATTGATTGCCAAATCGGCACAGGCTCCGGCCCGCAATGAGTCCAGCAAGCGTACGCGGTTGGATGACACGGTGTCGCCGAGAGGCGAACACAAAAAAGCGAAGTTGGATAGCTCCTGCCGTACCCAGGCTAGCTACGCGGATATTGTGCAGAACAAGCTCTGTGTAGCTGTGTCTAGGGCTGACAGCTTACAACTAAGCAATCAGCAAGTCGCCCTGGTGAAAAAGTTCCTGCAGAGTAGGATACTAGAGGGCGTCAAAAACCCTGCCAATACATTCTCCCCTAACTTCAGAGGCAAGCCCATCACTGCTGATGGAGCCCTAAAGTTGTGGTGCGAGAACGAACCTTCACTAAGGTAGCTTATAGAAACTATAGACAGCATACCAACAACGACAACATGTCCCAGGCTAGTGGTGAAGCAGCAGAGTGAGCTCACCAGGAGGGTGCGAGCGGCCCTGGCCCTTCCAGAGTGTGAAAACACTCTAGAGGATACCAACCTTGTTTTGGCGTATCAGAACAAGTGGGCCCTCGTAAATACCTGGAAGGTGTTCACGCACACAAGACTGGGGGATGGGACTCTGTTTTTGACTTTGGGGATTCCCGAGGACGTTGTTCCTATCCTTCTGGAACGTGATCGTAGGCTGGCCCACAACCTTGGGAATGTGTATGTCAGGTTCTACACAAAGGACGGTTCGTTAACGGACGAACCACCAAAGCGCGACGAGGGTCCCCCTGAGGAACCGGTGTCAAAACCGGGACCTAGCGGGACACAAGTCGGGAAGAAGCTAGTCCCAGCTTCAGCTGATGGTGCGGAGGGAGCAATCCCGGCCCCACCACTGCACTCCTCACCCCAGGCGTCAATTTCGGGGGAGGTGGACTATCCACATTACTCCTCTTCAAAATCAGTGCATTCTGTCAATCCAGAATAAAGATCACATAAATAGAGCGAATACAGGATAACAGATCCATACTGCGCTGAAAACCAACGCCAAAACTTTCTATACTCACACACTAGTATTTAACGAGTAAATTATCCACATTACTCCTCTATAAAATCTTTCGCCGCTCATTCATCCGAGCGTTATGTTTTACGCCAAATAAAACACGACTATCATAACATTGTTTCATTAATGAATTAATCACGTAAAAACGGCAACATAACGGAAATGAGCTATCATCTAGTTTCGGAATACCAGCATCCGGCCGTTATCAAAGGAATGCCAGGGAGAAATGCAGTAGTTATACACTTTTACTGTTTAATTTTAAAGAAAAAACGCGTTATTACCGTACACATAGATCTTGGAAACGAGTATTCATTCAAAGCACAACACTGTAGTTTTAATTGCTTTTCGCTTCCACCTTCTTACGTGAACTACCGGTAGTACCACGGGTAAGTCGCGAATTATTCGAGGATCTCATACACCCATATAGGTAGAATACATTTACACTTTAATAGATCCATGGACGTATTACGTAGCATACAACCAAGAAACAGGATTAGACCCAAGAAAACCGCCAAGTGCGTGACGGACATGCATACACTTATATAGGGTTTTGTAGCCAGGATTCTTAGCTACACAACTATGAAAACCTCATTGTAATCAGTCCTCGTCTATACTTATAATAAAACAAATAAGTACGAAAAAGTCTGTACAAAGAAGATAAATGGTCTAGGCTAGGGTACTTAAAATAAGCTACTGAACATTTTCATTTTTTTAAATCGTGTTTTTTTGTTTGTTTGTCTATATATTCGCGCATCACGTAAAAACTGCTGGACCGATTGCGATGCAGTTTTCATTGTTGGATAGCTTAGGGTTAGATTAAAAACTGGGGTACTTGGTGTCTCAATCCGATGAGTAGAAGCCGAGCAATAGATAAAAAACTTTTTGCCGGCTTAAAGAATTTTCATGAAATGTTGGTATATTGGTATTTTAGGTCTTGGAATAGCACAGAGTACTTTTAGCGTAGGAAATGACCACGCGTGTGAGGCCGCGGGCACAGCTAGTTATATTATATATTTTGTAATTTTATTCTCTTTACTTTTCAAGTAAGGGAGTCAATCAAAAATGTTCAATATTTTTGTAGTTTGTATTTTTGTAGACAGGTAAAAAGATGTATGTATGTCAAATGAGAGGGCTGACCTCTGTGTCAGTTGCCTTAGTGTTTGTGTTAGCCACGTTTATAGGGCCTGCGTCACTGACGACTATTCGAAAGTAATGGCTCTGACGGTGAGAGCCAGCCATGATGGAGTCAGTGGCGGGTTGGGTATGAGAGCCAGCCATGATGGAGTCAGTGGCGGGTTGGGTGTGAGAGCCAGCCATGATGGAGTCAGTGGCCGGTTGGGTCTGAGAGCCAGCCATGATGGAGTCAGTGGCGGGTTTGGTGTGAGAGCCAGCCATGATGGAGTCAATGGCGGGTTGGGTGAGTCACCCACCCCGCCACCGACTCCATGATTTATTCGCGAATTAATTCACGAACTCAATTAACATGTTCTGAAAGTAAAACAGTTTGCTTACAATTTATTTAAGTTCGCCAACTCCCACTCCTCGATAAACATTTTACTTGAGATTTGTTATGCGGGCCGGGGTGGCTCTGATTGCGTCACCTGCGAGAAGGGTGGCATAACCTTACTGATTACTTCTCAGTTTGACTTGCCAATAAATATTATCATTTGATTGGTAATATAAAGAAAAGTAATTTAATAATGATTTAAAATAATTATTGTTTTGTTCTATATTCTAGTACTAGCTTTCCCGTCCGCGAGTTTGTCCGCGCGCACTACTGCTTATCGCGAAAAAAAGCATCCTGTGTTCTTCTAGGATATCAAAATCCTATGTAAACGTAGGTATAGCACCAATGCTCTTAAAGTTTTTTGACAGACTTGTTATTTCGTTTTCATGGCAACCGTTCCTTACAGCGAGCAATCAAAATTTACCCGTTTTCCCGTGAAAACTTACAATTTTCCGGGATAAAAAGTATCCTATGTTTTATTCTAGGGTTAGCTATCTACTTTCCAAATTTCATCAAAATCCGTTTAGCCGTAATCGCGTGAAAGATCCCCAAACAAACAAACAAAATGACAACGTTTCACTTTTATATATTGGTATGGATATACAAAGACTGCCTATTAGTTTATAAGTAAGTCTCAGAGAATATGTGACAACCCTAAGAATAATAATATTCGAAGTTACAACCCCAATCCGATCATAATTAAAGGACTATGCCAGATCTGCACAGTGACTTAGGCTCAATTTAAAATTATCGCGGACACAACTGAATAGTATTTTTATTTTTAAAGCATTATGTTAAAAGCTTTTGTATGTTATTAGTTTTATCTGGGAACTTTTCAAAAATAAGTTATGTGGAAATAAAGTTAACTTTTGTGGTTATGTGACTTTCGTTAGATTATGACACTGTTTATGGTCAAGGGAATAATATAGCCAAGATAAATATTAAAATCTAATATTAAACTGATATATTATGTAGGTACATACACTTTACGATCATGTTTAATATAATTTATAAAGTATTATTACTTATCTATACCTGCTATAGTAGAAGGCACTTAGGTACTCAATCTGAAATCGAACCCTGGGCCTTCTCGGCTCTTGTCATGAGCTTGATACCTAAACCACTGAAACATTTATACAACAAATAATGAATTAACGTATAAGCAGAATAAAAAATACGAATGCGTTTATTGTTGTTATTTCTAATATCATAAAATAATGTACTGAAATGATTTCTATTAGAATAAACTAAGATCGCATGTAGTTTTTTCCATTGGTTTTGTTTATCGATTTATTAATAGTTTATTTGCACTAATTACGAGTCAACCCTATTATTATACAGTGTCAACCCTATAATTAGCAATTAGTATCAATTCACTGCAATTTCCGGTCATTTCTATTCATTTTAATTCTAATTTTTTTAATAACAGTTTCTGAAAGTTATTATTTTACTAAGAATTAATTACATTATTTTATGTGGTCAATAATGTGGATAGATTTCGTGTCCGCAGCATTTAACTTTTAAAAGTCTTGCACAGCTATTTCCAGTCATTTCTATTCATATTAATTGTTTTTATTTTAATAACAGTTCCAGAATGTTATTGTTTTAATAGGAATTAATTAAATTATTTTAAATAGTCAATAATGTAGATAGATTTCGTGTCCGCGGCATTTAATATTTAAAAGTCTTGGAAGCCGAAAGCTGGCATACTCCTTTCGTTCTCGCAGAGAAACTTATCTTGAATAAAATAACGAAAACCTATAGACAGGGTCAGCAATGCATAAAAAAATTGGTTAAACCATTTATTGTGATGTTAACAAGCCAAAATACACTAAAAATAGGTATAAATAATAAAAAAAAGAAGCTTTTAAGACCTTTTTTAATGAATGTCACTTTATATGGTTTTATTTATAAATATTTTCTTACATAATTTTTATTGCATTTTCACTTTCTAAGTTTTAAAGTATTTTTTATATCTTTCTATTTGGTTTGTAAGCTACCCTGAAAGTTACTGCCGGATAGGTAATCGGGAAGTGCTCGAAATTAGGATTGCATGATTCCAGAACACACAAAATACATAGATACATACATACATACAAGTGATAAAAAAAAAACTTTCATGGCCTCTATGAATTTCGAACTCGGAAATGACCCCAGACCAAGATCAAACCACATATATAACAGTGTTGGCAGATTTCAGTAAAAAGTTACTAAAAGGCCAAAGGGCCTCAGTTAGGCAAAGGGCTATCTGAGGGTAATATGCTGGTCGACTACAGAGAATTTTCGAATCCGAACCCGACCATTTCCACAACAAGGTTTTTTTGAAGAAAATTAAACTACCTTAACAGAAAAAAAACCCTGGGCAATAGATTTGCTGTTCCTATAAAAATAATCATAATCAGATGATTTAATTAAATTTAAAACATTGTCAAGTACCTACACAGGTAACCTCCGTAACCTATTTAAAAACATTCTACTTATCAAAAGTAGCTTAAACACATACAAATTTGATTTAAAACATGTCTTTTTAAGAGAACATCCCATAAATATTCATTCATTCATTCATTTATTCATTCATAGCTTTTATGTCTATCACGTTTAATAAAAAGAAAACTACTTCAAATGGGTTTAGGAGTTGCAATGGCATAGGACTATACTAAATCATCATCACTAGATCACACAATGGCATAGGACTATACTAAATCATCATCACTAGATCACACAATGGCATAGGACTATACTAAATCATCATCACTAGATCACACAATGGCATAGGACTATACTAAATCATCATCACTAGATCACACAATGGCATAGGACTATACTAAATCATCATCACTAGATCACACAATGGCATAGGACTATACTAAATCATCATTACTAGATCACACAATAAATAATAGTAATTCGAAACTGGATGAAGAGAGCTGAAGACCGAGCTCAGCGGCGTGCATTAGGAGAGGCCTACGTCCAGCTGTGGACAAGAACAGGCTGATGATGAACACATAATTGGTCGACACTATTCATATAAGAGTTTCTAAGAGCCTATTTGCGAAATGAAAGCCACTTGTTAAGTTTCAAAAGTATAAAGTTTAACACATTTTCGTCCGCCATTTAGAAGGCCCTATGGCCCTGTAAGTCTCCCTCGGTACCTACATGTTACCAACTTAAAATAAACACGCATTCCCTTGAAAAAGTTCGGGCGCTCAAAGGTAGCAAAATTGTGGAAGTTTTCCTTTTAGTTTAGGCCCAGTTTGCGTTAAATAATCAAAATGTATCTACCGTGCGTGGCGGAGCGCCCTTTAATTCTGGGTTACGTTCGTGGTTAAATTATATATTCCAACTGCATTAAAATTAAATTAAACCTGCATAATTTTTGCCAGTGTGTCGTTCGTGCTCGAAGTTTTGTTAAACAAATCTCATTTTCCTTACCAACGTCTAATAATGAGGGACAACTTCAGCACAGACAGCCGTACCATCCCTTCTCACCCGTGGGGCTGTGAGGACCGGCTAAGGGTATTCAGGGAAAGGGCAGCATTGTCCTGTGTATCACCAACTGCTGCAATCACCAACAGCCTGCCAAGCGCGGTAGGCAGACAGTAAGCAACTCCTCGTTGTGGTGCTCTAAGGCTCTAGGGAGTCCACAGCTGAACATCGACCGTTCAGCTGTGGACATGGTCAGGATACAATGTAATATAAGAACTCTTTATGTAGTCAATATTGACTAGCTGTTTCCGCGCCTTTGCCCATGTGGTCATTTTTTCTGTATTAAAAGTATCATATGTAATACCAATTAACTATCCATACCAATATATAAAAGGGAAAAGTTGTCCGTTTGTTTGTTTGCTTGGGGATTTTAACGGGATAACGGCTGGACCGATTTTGATAGAATTTGGAATGGAGATAGCTTATACCCTGCTACATAGGACACTTTTATCCTGGAAAATGGCAAAAAAAAAATGATTACTCGCTGTAAGAAACGGTTGCCATGGAAACGAAATAACGAGTCTGTCATAAACGATAAACTGTAGTAGTAACTGTAGGTGGAAAAGCTAGTAATAGATAAAAATTCGTTCAGCCATCAAATAGTTTTCTATAGATTGCTCGGCTTCTACTCGTTCGGCTCGGCTTCGTAATGTATACCAAATTTTAAGGCAAAACCTAAGCTTTATAACAGTGAAAATCACATTTCAATCAATCCAGCAGTTTTTATATGATCATACATCCAGACAGACAAACAGACAGACATGATTTAAAAAAAGTTATGTATGTTTCAGTGGCTCATATTATTATGTCTTCGACAAATTATATTCCAATTATTTTATTTGTACAGCCTTTTTGTTTGTTACTGCTTTATTATAAGTACTAGCTGATGCCCGCGGCTTCGCACATGGCTTTATTTCTCAAGGTTAACAAGTTTGCTCTTTGTGCTATTCCAGGACTTAAAATACCAATATACCAACATTTGATCAAAATTCCTTCAGCAGTCAACAATATTTTTATCGATTGCTCGGCTTCTACTCATCGGATTGGGAGACCAAGTACCACCGTTTTTAAGTCGAGCTCTAAGCTATCCAGCAATGAAAACCGCATCGCAATTGGTATAGGATTTTTTACGTGTTACACGAACAAACATACAGACAGACAAACATGATTTAAAAAAAATGTATATTCTTGTTCAGTAGCTTATTTTATGTACCCGAGACCTTCTTTTATTATCTTCTTTGTACAGACTTATTCGCACTTATTGCTTTATTATAATTATAGATAGATTGATTACGATACGTTGGGCGGTCTTAGTGATCTCTACCAGAGATCTATGTATTATCGTAAGTATTGCAGGATCCCCATCACAACGGCTCCATTGCTGGCCACGTGACCAAAAGGCAAACCATTCACCAAAGCTTTGGGTTGATTTCACACCGCCGATTTCCGTGCTACATCGGCATTCACCATTTTCTCCGACAATAATGGTATGCAATGTACGAAAATAGCACAAGTTGCCAGCCCGATGCACACGTATTGAATGTGTACTGTTATATAACGGTAACAGGCCGATGTCTGTACAACAAAAGTTTAAAAATAAATGAGGAGACTAGGAGATTGTTTGCCTGATTAGATTCTAAGAGCCGGCAGTGCCACCAAGAAATTTAAATTGCAAATCTGTGAGCTCGCCAGCGCCTTCGTCATCCTATTATGCTGTGCCAATCTTCCCCCTTCAATTACATTATAATATATGCGTTTTTGCCGCCAACCGGCAATCTTCAAACGATGACAAAGCATTATTCATTTCACAAGAAGAAAACATTACCTTCGATGAAAACAAATAAAGTACAAGCACTTAATACTTACTATTATTCAAAATGCGATCACGCGACTATTTGTGGAGTGCGTGTCGCGTGGTACAAAACTGTTCGTCACAGTTCGTCATCAAAAGATCGCAAGAGATATTGTGCCATCCTTTTTCCACACGCATTAACCCGTATAGATTGCCTGTTCACTCCACGCAAAAATTTACCTGTTACGCACACAAGCGTGTGTCAGCGCGCGTAGTCGATTAGTTACGGCTCAAAACTATGGATAGCGGCTTTTTACTTTTTATGATGATTAAGTTTAGTTACCTATTTGCCAATTAAAGAAGCCGTCTCCACTATAAGCGGACCATGCGCGGAGTTTTTAAATCGCGCGGAGTTTTGGTGGAACATGAATCGGGCGAACTTAGTGAATCATTATTTGTTTCTTTCATCAAAGGAAATAACGACAACAGTCGTAAGCTAAACCTGGAGAATGTTGAATAATTTATCACCAAAAATTGCGCATGTTGAATGTTTCAGAAAACAATTCGTGCTGTTATTGGTTTTCGGAATTAGCAACATTCCGAAAACCAAACGTCAACAAATTAGCGGAGAGCTCATTTGAATTCCATACAAATTTATTATACCCAAGTCGCAACAATTACTTTTGTACTGTTTTAGAATTTGTCATCGCTTACACGACAACAAACATGCTACAAACTAGCGTGGATGTGATGTTGGATGGTCATGATGGTGATAAGTATCCTATGTATGAACTAGACCTCAAGCATATATATACCAAATTACTTCAAAATCCGTTCAGTCACATCATCCGTTTCACGAACAAACTTTTGCGTTAAAATGTAGTGTTTGATATTATTATTGTACAAACATAATGTAGTAAATTTCTAAGCAGGCGTCAATCATAATACATTACAAACATAATATTATTGAACCAGACATGTCCAAGAACTTCTTTCTCTTTCTCTCTAAAGGAAGGCCTGAGTCCTAGTATCCCGGATCTTCGGTGTGACAAGTAGCAGCTTCAATTCTAAATGATAAGCATGTGGAACAAGTAGCAGCTTCAATTCTAAATGATAAGCCTGTGGAACAAGTAGCAGCTTCAATTCTAAATGATAAGCCTGTGGAACAAGTAGCAGCTTCAATTCTAAATGATAAGCTTGTGGAACAAGTAGCTGCTTCAATTCTAAATGATAAGCATGTGGAACAAGTAGCAGCTTCATTTCTAAATGATAAGCTTCTGGAACAAGTAGCTGCTTCAATTCTAAATGATAAGCATGTGGAACAAGTAGCAGCTTCATTTCTAAATGATAAGCATGTGGAACAAGTAGCAGCTTCAATTCTAAATGATAAGCAAGGCCTTCAATTTGATACCCATATTGTAATTTGCAAAGTTTTTTTTTTAATTTGTTAATTGTGCCATACTGCCGCCATATTGAATGTTTTCAAAAAATATATAGTCTATGTTACTTGCGGGAATGTAAGGATTCTAACGATACCCCATTCCTCAAAATCTGTTCAGGTATTTAAAAGTTATGGTGGAATAAAGAAACTCACATACATACATGAATGCTAAAAAACAATACACTCCTTTTTTGGGCAGTCGTGTAATAAAGGGGCAAAGCACAAATTTTATTTTTATTTTATTTTATTTATTTATTAGCACACAAAACAGAAAGTAATCATTACATGATACATTTTAAGTGTAAGTGTTATGATCTAGATTACATTCCAAATAATATGTACGCCTAGAAGCTTATTAGTTTAAATTTAGAACAAATGAAGTAGCTTAGAGGAATATAACATACTAAAAGGAATTATTGTGAACTTATTAGTTTAGTTTTGTCAGTATTCAAAGCCGCACTTCAATTGACGTAGCGTTGCCACAGAGTATTAAACTATGTAGGTTAATAGACTGCGGTCTTGTGTTGTCTAGATAGTTTTTTAATTACATAGTAGTGTAGCAGTTTCTTTAGTGACTAGAGGTTGTTCGTCTGCCTGTTACAGTTGCGCGCCACCCAGAACTTTAGTGACTAGAGGTTGCTCGTCTGCCTGTTACAGTTGCAGCGCCACCCAGAACTTTAGTGACTAGAGGTTGCTCGTCTGCCTGTTACAGTTGCGCGCCACCCAGAACTTTAGTGACTAGAGGTTGCTCGTCTGCCTGTTACAGTTGCAGCACCACCCAGAACTTTAGTGACTAGAGGTTGCTCGTCTGCCTGTTACAGTTGCAGCGCCACCCAGAACTTTAGTGACTAGAGGTTGCTCGTCTGCCTGTTACAGCTGCAGCGCCACCCAGAACTTTAGTGACTAGAGGTTGCTCGTCTGCCTGTTACAGTTGCAGCGCCACCCAGAACTTTAGTGACTAGAGGTTGCTCGTCTGCCTATTACAGTTGCAGCGCCACCCAGAACTTTTGTGACTAGAGGTTGCACGTCTGCCTGTTACAGTTGCAGCGCCACCCAAAACTTTAGTGACTAGAGGTTGCTCGTCTGCCTGTTACAGTTGCAACGCCACCCAGAACTTTAGTGACTAGAGGTTGCTCGTCTGCCTGTTACAGTTGCAGCGCCACCCAGAACTTTAGTGACTAGAGGTTGCTCGTCTGCCTGTTACAGTTGCAGCGCCACCCAGAACTTTAGTGACTAGAGGTTGTTCGTCTGCCTGTTACAGTTGCAGCGCCACCCAGAACTTTAATGACTAGAGGTTGTTCGTCTGCCTGTTACAGTTGCAGCGCCACCCAGAACTTTAGTGACTAGAGGTTGCTCGTCTGCCTGTTGCAGTTGCAGCGCCACCCAGAACTTTAGTGACTAGAGGTTGCTCGTCTGCCTGTTACAGTTGCAGCGCCACCCAGAACTTTAGTGACTAGAGGTTGTTCGTCTGCCTGTTACAGTTGCAGCGCCACCCAGAACTTTAGTGACTAGAGGTTGTTCGTCTGCCTGTTACAGTTGCAGCGCCACCCAGAACTTTAGTGACTAAAGGTTGCTCGTCTGCCTGTTACAGTTGCAGCGCCACCCAGAACTTTGGTTGCACAATGTTGCGCGTCACTGCACTGCGCTCGTCACCCTGACTCATTGGTTGTGAAGACTCATTGCCCAGCATAGAAGTATTTGCCCAGTAATTTCGCTGGGAACATTGCCCTTCAAACCGAAAAACAGAAATGTTTACACACTAATGATTGGCCGTTGAATCCATACAAATATATAAAAGTGAAACGTTGTCTGTTTATTTGTTTGTTTTTTTGGGGATCTTTCATGCGTTTACGGCTGGACGGATTATGATGAAATTTAGAATGGTGATAGCTAATACCCTGTAATAAAACATAGGATACTTTTATCCCGGAAAATTGTAAGTTACTACGGGAAAACGGGAAAATGTTGATGTCTCACTGTAAAGAACGGTTGCCATCACAGAATGGTCTGTGCTTGCCAAACGAAATAACAAGTCTGTCAAAAAACGTCAAGAGCATTCGGCTATACCTACTTTTGCATTGGTTTTTGATACCCTAGAAGAAAATTGGATGCAATTTTTCGCGATAAACAGTAGTCCGCGCTTACGAAGTCGCGGGCGGGAAAAGTAGTATTAAAATAAAAGTGTGGTACTTCCCCAGGCGGACTCTTCGTAGGAGACCTACCACTACAAAATCAGATCATAGTGTGAACAGTAAATAAAAATATAGATATCAAAGCTCCAGATGACGGAGGGTTAAATGACGAAAGGACATTATCAATATTTGAGATCAAACGAAATATTTTACACGTTAAATAGTAGGGTAATCGTTAAAGTTACACGAATCTACTAACCGTTTTAGAATACAACCATTTGAAAAGAACTGCATCATTAAAATAGTACAGATTAAAATGATCAATCAGCGAGTTATTCTAAGCTATAAAGTGAAGTCGGACGATTTGGTTAAATTAATTGGCTATTTCTGTAACGCATACCACAAGCAATGAAAACAAAATTAGAAAAAAAGATGAGCCTTAAACTTTCCAATTCCAGTAATTAATTTCCACACTAAAAAAAGGTCCGCAGCGTTTCACTTTGTTATTTTTTACCATCAGCCTAACACAGATATTTGTTACAAAGCCTTGGGGGAACATGGTACATTTGGGGGAACATGGTATATTTGTCCCGTTTCCCAGATAGAACCACCATAAACTCGCGCGTAGATAACAGGGTAAAACTACTGTTTGGGAAGGATCCTCCCGAGGGAAGAAAAATATTCCGTCGTATAGCCACAGTAACCTTACAGTAGATATCATACAAAGGGATAAAAGATCACTCACTGAAACGGCTATTATTTTATTACTTGCAGTAAAAATATTTATGAATTAAAACTTAACACGTTCCCTGTCCTAAACTAATAAGCAAAAGTCCCGTAAGTAATATTTCCCTGATACTCATATGGTTCATGATCGTCGAGAGACATTAATTTACTTCTGCACACACAAGAGTAGTCTTTGTAGTGCGAGTGCAAATATATTGCCTCAGTCCAAGACCATCTACTAGTTCGATCATAGGACAATACTGCCTGTCAAAAATTTAGCGAAAGGAAGGACAACAAAACTGTCTGAAAACGATGCAGTGCATGCTACGAATAGTCTTAGTAAGTCCCAGTGTTTTTCTTTGCTGTATGATCTAACTAGCACGTCCAATGCAAAAATAGTACAGTCCTAGCACGTTCCCTGGAATTATTAGCTATATAAATTTGACACACATATGGCTCATGAACTTATTAGTGATTTCCAAACCTACGTTTCCTGAGCCATATGTGGTTCAGCGGACAGGGAACGTGTTAAGGTTGCGGCGGCGGTGCGGATGCGGAAGGTGGAAATATCTTACAATAATAAAATAATTTTCGAATTATGTTTGCATGGACAATTCATAGTATATTCACAGTGGTGTAGGACACCCGCCGGCCAGGTGACAGAGGCTGGCAGCAACTGGTTGAGAAGAGCCGAAGATTGGTATCAGTGGCTTTCGCTAGGAGAGACCTACGTCCAGCCGTGGACGATTATAGGCTGATGATGATTATACTTGTTCGCCGGCCACTTAAAATCGCAAACGCTTGCTTGCTGCCCTAGTTAACAGTTGACACCGTTTGCGTTACTTCGAAAGAGTATCTGTTTTACTGGCGTAACCAATTGCAACCCATTTATGTATACTGGAGCTATGACGTCATCCACGCCATGACAGAAAGAGCGTTTTGGCGGAAGTAATTTCATCTTTTACTATGGATTTTACTGAAAATCAGATTACAAGAAGTTTATGAGAAAATGAAAATATTAGCGACGACAGCAGACGTAGACGCTATCAATAAAATTGGTAAATGAAATACCATGGCACCTAATGTTTTTATAGAAAGTGTATTACAGAAACCGGTCGGAGTCAATTTTAGGAATTAGTCATCCGTTTAGTGATACCAGTGCACACTACGCAATGCATTTGTGTGCGTAAATAAAATACTTTTTAAGAAAGGATCCCACTGTTTGTTAACTCTGTGTCCTATGATAACGTGACCCATATTTCGAATCTCTATTGCGTTGATTTAGAAGGGTCTAGTCCAGTCGGAGTAAATCAAGCAAGAACCGCTGTCGTCAGCTCTAACATTATATTTTATTTTTATTTGTGGAAAACAATGTCGAAGAAAATGTTGTAGCTGAGGACTTAAGCGATATAAAATAAATATTTTATTTTATTCTGCAAAAACGGACAAGTCGAGGAACCCCTGAGGGAAGGCAAAATATACACTCGCATTTTGTACTCTAAATTTATGTTTTTACGAGCTGCGCCCCGCGGCTTCACCCGCATGAACAATAATAAAAAAACGATTTTACCTAAACTACCCTAGTTTAGACGTGAACAAACAAAAAAACTATTATTCAAATCGGTCGAGCCATTTTCGAGTTTTTGCAGGACTATCGCACGGCATTTGATTTTTATATATATTTAAATAAATAGATAAAAGATAAATAGAAATATATAGCCTAGCGGTTTACTAGTGCGACTTAGAATCCAACGATACAGGGTTCGGTCCTAAGATCCGCACTAATGACTTTTCTAAGTTATGTGCGGTTTTACATCGCTCCGTGCTTTGGAGGGCACAGACAGGTTAAGCCATTTCAGAGGCCCTTGGGAGTCCTGACAAACAGAGGCCAGTACTACCTAATACGTCAAGCAAGCAATGTAATTCGTATTGTGCGCCCGTGTGGGCCCATCTTAAAAATAGATGCAGCCCTTCAACCCTTCTTACTGTGATAACCAGCACAAAGAGTTCAGGGAATGGTCAGCAACAATTCTCAGTGTAAATCAACCACTACTGCGAACACTAAAATGACGTAGTATGGTGATTATGGCCCATGTTTAGACGTGAACGTATTGGGGCTGATGATGCGATGTGATATGATGATGTAAAAACTCAATGAATATTATATTTTTCTTAATATAAACTTTTATATCATCTGATCATCAGCCTCCATCGATCCACTGTTCGAGATCTTTTGTTAAGCGCTAATTTTTCCGGCTTAAACTGTCCTCCCAGTACGACACAGTGATGGGCAATCATTGGTATGCAGACTATAACATCTGCCCTCCTGGCAGGTGTGGTGGTGGTAGCCTGGTGGTCTGCCAGCTGTCCCTTTCGATCCTCTCGCACACTACTACACTATTACTCTATTATTGTTTTGATACGTTGTATTTTTTATTATTAAAAGCTTTTATTTTATGTATAACTAGCTGTGCCCGCGGCTTTGCCCGCGTGGTCATTTCATTTAAAAGTAGCCCACACGTTTTATTCCAGGACCAAAAGCCAAACCACCACCAGACCAGTTGTAGGTTTGGTCCAGAGGACCAGGAGGACCAGGACCAAACCTACAAAGTACAATATTATGCTACATTTCTTCAAAATTCGTTCAGCCGTCAAATAGTTTTTTATCGATTGCTCGGCATCTAATCATCGGAATAAGGCACTGCCTTGCCTTTTTATAACGCATATTCTGTGAAGTACGGCACTCCGTACTTCACAGAATATGCGTTATAACACACTTGCACTTCTATGACACTTCATAGAAGTGCACGTATTGCAATGAAATAAACGCATATAATAAAATATGAAATAAACGCTAGAATAAACGCACCGCGTTCCACTGCAAGGCAGTGCGTGCAAGGCCTAAGATACCAAGTACCCCAGTTTTTAAATCAGCGCAAGGGCTTGAGAGCAGGGCCTCGATTCTGTATGACCACGCCACCTGCGTGGAATTAGGGAAGGTGGGTATTTACGCGACCAGGTTTTAAACCAGGTTTTGGCTTGTAAGTACGCCGCCCTGGTTCCCTGGTCGCCCCGTCCGCACCTACATACTCGGTGGCAAGTTCGGCATGGCTTCGGCTGAGTTCGGCAGCACTCGGCCAGCCGGGTCACAAGAAGCTAGGTGGCCGATACATCGCTCAAAAAACTTGCAAGGCTTCGAAGTTTTTTTAAGCAAACACAATTGTGCTCTATATTTACATAAGCGCACGGGTCAATTTCCTATGCAAGTTTTTTTTACTTTCAATTCTACGCTTCCAAGTGCTTTTTTCGCAAACACGATTGTGCTCCTTATTTATATGGACACGAAGATCAATTTCCTATGCAAGTATTTACTACTTTCAAGTTGAAAGTATTTTGAACCCTGGTTTTTATAATGAAAGATTCATGACATGAATGAGTTAAATTTATTTTTTTAATTAATAAATTACTATTTTACTATATATAATTCAATTAATTTCGCTGCGCGTTTTACAACTGAAGTCGACTTATTCTATCAAAAACCACAAAAAACATGTCATTGAGTAAAGAAAATTATCTCCGAAGGCTTGTACTATTATTTATTCTGTGCCGAAGGTAAGGTGGCACAGATTAGAGAGTAATTAAGGTGGTGAGGTAAATTCGATGGGGCATCAAGGGTAGGTTATTATTATGAGGTCCATACGAACAAATTTTAATGCAATGAAACATTGTGTTCTTAGTACAAATTATTTTTTATGATGTTTCACAGAACGACGTACTTTAACTGGCTCTTAATAATTACCTACCCTACCTACCTACTTTTTGAGCTTTTTCAACACGATATGAGGATTGATTTGAAAAAGTAAAAGTTTTCTATACTTTCTCTGTGAAGAGCAATACATGTACCTACCTCTGTATGTACACATTTCAATACCGACAACCACAGTAATCTGTGCCGACAACAAACCATTTTGCCAGCAAGACATTATGAAGAAACCTCCGATATAATTATATAATTATGTAGGTACGTAGGTAGTACATTATAATATCTCAATGGAAGAAACATGATAAAAAAACGTAGTACCTATAATGTATATACATACTCAGAAAACTTGCAACGCTTCGAAGTATTTTTTACGCAAAAGCAATTGTGGTCTTTATTTATGCATACCCACGGATCAATTTCCTATTCAATTATTTTTTACTTTCATTTCAAAAGAGCGATGGTGGCCTAATGGTTCTATAGTACAATTTAGAATCCAACGGTACCGGGTTCAAAACCTAAGCTCCCGCACCAATGACTTTTCGAAGTTATGTGCGGTTTTCCATCGCTCCGTGCTTCGGAGGGCACGTTAAGCTGTCGGTCTCGGCTGTTATTGGTTAATAGCAGTCGTTAAGCCATGTCAGAGGCCCTCGGGCGGCCTGACAAACTCTGACATCAGAGGCCAGCACTACCTCATACGACAAACAAACAATTTCAAGGCTTCAGAGTACTTTTTCACACACGCGATAGTGCTCCTTTTATATATAGAGACAAAGATCAATTTGCTATGCAAGTATTTTCTACTTTCAAGGCTTCCAAGTACAAACACATAGAGATAGATAGAGATAGGTATTTTGAAAACACGATTGTCCTCCTTATTTATATGACGGCAAAAATCAATTTCCTATGCAAGTATTTTCTACTTTCAAGTCTTTAATCTGTTTCTACAGAAAGCACTTGAAAGTATTTTGAACCCTGGTTTTTCGCCCTGGTGTTTGAAGATGGACGTACTTGAAAGCCCTGGTGCTGGATATTGCGAGTATGACCCATGCCTACGTGGAATTTGTTCGTGATTCCAATTTCCACTTAGGCAGCGAGGAATTAGCGTCTTAAAATTATAGAATTAGGCCCCTGGAGGTCGTGCTAGTGCTAGTGTGGGCCGAATCCGAAAGACCTGATAAATTTGAATTTAGCGGGACCCTTGGTTTGCTGGAATGAAATGATTGCGTGTTTTAAGGTCAATCAGCGCCATCTAGTTAAATCGGAGGGAGAACTTTGATGCCTTTGGTTTATTCGCTTGAGTTGTTGATGCCATTGTGCTATCTATACTCGTACCAAACTCGTACTATACCATCTCGATTACCTCAGCTAGCAAACATAAAAAACCGCACCTAAGTCGGACCATTCGTTTGGATAGCTCCCATTATATATATTGTTTTCAAACAAAACTTGACGGTTTACTTCAGGAAATTACATAAGCCTTAAAAAAATCAAAGAAAATGTAAAAAAAGGCACAAAATATGTAAATGCTTATAAATATTGAGGCAAAACATTCATAGCAGCGCGTGGATTCGATCCATGTACCTCTGGGTTGCGAGCCAGACACCGCTTCTACTGTGCCACTCTGACTTGTGGCATAGGTACCGAATTTACGGTACCGTTTTATAAACGGATGTGCAATTATTATTCCTTTCAGATTAACATAACTTTAGACTCATATCCCGCAGGAATCCCGTATTTATTCGTGATTAAAAGTATCATTCATTTTAACACATACTATAAACTTTGACTGTGCCAAGTTACTTCAAAATCCGTACGGTAGTTTCAGCGTGATATGTGTTTTTTTTTAAATAACTTTCAACCCCTATCCTGCGGGAACCATTGTTTTTTTCGGGATAAAAAGTATTCTAAATGTTAATCCATAACATAAGATATTATGTGCCAAGTTGCATCAAAATCCGTCGGGTAGTTTCTGCGTGATGCGTGTTCAAAGAGACAGACAGACAGACAGACAGACAGACAGACAGACAGACAAAAAAAAACATTTTGCACTCCATATCGATTTTGAAGTTCATCTCAATTAAAATTTTCAAAAAATATTTAATGTACAGATTTAGCCCAGTTACAGTTTTATTATAGTATATAGATAGATGTTCATGTATGTATGTATTTTGTCTGTCCTGGAATCTTGCAAATCAAATTTCGAGCACTTCACTTTTTTTTTTCTTTTTTTTATGGCGGACTAGGCAATCGTTTGACCACGATCTCACCTGATGGAAAGCGATAATGTGGTCGAAGGTGTAGCACGCTTGCCTAGTAGATACCCATTCACTCTTGACTTGAACACACCGGGGTTATAATTTACCGGAAGCACTGACGAGGGCAGGGC
This sequence comes from Alsophila aescularia, assembly GCA_946251855.1. Taxonomy (NCBI): domain Eukaryota; kingdom Metazoa; phylum Arthropoda; class Insecta; order Lepidoptera; family Geometridae; genus Alsophila; species Alsophila aescularia. The sequence goes on from OX276385.1 coordinate 41,580,772, forward strand.
AATCCACTCCTTTGCAGTTCTTATAATAAATGAAGAAGCGTAACGCTTCGTTCTTGTGCGAGATATTTCAACCATGAAAGGGTGGCCGCTTTGCTGATCGTCTAGTCGTACGGTGATGGAAAGGTGATGGGGGAATCAGGTTGTGCAGTTCTTGTGCACACTCTCCATAGTGCAATCTGTAGAATACCGCCAGGCTTGCTACCTCACGTCGATGCGCCAGACTTTGAAGCTTACACTTTACCAGAGTGACATCCCCAATGAGCCTGATAGCACGTCTCTCAATTGAATCCAAAGACTCGAGCTGATACTTGGCAGAACCATCCCAGAGGTGGCAGCAGTACTCCATACAAGATCGGACCTGTGCTTGATAAAGATTCAAAAGCTGTCCCGGTGTGAGTACCGCCTGACCTTAGACGAAATACCAAGTTTTTTTGCAGCTACCTTGGCTTTGGATTCAATATAAGACCCAAAATTCAGGTTTGATGTGAGTTAGACACCCAAAAGCTCCAAATGGATGGAATGGACTTTTCTACCTCTAAATTAATGAAGTTTTAATTGCCGGTAGTCACGCGCGATCGCAGTATATACACATAATATATATATATATATATATATATATATATATACATACAGGTGCTTTCTTTGTTCGGGGTTCAACGTCCGGTATGCAAAGGCAAGGAGCCGTTTACTTATAATAAGTATAATAAAATTTAAAAAGAAAAAAAGATAAAAAGCTTATACGACCTTTTTTTTAATTGCATTTTTACTTATTACGTACTTTTTTTATTGTTTGTCATCTGTTTGTGAGCTACCCTGAAAGGTTCAGGCGGATAGCTAATCGGGAAGTGCTCGAAATTTGAATTGCAAGATTCCAAGACAGACAAAATACATAGATACTCGTATAAAAAATATAGATACGTACAATACAAGTGAAGTTAAAAAGCTTCACTTGTATTGTATTTAATTATTTATTTAATAGTTTTTATTCTAAATTAGTGCTCATGGAACTGTGGCAAAGGAACCGAGATCCTATCAATGTCCTGGAACAATAAAAATTACCCTCACAGGCTTCTGTAAGGCGTTGTCACAGATCTGGAATTACAGTGGCTGTTGTAGACCTTCGCTTGTCGTGCGACCAGTTTAACTATTAAACCACAATAGATTGCGTAAACAACACATGTTTGCTGTAACTGTCATAACAGCACAATATTAGATAGATAGATTAACTCTTTATTGACACCAAGAAAATAAAACGATACAGACATAGGAAAACACTTAGATTATAGGTACAATGGGCGGTCTTATCGATAAAAGCGATCTCTTCCAGACAACCTTTGGATGGTCAGAAGCAATTGATTACAAGGACGGTGGTGTAGCAATATAGAAATATATAGGTGAAATTAAGATTTAGACTTTAAACAGGCATAAAAAAACTTACATACTATAAATTAATACAATTACAATACATATTATTATAACTAGTTGTGCTAGCGGCTTTGCCCGCGTGGTCATTTTTCTAGGATTAAAGTATCCTATATGTTATTTCAAGATTTTGTACAATAAATGGCCTAATAATGCCTTCAATTTTTTTTATCAATTGCTCTGCCTTTTCTCTTCGGACTGAGATATCAGGTACAGCAGTTTTTAAGTCAAACCCTAAGCTATCCATCAGTGATAACCGCATCAAAATCGATCCAGTAGCTTTTGCGTAATGCATGACATGAGCTAAAGGTATAGCGAACTCCTTGGAACAATAATAATCGATAGACAAGGCCGCCGCCGCCGCCGTGACGTACACAGAGGTAAACACAGGCGCGGCGGCTACTAAAGCTGTCCGAGAGCGGGTGGAATCCACCGCCCGGACGGATCGACAGACGGCTGGTTAATACAACAAACATGGTCTATTGTTAGTTGCAGGCTGCTTTTGATTCTGGTGAATAAAAGAAGTTGAGAGACGCCAAAAATCGTATAATCATTGTAATTATATTACATCAGCTATATCACGCTTTCATAATAAGATGAAATGGAAACTTCAGGTACTAGCTCTTAGGGCGTGGACTGCATAAGTTAGGTGTAACGCACACAAATTCTTCGTGTAACGGCCTTCTTTGGAATAAGTCACAAACGGAGGGGCGTTTACAGTACAGAACACTGACTCCCTCAGAAAATGTACTGATTTCCGGTGACCAGAAACTTCAACTTCATACAAAAACAAAATAAAAAAAAAAACCTTTTTTCATAAATGTAACTCTTTTTTTTCATTTTTACTTTATAAATTAGACGTTTTTTTACGTTTTACATTATTAGGTATTTTTTTCCCCTTTTTTTATTGCATTGTCATCGGTTTGTGGGCTACCCTGAAAGCCTAATCGGTAAGTGCTCGAAATTTTAATTGTGGATGGTAATGTGTTTATCAGCCTATGTGAAAACTATGTGCTATATGTATGTTCCTTTGTGGCTCTATATAGACCAAACTCGAGGAACGATTTTGATGATTCTTACGTCAAAAAAATTGTCTTAGACATGACATTAATCAAAATTAGATATGACAATATGTTGGGAAAAGGGGAAAAAAAGTCAACGACCTATGTCAAGTGGGGTATCATTGAATAGGTATTTAAAAATCATCTTTAGGTTTTTGTTATCATTTTTTATTTTTAAGGACAATTTAGGATCTATAACGATTTAGAGTTGGTCATCAACCATTCTCAGTCGGGTTTTTTTTCTATTCGCGTAATTTTTCTTATTGTTCACGTGATATTAAAGCGTGCCGTATCTTTTCCTCTTTAACTAGATCTGTGCCCAAAACGGTCGCATTACTCTATATGATTTTACATAAACCATAACGAATATCGCAATGCGGTACAGAAGGCACGTAACACGAGCCGGTGGCCGGCGCGCGGTCTACGGGCCGGACGTCCGGTCGGGCGGAAGCTGAATAATGCGCCCGCCCTAACACCTTCCTGAGTACAACTGTTGGAATGCTGGAGACATGGAAGTCTTTTTTGTACGACTTATTGGAGGTGCTTGATATATTAAACTGCAATCTACGTTCACTTAACATTGAAAATATTAAATAGATGGGTAAGAAACAAAAAAGTAAGTAAGTATAAAGTTTACACAGTCATACCCCCGAACTAAGATTTCCTGTATCTGTGGTGGCATGAACTCGCACATCGACACGTCACAAATATAACCGAATGATTTCTTCTGTCTGTGGTGTCATGGACTCATACCCCCGAACTAAGACTCCCTGTATCTGTACTGGCATGGACTCACACATCGACACATCAAAAACATACCCTCGTACTAAGATTGCCTGTATCTGTGGTGGCATGGACTCGCACATCGACTGTCACAAATATAACCGAATGATTTCTTCTGTCTGTGGTGTCATGGACTCATACCCCCGAACTAAGATTCCCTGTATCTGTGGTGGCATGGACTCGAACATCGACACGTCACTAATATAACCGAATGATTTCTTCTGTGTGTGATGGCATGGACTCATACCCCCGTACTAAGATTCCCTGTGTCTGTGGTGGCATCGAATCACACATCGACACGTCACAAACATACCCCCGTACTAAGATTTCCTGTGTCTGTGGTGCCATGGACTCGCACATGGACACTTCACACAAGACCCGACAACAAACATTTATGCTCAACACACAAATGTTTGCCCGGCCAGGGTTCGTCACATAAGAATTATTCTGTCTGTAGGTAGTAGGTATAAGAAATTACGAGAATCACACAAACAAATACCTTAACGCTATCTAGCTATTGCCGTCTACTTTTGATTGGGATGTTTTTACGTAATAATAATATTTTGATGTTTTTTTTTAAATCACTTTAATTCCTACCTATTGATTTGTCGTAGGTTTCTTATTTAGTCCTATTTATAATTTTCTACTTATGTACTCAAAAGTTTAAACATAAAAATAAACAAAAACATCTTCACTTCGCCATGACAAGGAAGATCATCGTAACATGCATGAGGAAGTAAGCGTCAGATCACTACTATTTTTTTCCTTTATATATTAATGTTCAGATTTACTACCTAAAATTTTCAAATAGGCACTATGGTTTATGACGTATGAGTGCACTTTTCAATGATCGACAATAAAGAAAACTTCAAAATGCCAGAATAAATCAACTGAGAATCAGGAAGTTCAAAATCGACTATATCAAGATTTCAGATTTAACCGTCCTAACTCCCGTAGCCTTTTTAATAGAGCAAAATTGCATTAATCTGCAAACGCCTGCGAAACCCGGATACCGTAACGTGCAATCGACCGTGGTCACGGATTGTGGGCACCCTCCCTCACATTAAGGGTGTTTGTGAACTCTTTATCGAGACCCTTCGTTTATAGAAGCAGTAACTAGGGTTTAATCTTTGGTTCTGGCTGTTGAGTAATCGGTCGTTATCGTCGTAGCAGTTACTGTTTAATCTATGGTTACGACAATGGTTAGCGCTATCGGTTAGCTTGATTGATGTGTATGATTTTATCATGAATATTTCATTTTCGGTTCGCCTTCCTGTGTTCGAGCCACATTCGAGCTGACAGCTTCCTTTGTTTCATAAATATTTTATCCAACAGTGAGATGGATAAATTATGAAAATTGGCTGCCAGTTACAACAGTATACTTACCTATATGCGTCGGCAATCTTCGTTTATCTTCTATATTAAGTCTGGCGCATCGACGTGAGGTAGCAAGCCTGGCGGTATACTACAGATTGCACTATGGAGAGTGTGCACAAGAACTGCCAACCTGATTCCCCCATCACCTTTCCATCACCGTACGACTAGACGATCAGCAAAGCGCCACCCTTTCGTGGTTGAAATACCTCGCACAAGAACGAAGCGTTACGCTTCTTCATTTATTATAAGAACTGCAAAGGAGTGGAATGCCCTGCCCTCGTCAGTGTTTCCGGTAAATTATAACCCCGGTGTGTTCAAGTCAAGAGTGAATATGTATCTACTAGGCAAGCATTCGACCACATCATTGCTTTTCATCAGGTGAGATCGTGGTCAAACGATTGCCTAGTCAGCAATAAAAAAAAAGGCCTTATTATATTTCATGGCGCTTGGCAATAAGGTCTAAAATTAAAGCGCAAGATTCTGTTTGACAATTGGGTTTCCTAAGATACTGTTTGTATATTTAGGGCCGGATTTATATCTTAAAACTAACCGTTTCGCTTATCCTCCGTCAGCTTTTTAACACAAACTCCAAACAAAAAACGTCTAATACTTTTAGACGTTTTTACCAACCTAACGAAACGTTGGAAAAACGCGTGGAAAAACGACTCGTTTCATTTTTGTTGGATTCATTTTTGTTCGGCCGTGACGGAATTGATTGGTAATAAATAAACATTCCGGATCCATCATTCGAAGTGTTACCCTTCACACTGCTGCAACATTTAAATTAAACTTTAGATGACAGCGCGGCAAAATTTGTCTGAACGCAAGATTGCTTTCTTGTTTGCAACCTGACACAAAAAGAAGCAAAAAAGCCAAGGCCGCCCAAGGGCCTCTGACATGGATCAACGACTGCTATTAATCAATAACAGCCGGGACCGACAGCTTAACATGCCCTCCGAAGCACGGAGCAGTGGAAAACCGCACATAACTTAGAAAAGTCATTATGATTTCCCCTGTTTGTACTTTGTTGATGGCATTACCCTGAAATGTTGATAAATTGTATGCAAATTGACCAATCAGTTTTACCTATTCTTCAATCAAATATTGGCAAATATAAAATGAGTTTGTAGACATTTAACCTGACTAGTTTAAAAAAATATGTGGTGTGGTAGCGAGATTAAAAAGGTATCCCGGATATTTTAAGACATCATAAAACGTTGTAAATAGCCAATTAGTAAGAAACCCAACCGTTTTAATTTACTTTCTGCCTACGGTTTACGTAACTAAAATTACCTAATAAAAAATTTATAAATTTAAGCTTCTTAGCTCGTAAAACAAATTTCACTTCTATAATTAACAGTTTACTGTCTAACAATAAAACAATAATAAAAATCTGTAAATTTTCTTTCATTAATAACCTTCCGAGTTGTTCCGCATACCTCTTAGAACGTTAGTTATAAATAACACATACCTATTTAATCGTTTTAAAAATAGGCATTACGTGTCGACTGTAACTGTTTAATTATAAATGTATGAGAATAGAGATGAATGATCGTGATCGACGGCGTCACGGATAAATGAGGAGCTGTGACGAAAAACGTCGTCGGACACTCCCCGATAGTTGTTGTCGAGAACACAGACGCGTTGGCGCTGTTCGGTATTTTATGACTCTGAAAGAACGCCGCCGTTCGATCGTTCCGGATGGCACAACGTGCCGGTCCGAATAAAAACCACGATAGGATTAGCAAGCTTTACAATGTAATTTGTACCTAAAATATCATGAAATTTATTAGTTGACGTATGACAATAAAATATCTATGACTCTGAAGCTTAAGTGGCAGTTAAGTACCTACTGCACTTCAGCTTCAGCGACATAAATATTTAAGGATATTTATTTCTGCCGACCCGAAAGACCATTAAGATAATCATTGAGTTATACGTATTCTTGAGTGGATGAAGCGACACGGCAACGTGTATAAGACATACTCCAGCTGGTGAATAGAGGACATAATATTACGCAAGGTAAGGCGTCAGGTTTAAAGAAGATCGGGCATAGTGGCGTACTTTGGAAGAGGCCTACATGTTTTTTTAAAAGTTTTTTTTAACTTAACTTGTATCTATGTATGTACGAGTATCTATGGATTTTGTCTGTCCTGGAATCTTGCAATTCAAATTTCGAGTACTTCCTGATTCTCTGACTGAATCTTTCAGGGTAGCTCACAAACCGAAGAAAAGACAATAAAAAAAAAAAGTGAAAAAGAAATTAAAATAAAAGAAACTTATAAGCCTAAATACTGAAAATATAATTAAAAAATAAAGTGAAATTCTTAAAAAAAAGTCATAATATCTGTTTTTATTTAAATTATATTTATCCATACCAATATATAAAAGTGAACTGTTGACTTTTGTTCGTTTGTTTGGGGAGCTTTCACGTGATAACGGCTGGACCGATTTTGATGAAATTTTGAATGGATCTCCATTCAAAATTGTTGTATGGCTACAGCTTATACCCTGAAATAAAACATAGGATACTTTTTATCCCGGAAAATTAAGTGTGAAAATTAAGTGTGTGTGTGTGTGTGTGTGTGTGTGTGTGTGCGTGTAAGTTTCCACGGGAAAACTGGAAAATGTTGATTACTCACTGTAAGGAACGGTTGCCATCACAGAATGGTCTGTGGTTGCCATGGAAACGAAATAACAACTCTGTCAAAAACATCAAGAGTGGTGCTACGAGTACATCTACTTTTGCAATGGTTTCTAATACTCTAGAAGAACATAGGATGCTTTTTTTCGCAATAAACAGTAGTCCGCGCGGACGAAGTCGCGGGCGGGAAAACTATTTATTAATATAAATGACGAGAATAGCAGGTCATTAACCTGATGGTAAGTGCTACGCCTGCTTAAAACAGTTGCAGTAGCTCCCATAACTATTGCGAAATCTTGCACGGCACTGCATTGCGCTCGTCACTCTGAGACGTGGGTTTTTAGGTCTCATAAATTTCGCTGAAAAAGCCCTTTAATCAAGAAAACACTAATGCTGGCACTCTAGTTTGTTGGTTGAATATCCGGGAAAGTTGTTCCCCAGACGAATTTTTGTCACCAGATCTACACTACTTATCAAAATTGGTTTAGCAGTGGACTGACACAGGTTTATTATGATCCTGATAGTGTTAGTGTAAGTACGTGAACAAATTATATCAACCTCCATGCCATAAGTATATTTACAAAAGAATTGTGTTCAATATGTGTATCTTAGCTTATAATAAACTACCGGAGGATTAAAAACTATTGCAGGGCAATGTTTTTAAAATAACTAGCTTAAAAGCTAAAAAAAAAAACACTCTTTTTTTTGGGCAGTCGTGTAATTAGTTGACGAACTGGTTAGTTGATAAATGTTGTTATTGTGTCAAAGAGTTTTTAGAAGCGTGAATACAGTAATATTAATGTTAATGACATTTTCTTTTTCCTTTTTTATTTTGACTTTTATTTTGTATTTTTGTGTGAATGCCTTTTTTAGTGTAATGTAATATTTGAAATGTTTTTTGTGTTGTAAATTTTATGATTATTATTCGCATGCTTGCTTGCAGGCTGAATACTATGACGTACAAATTTAACAAGAACTGAATTATAATACCTATTTTATATTCTTGCAAATCAATGATTTGATTTGATTTGTTGAAGTTACAATATGTGTCGGTGAACCAAGAGCATGGGAGATATCAATGAATATTAATCTATAGTCCAACTAAAACAATGCACTCACGCTGAGCAGTTTAATTGGGTTAAAATAAGACCCGCCTATTGAATTTTTGATTAAAACACATAAATAACAATATTAGTTAAGTTTATAATCAGTGCGTGTTGCCAGTGATGACATACGGCTCTGAGACGTGGTCGCTAACTATTGGTCTAATACACAAGATAACAGTTGCGCAGCGTGCAATGGAGAGAGCTATGCTCGGTGTTTCACTACGTGATAGAATCCAAAATGAGGAAATTCGTAGAAGAACGAAGGTTACCGACATAGCTCTCAGAGTTTGCAAGTTGAAGTGGCAATGGGCAGGCCATATAAGTGGCAGAACCGACAACCGTTGGGGAATAAATTTTCTCGAATGGCGACCACGAACAAGCAAGCGAAGTGTGGGGAGACCCCCCACACGATGGACCGACGACATTGTAGCCATCGCAGGAAGTCGGTGGATGGAGGTAGCACAACATCGCTCGTCATGGCGCTCTTTGGGGGAGGCCTATGTTCATCAGTGGACTTCTAAAGGCTGACATGAAATAACGATATAAAGAGTAAGTCACTGAAAATATCACCTTTCAATTGATATAATTTTAGTGATATTCAGCATAGTATTTTTGAGATAAAATTGAATAGATACGATATCACACTAATATTAAAAATGCGAAAGTTTGTATGTTTTTGTGTGTGTGTGTGTGTGTGTGTGTGTGTGTGTGTGTGTGTGTGTGTTTGTTGCTCCTTCTCGCTCGAATGGCTGGACGGATTTAAATAAAATTTGGTACCAGGATAGCTTATATCCTGGATTAACACATAGGCTACTTTTTATCTCGAAATAGGAGAAAAAAATATTATCGTTTTCTATAAAACTTGAAAAAAAAGTTATTAAAAGTGAAGTATACTTAGCTCCCAATGAACTAAATGGTGGGATTATACTAAAATAAGTATTTCTGAGTACCAGGAGAACAGAAACACTTAAGATGTTGGAGACATAATATTGAAATATAAAGTTATATAAGTGAGTATAAGTGAGTATTCCTCCCCATGAAGATTAAATGACTAAATTAAAAAAAGTTTTTCTAAGTACCAGGAGAAAAGAAACACCTGAAGTTGGATATATGACATTGACAAATAAAGGTATTAAAAGTGAGTATACCTCCCCATGAACATTAAATAGTGTTATTTTTTTTTTTTAAGTATTTCAAAGTACCAGGAGAGCAGAAACGCCTAAGAAGTTGGAGATATGACATTGACAAATAAATAAGGTTATTTATTAAAAGTGAGTTTACCTCGCCATGAACATTAAATAGTATAATTATATTTTATAAATGTATTTGTAAGTACCAGGAGAGCAGAAAAACTTAAGTCAAACTATTGCTCGTTCACGCTCGAACAGCTGAACGGATTTGGATGAAATGTGGTACCACGATAGCTTATAATATCTCGGATTAACACATAGGCTACTTTTGATCCCGAAATAGGGAAAAAAAGTAGTATCGTTTTCTTTAAGATTTGAAAAAAAAAACAAAACAAAAAATGTATTTCTAAGTACCAGGAGAGCAGAAACACATAAGTTAGAGATATGACATTGACAAATAAAGTTATTAAAAGTGAGTATACCTCCCCATGAACATTAAATAATGGTGGATTATATTTAAAAAGTATAGCTAAGTACCAGGAGAACAGAATCACTTAGGATGTTGGAGATGTAACAGTAAAAAATAAAGTTATTAAAAGTGAGTATACCTCCGCAAGAACATTAAATGGTGTGATTATATTTAAAAAAAGTATTTCTAAGTACAAGGACAGCAGAAACACATAAGAAGTTGGAGATATGACATTGACAAATAAAGTTATTTAAAGTGAGTTTACCTCCCCATGAATATTAAATGGTGTAATTATTATATTAAAAAAGCATTTCTATGTACCAAGAGAGTAGAAACACCTGAAGTTGGAGATATGACATTGTCAAATAAAGTTATTAAAAGTGAGAATACCTCCCCATGAACATTAAATAAGTAGTGTGATTGTATTTAAAAAATGTATTTCTAAGTACTAGGAGAGCAGAAAAACTTAAAAAATTGGAGATACTAAATTGTCAATTATATTTATTAAAAGTGAGTATACTTATCTCCCCAAGAACATGAAATGGTGTGATTATATTTTTTTTAAAATCTAAGAACCAGGAGAGCAGAAACATTTAAGAATTTGGAGATATAACATCTATATATATATATAACAGAAAGTCAGAAATTCGTGTTACTTACACTATTTATAACTCAAGAACTGATGGACAGATTTTTATTATCTTTGATTTTTTGAATTTGTATCCGTCCCAAATAGATAATAAATATAGATGCAAAAAGGAGGGAATTTTTAAGATTAATTTTATAAACTTGTGGGAGTGGCAAAGTTTGACCGCGGGCGAAGCTGCGGGTCGCAGCTAGTTTTATTCATAATTGAAAATCAATAAAGATAAAAATGTTCTAAAGGGCATTCGTTGTAGACGTTTTTTAACGACACAATGTTGACTATTTGAAACGCGACTGCAGTCTGCCGCAATGCGGTTTATACCTGAATTTCAAAGGACAAAGACCTAAGGAATCGTTTTTTAAATTCGGTATGCTTTGTAGTATTGGTATAGATCTAACAACAACGGTTGCTGGGTGTTTGTGAGACTTGATACAATGTACTGCACAATGTTTACGATCGCTTACAGCTCGGATTCCAGCGTTTACGATTACGAGCGAGATGTCCCGCCAACCACAATATTCAACACGACAAGACGCGGTATCATTATCATAGTATTAAATATTCACATGTCTTCGTGTAGAAAATTAGAAATATTATGTAAGTTTTCCGTGAAAATACATTTTTCAAAACATCTTTCTTAACATTAGGAGTCTGAACAGCAAGCCGCTTGAGCGGTCACCGGCTACCACGACTGCCACAAACAAAAGGATTTTCGGAAAAATGAAGTGTTTGCATCGTACGTGTTTGCAAGCTGAAAATTGGTAAAACAGGGGGAAAAACGGTTTAGTTGTTGCCGAGATTAGCCTAATACACAGACCGACTATTGACAGACAGACTATTGACACAGAATAAATAGTAGTACAAGTACCTACTATTGACGAGTTTGTGTATAGTGATCCTATTATGTATAGCTTTTAAACAACATAGCATTTTTTCAAACCATTTAAACATAAAAACCCCAATCACATTATTCTACTCCAGTGAATCGACTCTGGAACTTGTACTCTAGCCTTATACAAGCAATAGAGCTTGAATTAATTAACCGTTGGTGTTAAACCAGTCAAAACGGGCTTAGCTCAAGTTCAACCTGTATTTAACCAGTCAATTTTTATCGAAATGGGTTAGTTGTCTTTTACGAGTACATACAATATGTATAATTATTGCACATGCATACAATATGTATAATTATTGCACGTGCATACAATATGTATAATTATTGCACGTGCATACAATATGTATAATTATTGCAAGTGCATACAATATGTATAATTATTGCACGCTACTTTTTTGCATTTGTTTTATTATCAATTATCATTTCATTGTATATATTTCGCAATAATTTTCTTTTTGTAGCTTTTTTTAAGTCAATATCTGTTTTATCCTATATTTTTTTTTACATTTTGTGGAGATTTCTGAATTAAATGAGTTTATTCATATGTAATACTTTTGTATTTCTGTTGTCCTATAATGGCATGACTGTTAAGAATATTGTTACGCCGTTCGATTCTTAGAAAAACAGTAGGTACTAAAATGACGCAATACCTACATTTAAAGGAACATTCTGGAACACACTAGTAGAGCGTAGGTACCTACAAAAGTTTCCAGAGCGCGCGGTAGGTATATACCTACGGGCGCGGCGACATCAAAGGTGCCGCCGGCCTTAAGTACCTACAGGCGCGGCGCGGCGCGGCAACTCAAAGGCGCCGCCGACCTTGAAAGTTCAAATACCTACCGACTACTGTTAGTACATACGAGTAGTAACGAGTACTTTCTCGAAACGCCCGTCGCGGTATAAATAGAGCGCGCATCGACTGCCTGGGACATTACTGATTTGACTGACGAAACGAAACGATCAAAGTAATTCGAAGCCAGTATTCAGTGATAATTGATAAGAGTGTACATTCAAGTTAAAGAGTGTTTGAGCATTATTTGTTGGATTAATTTCTCTTTGTGGTTTTCGAATAAAGGTGTTAATTTTTGGTGTAATTAGCGTACAATTATTTTATCCGAACCCCAGCTCGTAACAATATATTGCAATATTAGGAGTTGGTTGTTTTCTCGAAGAATAGGTACTTATGATACTTCTGTTTTGCTGATCCTCAGAAACACCTCTTCCGCAATACTAATTTTCTCAACATTATCGTCAGTGTTTATATTGAAATCAAAACCAAACGCGTGCGGCCGTTTATTATTACTTATTTATTTTCCCTATCCAAATTATCTTATAGAAACCGAACTATTTATTCCTTATAGACCTTGGCAATGGCTGCCAACTCGCGAATATACGACAGTTAAACGCATCAAAGCGCCGGTTAAATAAACAGACGGACCGACGCTGGTCAAACGAATTGATATATCGGCCGGTAAACGGATCGATGTATACCTACTTGATATATTTTAGGAGCAACGGTCGCAGCGAACTATTGTTTGATGAAAGGGAATGCCGTAAAATATATGTTTACATTGTACATTCTAGGTTTATTAATTTTGCGATGCTTTTGCGATGCATGTTCCCGACAAACAAAGTTGACGATAGCTACAAAACGATGAACAAAGAAATAATGACTGATAATAAATCAAAGGGGACTCTGCGAAGTTTTGCATCATCCGTCAGAAATTTCAGAATTCTCATTTATCGATAAAGATCAAAGATCTCTGACACGGAAAATAATAGTGCCCTTGACGAGATTTCCTTTAACTTTCTCAAGCAAAGTTAAAGCTTTGATTAACCAAATAAAAGGCTACAAAGTATTTTTTTTGGTGCGAGTACTCCTGAGCGTGTTGAATCCTGAGCGTAGCGAGGGTTTCAAAAATACGAGATGTAGAATTACTTTGCAGCCGTGCGAAACACAACTTTTCACCTCACTACAGCGAGGGAAATGATAGGTCCAAGAAAAACAGCTTAAATAATATATCAAATTAGTGTTTATAATAAATGAGCCGTCGTGGGATGCCAGGCGGAAGTGTAAACATAATAGAATAGTCGAAAAGAATAGAAACGAAAAGAGTCGAATAGAGTCGAATAGGGATGAAAAGAGTCAAATAGAGCCGAATTGAAACGAATAGAGACGACTAGAGTCGAGTAGAGTCGAATAGAGTCGAGTAGAGTCGAATAGAGTCGGGTAGAGTCGGGTAGAGTCGAATAGAGTCGAGTAGAGTCGAATAGAGTCGAGTAGAGTCGAATAGAGTCGAGTAGAGTCGAATAGAGTCGAGTAGAGTCGAATAGAGTCGAGTAGAGTCGAATAGAGTCGAGTAGAGTCGAATAGAGTCGAGTAGAGTCGAATAGAGTCGAGTAGAGTCGAATAGAGTCGAGTAGAGTCGAATAGAGTCGAGTAGAGTTGAATAAAGTCGAAAAAAGACAAAAAGTGTCGAAAAGAGACAAAATGAGCCGAATAGAGTCAAACAGAGTTGAATAGAGTCAAGTAGAGTCGAGTAGAGTCGAAAAGAGTCGACGAGTAGAGTCGAATTGAATAAAAATATAAATAAGTATTAATGTATTTTCAGTGGATTAGCGTAATGGAAAAATATTGAATAGAAAAGTTCGAATTTATAAAAATATTTTCCACGCAAGCGGGTAAAATGCACTTTTGCACTCAGATTTTGAATGACAAACAAAATCTATCCGAACTTGTGAGGTGAAAAGATAATTTTCCTTTGTTTGAAAAGTGTTTCTTATCTTATGTTTCATCACGGCATTATTTGAACCGAACTAAAATCTTAAGTTAATTATAAATAATGTTATAATGTCTCTAAACAGTAATGTGAAAATAACTTCCTACATAGAGGCGCTTGTTACCAGCCATCAAAGGCGTCGGTCGTCAATCAATCGGCTCAGCGCGGAAATATCTCGGAAAATCCATCAAAGTCGGACAATTCTATGGAGGAGGGATTCTCAAGGTTGCTACGGATCTCTGAAACGTCTTGGGATGAAAATGAGTGTTGTAAGGGCCTGAGGATTAATCAAGCGTGGCTTTGTTATTGTTAAGGTAACGTGTAGCTATTTAATAAAGAGAGATATTGTTAAGGTAACGTGTAGCTATTTAATAAAGAGAGAGATATTTTTTAGGGATTAGAGTAAGATTGTACTGTACAATACTGCAGTAAATATCCTGCGTTGTATTCAAGGTAAGTAAGTATTCAAATACTAAAACAAGCGGGATGAAAAAGGAAAAGGGAACTGAAAAAGAGTAGCAAAATGACGATATGTTTTCAAAAACAGACATGTTTTGAACTATAACAATAATAAGCAATATGACACTTGAACAAAAACTGTTTTTTCTACACTTCACTGGATTAGCACGATAGAATAACAACTTTTTAGCGGCCAAAAAAAATCAATCCTTTTAATTTGGATAGAATAATTAAAAAAACAGCTAAGTGCGAGTAGGACTCCCGCACTGAGGGTTCTGTACAAACTTGTAGGTATGTAAATAGTTCATCCATCACGTGAATCGAGTCTCGTTTCTTTTTTTGTGGTGTAACTTATAATTTTCGGTTTTTGAATTTACTTCTTTACTTGTACAATGAGACATTGCTTTTTGACAAATTTCATGATTCTAGGTCAACGGGAATTACCCTATGGATTGATTCCTTTACGAGTGTCAAAATATGCGGCCTATACGACCGTATCTTTGATTGATTTGAAGTTTGTTTTTCACAGCTCCAAGGGATTACAGACCGAAGAATCTGATATTTACTTCAACTTGCTTTATTTCAACGCGTTCCTGAGAGAAAGGGACTTGACAGACGGATGGACAACAAAGTGATCCTCATGGGTTCCTTTTTTCGTTTTGAGGTACGGAATCTTAAAAATTAGATATGAAAGAAGCTATGACGCTAAATGTGTTCAAGCTAAGAAAGAAGAAAGATATATAAATTTAAAAAGGAAAGAAAAGAAATGGAAGATAGGTTAAGATGGGTTAGGTATAGGGTAGGTATGATAAGATAAGTAATCAATCAGAGCAGCCAGTTTTAATGAATTCAAATTGATTTCAGTAAGTACCCTGGAGTCACGACATGACTAATGCAAATAAGTAGCTAATCTGATATTATACAGAGTAGACAGGAAGCTTATACCCGTATCGCTTATCAGCTTATCAAGTGTTCAAATTATGGTAATCACTCGGATGTGATTAGCTTCGGAGATTCTGGCTATAGTGGAAGCACGGTAGCCGCTATTATTGTTAGATAACAAAAAAAAAATATCTTTACTACGTACTTTCGAATGAAAGGAATTGTTAAAAACTTCCATTCACTATTTATAGTGAAGTAAGTCCTATAAGTAAGTCCTATAAGTATATAAGTAGATATAATTAATTTTTTAAATTTGCAGCCTTGGTCGGTTGAAGACAATTCCGCGCAAAAACTTTAGTAACCTCAGTGGCGCTGCGACAACGGAGCGGATATCTACTCGTGCCATACCGGAATACTGTTATTTATTCTGTTAATTTTCTTCTTATTTATTTCTTATGTGATTTAGGCAACCGTTTGACCATGATCCCAACTGATGGAAAGCGATAATATGGTCGAAGGTGTAGCACGCTTGCTTAGTAGATACATTTTCACTCTGGACTTGAACACACCACTACTTTGCAGTTATTCCAGTTTCCTTTGCTTTTCGAACACTAAGCATACTCTCATAATTTACCTAATTGTATTGTAATGATTTGGTTTTATATTTATGGTTTGATATTTGTATATGAATATTTTATGTTTTTCTCCTATTTCATAAGATGTCAAGTTTTTGATCATTTATTTTACCTATCACACTAACATTTTAAATCAATTCGAAAAGTGTAGCTACTGTCGTAAACAGACCAGTCAGAACTAGAAAAATGAATGAATTTAAAAATGAATACTCTTATCGAGAGGCAAACTTCGTATGCGCGATGCAGAACTCCATACATCCATACAAAACGTCATAAAATGTATAAACACCGATTAGTTCCACTTATTTGTAATCTTTTTAAGTTCGTGTGTGTGTGTGTTTTGTTACTCTTTTACGCTTAAACGGCTAAACAGATTTGGATGAAATTTGTTACCAGGATAGCTTATATCCTGGATATACACATAGGCTACTTTTAATCATGATCATCATCCATCATCATCACCCACGTGGGCACAGCTAGCTAACAATAAATGCATTGACTTAGACGCAGCTCTGCTTCTTTCGTAAACTCCTTGTCACGTCAAAACCATTCAGCCTAATTGAAAACAGACCAGCTCTTGTTTACAAGTGCGAGTTTTCCGAGCCCATGCCATGAATCATGCGCGTTAGTGTACCAACTGTCAGATACACTGTGCCGCTAGCCATGCCATGAATCATGCGCGTTAGTGTACCAACTGTCAGATACACTGTGCCGCTAGCCATGCCATGAATCATGCGCGTTAGTGTACCAACTGTCAGATACACTGTGCCGCTAGCCATGCCATGAATCATGCGCGTTAGTGTACCAACTGTCAGATACACTGTGCCGCTAGCCATGCCATGAATCATGCGCGTTAGTGTACCAACTGTCAGATACACTGTGCCGCTAGCCATGCCATGAATCATGCGCGTTAGTGTACCAACTGTCAGATACACTGTGCCGCTAGCCATGCCATGAATCATGCGCGTTAGTGTACCAACTGTCAGATACACTGTGCCGCTAGCCATGCCATGAATCATGCGCGTTAGTGTACCAACTGTCAGATACACTGTGCCGCTAGCCATTACAATGGCATGCGAGACGTAAACTAGTTTACCAGCCGCTAAATATAACGCTATGCACATATAGGTACAGCATGCGGTATACCACACAATATACGACGCGTACTTTTGGATTACGGATGTTTACCATCTATTACTAATACAGGGTCTTCCGATAAAAGTGAACAATATTTGATAGGGGTGTAAGGTGTAAGGTTTTATTTTTTTAATTTTTGCCTAATTTAATACTTACATTATAATACAGTGCGAGTCTGATTTAAGTGCACATATGAAATTGGATGAAACTAGACCCTCATTTAATAGACAGAAAAAGTTTTTTTTTGGTCTGTAACGTTATAGCTTTTGAAAAATAAAATAGCCATCCTATCGTTTGCTATGAGCTGTTAAACAAAGGCTAAAAACACTGACTTAAAAAATCAAAAACCTAAAGTAAAAAAAACTTAGTTTTAAGTGACGGTATTATTATTTTTGGAGTAAATTGCATTTCATAGTTATTGCCTGTGCTTTCCAAACATTACTGTTTTTGTTTTAAATGTTAGACCTTTTGGTTCAGAAATTACAACGTTTTATTTACAAAGGGTCGTCAGTTGTTGGTAAACACGAAAAAGGCCTAAAAAAACTCTTTTTTCTGTTTATTAAATGGGGTCCAGTTTCACCCAATTTCATGTATGCACTTAAATCAGACTCACACTGGATAATAATACATTCGCAGGTTGAGTGCGAGTTAAAAAGCCGGCAAGCAGCTGAATAGTCTTATGTGGATACTGTGAATGTATTTTTATGGTTCAGTATCAATCAGTAGTCAAAGTAAAAAAAAAAAAAAAGGAATCCCTCATAGTTTCGTTATGTCCGTCTGTCTGTCCGTCAGACACTACTAACAATACAAGGTTGTTTGGTACGTCATTTATAGATATTTATAACTTATATATAGATAATAATAAGTGTTCTACCTAATAATACTCCATATAATAATACTCCATATAATAATACTCCATATAATAATACTCCATATAATAATACTCCATATAATAATACTCCATATAATAATACTCCATATAATAATACTCCATATAATAATACTCCATATAATAATACTCCATATAATAATACTCCATATAATGTTCTCAGAATTTTACTTATGGAGCACTTGTTGTTTGAACTCAAAACCTTGCGCGTGCGTCACATATAATGAAAACAGGTAATCCTATACGCGCTGACAAAACCCCTAATTTGAGCAACGCATACCCATTTTAAAAGGTATAGATAGTAAAGAAATAAGAACAATAAAAAAATAAAAAAAATCGAGTATTTTTTAATGAATGTCACTTTGTGATTTTATTGCATTTTCAATTTTGACGTTTATAAGTTTTTTTTTGCATTTCACTTTTTACGTTTTTTTCCATCGATTTGTGAGCTACCCTGGAAGTTTCAGCCGGAAAGCTAATTGGGAAGTGCTCGAAATTTGATTTCCAAGATTCCAGGACCGACAGAAATACATAGATACATACATACAAGAGAAGTTAAATAAAAGCTTTTAAAATTAAAACCGTATGTAGGCTTGCACCCACTTTTTTATTTTTTATCGGTTAAATGTTAGTATGTGTAGAACCTGTCTAGATATGCCAGTGGACAGTTCAACGAGATTATGTAAGAGCCAGTTGGCTGTTTGAAGTTGGTTTCGTTAGTTAGGTAGATACTTTCGTAGTTCATGTTAGTTTTTTTGTATAATCTGTGAACAGTCACAGATAAAAACATTAATTAACATTGTCGACGACTATAGTAAGCTTTGCGGGTGGCTATCTAGCATTTGCAGTTGACTAGATAGATAGTCACGGCCAAACGCATTTTGCGCAGGACTATCTAAGTCATTGTAAGTCAAATTTCTTCGGAATTTTGAACAGAAACATAAAAAAGAGCATGTTTGAAAATTTCATAATAAGTTCTGTTCCAACCAGCAGCTTGACTTGCTTGGCTGTAAAACAACATGCGAAGCGATGGAACAGTCAGAAACGCAGTCGCTATTTACTATTCTTCGCAAAATTTGAGTACTTTGCGTACGTAAAGCTGAATCTAATAGGTGGGACATGTTCTTTGTGACTTTGGTAGCAACCAAAGTCAGCAGACGTACTACCCCAGACGAACACTGTATCTCTGCATAAATAAATACATAAGTAGAACTCTATCGTCATCACGGAACTATTATCTTGTTTTACTGTGTTAGTGTTGACATATTCCTACTAAGTAGAAGGTTGGCACAGTTTTCTCAAAGTGATTGAATAAATTGTAAAGTAAGTGGAGCCTTGAACCGCTTCTATTATCTTCGTGCATTATTCAACGGAATGTTAATCACAGAAACTGGTATATCTATTTATTTTCACTTGGAAAAACAACGTCTTGCGATACAAACAATAAACTCACGTTTGCACGTGGCATGGAGTACCTTGAAAGAAACGCGAAAACACGACATTCATCCAACTCATTGACATATTTTTTGTTGTGTAAAAGCAAGTATTATTTATTCTGTGGTCAGAGCTACGCGATTACGGTAACTGTTGAATGATTATGTAGTGCTTAGGCAAAGTTTGAGCATCTATCTAAGACGTCAGATTTTAGGCTACACCTACGATTATCTATCTATTCAATCTACACTAATGTTATAAAGAAAAAATATATATTTCTGTGTGTGTTTGCTTTTCAAATTAAAAAATACTTAACAGATTTTAAAATTCTTTCACGTTTAAGAAAGCTACATTATCATAAAATAATGTAGTAAACGTTTAAAGTACTCATTATTGTCCACAACAAAGTCTGAATGACTAAGTCTTGTTTTAGTTAAGTCACAATAATCATGTTTGTTCAAATCAGTCAATCAAAACGCGGGTAGAATCGAAAGATGATGACATTCGTATCATTATATTAATCTTTATCCAACTAAAAAAGGTTGATTATGTACGTGTAAATTCCTCTTTAAATTATTCGGATCAGACCTTTCATTTAGAAGTTATGATGGGTATAAAAATGGTAAGAAAATTGCGCGGTGTGAAGCTAAGTGTGTGTGAGCGCTACCCGTGCGAAGCCGGGGCCATGTAACATATAAGTGTGTGTGTGAGCGCTACCCGTGCGAAGCCGGGGCTATGTAATTTATAAGAAAGTAGGAAGCTATTAAAAGTTTGTACATACATAAAGAAAATTTACGAAAGAAATGATAGGATACACAATAATTCGTTCTGGCAGGAAACCAGACATACGAGTTCGCGAGCTAATGAAAGTAGCCCAGACCTGGCACTCATTGCGACGCACACATTACACAAATAGGGACGTCGGCGGAGTGGTGGCGCCTTACCAGGCTTTCTCTGAGAAGTTGGGAGATATAGGACATCGGCGGAGTGGTGTCGCCTTACCAAGCTTTCGATGAGAGGCTGTGGGAGGTAAAGGGCACGTGAAGCACGGGTCAAATAGCACCAGACTGTTTTTTGTACTAAACTATTTGCTAGTACTTAAGGCATCTATGCTTTTATTACAGCAGTAACTAACAAAAAGTCTGTACAAAGAATATAATGAAAAACAAATGGGTACTTAAATTAAGCTACTGAACAAGATTATAACATTATTCAAATGGTGTCTCTCTGTCTGTCTGTCCATCACGTAAAACTACGGGATTGCGATGCCATTTTCACTGTTGTTAGCTTATGCATTGACTTAAAATTTGATACAGGTACTTTGTATCTTAATCCGATGTGTAGAAGCCGAGCAATCGATAAACAACTATTTGAAGACTTCTATGTACTTTTGGCCCTAGAATAATATGATAAAAAATTTACCAGAAAATTCGTACCATACTGGCAAAACCGAGAGCACAGCTTGTTTATTAGGAAAGTCTCTGTTCCCCAGATAAAATTCGTACCATACTGGCAAAACCGAGAGCACAGCTTGTTTATTAGGAAAGTCTCTGTTCCCCAGATAAAAAGCTGTTTTTGATTTGATCAAATTTGTAGTGATTTGTTTTTATTTATAAAATATAAGTCCAGAGTAAAATATCACAATGAAATCACATCCACAGCTGCAGTATAACGATCAATCACGCGCAGTGTTGACCCTAGCATAACCTGGTAACCTAGATCGGGGTCAGGTCCCCTTACGCCTGCCTGTGCTTGAGGTGTCAACAAGATAATAATTGTTAAAACGGAATCTCAGCTGCAAACCGTAACGTAGATTAGTTTCTCTGGATCTTCAGCGCCACTGCATATTCTTATACTCACTATGTGCCAGGTTGCTCCAGATTATTGTAACCGACCAAAACAAAACATGTGTACATAATAATTAATAACAGGACCACTGTGATATAAATCTTTAATCGCTTAATCCATTTTCATACGGCACTCCCAAAGAATATCATCCTTCAAAACGATCTTAAAACACGGGTTCGGCATTCAATTTGTTATTTCATATCGTCGACCGTCGGCGATTACAATGTATTTTACCCGACTATAGCAACATGCTTACAATTCCACCATTTGGTTCCTAAAAATTATCACTGTGCAGCCATTTCCACGAAGTTCAGAGTGGCTACGACTTATCGGCCGTAAAGTTTGTCAAAATCATTATACGTGTAATAGAACTCAACTATATCTACAATATTATAATTATATCTATACACTAGCTGATGCCCGCGGCTTCGCACGCGTGGTCATTTCTCTAGGTTAAAAGTACTCTAAGTGCTATTCCAAGACCTAAATTACCAATATACCAACATTTGATCAAAATTCCTTCAGTCGTCAATTTTTTTTATCGATTTCTGGGCTTTTACTGATCGAATTGAGATACCAATTACACCAGTCTTTAAGCCCTAAGCTATCCAACAGTGGAACCGCATCGTAACCGGTCAATTAGTTTTTACGTGATGCGCGAACAAACATACAGACAATCAGATAAACAGACAGACACCATTTTTAGAAATGTTATATTCTTGTTCAGTAGCTTATTTTAAGTACAGTAGACCTTTTTTTTTAAATTATCTTCTTCGTAAAGACTTTTTCGTTCTTATTGCTTTATTATAAGTCTAGATATAGAAGAAGACAACTGTGTCTACAACTTTTCCAAAACTAATAGGCTCCCAGCTCAAAGCTTATGTAAAATATATCTTTAAATTAAATAAACAGCATTTAAACTGATTTACTAAACTGCAACAATTTTGATTAAACTCTTGTGAAGTGAGGACACAGAATTAATAATGTACGAAGATGAGAAAACGATCTGTCAGGGAAAGACAAGAAATAGAGTAAAATTCGGCCACTCATCATTAGGCAGGTCAAAAGCCTTAGAATCTGAGCCTATAATAACTAAGTAGGTATATCACTGGCCCCTATCAACCGCGGACCCGGTCTGCCAAAAATTCGCAAAGGCGTGTATAATCCGCAGGAATCCATTAACGGGTTATATTTAAAATTTCCGAGCTTTGAAAAGAGGGAGGGTGAAAGCTTATCCTGTTTAATGCATAAAAGTGCTGGAAAAGCTACCTATTTGTTTTTTTATTCATCGTTAATTTGAATGAAAAAGCGCTATGTTTGTTTCTGTGTGCTAATTCACGTCATTAAAACGATGGCACGTGTATTTTTGTGTGGGCTTAATGATTTTGAATCCTTTTGCTAATTTAAATTGAATGGTTTAGATACATATATAGTTATTAGTAACCTCAAATTAGTAAAATGATAATTAAACCATGACTATAATAATCTCAGAACGGGACTCCGGACACACTGTGTTATTCTACTATTTATTCTGTGACAAATATAACCTCTTTATTAGCAATTCCAGTGGGCAGTTCAATGACTGACTCGTTACTGACTGACAGACAGCACAGCACAGGAAATATTCCCTGAGTACCCTAGGGGTGCATTAAGGAGGGATTCAGAAATCTCGCAGATATTGTGACACACACACACACACACACACACACACACACACACACACACACACACACACGCACACACAAATTGAGATCCTCCTCCACGTGGATGTCAAAATTAACCCAGATGTTAAAAACGAAGCATTCAAGTGAAGTTTAAACTAGAAAAATAACGAGTTCCTTTAATGTTGCGTGTAAACAATGTATCAATCTGTTCCAGGCACATCATGCTAGAACATAAATTATGATCTGATTACAGTAGTCGCAGCGCGCTGTAACTGTGAGTCAGTTAACTAGCTTCACGTACATAAATAGATTGATACGCATCGAGCACACACCACCGCGTGTTTACTTGAATATCAACACACACGTTACTATGTATGCTTCAAACCATGGGAACTAAAACCCGACTACGGTCGGGTAATATATAGCCCACTATATAACACACTCTTGCGATGAAGACGAATCGATTGATTCGTTTGTCAAAATCGGACCAAGGTTTTAGTTTGAACACATAACCCATCCTATACCTTGCCGTATTGGGGTAAAAAAATAGCCTATGACACTATACATAAAAATAAATCGATTGACACCTCGCTTGTCAAAATCGAACCAATAGGGGCGACGCTATCGTGGAACATCCACATAACCACATACATAAATACATACATAGACTGTTAAAGTCATTACCCTACTCTGGCTTTGCTGTAGTCGAGTAAAAAACTGTTAGAATAAGCATGGCAATCAACTTCGGAAACTGTTAGAATAAGCATGGCAATCAACTTCGGAAACTGTTAGAATAAGCATGGCAATCAACTTCGGAAACGTGTACATTATTCTTTATTAGAATGACAATTGACTGTGAATTGTAACATTATTATCGAAGAAGTTGAATTACACTTATTTTGAGATGATCACACATTGACTTTTATTTTGTTATTCTGTTTTTTTTTATAATCGTAGGCATAAGTTATTTATGTTGTAATTATTTTATGGTTTGTATTTGTTTTTCTTTGTAGGTCTTGTAACATTAATAAGGTTAAAAATATAAATGAAAAATCACGAAAAACGGAGATCGAAAATACTCCCACCAGTTTCGGACTATATTGAAGTCCTCACGCACGCGTTGCCAGTTGCGTACTGACGTCCGTAGTAGTATTCATTGTCATCGAGTTGTGAGCTATCCTGAGAGTTTCAGCCAGATAGCTAATCGGGAAGTGCTCGAAATTTGAGTTCCAAGATTCCACCCGGAATGACAGACAGTCATTCCGGGTGGAATCTTACAGACAGACAAACAAGAAAGTGACTTAATAAAAACGTAGTATAATAGTCTGAAACTGGCCGGAGTATTTCCGATCTTATAGTTTCGTGAGGTTTTAGACATTTTACTAATTTTTTTAATATGAGTTTCACTCGCGTTAGTTTTCAAAATCAAATCATATGGTTTTAACCAGCTTTCCCGCCCGCGGTTTCGTCCGCGCGGACTACTGTTTATTATAAAAATAAGCGTCCTATGTTATTCTAAGTTATTAAAAACCAATGCAAAGTAGGTATCTTGAAGTTTTTTGGCAGACTTATTTTGTTTCTATGGCAACCGTTCCTTACAGCAAGTAATCAACATTTTCCAGTTTATCCAAAACTTACAATTTTCCGGGACAAAAATGATTCTGTTTTATTCTAGGGTATATTCTAGGGTCCGTCCAGTCGTTATCGCGTGAAAGCTCCGCAAAAAAACAAACAATCAAATAAACAAACAGACAACGTTTCACTTTTATATATAAGTATGGATTATAAGTTTGTTTGTACTTTGCATTAATTTTGTAAACGTAAGCAATACTATGACTATCGCTTTTGTGAGTTTTTCAAAGCAATTATACATCTATCAATACTTGCAGTAAATCTGTAAGTAACTGAAAGTCTGTACAAAGCAATTATACATCTATCAATACTTGCAGTAAATCTGTAAGTAACTGAAAGTCTGTACAAAGCAATTATACATCTATCAATACTTGCAGTAAATCTGTAAGTAACTGAAAGTCTGTACAAAGCAATTATACATCTATCAATACTTGCAGTAAATCTGTAAGTAACTGAAAGTCTGTACAAAGCAATTATACATCTATCAATACTTGCAGTAAATCTGTAAGTAACTGAAAGTCTGTACAAAGCAATTATACATCTATCAATACTTGCAGTAAATCTGTAAGTAACTGAAAGTCTGTACAAAGCAATTATACATCTATCAATACTTGCAGTAAATCTGTAAGTAAATGAAAGTCTGTACAAAGAAGCTAATTTAAAAAAATGGTTAAGGGACTTCAAATAAGCTACTAAACAAATGATTATATATTTTTAATTCTTGTCTATCTGTCAGTCTGTTCGCGCATCATGTAATGACTATTGGACCGATTGTAATACGGTTTTCCGTGTTGGATAGCTTAGGTTTTAACTTCAAAACTGATGCACGTATCTCAATACGCACTACTACTGCTATACTACTAGCTTTTTAACTTGATAAACAATAAAATCAACATAGTTGTGTAGTTTAAGAAAGTTATCAGCGCCCGACGCGTTTTGCAGCAGAACTTGACAACTTCCGTATTGTAAAATTAGTATTACTTTGTAGAAACCTTAGTCACTGTTTCAAAGTATCGTTATGATTTACTTGCGTATGTACAAAGTTTATTTTATTAAAGTAGTGAAATGTTGATATGTTCATTTTGTTGATTCGTGAGTTTTAGTACTTTAGGATTTATTGCCCCAAATGTTTTCGATTTGCGGGATAATTTATTTGAATATGTTACGGGAAATTACGATATAAATTATACACGCATGTCTTGTGTTTCTTAGAATATTAATAAAAGTTAAATACTCAGCTATCGGTCTATATATATAAAAAGGTATATCCGGGCCCAATACGGCTTTTGCAATATTGGCAAACCTTTTAATCAATCTATATTTCAAAAATAGTTTAAGAACTCCAAAAATGATGCGTTCCCACAGGCTAGTTGTTCTAAATGAACTACTTAAAAACAGTAATACGCGTTTAACTTTCTTCAATAATAATCAACGGATTCTTAAACTTTAGTTAAGCCACAGAACAAACACACAGAACTACGTTAAACGCAATATTATCCGCGTTACACTATATTCACACATATATTTACATATCAGAAATTCTAAATTTAAATTTCCCCTTTTGTTTTTACTGCCATTTTCCACGAATCAAAATGACAATTTCACAATTCATTTTATGACGTGTAGTTTCTAGAAAGAACTGATTCCAAATTCACTGTAAGAGAAAAAAAACAACAACATTTGTGAATCACGATTAAAAAATCACTGGGAATCACAAAAAAACATTTGCTGTAAAATTGCTTTGTGAGTCAGCACTACTGCTAAGTACTTATTAATGGCGCGCGCGCATTACTAACTCTGGTTTTAACCAGATATAAGTAAAGTAAGTAAATAGTCACTTACCATTAACTTGCCACAAATACACGATGATTTATTGAGCACCAATCAGTCAATATAGGTACTAAATAGGGAGAAAATCAACATCACGATGACGTCCAATTCAAGTTGTTCACCCCTCGACAAAATAAACAAATCGGTTATACCAAAAGCGAACCACAATTAAAATCGCAATTGAACCTGTATCAATTGCTTCAACTCGAGTGGTCGATCAATTAGCTCGCATACCCCCCCTCGAGGACGTTGTTTGCCTCGTAAAGCATAGTGCATAACAAAGATTATAGAGCGATTAGAGCGAGCTTTTAAATATTTTTGACGGTATTTGTAACGGGTTGTTTCTTACTGTAATGTTACAAATTATTTATAAATGAATTTGAATTTGATGAATTTGAGCGATAACCAGCTGACGAACCCAAAGCGTAACACTATTATTGCACTCATAATCGCTTAATTATTATTAATTTTGAAGATTGTTTGCCTCCCAAATAGAAACCCAGCGATTTCCGAGCGAACTTTTTTTATTTTTTATTACTGTCTAGGCAATCGTTAGACCTGACCTAACCTGATGGAAAGCGATGATGTGGTCGAAGGTGTAGCACGCTTGTCTAGTAGATACCTATTCACTCTTGACTTGAACACACTGGGTTATAATTTACCGGAAACACTGACGAGGGCAGGGCATTCCACTCCTTTGCAGTTCTTATAATAAATGAAGAAGCGTAACGCTTCGTTCTTGTGCGAGGTATTTCAACCATGAAAGGGTGGCGCTTTGCTGATCGTCTAGTCGAACGGTGATGGAAAGGTGATGAGGGAATCAGGTTGTGCAGTTCTTGTGCACTCTCCATAGTGCAATCTGTAGAATACCGAATGCTACCTCACGTCGATGCACATTTTTTAATGATGTTTAAATTTCGTTGATTTAGAATTGGTTCAACCGTTGTTGATTCACATTCCCTCATTTCATGAAACAAATGGTCATTGACTCGGTATGTTCACAACAATAAAGCTACCGAGCACATGCAAACGTTGATAATAAATCGTTACGTGCTAAGTCAAAGTAACATATTCTTAAAAAAGGATTTACATGTCAATCAGTAGAAAATAATAATGACAAAAATAAAACAATACAAAACAGTACAATTTACGTGTCAACTAAAAACTTTTATGATAAGACACATGATCGACAATGAAGAAACAAAGTGGGAGAAGCCTTCGCTTGTTTCCGTCGTTGTGTACTAGGCTCAATGATTGTATTCACTATGTATCAAGAAACAAAGTGGGAGAAGCCTTCGCTTGTTTCCGTCGTTGTGTACTAGGCTCAATGATTGTATTCACTATGTATCAAGCTCAATAAATCTGCGAGAGTACACAGGCTCGACAGAATCAACGGTATTATCAACATAATGAAAACGCATTAATGATTAATGGAATGAGTAACTGGCTGTCGTGCCTGCCGTGAGGTATGCATTAACCAGCCGAGATTTCAACTAAGGATCCTGTTTTAATCTTGGAATTAGAGCATCGGTTTCAATTATTCAAGGATAACTTGATTCACGTTTTTTTGAGTAATCTATCATCTATCTATCTATCTGTCTATATTTATTTTTTATTACGGACTAGGCAATCGTTTGACCACGATCTCACCTGATGGAAAGCGATGATGTGGTCGAAGGTGTAGCACGCTTGTCTAGTAGATACCTATTCACTCTTTACTTGCACACACCTGGGTTATAATTTACCGGAAACACTGACGAGGGCAGGGCATTCCACTCCTTTGCAGTTCTTATAATAAATGAAGAAGCGTAACGCTTCTTACTTGTGCGAGGTATTTCAACCATAAAAGGGTGGCGTTTTGCTGATCGTCTAGTCGTACGATGATGGAAAAATATAATATATATATATATATATATATAAAAATCAATTGCTACATTAGTCTCGCTAAAACTCGAGAATGGCTCGGACCCGATTTGTTTATTTTTGTTGTGTTCATAATTGTACAGATGAGGTTTAAAAACAAAAAAATAGAATAAATAACTATTAGTTTTTTCCTGAAATGTTACCACCAAGTTAGTAGGGGTGCCACAAGGAGAGTTTTTTGAAATTTCTTTTCTGGAGTGGTGACGGGAGCGGCATATCTTCTTTATATATAAAAATGAATGTTTGTCTGTACTCTATCTATATATATACCATTGATCGGATTGTGACGAAACTTTGGTAGGGTCTTCTTGATGACGCCCAGGATGTTTTATGGCGAAAAAAAATCACAACTTAGAAAAAAAAGAAGAAAATCAAAGTAGACCAAAAGTCCTCAGATATTTGAACTTTTGGAGCTTTTGTCAAAATAACAGGTCTGAAAGTCCACTAGGGCTTATGGTCAAAAAAAAGTATTCAAATAAAAAAACACATACCTAATTTGTATATTCGAAGATTGCACGCGGGTAAAGCCGCGTGTACAGCATTCAATAAATTGATTTAAAAAAAGATTTGCAGGTTTGGTTTCAACCTGGGGCCTAATTCTCTAATTTTAAGACGCCAATTCCACGCCAATTCCACGCCGCCTGCGTGGAATTTGTTCGTGATTCCACGCAGGCAGCGTGGAATCGACTTGGAATTCGCGTGGAATTGGCGTGAGTGGTCAATCCAGGCCCAGGTCTGATGGTCAATTTGTAGATTTTCCTAGATGATTTTCACAATTAATATCTAGTTGGTGCTCCAGAGCATGCGAGGCCGTAGGAAGACTTTCGACCATTATGAGGCAGTGGGAAAAGCTTTGACCATTGCAAAGCCGTAGGTCGAGCTTCGACCCTTGCGAGGCCGTAGACGCCAGTAGGTGTCACATAATTGTGACACCTACTTTTCCACGGGTCTGTGACTCACATCAACCAACAACACATTAATTGATAACTATTCTGGGCCCTGATTCGCTTTGACCATTCACACACGTAACGCGTCGCGTTACGGTATCTTTGTGGAATCGTTCAGCAATTGTTGTAATGACGTCACACGTTTTCTGCGAGGAATTTCATATGACCTAGCGAATAATCTTAGTTTTAAATGAATAGTTTCCAGAAATAAACTTGAATGAAAGTAATCATGTATCTTATTTTCCCAGTATCCAACTTTAGATCCAATTTCCGGTTTGATTGCTGTTCGTTCGATTCAGCGACGCGGCCTCGTGTTATTTATAGCATTTTCTTTGCAGAAGTTGAAGAAAGTTAATAATCACACACGAAGAATATAGTAGTCACATTAAGAAGTTG
Source organism: Alsophila aescularia (assembly GCA_946251855.1). Classification (NCBI taxonomy): domain Eukaryota; kingdom Metazoa; phylum Arthropoda; class Insecta; order Lepidoptera; family Geometridae; genus Alsophila; species Alsophila aescularia. The sequence goes on from OX276385.1 coordinate 41,610,758, forward strand.
CGGGTAAGTTAAGTAATATGAATTTATAGGTTAACTTGTTGATGCCCGCGGCTTCGTACGCGTGGTCATTTTAATAAATAGCCTATGACCCTCACAAATAACATGACTTTTTATTGGTGTTGTCGTAAACTGATATCGTAGACACAGTTGCTGGATTTTATTTATTTTGTGACTTAGATATCTTTTTCAAAAGTAGTACTCTCCAGATGTAACAAGAAGATACGTAAAAAATGAATAAGTAGTAAAAAAAAAGCGTGCTTGCTCTGTGTTACTAACGTAGCTTAGTTGCAAGAGCGATGGTAGCCGAGAGGTATACAAGAGCGATGGTAGCCGAGAGGTATACAAGAGCGATGGTAGCCGAGAGGTATACAAGTGCGACTTAGAATCCAGCGATACCGAGTCCTCGGTTCCGCACCAATGTCATATTTTTATTTTTTTCATCTTTTTTATATTTTTTTCACGTTAAGTTTCGGTCCCGGTTTTTATTGATTAGATAACAGTCGTTAAGTCATGTCAGAGGCCCTTGAGCTCCCTGTCAAATTCCAACACCAGAGGCCCTCATGTGACAAGCCAAGCCAAGCCAGCAGCATTTAGACGACGTGACATGCATACATTTCTTTAAAAACTATTTTTGACCTTATATCGATGCCATATCAAATAAATAATCTTTTGCATTTCATGAAATCTTACCCGACACTTAGAACTTCCACTCAATATTTTTCCAGTAATAACTTGTGCCTCATGAAGCAGTAACGTCCAAGGGGCAGTTAAACAAAGGCTTTACGTCGGGGGTGATGTCATCCCGAGGGGATGGTAATCAGGTTAGGTCTTACCCGTTCTGACGATAAGCAGCCTGCCAATATTACACTGAGATAATGAACGATAGAGAAACAATAACATTTGGGACGGTTTCGGGGGCCGAATGTAAGATTCGATTAAGTACTAATAAATCGTCACATTATTTGGCGATATTCTATGAGATGTTTCTGCTCCGTGGTTTCATCCGTGAGGTCATTGATCACAAGCTTGAGAACAATGCATGTCAAATTTCATTTAATACCATTGCGCTCTTGAGTTAAGTTTTGTTACTATCCCACAACGCAAGAACCATACGATTTTCTGGGATAAAATGCATCCTGTTTCTTATTCCAGGATATAAAATATCTACATACCAAATTTCATCAAAATCTATTCAGCCATTTCAGCGCTGGTAACCAAATACATACAAACTAAAGCATTTGTCATATTTATTGGGTTTATATTTTGGAAAAATAAGCTACATATTTTATTTTTCTTCTTATTGTATATCTTTTTTATTTAACGCAACTCGTTCGATCACTTGTAAAGGTCAGCTTGAACAAAGGAAACATAACAAAGTAAACGCTGGAGTTAAACAAATCTAACCAAATTCGTCTTCTTGAAAAAGTAAATCACTTACGGTGTTAATAAAAACCCTAAGATAATAGTTAATACGCGTGCGCGGCACACAAGCACCACGCTCGTAGACAACGATGGTCAACCATTTAGTACGAGTTATTTACCAAGGTCAACGCATTATTAACGAGTTATTTACTGAGTAATTATTTAGAGTATTTTACACAATAGCACAGCCTTGAACGTGTCTAAAAATAGAGCCAATTCCCCAACGCATCAAATATGTAAAACTTCATTTCAGTCGCCGTAATTTGCGCTTCTTGTTATTCAGAAACCGAATGTTTCAGACTAAACGTCAGACAAAATGTAATCTACTATCTATATCTAAACCAGTAAAGCAGTAGGTATATCTAAACCAGTAAAGCAGTAGGTATATCTAAACCAGTAAAGCAGTAGGTATATCTAAACCAGTAAAGCAGTAGGTATATCTAAACCAGTAAAGCAGTAGGTATATCTAAACCAGTAAAGCAGTAGGTACCATGAAAGTCTATGCATAGGTTTTTTTTAAATGACTTAAAATACTGAACAAGAATACAACAGTTTTAAAAAACACGTCTGTCTGTATGGATATCTGTTCGCGCATCATGTAAAAACTACTGGACCGATTGCAATGAAGTTTTCACTATTGGATAGCTTAGGGTTTGGCTTAAAAACTGGGGTACTTGGTATCTTAATCCAATGATAAGAAGCCGATAAATCGATAAAAATAATTTTGACAGCTGAAGGAATTTTGAGCTCATTTGATATATTGGTATATTAGGTTCTGGAATAACACATAGGGTACTTATAACTCTGTGAATGACCACGCGGGTAAAGCCAAGGGTACAGCTAGTATTTATTATAATTCAGGTTATATAGTGTGTAGATAAATCTACGCCGTAGACCACTACGTCGTAGCAACTACGCTACGGCCCAAGCTACGCCGTAGCGGTACCGCTAAATTCTAAGTGCACTTAAAATGTTCCTAACTTCATATTTTTAATTAAATTAGCATAAACAAAAGGGGAGTTTTTCTATTGTTCTAACAAGGTACTTCTTTTAATTTGTTAATTTTGTACAATGAATCTGGACCCCCATATGTCATGGACATCTTAGTTGGGGGTTTAGAAAACCCCCAACTAAGATGTCAAACAACTAAGATAATATCTATACTGATTATCCTGCTTTTATAAACTTATAAGACCCGTGTTTGCGTCAGTGGAAAAAAATAAAATATACTGTCATAATAATAGCAATACTGTCAGAATTTATCTATATCCTTTTCCTTTCTACTATACTGATAATAAAGCAATAACAACCAAAAAGTCTGTACAATGAATATTATTGAAATAATTGTACTAGGGGACTTAAAATAAGCTACTGAACAAAAAAATTGCATTATTTTAAATCGTGTCTGTCCGTCTGTTCTCGTATTACATCAAAACTACTGGACCGATTGAACTGCGATTTTCACTGTTAGATAGCTAAAGTGTTGTCTTAAAATCTGGTGTACTTGATATCTCAATACAACGAGTAAAAGGCAGATAATCGATAAAACACTTATTTAGGTTTGTATATTGTAGTTGTACTTTTGGTCCTGGAATAAGACATAAGATATTTTTTTCAATAAAAAAGCCCAGGCGGACAAAGCCGCGCGCTCAGCTAGAATTATTGTATTTGTTTTTTATTATTATTAAAATGTACGTTACATTACATTTTTTACTTTACCTAGTAAACCTTTAACTATAGTATTAAAACTTGACAAAAAAATAATATAATAACAAATTATATAGCTACCATGACAGCTATTTAAAAACTAACAATAATTTGTATCCACGATTTTGGATAAATCCTGAGTAAAAACGATTATAAACGGATATTTACTCGTATTTATCTTTCTTTTAGTATTTACCTACTTTAAGTATTTACTCAAAGCCCATCTCTAGTTGCTATTCTGGGAAAAGTGGGCAAAGCTATTACTTTGAATAAACATTTGGCGACGGGGGACCACGCGGGGGTACGATAACATCGGTCGGGTTAAATATAAGTTTTACTTGTGGTAAAACTTATAGTAAGTACTTAGTTTTATTTTTTGGAATTGTCCTCCTGGTCAAACTACCGCTGCACCACCAGCTGCGAAGCAGTGGTTTGGGAAAAAGTACTGTATTCTAACTCCAGCGGCACTGTATCTATATCTAGCAACATTACTGGACGTATAAGCACAGAGCAAGAATTTGAAAAAAAACTGGATACCTGCAGTTGCTTTGACATGCGAACGACAATGTTGCCAGAACATAAGGCGTAAATGTAAACATTGATAGTGATGATTGATCAAAGAACAGAGCCGAGCGCTACCTTCGCCTCCCGCTGATGCAACGCCCGTTGCGTCACAGTACATATATAATTTCGTTTGGACTAATATTCGTCGCGGTTTGGCAGTATTAAAGTACCAGAGAAAGGACTTCAAAATAGGCTTAAAACTGGCTTATGTTACCAATGAGCTTTAGCCGTTTTACATAATCACGTGGTAGTTTTCAACACACAAAGGCGTAATAATTTTGATCAAAGAATAAGCTACAAGATCGAATTTTCAGGCTATTAAGTCACTTACAGATCCCTCAGCAGATTAACTGATCTACAACTCAGTTTTATAACAGGGTTAAATTTGGTTCCCCCAAGGCAGACCCAGACGCAATTTAATAAACCCTATAATGACAAATGGCGCCGCTGTCCGTTGAAACTGACGCGTCAACTCTCGGATCATTACCGTCTGACTCTCTAACGCAAAGGTCGTTATGTAGTTATGAAAAACTACATTCACATACATTATTGTAGCTACATCAAGCAAGGCCGAACTTGTAGAAGATGAAGAGGGGCAATAAAGAGAGCTATGCACTCGTAGAAAAATTAATTTTGCCGACATAGCTCTTGTGGTTTAGTAGTTCTGTTTGATGCTACTGGCTAGTCTAACATCCTTCCAATCTTAATCCTTAAAAGCAGTCAACAATTTGTGCCTCTAAAAATAATTCCCACACGAAAAACGAACTATTTTAAAAATTCAACTCCGTTAACTTCAGAGTTCCCGGAATTTAGCGATATCGGGTCCAATTTCACGGACGAGAGGCGGCCAGAGATTTGTTGAGATAGGCTGGTAAGAATCCAATCATGCGATTGGTACACTGATTGGGTTAATGCTTGTGAAACTATAGGAACAATGAGAGCTCAAATATTTTGGTAATATTTGTGTCGAGTTGTTGTGGTACCCAACGGTTCTAAACATGAAAAAATACATGTTACATTACATTATGCATGCGTTTCCTGAAAATTGGTTCAGTAATTTTTTAGTAAATCCATCCAGGCATTTTGTTTCAAATAATTATGTCCAGCAAAGCCCTGTTATGTTGCAGTCTGTTTACAAGTTCATACAATACAACTCTTTGAATCAACAAAAATGGATTTACTAAAAACACGATTAAACAAATTATAACCCTTGCAATGCATGACTTTTCTTTTTATTTGAAAATAAGAGATGTGATAGAAAACGAGTCCAAAGACATATGCAAAAAAAAAGTTAATTTGTGGGTTAAGTCATGTATATTTTAAAATTATAATAAAAAATACGTTTAGAACAGCTATTTAACATAAGTTTACCAAAAACCGTATTCATAGAAACAGAAGCATGGCATTTTAAATATTTTTTTCGAAATGTTATTTTAATCTTCGGTTCATTTTTATTACAAACAGTGTATAACTATATAATATGATTGAAAAAGCTAATAAAAATTATAATTTAATTGAATATTTTATTTTTAATGCAGTGTTGCAAATTTACAACAATGCATTTAAGGGTTAATGAAATTTAGATGTGACTATATTGAAGGTTTTTTAAATAAAAATAATCATCCTGATCGATTCAAAAATCTCGACATTTTAGTAATTAGGTAAAAAAGAACAGCCGAACCTTATTGAGAACATAAAGGCTGACAAGAACTAAAAGATCAAGACTTATATAAACACCAAACGAGAATATTTGCCTTCACTCGAGATTCCTATCCGATCATATCGACGAGTATCAAGTTCGAGACTGGAAAGGGTAGCTGAAGCCGGACTGAAGAGATTCAAGCACTCTTCAACTGGCAAGTCCTCTTAGCTGTCAGAAGAAATCGATTGAGAAGAGCTCATATTATCGAGATGCTTGAATGAAAGAACTTTGTAAGTTCTAAGGCAAATAAAATTGAAGGTACCCAAATAATATATTGGAAAGTAAGTTAGACACGTGTAAAACGCTTTTTGTAAGACTAGCTGCGCCCCGCGGCTTAGTCCACGTGAATATTTTTTAAAAGGTTCTTTTTACATCAAAATTCGTTCCGCTCAAATTGTTATACCTTCCAGTCGATGAAGATACAAATTCCAAAAATCACAAGTTGAAGTATTTGTTCCGTCATTTGATGATCACTTATAACAAAAATCATATCCTGCTGTACCCTAGTCTTGGTTATCGTGCCTATCTCCACTATCAAACGACACGGTAGCCGTCCCGACCAGACCCGTTACGACTGCACACACGGCACTCATATCTAAACTGTGTTTTATCATTATAAGAAGAATAGTTCATTGATTAATTTGCAATGTTTTCAATGAAATTACTAGATATATAAGACTTGAAATCCAATGTCTCAGAGTTACTAGCAGCAAGGTGCTGCGCGAAATAAACCAGGTTTCTTTTGGCACTGTATTTTCAATATCTGGCGCTTATCGTCCGTCAAGAGATCGATTTGATCTTCTCGTCACACACTACAGTTGCCTACACTAATATTATAAAGAGGGAAGATTTGATTGTTTGTATGTTTGTTTATTTGTAATGGATAAACTCAAAAATACTAAACCGATATAAAAAATCGGGCGGGTCACTATCAAATATAAAAAGTGCAAATCTCTGTTTGCATGTATACGAAAGGGTATAAAGCCAAGTTGTTCGTATACGATCGTAAGCGCTATGTCCGCCATAAGAATTACAGTGCATTTCAGAACATTTAATTGCAAAATATTTATTTTCCATTTTGGGCCAAAGAATTGTCGTTTGCACTTGAATCAAAAAGAAGATTACTAATTGTGTTATTATATATTCTGAGACTACGTTTCCTTTGAACTCTGAGCTCTGCTGTCACTCGCTGATGTGTGCCCGGCTCCTGTGGCCTAATCTCTGACACATAATCAGATATCGTGGCTAACAGCTACAGCATTGCGCTTGGATCCTTTATGTACCGATCCTTAAAACGGCAGAACGCGGATAGAGCCACGAACAAATCTAGTGAGTACACGTTTAATTGGACAGCGGATAGCCGCTGTTTGTCTATTTGTCCGGACAATCCGATAATTCGGAGCTTTGCATACAGATAGCGCGCAATACCTGCAGAGCTTATCTGTCACGCTTCTGGATGTTAGGGAATCTGTTGTGCTCAATGTTTACGTACGTTGGAATTATGGTTAAAATTATTATGCCCTGAAAATCCGTTGTTTCAGTAATATTACGTATAAAAAAATGCTTGTTTTACTGTGTAGACTTAACTGAAGCAAATCCCTGTCAATATTTCTTAGATATTAAAATCCGTGAAATAATATAAATTAAATAGTCAAGGCTAACTTTATTCGGGTAAAAGCAGAATGTGTACAAGAAAATAAGACAACTTTGTGCGATGCATGGGGCTGGTATATTTTAAACGCTTTTATAATCTTCTCTTGTATGTACGAGTATGTATGTATCTATGTATCTATGTATTTAGTCTTGGAATCTTGTAATTCAAATTTTGAGCACTTCCCGATGAGCTATCCGGCTGAAACTTTCAGGGTAGCCCACAAACCAATGACAAAGCAATAAAAAACAGGAAAAAATATATGTAAAAAGAGAAAATGAAAAAAAAACAAAAAACATTCGTTACTAAAAATAGTAAGTAGCAAAAGTAGTACCTACACCTACATAGAAGATGTTTTAAAAAGAAATAATATAAATGATCTGAGGGACTTTAATTATGCTACTGAACAAGACTATAATAAAAGACATGTGTATGTCTAGGCTGTCCGGTTCTCTGAGTTTGTTACCTCGTCATGAAAATATTACTAAACAGATTTCAATTCAATTTCCAGCACCGCTGAATAGCCCAAAGTATAACTTAAAAGATCGTAGGTATCGATATTTAGGAGAAGTTACAAAAACTATACCGCGAACGAAATGTCGGGCCACATCTATATAGTACCTAAATATGCAAGGATAAGATAGGTTGTTCTTGCTCAATATTCCTGAGCGATGATAACCTAGCAATTAAGGAAACTCCGCCTTATTCTTCAGTCATAAGACATACTCGTAAGGTAAGTAGACGTAAGTCGTGTTGAAATATACCGGACGCAGGTGTTACCATAATTTAGCGGAATAATTTGCTATTTCACTTCGTTGGTTCTTGAAATATTATACCTACTGAAAAAATGGGTGAAAATGATTACCATAATAAAGAGTATCAGAACAGGTATTGTCAAAGCTATGTGTATGGATGCTTAAGTTTTATTACGCCTAGCAGCTTCAAGCGTGCTAAGGAAAGTCCACTTTGCTATTTCTCTGTGGAAAACTGGCCCATACATGCGGCCCAGGTTACGACTAATGTGTCCTAACTGGGCTGTGGCCTAGAGGCGAGTTTCCCCCTAAGCCGTCGAAGATCGATACATCCTGCTCAGGAGATATACTTATATTAAATTTATTTGAGCATGCTAGGCGTGAATCTATTAGTAGGTTTCCCCAAGATGCTTACAAGAGAAAGAAAGATTTGACGTACTAGGTAAGAGCACAGGTAGCTCAGCTGGCAGAGCGATGAAACGGCATTCCAGAGGACGCATGTTCACATTCTGCGTGGTCGAATATGTTCTTTATTGGATGATGATTATGATAGTAAATCATTTTGTAAACAAAAGCAGCATATTGGTAATGCGTAGAGTTTATTAGCTTGCCCTATAAACATTGTTTTATATTAAAACACAACGTTAAAACTTACGCATCTAAACTTATTTTGGATTTCAATGCAAAGTATGAGCATTTCACAACCCTGCCCGGTTCAAAACTTCAAAACGATACGTTAAAACTCGTAAATACTGTCAGTTTGTTTAGTTTACGCTCGAAACAGAAAATGGTGGTTATTTATTAAAATATAATACGACGTGCAAACGGATACAAGGTACCGGGGCCAGTCTTTCTAACCACACGAGCACGCATGTTGCACTGCGATCTATGTTTCAAAGTTTAACGCTATCAGAATTCAAAGACTGCTTGTTACAAAACGGTTTAATGGGCAGTAACTGGTTTATGTTTCCGGACAAAGTAAACGAACGGGAAATAGTATCAATGCGGCTAATACAAATATTTACACATCGATCGGGAAACCGGACGAGTCCTTTTGCAACGACGAGTACCATTGTTTACCAAAGAACATGTTATAGCTATTTATTCAAAGCTATGTTAAATGAAGCTAATACGAGGGTACGAAACCGAGGTATAAACCACAGACTTCTGCTGTATTAGAAGTCTTTGGTATAAACGCGTGTTTAAGTAAACGAATAAAAGATGGCAGGATCTCAATCGATGTTCAAATGAAAGCTTGACGAGTACCTACCGCAACGTTCCTAAGCTCCATTAGATTTTTATAGAAATAACAATGCCGTAGTAAACCCGAATACAGAAATAGCTCGAACAATGAGAACTACCCACAGTTTAAACCGTTCAAACATCGATTGACTGAAAGCTTTCCTTTGTTTCGACAGCATTGACGGATGAGATCTTTGCGCTTAGAATAAATCGATCTACTTTAATTTTATAGCTATTTACGTTCACGCCAACAAATACAGGAACCGGATTTCAGTGTAACCACCTAAATTTAACTAAAAATGTCTGAAACATGGTCGACTTGTACTTTAAAACAGTTGTTCACGGTATATAAACAATTGTTTGAAAACTAGTTATATACCTAATTGAATAAATGTGCGCTAAAAGCTTTCACCGCCGCATCTTTAACAGACGCAGTACCGTCCGCAACAAACAATCGAAAAACATCGAACTCGAAAATAATAACTATAGTTTTTGATGTGCAAGTAGTTACCTGAAGTTGTATTATTGGTTCCAGCCGGGTGTCGGCACCTGCATCGCGGGTTCACTCACAGCAGAAGGCGCACAGCGCGTCACACGTCCGTCCGCGGGCGTGGTCTAGCCCAGACTGCCGCGCCCGATGGTCGATATCCCCCGCACAACCGCACACAACAGGTTAGCTTGCGTGCGCCGGGCTGTAAACACTCAATGCACACTGCCGAGGGATACCATGCACCAGCACCAGCTGCACGACGAGCTCGTCGTGCAGCTGGTGCAAGCAGCTCTCCAGATTTTACCTTGATTATGTGCAAAAGCTTTAGCCCATAGCTCGACCGAGAATGTGAACGGTGCGTCTAACATGGAGCAAGCATATAAAGCGCTTTACACAGTTCCTCCGTGAGACCTTCCCTTAATGTTTTACCTACAGACAGACTATTATTCCCTGTACGCCTTTAACCGCTTGTTCGTGTAGATAACCGGTTATTTGTAAAAGGGTGTACGGGTATGATCGTGACGCAGTTTACTGAAAAAACAACGTTTTGAAATAAATATAAACTACAATTTTCCTGGAACTACTGCGGCTGACGCTACGTGATGGGGTGTGGGTTTGTTTGCATAAAACATATTATTAAAATACAATATATAATGAGTAAATACGAGTACAATAAAGTGTCTATAGTCAGAACTGAATGTAAATACGAGTACAATAAAGTGTCTATAGTCAGAACTGAATGTACAAAAGTTTAGTTGCTCATATAAGTTTAATTTAGTAAGTATCTCAATAAACAATAGCTACAGGCACTTGATCCATGACACGCCGACACACGACACCATGACACGCCGACACACGACACCATGACACGCCGACACACGACATCATGACACGCCGACACACGACACCATGACACGCCGCGTGAAATATTATATTCACCAAGACATAGGTAATTAAGGTACCAACAGATAGAAGCTTCGGGCGGCAGAAGAAAAAAAATATGGCAGAAGTTAGTCAACCATGCAAATAAAAACAATTGGCTAAGTGCGTGCCATACGTAGTACAGGGTTCCATAGTCACAGTTTTACATTCATAAAGGCTAAATACGATCGGTAGCTCTGGTTACTTTTACACTATACAAAAAACTGGTTCTGCATGTGCGCTTGCTTTGAGCTTATAGCTCGGAAACTACATCACAGTATATGTATACTCTATGGTACACTAGCATATTGTTGGTTGTAAGTTTTTAATACAGATTAGAACAACAAAGAGATACAAAATAATTAAAATTTTATGAGGAAATATTCTCGTACCGCCCGTCACCGGCCTGTGACATTTGGCTACGCTTGTTTTGAGATGGTTACACTGCCATCTGTCGGTCGCCAGAGCCTCATTCGTTATCCAGCAGGATGACCGCGTGTAGGAGAGGTTGGCCCAAGCCAACAGAGCCTCAAGCAGTGAGATTGTTTTTGCACCCATCCATCCCGGTGCGATAAGCTACACCCTGCGATCGCCAACCCGCATGCCCAGTGGCGATTATGGGCAAAACTTCCTTTATATGAATGGCACAACAAAAATATGCCCCCCAGTTCCCGGTCGGTCCTGACCACGGTGGCGACAAGGTAATGGCAATCCCCGGGCTACCGTAAGCCACCCGGAACAAAAACAAGTGATCCTGGCTACGTACAACGGACGAACGATTAGGCTTGATTTGACGAACACATGGCGCAACTCGAGACGGAGCTAACTAAGATCAGGTGGCGTGGTGTCCGAAGAGAGGGAGAGATTAGGTTGCCTGGAATTGGGCAACCTATTCTACTTCCGAGATGGCGATCAGCAGTCTCAGGGTGGGGTTCGTCGTCAATAAAGTCCTCATTGATAAGCAAGCTGAAGGGCAGTGGGCTGGTCATAGACCATGTTTAGGTAAATACGTTACGAACTGCGAAAAGCGGGCGGAAGAAAATGGATGAGGAGAGCTGAGCTCAGTGGCGAGCATTAGGAGAGGCCTAATGCAAGCAGCAGTGTACAAAATATAAGCTGGTGATGATTTAAAGAAATCTTGTTTAAAGTGACGTTCCAGTTGTTGATTTATGTTCGCAGAGTTACACGGAACGGCCCGGTATAACGCGCTAAATCTTGTTCCTCTAACTCCAAGCCCTATCTGTGACATGGTAGCCTAGTGGTGTACTAGTGCGACTTAGAATCCAACTATACCTGGTTTGGTTCAAAGCTCCGCACCGATGAATTTTCCAAGGTATATGTGCGGTTTTTTATCGCTGCGTGCTTCGGAGGGCACGTTAAGCTATCGGACCCGGCTGTTACTGATTAATAGCAGTCGTTAAGCCATGTCAGAGGCCTTCGGGCGGCCTGACAAACTCTGACACCAGAGGCCAGCACTACTTCATACGACAAGCAATTTGTGAATCTACTTCGATATTCTAGTCTGTGGTATGCTGTTAAGTGTTGTTTCACTGATATGTTGACAGACTTTAGCGGCTCAGTATAACCCCTTACACGAACTAGTACCTGTTCTTAGCCCTAACTCCTTCGGCACTACTATAAATCGACTTTGTAAATCTGCTAAGGTATGTATATGATCCGCTTCATTTCTGACGCAGTTGTCAGCTTACACTATTATTTATTCTGTCGTTAAGCCATATCTGAAGCTCTCTGGACACCAGAGGCCAGCAATAAATACATCATAAGAAAGTAAGTTTGTCATCCTGTAGTGGTAGGCCTCTTACGCAAGGGTCCGCCTGGGGAAGTATCACACCTTTGCCAGATATTCAACCACCAAGCAGTAGTGTGTAAACATTTCTGTGTTTCGGTTTAAAGGGAAATGTTTCCAGCAATATTACTGGGCAATGAGACTTAACAACCAATGTCTCAGGGTGACGAGCGCAGTGCAGTGACGCGCAAGACTTTGCAACCAAAGTCCTGGTTGGCAATGCAACTGTTATGGACAGGCGTATCGCTTACCATCAGGCAAGCGACCTGCTTGTCTCATAAAAAAACGGATACTGCGGATATGTGACGCCGAGACCTTGGTTTATAGAGTGATTCACAGTGAGGATATAGTTTTGTAGAAAAATATGTTTGTGACTATCGTTTTGAATGTGATTCCGACTGCGTGGACCACCTTTTTACATCCTTGGAATTAGCAGAATAAATATAAATAAAAATAAATATATTCGGCACAATTCCACACCAATTACCTAACCCCAAACTAGGATGTCCTGTACTATGGGTACTAGAGAGCGGATAAACATAGATACACATAGATACGAATATTATAACATACATGACTCGGAAACAAAAATTTCTGATCATCACACAAATGATTGCACCTTGCAGGATTCGAAACCGCGACCGTTTGATTACGTACCTACCTAGGATCACTAGCCACGAGACCATCCGGCAATACACGATTAGATTTACCCGTAGGCTGACTTGTTTACGCATATCTATTGGGTTTTATTGTTAAACGGCTCGCTTGACAGGCGAGGGTCTACTTAAGGTCTGCATGATTTAATAGATTAATGTCTCCTTCAGGAAATTAATATAGTCCTTCAGGAACGTAGACGAGTATAGAAGTAGCGCGGAACAGAAAAAATATTGTACCGTTATGACGAAAATACTTGCAGAAATCGAATCTGCAGCTGCCTTGAATAATTGAATCCATCCACCTAACCACTATACATTATTATCCGCGTCGAAAAGAAAGGTGGAAATTTGGTGGTTTGATCAGATCAAATGTTCTTTACCAGCCACCCAGGCAGACAGCTGGTGATCTGATAAGAACAAAATTCCTAACCGACCACTCAGGTGGATAGCTTGAGTGGTCGGTGCTTGAGTAATAAACAATACAAGCAATCATCATCATCAACACCAAATGTCACTATAAATCAACGTTACAATTTACTATCTTCAGTAAATCCAATTTTATATCTTCCTAGACATTTAACCTACCTACTTCTTTCCATAACCCGACGACCTACACGGATTTTCACGTCACAGCCCACAGAATATACACCAGTCGCTTTCAAAGCTTACCCAGCAGATACTTCGTGAAACTACGTCAGCATATACAAACGTGGATACATTGGGAAACATGATAAAGAATTACGTCATACAAACACTCTGTATTCCGTGAACGTGTGTTCGACCTTTTCATTCGCTCGGGGTAATCTTAGTGTCTTACTGTTCCATTCCGCTCCTTTTTAACCAGCTTTAAAAAAAAGTTCTCAAGTTGATGTGTGTATGTAATATTGTTGAAAATGCGTAATATTCATATAAGTTACTCATATGTTGGTCTATATGAGTATCTGAACAAATATAAGTTTCGTGAATGTATGTATGTATATATGTTTGTCCGTGTAAGTATTTCTCAGAAACTATAAGTCCGATTGCAATAATTCTTGTAATAGTTTCTTTCAACTTAGGGAATAGTTTAAGTTTTATCAAAATCTATTCAGTAGTTTAAGAGATATGGACTGTTAACTGTTGCCAGTGTGTATTTTGTATTAGTGAACGGAATTGACGAAACTAAAAAGTTGGAAATAAAAACTAATAAAAAAACGACTTCAAATCGTATAAAACGTCCACATGTTAAAAGTTTTTTTTTTTTTAAGTCTGTGCCAGGTAAGTCCCTACTTACTTACCTACTTTAATTTTATGTGTGCCAGGTAAGTCCCTACTTACTTACCTACTTTAATTTTATGTGTGCCAGGTAAGTCCCTACTTACTTACCTACTTTAATTTTATGTGTGCCAGGTAAGTCCCTACTTACTTACCTATTTTAATTTTATGTGTGCCAGGTAAGTCCCTACTTACTTACCTACTTTAATTTTATGTGTACCAGGTAAGTCCCTACTTACTTACCTACTTTAATTTTATGTGTGCCAGGTAAGTCCCTACTTACTTACCTATTTTAATTTTATGTGTGCCAGGTAAGTCCCTACTTACTTACCTACTTTAATTTTATGTGTGCCAGGTAAGTCCCTACATACTTACTTACTTTAATTTTATGTGTGCCAGGTAAGTCCCTACTTACTTACCTACTTTAATTTTATGTGTGCCAGGTAAGTCCCTACTTACTTACCTACTTTAATTTACTTTAATATTTGTTTCTTTTAAGTTTTATACGAGTTGAAGAGTTTTTCTTTTTTTATTGTTTGTCTACAACAGTACAACAATATAATACAATACAATATAAACAATATCTTATCACAAATAAGGTTATTACAATATAACTAACATTAGCGGTCACCTAATTTAATCTTCAATATTTTAGTGCTAAACTGACGTGGCTGTATAACCCTGCTAAACTGACGTGGCTGTATAACCCTGCTAAACTGACGTGGCTGTATAACTCTGCTAAACTGACGTGGCTGTATAACCCTGCTAAACTGACGTGGCTGTATAACCCTGCTAAACTGACGTGGCTGTATAACCCTGCTAAACTGACGTGGCTGTATAACCCTGCTAAACTGACGTGGCTGTATAACTCTGCTAAAATTTCGGGGATGAAACCCTTACGGTAGTATTTTTTCAAGACGTTATTAATTTTTATGTTTAATCTTCAAAGCCTTTGCACGATCCCTCCCTGTACAAAATTATCTGCATAATTAGGTACTTACATAAATAACAAATGAAGGGGGGACGGGGGATGGAGGGGGGGGACAACATATAATTAAAAAAACTAAAACTCGACTACGGTTGGGTAAATAATAGCCTATGATACTCTTGCGATGAAGACGAATCGATTGATACCTCGCTTGTCAAAATTGGATAAAGTTTTTAGTTTGAACACATAACCTTCCTTTGGTTCGCCGTAGTTGGATAAAAAAAAATGTATGACACTTTGTACCTGAAGACGAATCGATTGACACCTCGCTTGTCAAAATTGGACTACAAGGAGCGACGCTATGGTGGAACTAGACAAGGGTGCCGCGCCGTGTCGCGTCGGCGCGCCGCCGCCATTTGCCATCGGCGTGAGGTCAGCTAGCAAGTGCGGTTTTATCAAAGTTTTTTTCTGTGTTTTGAATTGGATTGGAATGAGGAGATTGTGAAATATAAGTTTGAGCAAGATCTCCATAAACGTTGTTTATGATCCTGAATCTCGAAACGGTTTTGGGTCTAAGTACATCGGAAACTGATCCGTGATCTGAATTTGATCCGTACTGTTGCTTGGTCTATCTCACAGCAGTTGAAGCAGGGAGTGGGAGAAGTGACGTGACATTTGAAACGTATGATCCTATTTTTAATTTTAAAACGAATCAGTAGATTGACGATTAATTAATTAGGTACCTTTTTTTAAATGGTGTCTGCCCGTTTGTTTTTGAGTCATTAAAAAAATATTGAATTGATAGTAACTATTATTATGAATTTCTTGTTTGCTTTTTAACCTCAAATTACCGGCCATTTGCAGGAATATGCAGTCCTGCAGGGGCAAATCTTGTGGCTGTGGAATCTTAAAAAGCTGCATATTGTGCTTATGCTAAAATGAATAGGTTCTTACTAATAATCATCAACATGATCAGCCTATATCTGTCCATTGGTGGACGTAGGCATATCCTAATGTGATGTGCATTAGAAGAGGCCTTGAATTGACTTTGTGGAATAGTTTAACCGTGAGTGTCCACGTTTCGGCTCCGTAGGTCATGACTGGTAGGACGCACTGATTCAAGGCTTGTCTTCAGACACTGTGGTATAGACAACAAGAAGACTTGACAAAACTTGCTGAATGCTGCTCAACCCAGCTGAATTCTTCTGTTGGCTTCCTTCTCAAAGTTATTCTTACCTAATTGCAATATTTGTCCAAGGTAAATACCTCGCGTCCGTACGCTGCAGCTGACAAAAATTAGTGCCTTCTTCCCTGAAGATTCCCACAACTTTTTGGAGTTTCTCATCCACGTAATTTGTAGTTTCCAAGGCAACGAATCGATTTTCCAACTTGAGATGGTACTTACTAATGGTGGGATTTAACCGTTCGTAAAACATTAAACTTAACGCATATTGCTTGCAATTGCAATTAATCTCATGAACTCTTGATCCCTCGAGCTCAACGCTGGCTCAATATCGAGCCCTTTTTTGTTATAGACAATGAAACTCGTAAACAATGGTGTGTAAAGAATTACTTTCGTATGACGAATCATTAACTTTGTTTCGTCTGAAGCTACCACTACACAGAACGACGTGAATTTAGCGCCCGATCTGTCCAACCAATTAGAAGCAGCGAAAATTATGAAAGAAATGCCACGAAGTCATCCACACCCACGTTTGTGGGCGTTCACAGAATGAGTTTGGCGCAACATGTTGGTGAATATACCATTTTCTGTCGCAAGACTGGATGTGCTTCGTTTAAGCATGCCCTTCATGGGCCTCAGATAAGTGGACTTGTGTTTGTGTTTACTCGCAAAAAGTGACAGGGCCTTCCTTCTTTCCTCTTACGTTTCATTAGAAAATTTGCCTGGAAGTCTCGAGGAAGACGAAGCTGACACTTCAGTTTCTGCAAACAACGACGCGTCTTAGACCAAGAGTGGACTGTCCAAAAAACATAGCACCGGAGCTAGTCGGAGAATCGAAGATGATCTACTGGAGGAAGAGTGTTGGCTATGTATCGTATCTCTTTTCGGTTCAGTGGTAGAACTCGGGGATGAGAATCTCCTGTTTTTTTTTAGAATAAAAGTTAAGTAGGTTTTCCTTGGATTTCTACCTTTGCTGGGGCAGCTCTTCGGTGTGTGGAAGAGTATTTTCTGTGGATGGGATGAAATGGTGCTCTCAACGAAAAAATCTCGGTTGAGTCCATACAGGCTCAAAGTAATGATTTTTATTCATGTTAATTATGCAGGTGTATTGTTAAAAAATTTTGGTTATGAATAAAGTTTTTTTATAGATATTTGCAGAGGGTTGTTTATTAGATTTTTATCTTTTCTAACTGAACATGAAGGCGTTTTGTTTGAATTTTGTAGAAATAGCGGTATTTTTTAACCCCCATACAATACTGCCACGCCGCCGGTGCCGCGCCGCCGCCGCACTATTTTCGCCGGCGCATCGCCGCCGCGAAATCTAGGGTCGGAGCCCATTTCTAGGTGGAACATTCACATAAACACACACATGTGTATCTACACACAAAAATACATATACTGTTTAACTCATTACCCTTCCCTTGCTTTGCTGTAGTCGGGTAAAAATGCTAAATATCCGACAAAATATCTGAAAAGACCTTCCGATACTAAAATAATTTGTACAAAGTCTCTCTTTCACGAAAATAATCCTCGTATCATCATACTCCATTGTCACATCGAAACTAATTCGCAATATCAAAATCTAAGTCTAGACATTACTAGTATTAGATTATGTACTTTACTGAGCACGAGCCCCGTAATACCTATATACTTACTTTACTGAGCACGAGCCCCGTAATACCTATATACTTACTTTATTACGGACCGGCCGTCCAATTCCAAAAAGATTGCAGCGGGCAAATTGAAAATTACTTTTCAAAGAGCCTTTTCGTGCTGTAAAAACTAGCTCTTGCCTACGGGTTCCCCCGTCGGTTGCAGCTCCTTTCATTGCGACCTGATCAATCAAAGCGGGGCCTGAGATGAAAGAAGTGTTTGATGAAAGTTTGACGGATTGGGGACGGATTAATTAATTTTTGGTAAATATTTTCGGCGTCCATAGCATATTTTTTGGACATAAGGTATTATAGCCCGTTATGCCATTATAGGCTTAATTAAATACCCAACATGCAAGCGGCATGGCACCATTAAATGCTCATTCGATGACCCAAATTAGTAGTTTAAGAAACGGTTGCATAACGAGGGCTATTAAAACACGAGAGTGAGTTTAAAAAACGAGCCGTAGTTGAGTTTTTTAATAGTATCACTCGAGAATTTTAATACCTAGTTATGTGCCGTTTCAAACACTATTTTATCTACACTCATGCAATAGGAACTTACATTTAATTAAAAATACTTGTAACAATATTTTCTTGATTTTTCTGGTAAAAGCTCGTCCTTCATGTTCGGTGCTGTTTCAGTGATGTCAGGTGGACTCACCTCACTAACACTGCTGTCGGACATTTTTAATCAGGATATGTGTTTTATTGATCAAAAATCAAAAATCAACAAAAAAAACACATTAAATTGTTTAGGTACCAATTATATGTAAAATAAATTATGGCACCAAAATCCAGTCCACAGCTTATACTCGCCGCCAGAGATAATAACACCTTCGTAGTATGGACAAGGCGGTCGTACTCCGCAACAAGTACAAATAAATTCAAGGACCCAATATTCGGGTCCGTTCAGTTGAGTGTCAAGCGTGCGCTCGATGAGTCGCGCGCCTCGTACTTAGCGATAGAGCACCTACTTACGTAAAGTTATTGACAAACTTTATTCGTGTTTTAATTATGAGTACCAAGAAGAAAGCTAGAAAGTACTGCATAGCATTCGACTGTTTGAATAGTGATAGAAATGACGGATTGTCATTCTTTACGTTTCCAAAGGATATTGAAAGGTAATAAATTGTAATACCTATAATATAGGTCTATATGGTCCTAGTTATGTAGTTAGATATTGATATTTTTTTTATTACGTAGGTTCCTTTAGTTTTATGTTATTTCATTTGTGTTCCATACCGAAGCTACGCATATTTAAGGTTTTTCCGCGCAGAAATAAAGTCGTTTATTAAATCGATCAACGTAATTTTATAATTGATTAAAGTAGGTATTGTTGATCGGAAAATGAATTACTGTGCTGACTTAGTAAGTAGCCTACAACTAATTAGGAATTTATATAATATATGTCTCGCATAATACCTACCTACTTTTAATACCTTTTATTACGTAGGTAGCAATTTATTTTTCACTCATTAAAAAGCATGGAATTCAGACAGGCACCTTTATTCATTAAAGTGCAATACCTATAGGATATAATCATAATCAACCAACGACACGTAGGTAGGTATCTCACTAAACTTATCGGCGTTCTGAAAACGGGATAGGTAGGTAGTAAAAATGAGGTAGTAGGTCTATTCTGATAAGAAAGTCATTGGATGTAATAGAACTATTTTAATTTATAATAATAAGTAATAATATAATACATTGTTACTTATTTATTCTGTTACAATATCTAAGTCATAACATATCACAGAATAATTAGTAGTACAAGTACCTAGTCATATCTTAATACAACCCTACCGAGCGAAAAAGGGACAGAGCGATTCTGAAACGGTTAGAGCAGTTCAGTTAGCAAGTTCTCGCGCGTTGTGATACGGTGCATTCTAGCCTGCACGCGGTGGGCGAGCGCCTTCTAGGTAAATATAATTGAAAGCTCGCAGCGCCGTGCGAGTTAAATTGCACTTTATAGCGAGAGTCGCTATTTATTTAAATGACTTTACTCAGTTAGCCTTCTGTACTTGTACTATTATTTATTCTGTGGTACGGAGTCAAACCGGTGCTTTTATGGAGGAAAATAGTAGTTTATGAAACGGTTGCATAATGAGGGCAATTAAAACACGAGTGTGAATTTAAAACACGAGTTTTTTAATAGTTAATACTCGAGTGTTTTAATAACTAGTTATGTGCCGTTTCATACACTACTTTATCTACACTCATGCAATAAGAACTTACTATTTGTACACGAAGCTACAAATAAAACAACCAGTCCGGAGTGCAGGTGAGTATATTTAAAACGAAGATTGCCGAGACCACTGCCGATTCACAATACACAAGCGTTTGCGCGATGCAGGAATGGCTCTTACGACGCTATCGCCATCTAGCGTGTGAGGTTCAAACTAAAACCATGAAAATATACATTTCGCTTCTCCATTCCGCCCACCAAGGACGAATATATATTTGTTCTTAATATAACCTCCTCCGCCCACCGTGAAGCGGTCATTTTTTGTAAGCGCTATTATTATAGCAGACCTTTAACATTAACAAAAATTAAAATAACTATTAAACATGAACATATACCAACAACAACACAGTATAAGTATTTTTTTCTTAAACCTGACACTTAATTAAACGGTTACAGGAAGTAAAATTAATTTAGAAGTTGGCCGTTTGATGACGGAACATTTTGTCCGCAACGTGACAACTCTTGTGATCCCATCCGACCCTGGATGTTTAGTAATCACTCGGCCAAGAAGCCATCTAGCTGGTGGCAAATCGTCTTCCCTTACCAATACTACATTGCCTACTGCAGGTTCTGGGTTTTGGTATGACCATTTGTAACGGTGAAGAAAATTTCTCATATATTCTTGCGACCAACGTCTCCAGAAAATTTGCAACATTTTCTGAGTGAGTTGCCACCTACGCAAACTAGTTACCGTTGACGTCTCAAAATTATAATCAGGGGCAGTTATAATTGGCTCACCTACGAGAAAATGCCCCGGTGTTAAAACATCTCCCATTGAATCGGACTCCGAGTCAAGCCTTGACATTGGTCTGGAGTTAAGACACGCCTCTATCTGCGTTAAGACGGTGGATAACTCCTCGTAAGTTAATGTTGTGTCACCTATGACCCTTTTGAGGTGAAACTTCGTGGATTTAACTCCTGCCTCCCACAGACCGCCAAAGTTGGGTGAGTGAGGTGGAATAAAATGCCATGTAGTTCCGTTCATAGCCAGAGATGAAGCTATCTCCTTCAGAATACCTGAACTTTCTGAAGCGAATAAAGCTTGCAGTTCACGGGAAGCTCCAACAAAATTTAAACCGTTGTCACTCCATATATCTGTACAATTTCCTCTACGAGCGACAAAACGTTTGAACGCAGCGAGAAATCCCTGAGTGGTTAAATCACTAACCACCTCTAAGTGCACAGCTCGAGTTGCCATACATACAAATAGGCATATGTATCCCTTGTATGCTTGGTGACCACGACCCTTTGTTGTTCGTACTTGTACGGGTCCCGCGAAATCTACACCGCTACATTTAAAAGCTCTATTTGGTGTAATTCTGGCAGCTGGCAATTGTCCCATTAATTGCGTAGATGTTTTTGCGTTGTGTCTGATGCATGTTACACACTTACGTACACAAGCTTTCGCTAAAGGCTTTGCTCCCAAAATGAAATATTTGGTGCTCAAATATTGCAACATTAGCTGAATGCCACCATGTAGAGTTCTTGCATGGGCATCGGATATTACAAGATCCGTTAAAGTTGACCCCTTTGGCAGCAAAATTGGATGCCTTATACCTTCACTCATTGATGACCTATCTAATCTTCCGCCCACTCGCAACACGTCTCTACCATCAATGAAAGGATTAAAAGATTTGAGTGGTCCTTTTAATTTGCTAAATTTGCCATTTCTTTTAAGAAGTGACAGCTCTTCTGCAAAATGTTCCTTCTGACATTGCTTCACACAAACCTCCAGCGATTCCATCAGTTCTTGTGATGACAGGTAGTCTTGACAGTGGCGTTCACTAACCGGTTTCATTAAATTCAGAAATCGCCTGCAATACGCTACTACTCTAATTAATTTCGTGAGCGTTGAGTATCTGTTCGAAATAGGTACCTCTGCCGTTGCAACATGAACCTTAATCTCCTCCAACTGTGTTTCAATGTTCTTGGTCTTACAGAGTTTGACGACGTTGTTTCGCAAGAATTCTGGACCATTGAACCACAGTGGCTGATTTGACAGTTCTTCAGGGGTTATTCCCCTTGATGCGCAGTCTGCTGGATTCTGACCAGAAGAGACATGTGACCACTGGTTTGACTCTAGAGTTGTCAATATTTCGGACACCCGATTCGCGACAAACGTTTGCCAACGACTCGGGTGACTGTTGATCCACGCTAGGACCACAGTTGAATCAGTCCATGCCCGAATGTTTGACTTGTCTATTTTTAAAGTTTCCGCAACTTCAATCAGCAATCTAGTAAGAAGAACTGCTCCGCACAGTTCCAATCTTGGTATGGAAACCTGTTTGATGGGTGCTACCTTTGTCTTGGCTGTAACCAAAGTAACGTGAACGTTACCGACTGAATCAATTCTACGAATATATACAGCAGCCGCAAATGCTGTCTTCGAAGCGTCCGAGAATCCATGAAGTTCTACGAGAGCATCATTCGTGTCTGTGCCAAGCCACCGAGGTATGGTTATCTGTTTCAACTTTGGTAATCCTTCACGGTGAGTATTCCACTCTTCCGCTAATTTGCTTGTTAGTTCCTCATCCCAATCTAACCCTGCTATCCACAGCTTTTGTATCAATACCTTTGCCACGATCACAATGGGTGCCGCCCACCCTAAGGGATCGTATAAGCGTGCGATGTGAGATATAACTTTTCTTTTTGTTTCAGGTCCAGGTTCAAGTGGAAGCGTTACCGAGTACCGGAACTGGTCGGTTCTTCGATTCCAGGTAAGTCCCAGCAATTTAACTACTTCGTCCATTTTGAGCTTGAGTTCTTCTTGAACGTCATCCTTACTAGCTTCTGTTTGTTGAATTGCTTGTAATAACTCATCACTATTACTCATCCGTTTTTGCAACTCAAACCCTCCTTTCTTCAGTAATTCATTCATTTCTTGATAAATAACCATTCCTTCTTTTTCAGAGCTACATCCAGTCAGGAGATCGTCCATATAAAAGTCATTTAAAACTCTTTCAGATGTGAAAGGATACGCAGCTCCTTCATCATAAGCTACTTGCTGCAAACTTTTCACGGCTAGGTACGGAGCAGCTGCAGTGCCAAAGGTAACCCTCAAAAGTCGATAATCTTTTGCATTTTCATCCGAGTTGTCTTTCCACAATAATCTTTGATAGTTTGCATCTTTCCTTGACACCTTCACTTGACAATACATTTTGATTACATCAGCTGCTATACATATAGGATATTGGCGCCAACGCATCAACAAGTGTCGAAGTTCTGGTTGTAGTGTAGGTCCAATCATTAATGTATTGTTTAATGAAACCCCATTCTTATATTTGCAGGACGCATCGTAGACAATTCTGAGTTTTGTAGAGTCCTTATCATCTCTAATTACCGGGTGATGCGGTAAGTATACCGCTTCAGTACAGTCTTTCTCTGTTTCAGGAACTTTCTCCATAAATCCAAGATGTAAGTACTCCTCAAATACTTTTTTGTACCTTTCCTTAAGCTCTGGATTCCTTTTGAATCTTGTTTCTAATCCATTTAATCTCTTTTCAGCGATTGTTCTTGAATCACCACCAACACATTCGGGAGTTTCCGTTTTAAAAGGAAGTCGCACGACGTATCTTCCATCTGCGTCTCTTTCCGTTGTTTCGGCGTAGAGCTTTTCACAGCGAGCTTCTTCGTCTGACATAATCTTTTGTTGTGACATGGGCTCTGCTTCAATCTCCCAAAATCTTTTGAGCGATTTACATTGGCAAGTTCCATCATCTTCCACGCTCAAATGCATTGCCACAGCATTTTCGGATGTACAGTGTGACTTTTGGGATAAACCTGATAAAATCCATCCTAGTGATGTTGCTTGAGCTACAGGATATCCTTGAGGTCCCTTCTTGATTCCGTCTTGGATGACCTGTCCATAAACTTCTGCACCTAAAAGAAGATCAATTCTATTTGGTGTGTGATATTGAGGATCTGCAAGAATATACATATCTTTATCCAACCAATCCACTTCTGCCATTTTCCATGTCGGAAGATATGTAGTTATCGACTTAAGCACATACGCTTGCAGTTTGATGACTACATCTTGAGAAATTCGTGATCGAATTTTGATTTCAACCATGTGCTTCGCAATGGTAGTTTTGTTTCCTTCCAGACCTGATATGATTCCCTTTACTGGATATTTCTTAAGACCCAAGTATTGGGCTGTTGCTTCCGAGACGAAGGATGCCTGAGATCCTTGGTCTAACAACGCCCTGATACAGTGTGTGTCACCTCTAGAAGTTTCCGCCAACACAACCGCTGTCGCCAAGAAAACTTGCTTCTTTACCGGAACCTGACCAAAACATGATACCACTGGTGCCACGTCTACCGAGCTGGAGTGAGCCGCTGAGTTCTCAGCGGATGAGCTGACCATACCTACCCCAGATGGTGAACTGGCTGTGCTAACGCGTTGAATACCTCCACCTGAACCGCTGTTAGGATGAAGCAAAGAATGGTGCTTCCCCTTGCAAACTCTACAAGTTGAGTTACTCGGACAACTTCTTGCCGAGTGGTTACTGCCCAAACAGTTATAACATAAGCGACTAGTGTACACAAAATCACGTCTCTTGCCTAACTCCAACTTTGCAAATTGTTTACATGAATACAATTTGTGATCGCTTGTACAATATTCGCAAGCCGCATTAGCAACATGTAAGACATTATGATGTTTTGTTTGTTTACCATAAGTAAGATTTGAAGATTTGGGTCTAGAGTTGGGCTCAATAAACTCAAGTGCTCTAAATCTATTTTGCAAAAAGTCTCTAAACACTGTGAATTTAGGTAGCTCATTGGAGCTCTCTCCCGCAACCTTCAACTCCCACTGCTTGCGCGTTTCTGAGTCTAATTTGTTCGCAATGATGTGAATTAAAATAACGTCCCATGATGCGACATCAACACCTATATTTTTTAACCCGTGTAGGCAATCTACAGTTGTATCTATTAGCTCCTTTATGAAAGCGGACGATTCAATCATTGTACCTTTTTGATTTATGAGGCGTTTCAACAAACAATTTGCCAAATAATTCTTGTTGTTAAACCTATTCTCTAATTGACTCCAACATTCATTGTAATTAGCTGCAATGATAGGCAACTGCCTTACCAACTGCTCTGCCTCTCCCGTCAGATACGATTTTAAATAATGCAGTTTTTGCACGTCATCCAACGAAGCATTGGAATCAACTAGCGATTTGAACAAATCCCGAAAGCTTATCCATTCATCGTACTTCCCTGAAAACGTAGGAATCGTTATTCTGGGTAATTTTAAAGATGACGTTTGATTCTGATTACCATCGCTATTATTTTGGCTACTTTGATAAGACGCTTTTTTAACCTGATGCTTCATGAGATCACATTTATAATTAATGTACACTTCTTCAGTTTTTTCAAACAAATTATCTGTAATGTATGATGTTTCTTGTAATTCTTCCCAATCAACAGACTCTGACATAATGTCATGATGAACTTGCATAAAACGACTCCACAACTGTTCAAGAATCTCAAGTCTGGTTTGTACATAAGATTCTGAAATTCGTTCTTTAGGTGATTTCCGAAAATTTGCATGAGTTCTAACAATATTTCCATACACATCCTTTTGCAAATTTAATTTACCCTGCATGATGATAGATGTTATTACTAAACAAACAGAGAAAAAAAATACAAGTCTCAAAAAGTCGTAAAAATATTACAAGTGTTTGAAGAACCTTGTCACAATTTGAAAATCGGCCATAAGTTCCCCGTGTCAACCGACTTTTACAAACTATTCTAAGTCCTAAAATTATTAACTCTAAATTTTCTAAGTTGAAATATAACTTTAGATTGTATGTTGAAATTAATATTACAAGTTAAAATTATCATTGAGATAAAGTTCAATTTCTTGATTATTAATTTTCTTTCTTCAATATGAAATAATGTAAAATTAATTTACTCGTGAAAATTAATGTTAATTTACTCTTGAAAATTAATATGAAAGTACTCACAATTATTTGTTCACTTAACTTCACTCACTCTTGACCGAATCCTGACGTCATCTCCCACTTGGCCGATTCGTGACGTCACCGATCCGTTGCTGCTGAACTGCACCCTTTCCTGGACACCTTGCTGGCTCCCTGCTCCGTCTGCAAACAGCACCCCTCACGGTGCCGCTGTACTGATGATGACCAGCCGATGTGCTGATGATGACTTCTTCCTCAGGCTTCCAGGGTCCAAAACCCGGCGCCAGACGAGGAGCTGATCCACTCCCAATAGTGGAAATAGCCCCACTGAAATTTCGCCCCAGACAGCGATCCACTGCCTATAGGTGCGAAGTGTAGGTAAATCCCCCCTCCACGAGGACTACCGAAGTCAGAAGGCACTGACTCAAAAATCCCGTCTCGATGGACCAATTTGTACACGAAACTACAAATAAAACAACCAGTCCGGAGTGCAGGTGAGTATATTTAAAACGAAGATTGCCGAGACCACTGCCGATTCACAATACACAAGCGTTTGCGCGATGCAGGAATGGCTCTTACGACGCTATCGCCATCTAGCGTGTGAGGTTCAAACTAAAACCATGAAAATATACATTTCGCTTCTCCACTATTAATGAAAAAAAAATAGGTCAGGTTAGGTACTAATGTAAAGTAAATTATGGTGACAAAATCCAGTCCTCAGCGAATTCACGCGCATACGGTAACGCCGCCATAGAAAATAAATGTCGAAATTCTCGTAGGTGCGGAGCCAACCGTTGCTGTAATGGTAAAAAAATAATACAACATCGTTTAGTTCAAAAAACAGTATTATAATTTATTAATTTTCTTATTGGAGACGTGCCGTGCGTAATGTATATCATTATACCCGCATTTTTGAGTTCATAATCCGGATTTTACGATATGAGTGTAGATAAAATTATTAATGGCTTTTTACCAGGAGGGGATGGCTCCATAAAATTGTGCCATGGAAATCAGACCAGGCTACCACGACACGGACTAGAGCCTAGTTGGAGCCGATGCCTATTGCTAATGGAATATAATGTGTATATTTGAGTCATGTACATACTCGTATACTTACTTTAATCTTATGTTTCCTGAAAAATATATTTTGGCTAATAATAAACTCTTACTTAATTGAAGTCAAATAGTCCTAGGGTCTTAATGTTTTTTTAAAGTACTGATTTTATATGCAAGCCGTATGGAACAATACTATAGATAGGTAAACAAAAATGTATCAAATGTAATTAGTTACCTTGGTATCTAGCAAGTCAAAAGTTATTTTAAGTCACTTTCGATTTAATACCTAGTGCTACACCACACATTTAATACCTAGTGCTACACCACACATTTAATACCTAGTGCTACACCACACATTTCCAAAGCATAATGTGTCATGTTTCAAAGCAACTATTAAATACTAGCTGATGCCCGCGTCTTCACACACGTGGTTATTTCTCTAGGTTCAAAGATCTCTATGTGCTATTCCAAGACTTAAAATACCAATATACCAACATTTGATCAAAATTCCTTCAACTGTCAACAATATTTTAATCGATTGCTCGGCTTCCCCTCAACGGATTGAGATATCAAGTACGCCAGTTAAGTTAAACCATAAGCTATCCAACCAGTGAAAACCGCATCGCAATCGGTCCAGTTGTTTTGATGTGATGCGCGAACAAACATACAGACAAACTAACAAACAAACAGACAGACTGACACGATTTAAAAATATGTTATAGTATTTTGAATACACTAGACCATTTTTTTTAAATTATCTTTTTTTTTAACTATTTCTTTCCTATTGCTTTATTATACGTATAGGTATAGATAGATAGATGCATAATACCCCTTCGGCCGAAACCAATGTTCGAAACCAATTTCGAGAAAAGAATAATTATTGACCAAGCGAGCGCTAAGCGCGAGCGAAGAGTGTCCGTTTCAGCTTGGGCAAAAATGCTTTCTTCGTATGTCCTTCCGGATGTCAATCCGGCCGGATGTCAGTCCGGATCTCTGTTCTCCTCTACAGGTCGCATTTCTCAACCGATCTAGACTAAACTTGGTATACAGGTAAACGAATTTTGAGAATTTTTTAGTCGTTGGGTATTTTTGACTTTCCCCAAAAAGGGGCAAAAAAGGGGCTACTGAATATCTCCGCCTTATTAGATCCGATTTCAATGGTTCATTTTTATTTGAAAGGTAGTAACTTTAAATTGGTCTCATAAAAATTTGGTGAAAATCTGATGAGGATCTTCGGCGTGATGAGCAGAATAGCTCCTCAAAATGCAGTAAAATTCTCACTTTTAGGTTTCTACCAGTGGAATCAGCCCTTTGCCCATTAGGTAGAGATTTATGGAGCACCTTGGTTATTAAAGTTAGTTTTACATTAAGGTAACTAGATGGCGCTACTGTGCACCGCTATATTGTTTGCAAAAAAGTTTGTGCGCGCGAGGTCTACAGCTAGTTACTTAATTAAATCGTCGTCGCCATGCGCTAATTTTCAACATGGCGTCGTCGCCATGCGCTAACAAAGATAGTGCAATATTGTCAGGGGCGTATTTAAAGATTTGACGCCCCAGGTCTATAAGGTTTGCCGCCCTATTAAATATATAAAAAACAGATAAGTGCGAGTTGAATTCTCATGGAGAGGGTTCCGTACGATTAATGTTTATCTCACAATATTGAGAGGTGTGATGTAATTAAAAAAAAATGGTCAAATTGCATCTATTTTCTTAAAAAACTAAAACATACATATTCACAATTCATTTATTTACGTTACCCGTATTTGGATCATAGAAATGGCCCAGTACATTCGGAGAAAATCGGCTGTGACAGACGGACAAACAAACATACACACGAGTGATCGAGATTTCGTGTTTTTTCATTCTTACTGGACGTAAGGAACACTAAAAAGTGAAATTATTTTAATAATGAAAAACGCCCATACAAAATAATAAGAGTTTTTTTTGTGATGCATTTTTGGTTGACGAATGAAACTGCCATAATAAGAATGCGCGAGCGCATATATAAAACATAATTCTAAATGATGTAAAAAGGATATATCTATACTAATACGTATTATAATGAGGAAAGATTTTATTGTTTGTATGTTTGCTTATTTGTATTACTCAAAAAATACTAAACCGATAGTCAAAATGTTTTCAGCTATAGAAAGCTACATTATCTGAAAGTAACATGGACATTATTTAATAATAAAAAAAATGGAGATCCCTATGAAAATTGCAAAAGCGCAACCCAAGGTACCAAAAATACAGAACGGAATGACATGTTGTCATGGAAACTAAATAATAACAAGTCTGTCAAGTACGTGAGTAATCATGCAGTTGTCTATGGACAAAAAACACTGCTGCCAATGATTTTGAATTACGCTTACTGGCGTTTTTTTTAGAAGTTACGACGGATATATGAATACTAAAGGTCTATGATAATTGCCGCAGTATGAGCGCTACCCGTGCTAAGCCAGGACGAGTCACTAAAAAATATAGGTTATGAATTACGATTATGAAAGGCGCCTGAAAATGAGCGCGAGGGGCGGCAGGCTCTTGCCGCCCCTCGCGAAAAGCCAAAAGCCTGCCGCCCCGGCCATGGCCCTTTTGGCCCTAGGGTAAATACGCCCTGAATATTGTGCAATATGCCGTGAGAGACAACCGAGCGAGACGCCGCGCACCGCTGTTGTGCCAGGGTAGCATGAAATATTCAGAGCCACCAGCTAAACAGCTCTCTGCAAATGACTCCGGGGGGTGCTAACAATAATTTTGACACAACTACTAAAAATGTTGTTTTCATAAATAATGATTTTCAGACGCTTTCGTCACAGTATAGTTGCTGCTATTGTTATCCATGATATAAAAAAAACAAGGGTTTTTTAACAAAACCCCTTTCAGTATAATGTCTGCACCCAAAAGATTGCTTTTTTTTATTTGTTAGATTGTTACTGTCAATCGTAGTCACCAGTAGAGCGATGGTAGCCTAACGTTCAATAGTGCAACTTCGAATCCAACGATACCGGGTTCGGTCCTAGGCTCCGCAGCTAGGACTATTCGGTTATTTGCGGAAGTCATGTACAGTTTTTCATCGCTCCGTTCTTCGGAGCGCACGTCAAGCTGAGGTCCCGGCTAGTATTGATTAACAGCATTCGTTAAGCCATATCAGAGGCCTTCGGGCGGCTTGACAAACTCTGACTCCAGAGGCCAGCACTACCTCATATGATAAACAAACAAACAGACTGCCAGTCGTTTTTCGCAAGTCCACACTCCACCTGGCCGGTGATATTCCTAGATTACTACAAAAATATATAATTCTACGTTTAACACTAAATCTATATATCTTTATTTATTGTAGCACAAACATTGGCAAATTTAAAAAAATATTTAGTTTTAGTGTTAAAGTTTTCGTGATCCTGATACATAATTTAAAATATCACTACCGGCTATGACTCACTCAGTCAAAAAAAAAATGATATCTTTTACGGCGGAAGTAAAGTATCAAGACGTTTTTCCGTCCTCCGGGTTTGCTGAGACAACATTTAGGTTCACCAAAAGATAGAGACCCATTAAACGTGCCCGGTGTATATAAAATACCTTGCGATTGTGGCAAGAGTTATATTGGTGAAACTCGACGCAACATCACAACTAGAATTTCCGAGCACATAAGGAGCTGGACACAGCTGGGTCGGCCATTGCAGAGCATGCGTGTCTTTCCGGTTCGAATCATTACATAAGGTTCGACAAAGCCTCGGTACTAGCTCGAGAGAAGTTCTTTGTACCTCCAAAAGTGCGTGAGGCGATAAAGATCTCTCGATTACCTAACTTCAACCGGGACCGTGGGTGGACTCTGCCTCCAGCTTGGAAAACCGTGCTTAATGTTTCCTCGTGGTAGGCAGTCTAGAGTGTATCACGGTCAGCATTGTATGTGGCAGCACGTTTGGCGATGATGCAATGGATAGCGATGGAGTTCCATCGCCACCGCCAGCAGGAGTTCAATCTCCGTCGACGGCGGTGCAGAGCAGTACGAGCACCGAGCGTCCCCGTTCCCAGTCGCCGCCGCATCTCACGCGCCGCTCGCAGCGGGCCGCAGCCCGCAGTGCGCGTCGGGATCTCGCGGCGTGAACTCCTGAAGAAGAGCGTCAGATACGCTCGAAACCTAGGTCGATGTTTTCGACTATATACACGTGGGTCACAGCCGGTAGTGATATTTTGAAATATTTCGTTGTTATTAATTTATAATCAAATTCAAGAAAAAATACCTCGCGTATGTTCTCATATAAATTTCATCAAAATTGGTTAGGTAGTTTTTTAAGTTAATTGATTTAACTATAATAGACCATGCGTGGTATGTTTTTAATTTCTTCACAGCCCGTGCTCGTCCACTGCTGGACATAGGCCTCTCCCAATGAACGCCACAGAGCCCAATTTTCGGTTCTTCTCATCCAGTTTCTGTCGGCCGCCTTCCGCAGGTTGTCACTTTACCTGGCCGGTGGGCGTCCTACACTACGTTTGTCAAGACGCGATCTCCACTCGAAGACAGGTCTACCCTAGCGGTTGACCGTCATTCGATAAATGTGGCCAGCCCATTGCCATTTCAGCTTGTTTATCCTTTGAGCTATGTCGGTGACTTTGGTGCTCTGGCGGATAACCTCGACTTTTTTGTTTTATGGTAATGATTGTAGCTGTGCCCGCGGCTTTACTCGCGTGGTATTTTCTCTGGATTAACCTATATGTTATTCGAAGACCAAAAGTATCTACAAAGTATAATATACTAACCTTTCATCAAAATTTGTTAAGCGTCAAATTTGATACAAAAGATACAGATACAAAGTACTGTAGATTTTAAGTCAGAACCTAAGCTATTCACTAGTGAAAATTTCATTTCAATCGGTTGAGTCGTATTTACGTCATGCACGAACAGACAGACAAACAGACAGTGAACATTTAAAAAAGGTATATTCTTGATTAGTGCTTTTTTAAGTACCCTAAACCATTTTTATTAATAATCTTCGTCGTACAGACTTCACGTCTTGTCCCTAGATGTAATAAAAAAAAAAAATCGGCAATACATGTATTTCTCCTAAAAATCTCTTAAAAATCCCTTCACTACACTCTCCTCTGCCATATTCTTAACCCCTTCATCAGCATTGTCTCGTGTTCTCTTGAAAGGTAGTTCCACATTCAGCTCTCTTTCTTCCGGAACAGTGCCGTGAACTTCCCAGCCTGGTATGTCGGCATGAATGGTAAGTAGTACGTCCATCTCCACCTGAAAATAAAAAATATAAGGCGTAGAAATAAGTGACGACGCAAAACGGCTGTGGTGATGGAGCGGTAACAGTGCGCTTCGTAATACAACCCTACACCAATGACTTATATTATGTTTCTAGCTGTGCCCCGCGGCTTTACCCGCATATTCAATGATGAAATGTATCCTATATGAGTACAACCAATCTACCTAAATTTTCGTGATTTCTCGCTTTCACTTACCTTTTTCCGGTTTGAATGTGTTTTATGTGTATCTCTATATTTTACAGTACCAAAATTTCATTGAAATATGTATAGCTGTTGTAGTGCGAAAGCGAGTAATCGATATTTTCCCGTTATCCCGAAGCAATTTTCCTTTTTTCGTGATAAAAAGTACCCTAGGTTAGTCTCTTTTGTATAGAAATACATACAAATTTTAATGCAGCCGTTTTGGCGTGAAAACGCCTCAAACAAACAGACAACGTTTTATTTTATATTTATATTAGTAGGGATGGGGATGTGCGGATTTCGATACCATCCCTCAATAACGGTGCAGGCAAACCTCGTGATGACACGGACATGTCCAGAACCTCAAAATTCAAGGGTATGTGATATCCCGCACTGAGCCAGCGTGGTGGGTAATGGTCCATCCTCTCTCTGTGAGAGAAGGTCTGTGTCCCAGCAGTGGGAACCTAATAGGCTGATAATGATGATGAAGTGAGAAAGAAACACACTTGGGACACTGACCTGCATTGAACTCACGAATTGGGATGACAATATAGACAAGATACGACAAGTCTAATATGTGACTAAATACATTTTAAGTAAATTGTTTGCGTAATATTTATTTTGTCAGTAATTTTATAAATTCCCTTTTTCATATAATTTTTGGGCCACACTAACGGGAAACTTCAATGCCCAGTATCACCTTGTACTATTATTTATTCTGTGCTATCGCGATAAATATTGCGTTAATTATTAAAGCTTAAATGGAGTGGTCTCATTTGAACGGTCAACGTCAACTTTGATATACCGCCACTCGAGCTAACTTTAAACGTCAATGTGAATGCCGTCGTGGCTGAACTTACGTATATGAAGTATAGGTGAGGTGTATGAGGTATATGAGGCTGTGATTAGTACTAGAATAACATAGACATCAAAGCTCGGCATCAATCTCCACAGTAAAGTCCGTAAAGTCGAAATCCGGCAAACTGACCGCGACCTATGTAGATGTATGCGTACATCAGTTTTCCAACTGCAAAGCTAAGTTTGGAACGGAACTCCTCGTGCGCGAGTCCGGCTCCGACTGTTTTTTTCTAGTATCTGCTGGTAAAAAGGGCAAAAAAGAAAATAAAATAATGGTCTCATCGTTTATTAAATCAGCACAAACCTGCGAATGAAGCTCATGCCAATCGGGAAGTCGTACGTGTCTCCATCAGCAGACGCACCGACTGCTTCCAGAGACATCTCCTTGGCCCACGCCGCCAGCCCTCGCTCCTCGTCGGTGCCTGGTAGAATACAACCTCAGTATTAGTGGTCCGCTCGAACCTCCGACGTACCTTTCACATTTTGCCTTAACAAGCAGCACAGTTTTAGACAATTTTATAGTGCATAAATAAAAGTCATAAAAGATCAGGAGTATGCAGTTCCAGTAATCCATACCAATATATAGATGTGAAACGTTGTTCTGTCTGTTTGTCTGTTTGTTTGTTTGTTTGTCTATTTGTTTGTCTGTTTGTTTGTTTGTAAGTTTGTTTGTTTGGGGAGCTTTCAAGCGATAACGACCGGACGGATTTTGATGAAATTTAGAATGGAGATAGCTTATACCCTGGAATAAAACATAGGATAGTATATAGCATTGGTGCTATACCTACTTTTGCATTGGTTTTTAGTATCGTAGGAGAAAATAGGATGCTATTTTTCGCGATAAACAGTCTGCAGCGCAGGCTGCGCGGACGAAGTCGCGGGCGGGATAACTAGTTTTAAATAAAAGTAGGTGACATTTTTTCACTAGTTTTCGAAAAATGTGCTAAACATGTAATTTTAAGATATTTCAGACATTGCCATCACGAGTTGTTAATACGGTTTGGCATGCTTTCCTCCAGATTTCTGAACCAATGCAAAATTATAAAAAAGGATTTTATTTTTTATAATTATTCTTAATAAAATCACCAAAATGAAATAAAAAGGTCTTCATCCTATATTGTTTAATGAAATAAACTTTAAATTAGTTTTTATTTTAAAAGGATTGCTCAACTATTTTAAAAGTTATCGCATTTTTTATAACCGACCCGTTTTTATGCGGCCCGGTGTATTTCTTAAAGTTCCATCTGGTTTTCAAACGTACGACTAGACGCACAGATAGAACTTTTTTCTAACGTACGACTAGACGCACAGATAGAACTTTTTTCTAACGTACGACTAGACGCACATATATAACTTTTTTCTAACGTACGACTAGACGCACAGATAGAACTTTTTTCTAACGTACGACTAGACGCACAGATAGAACTTTTTTCTAACGTACGACTAGACGCACAGATAGAACGTATTTCAAACTTACGACTAGACGCACAGATATAACGTATTTCAAACGTACGACTAGACGCACAGATAGAACGTATTTCAAACGTACGACTAGACGCACAGATAGAACGTATTTCAAACGTACGACTAGACGCACAGATAGAACGTATTTCAAACGTACGACTAGACGCACATATAGAACGTATTTTAAACGTACGACTAGACGCACAGATAGAACGTATTTCTAACGTACGACTAGACGCACAGATAGAACGTATTTCTAACGTACGACTAGACGCACAGATAGAACGTATTTCTAACGTACGACTAGACGCACAGATAGAACGTATTTCTAACGTACGACTAGACGCACAGATAGAACGTATTTCAGGGCTGCCATACTAGACGACACTTATATTTTGTGGTCATAATACAGTTAACCGACAGAGCAACAGGTTAACGCTCAGAGAATAATTAACCTGAAGTGGCAATGGGCAATGGGCCGGGTACCATGAATCGGCAAACGTAGTGTAGGATGCCCTCCGGCTAGGTGAAGCGACGATCTGTGCAAGGTAGCTGGCAGTCATTAGAAGAGAAGAGCCGCAGATCGGGCCTATGTCTGGACATAGGCCTCTCCCAAGGCGCGAATGCGCGGTGGAATAATATAGGTTGTTGGTGAATAAAGTACTCCCTACTAACCAGGTATAAGTTATATAGCACACTCTTGCAAATGCAGCTCACAGGAATGGAAATAGACACCAGAACTTGAAGCAATAAGGTGATGATGATGATGATCTTTATGAAGATACTAACCAGGTATCAAGTTATCCAGCAGACATCCACAAATGCCACCCACGAGGATAGAAGTAGACAGCAGCACCTGAAGCACAGCATCCAGCGCTTCCAGCCCAGTGCTGATGACACCGCTGTGTGCGGACATCCAGCGCGTCAGCACTAGCGGGAAGAACAGGCTGAACCCAATGATGTACAGGTTCCGGGAGCTGTTCAGGTTCACGTACTGGAGAGCTGATAGTCCTGGGGAATGGGACATACACCAGTAATTTATTAATGACTTCTAAAATGAGTGTCTCGACGCTGACACCCGCTACTTCAGTCTTCTAGTGACCACGATCAATGCAACTTGATCGAAACGTCGAGGTAAATAAATATTAAGTTTTCAGCGCGATTAAGTCCCGTTTACACATAAAACTATCACTGGATTTAGTTACATAACCTTCAGATTCTATTTACAGAATACTACTACATACCTACCGAGATTGGTAAGAGAGTTAGAAAAGCGATTAAAATTACTAAGATGAAAAATTTCAATCGTAGGATGAGTTTAAACACTGTATCGAATCCAGTGGTACTTCTATGTGAAAACCGAGATACTATCAACTAAATACGCGAGATGATACTGTTAGTGTTGTGTATCCAGATCGAGTTAATAATGAAAGTGTGAATAATGGTACTGGCGTCGCACGTAATGAACGAGTGAGAAAGAGGGTAGACCCTCAGACTAAATATTATTATTTTTGAGGGTAGTTTTATCTGCTCGTGAAAACTATCTATACTACGAACCAAACTTATTGGCGGCTGTGAAGTGCGCTGTTAGCGCGGCATCGCGCAACCCCTCACCCCTCCAACGGGTGTTGGACCGCATACCTAATATTTGCTATTGCGCAGCGCTCCGCGCCAACTTCACAGCCGTCATTAAGTTTGATTCGGACTGCAGTTACTTCAGTCTTATCGGTGATCATGGTGCTTATTTGTCCACTGCTGGACGTATGCCTCTCCTAATGCACGCCAATGAGTTCGGTCTTCAGCTCTCCTCCATTTTCTTCCAGCCGCTTTTTACAGGTCATCACTCCACCTGAGACGAGGTCTCCACTCGAAAATTCGTCTACTCCTACGGTTAACGATTTTTCGGGAAATGTGACCAGCCCACTGCCACTTTAGCGCATGGCGCTTGAAACAGTACCGAAATATTGAGGACAAAACCAAACTATCACTGGTAAATATCCCGTTTTGTTTTTATTTAGTTCTAAATCGTAAACTACGTCCTTACTTACCAAAAGCAGATATCATTCCGAACATGACACAGAACAGCCCGCCCACGATCGGCTGAGGGATGATAATGAACACGGCTCCGAGTTTCCCCACCACACCCTGCACAACCATGAGGCCGGCTGCCCACTGCACCACCCGGCGGGACCCCACCTGTGGAGAATTTGGTGGTCAAGAATCTTAGAGCAACAGGGCCCCGGGTCGCCCGCGCAACCCCCGGGCAAGAAACAAGCAACGACTGAAACGCTCTCCTTGACATCAGGGCCCCAATTCTACTAAAACAATTGTAATGACAATTGTCAACAATTTTCGCAAAATTTTCGCTTTTACGTCTCAAAAGTGATAGAAAAGATTTTTTTTGGAAAATTTTCAAAATAAAATATAAACTCAAAATTCAAAAAATTTCACAAATTTTTCGCTTCTACTACTTAAGAGGTAAATGCGAAAATTTTGCGAAAATTGTTGACAATTGTCATTACAATTGTTTTAGTAGAATTGGGGCCCTGGTCGTCAGCCAGTCCAGTCGTCATTCGTCAGGTTGTACATATAAATAATGATATCAATTGCTTTAGTTGTAGGTAGTAGTAGTACCAAGAAATAGTATTAAAAGTCAAACTTGCCCGTGTGACGTCATCGACCGTGTAGTGAGTCATTGTGATTCATTATTTGTGCTGTTTTTGGTGTTTTTGTGGTTGTATTTTGTGTTATTACGTCTAATAATACTACAAGGAACATAATATAATAGTTTTGTGTTTAGTGTTCTGCGACTGACGATCGTCACAAAGTGCCGCGGCTGACTTTCGTCAGTTTTGGCGGGAAAATGGTTTACTTGAGTTTTCTTTTTTGTAGTAGTTATTGTTTTTCTAGGTTTTTTATTGTTTTATCTATGAAATGTTATATAACATCATGTAATTCATTCTATAAGCTATTCACATAAAATAAGTTTCTACGCACGGGAACTCGCCCGCCCTCCGATGAGTCTCCGATGGTTGGACTATATTTGAATTATTATTATGAACGTATATAAGTTTATATTTTACATATTTTAGAAAGTAAATAGTATAGACTAACCGAGGATATAAAAATAATATAAAACAAAAGATATTTATTTACACTAAATTTTTTTTTTTTCTAATTATACTGCTGTAGTTAGTAAAATAATTATGTATATGATATTACTTTTACACGACTGCCCAAAAAAATGGGTAATCTTTTTAGCATTCATTTATGTTTGTATGTATGTGAGTTTATTTATTCCGCCATAGCTTTTAAATGCCTGAACAGATTTAGAGGTATGGGGTATCGTTAGAGTCATTACATCCCCCCGAGTAACATATGCATTTTTTTTTTGATAAATATCAGTATGTCGGCAGTAAGGCTCCATTTTCAAAATCGAAAAAAATATTTTTTCTTCCAATTTAACAATCAAATTGAAAGCCTTGAAAAGCACATTCCAACAATATATAATTTATTGGCAAAAACCTTATTTTTGGCGGGGAAGGCGCTTTTTTAGCTTTTAAGCTAGTTACCTATCCTTATTGCTATATACGTTCAATAGCTTTCTAAA
Source organism: Alsophila aescularia (assembly GCA_946251855.1). NCBI lineage: Eukaryota > Metazoa > Arthropoda > Insecta > Lepidoptera > Geometridae > Alsophila > Alsophila aescularia. The sequence goes on from OX276385.1 coordinate 41,649,305, forward strand.
ACATTCTAATCGTAAGCATTCACCAATTAGCTCCTGAAAACTGCGGTATTACGCCTGCTGCCTATAGTCAATCACGGTACGCTACCTTAACGCGGCCTTTAAAGATTTTTGGCTCGTTTTGGGCGGCCTAGGAAGGGTTTAACAATCAATAATAATTAGCTTCGCACGGGTAGCTAAATATTTATTTGTACAAAACCTTACATTGACAACCAGCGAGCGGCCAGCCTGCACAGGCGTTACCTACTATTACTTTATTCTGTGGCACATTGCACCCTAGAATAAAGTAATAGTAGGTACGATGAACAGGTCAGGCAGAATTAACAGAAATCGGCTCAACAAAAACATCGTGATAACTTTCAAATGATTCGTCAAAAACGATGGTGTAACATATAAAACTAATTTACATAAAATATGAAAGATTAAAAACTACTCTACATAAAATGTGAAAGATTATTATGATTATATAAATTGGTAAGGATTTATAAAGATTAGCACAAAAGCTCTAAAACAATAAGGCAGTAAATACGTTTTTTTTTTGTTAATGGAAACTGTTTATTTTGGTCTTTCTGTAACAGGTACACATATGGTGACGGGAACTTTTTGAGAAGAACAACCCTGTGATACAACGTTTTCATATAGCTGTAATGGTAGGTATACGCCAGAAACCACTACTGGGATAGATGCTTTATCCGACTTTTTTAAGAAAATTTGCCCTAGATGGTCTAAATTTACACCAAACCTTTCTCTTGATTCAACCTACGCCTAAGAGAAAACAGAAACAAAATCGGTTCAGTAATATTTTCTGAGATATTTATGGATAGACAAACAGACAAACACTGGACACACAGACGCGTTCGGTGACTTATTTTATATTTTGTAGTTAGTTGTCTGTACTAATCTAAACTTATAATAAAGCAGAGGTAGCACAAAATCAAAGAAGACAAACACATTATATCTCAGAACCGTCTCGATCACATCAGCTATCAAACATAAAAAAAACAGCATCAAAATTGGTCCTTACGTTTGGGAGCTAAGATGCCACAGACAGACACAGGAATACGTACAGCGATATATACATACAATGATAAACCCCTAAACTTCTAACACCCCTCTCTTATCGAATTCGGAGGTTAATAATTACCAAAAATAGAGTTGCGTACTAAAAATAAGCTACTCGTAGCGATTTGGACATCCCCTAAACTAAACTTTTTTTTTTAAATATAATTTAAATCTGGTTGGCTTCGTAACAAGGTATTTTTTCCCCTGGCATCTATACCTCACTCACTAAACTATCACCAAAGCCTGTCAGCGTAAAATCAACTTTGTTTCCACGCGGTGAGAGTCCCGATTTGTCAAACGCTGTCTCAGAACGTGGCCGAATTTATCCAAACGCTGTTAGACAGCGTGTCAAAAACCTGTTTTAATTACGTTATTTTAAGCGGTCCAGCTTAAATTGACGTAAGCTTAGAATAGATGCCAGGGGCAAAAAAATACCTTGTTACAAAGTCGACAAGGTTTAAATTACATTTGGAGATATTTAGTCTAGTTTAGTTTAATGAGTAAAATGACTGAGTTGCTGCCACTGAACAAGAATATAACTTTTTTTTAATCGTGTCTGTCTGGATGCTTGTTCGCGCATTACGTAAAAACTACTGGAGCAATTGAAATGCGATTTCACTGTTGGATACAGTTTACTGTTGGTTTTTAATGATTTAATTATATATATATATATATATATATATATATATATATATATATATATATATATATATATATATATATATATATATATATATATATAATATATATATATATATATTTTATATACTTTTATTCCAGGAAAATGTCCACACGGGTGAAGCCGCGGGCACAAATAGTTAGTCAAAGAACTAGCCCATATGCTTTAATTCTTACATCATTAGCAATATTAGCAATAATAAGACCGTACATCAGAACAGACAGAGTAGGTACATCTCGAAGTCTCACTTTTGATTGCAATGTAAAACATTATGACAAAAAAAACCTGCGACTTAAAATATATCGTAATAATGCTCACTTTAGTAACTCCAATAGCTCCAACATTCTCACCAAACGTGTTGGTGCCGTTGCCGGAGCCCCAGAGCCCCGCCAGCACCGTGCCCAGCCCCTCCGTGCCCAGGCCGCGGTTGATGGCGTGCAGCGGGGGAGGCGGCGCCGCTGCAACAACCACTGCTATCAACAGCGTGCATGGGGCTGAGTCCAGGGGGAGGTCTGAGTCCACAAGACCCAGTCACATGTCTTGACGTTATACGTATCCGTTTTATTTTTTCATTTCGGGAATAATTTATTCCCGTAGACCTTGATAATCAAAGGATGTATTGTGTTGTATTAATTTACTACGCGACTTCGTCCGCGCGGACTACAGTTTATCGCGAAAAAAGCATCCTATGTTATTCTAGGATAAAAAAACAATGCAAATATAGGTATAGCACCGACGCTCTTGATGTCTTTTGACAGACTTGTTATTAGTTCGTTTCCATGGAAACCGTTACATACAGCGAGTAATAAAAAAAAACAGGAAAAAAGGATTCTGTGTTTTGTTCCAGGGTATAAGCTATCTCCATTCCAAATTTCAACAAAATCCGTCCACACTTTATCGCGTGAAAGCTCCCTAAACAAACAAACAGACAAACAACGTTTCACTTTCAACGTTTCATATTGGTGTGGATTTGTCTTTTGTGTGCATTATACACACAGATATGTCAAACAATATATAAAGAAATATTGGTGAGTACAAATAGGCACAAAATGTTTTAATACTTATATTAAAGGTCTTAGTCTCTCAGTTATATATATTTTTAAGTTTACACAAATGAGTAAGGGGATGTGTCATTGATTTAAGGTAAGTTTAAAAGTACCATAGTAATACAAATAAGTAAGCCAAACTTAACTTATTATCAAATCCATATAACTGGCTGAAAATAATGTAACCAAAATATATTTTATCATGTTTGAGGAATGTTTGCTGGTCCATAAAAATTCAACCACTGCCTCCCAAAGTTGGCACTGTCGTCGGTGCCGTTAAATCAACAGATTGTCTTCCGTGTTCTGGCTGCAAATTATTTGGTGCCAAAAGGTGTGAGAAAATTGTTGAACTGACTTACTGAATTGGCACTGTAAATGGACTGTCAGGTAAACCTTTTGGATCAAATGTTCAAGTGACTGTCGCTGCGGTTTTTGCTACGATGTACTATTATTTATTTTGTGCTGTAGGAACCACAACATGGACACTGCTTTAATCTTCTGTAATAGAAGTGATGTATTTTATGCTCGTATGTAGCAGCTTATTGAGATGTAGGTATACGTACTCCATATTTACATAAGTTCGCTTTATATAAGTGGTGACTGAAAGTTTGCTGCCAACCATTTTTCGCGGACAGCGAACAGCTCCAAGCAGCTGGTGGACATACTACAGCCTTTACAGGATCTACTCAAAAACTACGATGCAACAACAAATATATAACAACAACAAAACAAAATGAACAACTGAATAACAACTTCTCACCACATATCCTTGCCTTTGTACGGTCCGCTTTGTAGGGCTATAAGAGAATATACTTAACACATACCCTGGCTATGGTAGGGTCTGCTTACCGCACGTCATAGCCGCGGTAGGGTCTGCTTACCGCTCATCCTGGCCACGGTAGGGTCTGCTTACCGCACATCATGGCCGTAGTCGGGTCTGCTTACCGCACATCATGGCCGCGGTTGGGTATACTTACCGCACATCCTGGCCGTGGTCGGGTAGTAGCTGATGGACTCCACGGTGCAAGCCAGCACGCCTGCCAGCATGCCCAGCACGCCGGCGACGCTTACCGTCGGGGTGCCCCATTGACCTGAACACAGTAACCAGTTGCCAAATACGTAGAAGACAAGGACTTCACAGGGGAGGCTTTGGATTTAGAATTTCTGCAAAAATGACAGCTTTAATAAGATTAAAAATTAATAGAATAAAATGCTGAGCCTAATGCTGAGTTAAGGCCCATTCATCACCACTTTAATTATCTACTTTTACCTTTTCTTTGTTTTCCTTTTCTATTGTTCCTACTTAGTTATTATAATTATTTGTATCTTTTATTTTTGTGTGTGTTGAATAAATGTATTTTCTTTCTTTCTTTCTTTCTAGAACAGATATTTATTTAATGAAAAAACACGTGATTTAAATTCTTGTCGTCGAACCTTTGTTCGGATAGATTGATCGGATAGACATCAATTCTATACTGCATTTATTAGCATTGTGCACCGTGGTACATTAGAAGTAACAACCTTCATCGGGACCTGATGGTGGATCTCGTCACAAACGTTATTAAAAAAAATGCCGAAGCTCACGAACGAAGGCTTCATCGTAATGTGAACGTCGAGGCTATCCAGCTCCTCGACAACACGGACATCGTGAGAAGACTTACACGGGCAAAACCCTCTGAGTTAGTTTAGTGAAGTGATAGTGATAATTTATATTATAATGAGTGCAAACCAAATGAACACAAGAACAAAGTGACTTTCCCTTAAATAGAGACAGTAAGACAAGGTGTTATTGGACACATTCTAAGTATTTATTTAATCTACACACTTATAGTCTTCAGCCTAACTTTTATGCACCAGCCATGTCATGGTGAAACTTAGAACGAGCTAATGCGTATACAACATTTCCGTTGAGGAGTTGTCTAGTCAGGACCAAACCCAGCAACCATGTCACGGTAAAACTTAAAACCGGCTATCATATAAAATGCGTACACAAAGGTAATCCTGTAATTCAATTCAGGTCATGCTTACCATAAAAATGCATTGTAATCGGAACTGAACCAACATGCAAAGATTCAACTTCGGAAGGATTAGAGGAAGTGGTTCAAATTCAGCTTGCAAGATTTGACCTAAACAAACATACATGCAAACATTGCAAGTTAAATAAATATTTTAAAATTAAAATATGCCAACGAGCTTACGGCTCATTGACATTACAACACTATTGTATTTAATTAAAATTATCGATTTTTACCTCAACTGTCTGCACAGATCTCATCGTTGGTGAGCTATCATATTTGTTATCTTTTAAAACTGAAAGCCGCAGCTTACCAGGATACGGCACTCGGAACCAGGGAGCGTCTTCGATGATCTTCAGCTTGAGATCTGTCCTGGCGGGGTGACCTTCGGGGAAGACTCCCGTCAGTGTCAGAATCCCGCAGACTGCCCACATGATCATTATGGTTAGCAGGACCTAGAAGGAATTCAAATGTTATCAGGTGGGAGAAATCTTGTGCGAGAATTCGTCCTGATGGGTAGCAACGCGTCACCACATGGGATAGAGCAATGGTAGCCATCGCTCCGTGCTTCGGAGGGGACAGTAAGCTGTCGGACCCGGCTGTTATTGATTAATAACGTTCGTTCAGTGAGTACAAGCCTAACTTACCCGAATGCGGAGAGTTGTGTTTAGCTTGTATGTATGTTTGTCCGTTTCTTTGGCGCGTCTTGCAGCCTAAACGGTTTGATGGATTTTGATAAATTAGATATCATTGGATTTGTTTTAATCACGAGAGTAACATAGAATATTAAATGAAGTGTCAAGAAAACTGATATGGCGGGTTACAGTTGCCATATTGTATTTCTAATATTTCAAAATCGAGAATCTAAACCTTGTTTGCCTCAATTTAGTATTTTCGCAGTCAGGTTTTTTAAAAGTTTTTTATTACCGTCACCTAATGTTTCATTCAACAGAGGGAACCAGTTGATGGCACACCCTCGGTCCCACGACCACGACAGTGTCGGTATATTCACCTCTCCCACGCATTGTACACATATTATGTTACTTACAGGGAACAGCTTGAAGAGGGGGATCCAGTTGGTGGCACACCCTCGGTCCCGCAACCACGACAGCGTCGGTATCTTCACCTCTCTCACGCATTGTACACATATTATGTTACTTACAGGGAACAACTTGAAGAGAGGTAACCAGTTGATGGAACACCCTCAGTCCCACAACCATGACAGCGTCGGTATCTTCACCTCTCCCACGCATTGTACACATATTGTTACTTACAGGGAACAGCCTGAAGAGAGGGAACCAGTTGATGGCACACCCTCGGTCCCGCAACCACGACAGCGTCGATATCTTCACCTCTCTCACGCATTGTACACATATGTAACTTACAGGGAACAGCTTGAAGAGAGGGAACCAGTTGATGGCACACCCTCGGTTCCGCGACCACGACAGCGTCGGTATCTTCACCTCTCCCATGCATTGGGAGAATATAGTCAGGAGAATGAACGTTCTGGAAAAACATAGTTAGAATTAGATTAATGTCTATGCACCGAAAAGCAAAGGAAATGAATCGATAGGCTGCGAAAATGTTTTGTATTGTCTGAGACATTAATCCGCCCGAGCCGAAAAAACAAGATATGTCATATTTGAAGTAATTCTACTTCAAATGGGGTTGGTAATAGAAAACAACTATACCTACAAATTTTGATGAAATCCAAGGCACCTACCACCTTTTCGAATAATATATTATAATCATCTAAACCACCTTCACCACCTTCTTCACCTTTTTATTATAATCATCTCACCTTCGATTTGCTGATGATATAGTCATCATGGCTGAAACCCTGGAAGACCTAAGCACAATGCTCAGTGACCTCAATATTGTTTCCCAACAGGTGGGTCTTAAAATGAACATGGGCAAGACGAACACCATGTCAAATGCCCATGTCGTACCCATGCCAGTTTATGTTGGGAACGATATTATCGAAGCTGTTGATCACTATGTCTACTTGGGTCAGACGATCCAACTAGGTAGATCCAACTTCGACAAAGAGGTCAACCGACGAATCCAACTCGGATGGACAGCGATCGGGAAATTACGCTATATCTTCTCGTCGCAGATACCGCAGAGCCTCAAGACGAAAGTTTATAATCAGTGCGTGTTGACAGTGATGACATACGGCACTGAGACGTGGTCGCTAACTATTGGTCTCATACAAAAGCTCAGAGTTGCGCAGCGTGCAATGGAGAGGGCTATGCTCGGTGTTTCATTACGTGATAGAATCAGAAATGAGGAAATCCGTAGAAGAACGAAGGTTACCGACATAGCTCTCAGAGTTTGCAAGTTGAAATGGCAATGGGCAGGCCATATAGTTCGTAGAACCGACAACCGCTGGGGGATAAAGGTTCTCGAATGGCGACCACGAACAAGCAAGCGAAGTGTGGGGAGACCCCCCACACGATGGACCGACGACATTGTAGCCATCGCAGGAAGTCGGTGGATGGAGGTGGCACAGGATCGCTCGTCATGGCGCTCTTTGGGGGAGGCCTATGTTCAGCAGTGGACTTCTAAAGGCTGACATGATGATGATGATGATGATGATGATGATGATGATGATGATGAATCATCTAAACTGGTTGAGATATCCCAGAGATATGAGATAATAAAAATAAAATACACGACTGCCGCCAAAATTGAACTAAAAAGTCAAAAACAAGAGATAAATAAATAAATTGTCCTTACTGTCGGGGGGCCGCCTTACTGTCGGGGGGCCGCCTTACTGTCGGGGGGCCGCCGTTCTGTGGACACTTAATCTAAGAGGTCCTCTGACTGCAATGTCAATTTTATTTATCTCATGTTTTTGACTTTAATTTCGATTTTGGCGGCAGCCGACTTTTTCTTTTATTTTTATTCTTTATTTCATATTTTATTAGTAACAAGTTTTAAGTTATGCCAATAAATTATATATCGTTGTAATTTGCTCTTCAATGCCTTCAATTTGATACCAATATTGTAAAATTCATAGAAAAATTATATGAAAAAAAAACGACTAAAAAAAATATAAATATTTAAAAAAAAGGCTGGTTTACTAAGGATGATGTAAGGATACCCTATACATCCCAATCTGTTCAGGCATTTTAAGGTGAAATGAAGAAACTTACATACATACAATGAATCCTATAAACATTTCACTCCTTTTTTTTGCGCAGTCCTGTAAAAATAGACGTTCAGAACCTCCTCTAAGAAGTAAACCAGTTATAGTATATTTACTTATAAGTAGACTAGATGCGTACATGAGACGGCTAGCTGTAAGTATAGAGACCTCCCGCCCGCCCGACTAATTAATACTCTGCCGTAGTCATTAAGCGGCCAATCCTATTGGTGCCAATTTACTGAAGCCAGCTTCCGGCAAACAGCCTACTAATTGGAATTTCCTCTGTGAAGTGCTGACATTGCTATAAGGTAAGGTGACGTTTAAGAAGAAGAGCTTTAATCTACCTACTTACTAGTAATGTTTTGAACAGATTTAAAATAATGAATTTTAAATCTATAAAGTTAAAGAATATGTTGGAGAAAGTCAAATTTTAAACCGACTTCAAAACAGGTTCTCATGTTGATGTAATTCTGTTGAAAATGCGTAATAGTCATATATGTTAGTCTATAAATCGACTAAAGTAAGAAAACAAAGATATTAAAAAAAACCTATAAGTTTTATACGAGTTGAAGTTGGTTTTAACATTTTATACGAGTTGAAGTTGGTTTTAACATTTTATACGAGTTGAAGTTGGTTTTAACATTTTTTTACGTTTTAAGAATTTATTTCTCAAAAGAATTTACAAATTCACTTATAGAGAAAATACAGGTTATTTATGTCTAAATTTTATCCACCATTAAGCGTAGTATATGCGTAAAATTAGTCGTGGTATCAAAATTCAATTTCCAACTAAACGGCGTACGGGTTTTTATTTATTTTCATAAATTTAAAGTAACCTTCTGATTAGGATCCAGGATTTGGATTCCTTTTTCTTTTTTTGTGGGTAACAAAATACGAAATAGAAAATAGCAGAAAGTTTTTGTGGGTAACAAAATAGGCAATAGAAAATAGCAGAAAGGTTTTGTGGGTAACAAAATAGGCAATAGAAAATAGCAGAAAGTTTTTGTGGGTAACAAAATAGGCAATAGAAAATAGCAGAAAGGTTTTGTGGGTAACAAAATAGGCAATAGAAAATAGCAGAAAGTTTTTGTGGGTAACAAAATAGGCAATAGAAAATAGCAGAAAGGTTTTGTGGGTAACAAAATAGGCAATAGAAAATAGCAGAAAGGTTTTGTGGGTAACAAAATAGGCAATAGAAAATAGCAGAAAGTTTTTGTGGGTAACAAAATAGGCAATAGAAAATAGCAGAAAGGTTTTGTGGGTAACAAAATAGGCAATAGAAAATAGCAGAAAGGTTTTGTGGGTAACAAAATAGGCAATAGAAAATAGCAGAAAGGTTTTGTGGGTAACAAAATAGGCAATAGAAAATAGCAGAAAGGTTTTGTGGGTAACAAAATAGGCAATAGAAAATAGCAGAAAGTTTTTGTGGGTAACAAAATAGGCAATAGAAAATAGCAGAAAGGTTTTGTGGGTAACAAAATAGGCAATAGAAAATAGCAGAAAGTTTTTGTGGGTAACAAAATAGGCAATAGAAAATAGCAGAAAGGTTTTGTGGGTAACAAAATAGGCAATAGAAAATAGCAGAAAGTTTTTGTGGGTAACAAAATAGGCAATAGAAAATAGCAGAAAGGTTTTGTGGGTAACAAAATAGGCAATAGAAAATAGCAGAAAGGTTTTGTGGGTAACAAAATAGGCAATAGAAAATAGCAGAAAGTTTTTGTGGGTAACAAAATAGGCAATAGAAAATAGCAGAAAGGTTTTGTGGGTAACAAAATAGGCAATAGAAAATAGCAGAAAGTTTTTGTGGGTAACAAAATAGGCAATAGAAAATAGCAGAAAGGTTTTGTGGGTAACAAAATAGGCAATAGAAAATAGCAGAAAGTTTTTGTGGGTAACAAAATACGCAATAGAAAATAGCAGAAAGGTTTTGTGGGTAACAAAATAGGCAATAGAAAATAGCAGAAAGGTTTTGTGGGTAACAAAATAGGCAATAGAAAATAGCAGAAAGGTTTTGTGGGTAACAAAATAGGCAATAGAAAATAGCAGAAAGTTTTTGTGGGTAACAAAATAGGCAATAGAAAATAGCAGAAAGGTTTTGTGGGTAACAAAATAGGCAATAGAAAATAGCAGAAAGTTTTTGTGGGTAACAAAATAGGCAATAGAAAATAGCAGAAAGGTTTTGTGGGTAACAAAATAGGCAATAGAAAATAGCAGAAAGGTTTTGTGGGTAACTAAGTAGGCAATAGAAAATAGCAGAAAGTTTTTGTGGGCAACAAAATAGGCAATAGAAAATAGCAGAAAGTTGACAGACAAACTAAAATAAAACAATAAATAGGAATTGTTTTTGTTTAAATCTAAAGCGACTTGTGTTTTGTTGTTTATCCACACCAATATATAAAAGTGAAACGTTGACTTTTGTTTGTTTGGGGAGCTTTCACGCGATAACGGCTAGACGGATAATGATGAAATGTGGAATGGAGATAGCTTATACCCTGGAATAAAACATAGGATACTCTTAATCTCGGAAAATTGCAAGTTTCCACGGGAAAACTGGCAAAATGTTGATTACTCGCTGTAAGAAACGGTTGCACGGGAAACTAAATAACTAGTATATCAAAAAACATCAAGAGCATTGGTGATATGCCTACTTCACACAGACCAATGATGCTACACGGACCATTATGTGATGGCAACCATTCCTTACATCGAGTAATCAACATTTTCCAGTTTTCCCGTGGAAACAATTTTCCGGGATAAAAGTATCCTATGTTTTATTCTCTAGTTATATATTATATATAATTATATAAGCTATCTCTATTCTAAATTTCACTAATATCCGTCCGCCCGTTATAGCGTGAAAGCTCCCCAAAAATCAAACAAAACAGACAAACAAGCAAACAGACAACGTTTCACTTTAATATATTGGTAAGGATAAATCATTAAATTAACGATACAAAATATCATTAAAAATATTACAATAAAATAAAGTTATTCAAATAAAATCATACAGATGAGAGCAAAAAATCTATTTATACTTATTATAAAACTGTAACAGGTCCAATTCTGTACATTGAAGATATTTTGTAAATGTTTTTGGAGGCTCTTCTGTATTCCATACTGAACCCAAATCTGTTGTTTTTTTTCATTTATGTCTGTGTGTCTGTTGGACTTGGTATTCATGTTTTACGGTTTATAATTAATTTCGTAGTTCACCTCTAGGATACTCAAGGAATATTCCTCAAAATTTCAAATACCTAAGTCTACCGGTTTAGGCTGGGCGTTGTCTGTCAGTCAGTCAGTCAGTCAGTCAGTCAGTCAGTCACTCAGTCAGTCAGTCAGTCAGTCAGTCAGTCAGTCAGTCAGTAGGTATGTCACGGTACTGTTTTATAGGCATGATTAAAATAATGTAATAAAACAAATAATTTAATTATTCTGCCCACAAGTGAAGAGCTTATAATAAAGCAGTAAGTACCAAAAAATGTGTAAAAGGAAGATATATAAAAAAATTGGGTACTAAAAATAAGCTACTGAAAAAAAAAACATTTACAAAATTCGTGTCTGACTGTTGGTCTGTTAGTCTGTTCACGCATCACTTAAAAACTAGGTACTTGACCGATTGCGAAGCGGGTTAATTCTGGGATAGTTTAGGGTTTGACTTAAAAACTGGTGTACTTATTATCTCAATCCGATGAGTAGAAGCCGAGCAATCGATAAAATTTTTTGACGGCTGAAGGTTTAAAAAAAATGTATATTGGTATTTTAGGTGTTGAAATAGTAATAGAGTTCTTTTAAGCTAGAGAAATGGCCATGCGAGCGTAACCGCGGGTACAGCTAGTATATAATAAAATAACAAATACTAAAAAAAATAACAAAGAATTTAAAAAAAAACATATCAAAATATAGTTATTAATATTAAAAAAAAAAAATTGTTAGTATTTAAACTTAATACAGTGTACAGTTGTCATGGTTCCACAAACTCTTGAAATGCGACACTGTAACAACATTTTTCCACTAACCATTTCGTCAACATAATTTTAAATACATTGTCCTGCAAGAGCTTTATATCCTCCGGAAGCTTATTATAAATTAGGATACACATATTTTTTATAATGTACTTAAGCCATGGAGGTTTGTATAACTGGTTCTCGTACTTAATCCTCTCCTGTCTCTTAAAACCTCATTTTGTGTTTTAAAATAATCGGTGGGTTTTAGTGAAAACACATAAGTCTGCAAGGAAGTGGAAGAACCTTGCGAATAAATGTCTTCAAAAGTACCAGGCACACATACTCGTAACACGAGAAATCAAATAGAATGTAGGTTTAAGCTGCGCGTATCATTTGCGCAGTTTGCACTCCTTAATGCCAACCTGCTGCAATCCTTACGTGGAACGAATGCGAATAATACATAAAATCTAAATAAATATCTATAGTTACGATCAAATTTTCAGAGCACCTGAAACTTGCATTTCGTTAGAAGTTGCTGACTTTAGCTGTGAGGTCTCATTATCAGCTTTGAATTGAAGCCGTCCATTTGCATCGCGGACGGCTTCGGACTACGGACTTCTGGAGTGCGGAGAAAAACCATCGAGCAAAACTTTCGCCTCATTTTTCTGTGTTGAGGGGTGTTTGTATCTATTTTGATTTTGAACTAGTTGCAATAACCCCATTGTTTTTGTATGGAATATGTGAATCGCTAGTGATGTTGAGTATCGATGAAATGGCATGTGGATATTTTGTAAATCATCATTCAATTATTTTGATGACGGCAGCGAAAATAAATATCGGCGCCCTAAATAAATAATTACAGATAAATATTTCTCAATATTTTACTGTTCTGTCCAGAAATTAATAAAATTGATATTGGATGGTACCTAATTACATAATATACCTACCTAAATGAACGCCACTTTCATCCATCAATTTTCTGCAATCCTTTGATAGATATCATGACGTCTTTCTTCGGTTTTGTGTGTTTTATTCAAATAATACCAGTTCACGTTAAATTTATTTTTTTAGAAGGTCCGAATTCACAAACGAAGAAAAGAAAAGCTTTATTCTAAAGAAAAATTAAAACAAAACTAGATAAATTAATAAAAATAAATAAGGGTTCCATGTTTTATTTCTGAACCCATCGTTGCCGGATATCAGTCACATAGGAACAAACTTATCGATGAATGTAGTTCCCAACACTAACTATATGGAGCGTAGTTGCATTTGCCCCAGAAAAAAAAAACATTTGTCTGTGGGCTATAGAACTGTGTTTCAATACTGTTTGAAATCATTTATACGTAAATATTGGTTCAAAGAAGGTGCTATATAATTATAATCTTAAATTTTTTCTTCTTAAATTTAAATAAAAAATAAACTATTTTATCTAACAGGGCGCTTATTCACTATGCCGCATAAAATTCCTTGCCGAAAACGTGTGACGTCAGTACGGCAATTGCCGTACGATTCCACGCAGATATCTTAACGCGGCGCGTTACTTGCGTGAATGGTCATAGCGAATAAGTGCCCTGGACGATTATGGCAAAAGGAAAGTGAAAACTTCAAAGTTGATAGTCGCGTAGCCTCGATTTACCTTACCAAAAAATAAAACATGTAAGTGCTTTACTAAACTTCACTGAAGAGCCAGCTGTGCCCAAGGCTTAGCCGGTCATTATTATTTGTAATCCAGGAGCAAAAGTACCTGTAAGGTACAACCTATCTTCTATACCTAAAATACAGTACCGTGACTGACCAATTGACTGGTAGACCGACAACGCACAGCCTAAACCGGCGGGCCTGTTAGAAATGTTGAGGAAATATTCCTTGAGTAGGTACCCTAGAGGTGTTTTTTTTAATTCTTTCCCTAACGGTTGGACCTTAAGTTTGCAAACCCCGTTCACCAATGGTTCGCAGTTTTTACGCGATGCATGAACATACAGACAGACACAGGCATAGTTTAAAACAACTTGTTCACTTACTTATTTTAAGTCCCCTAGAGTCTAATGCACCATCTATATTTAAATTATCTTCGTTGTACAGACTTTTTATTACTGCTTTATTAGTAGGTACAGAACATAGATAGATGTACCTTAGCACTATAGTGGCCTTATTACTGCTTTATTAGTAGGTATATAACATGGATAGATGTACCTTAGCACTATAGTAGCCTTATTACTGCTTTATTAGTAGGTATATAACATGGATAGATGTACCTTAGCACTATAGTAGCCTTATTACTGCTTTATTAGTAGGTATAGAACATAGATAGATGTACCTTAGCACTATAGTAGCCCTTATTACTGCTTTATTAGTAGGTATAGAACATAGATAGATGTACCTTAGCACTATAGTAGCCTTATTACTGCTTTATTAGTAGGTATAGCACATGGATAGATGTACCTTAGCACTATAGTAGCCTTTTTACTGCTTTATTAGTAGGTATAGAACATAGATACATGTACCTTAGCACTATAGTAGCCTTATTACTGCTTTATTAGTAGGTATAGAACATAGATACATGTACCTTAGCACTATAGTAGCCTTATTACTGCTTTATTAGTAGGTATAGAACATGGATAGTTGTACCTTAGCACTATAGTAGCCTTATTACTGCTTTATTAGTAGGTATAGAACATAGATACATGTACCTTAGCACTATAGTAGCCTTATTACTGCTTTATTAGTAGGTATAGAACATAGATAGATGTACCTTAGCACTATAGTAGCCTTATTACTGCTTTATTAGTAGGTATATAACATGGATAGATGTACCTTAGCACTATAGTAGCCTTATTACTGCTTTATTAGTAGGTATAGAACATAGATAGATGTACCTTAGCACTATAGTAGCCCTTATTACTGCTTTATTAGTAGGTATAGAACATAGATAGATGTACCTTAGCACTATAGTACCCTTATTACTAGTGATGCAACGAATAGTACTTTTACGAATACGAATACGAATACGGATATCAAACCTACTATTCGGCGAATACGAATACGAATACGAATATCTCGCCATGGTAATAAAAGACTAATTTATTTGATAAATTTCTATTCTTCTAATAATTAAAATTTACAACAGGCAAATTTTTATTTAAAAAACATAAAATTTGTAGATTTTCTGGTTTAAGGCGATAATGTAATTATAAATTGTAATGATAGGGAAACTCCCGGAGCTGCGGTACTGTACAAACTATGGCTGGGGAGTCCCCCGTTGCGTCGTCGTTGCGGTTAAGGCCCTCTGCACACGTGCGTATTTTTACACGCGCGTTTTTCAAGTCTGCCAGTAATTAGAGATGCGTTTGTACTTTTAAATATTCGTATTAGTATTCGCCGAATACGAATATTCGGTAAATGTCTACTATTCGGCGAATACGAATATTCGTATTCGTATTCGTTGCATCACTACTTATTACTGCTTTATTAGTAGGTATAGAACATGGCTAGTTGTACCTTAGCACTATAGTAGCCTTATTACTGCTTTATTAGTAGGTATAGAACATAGATAGTTGTACCTTAGCACTATAGTAGCCTTATTACTGCTTTACTAGTAGGTATAGAACATAAATAGATGTACCTTAGCACTATAGTAGCCTTATTTTTGTCTCCTTTTTATGGTACGATGTGCTGCGTAGCAATTTTCGTAATGCTTTACTGAGTTGGTGAGATTGGATTCTAATGCAGATGTGGAATCTTGAGTCAAGTGCAGCTAGCTGAGATTGAAATCGATATTCGACGTAGAGATATTTTCTAGAAAGATAAACATGGATATCAACCAGTGGCTCTGTGAGCTGTAGACCTCGTAGAGTAAAGAAAAATATATTTGAATCAAAAAGTCGACTCGGTGCTCGGTGTTTCATTACGTGATAGAATCAGAAATGAGGAAATCCGTAGAAGAACGAAGGTTACCGACATAGCTCTCAGAGTTTGCAAAATGAAGTGGCAATGGGCATGCCATATAGTTCGCAGAACCGACAACCGCTGGGGAATAAAGGTTCTCGAATGGCGACCACGAACAAGCAAGCGAAGTGTGGGGAGACCCCCACACGATGGACCGACGACATTGTAGCCATCGCAGGAAGTCGGTGGATGGAGGTGGCACAGGATCGCTCGTCATGGCGCTCTTTGGGGGAGGCCTATGTTCAGCAGTGGACTTCTAAAGGCTGACATGATGATGATGATGAAAAAGTCGACTTAACTACTAAACTAATTTCAATGAAGTTTCCATGGAGTATCCATTCTAATAAAAAAATAAAATAATCATCTAACTCGATTCTGCAATCTAGGAGATATGAGTGAACATACAAACACACAAACAGTCAAACTTTCTCCATTCGGAAGTCGAATAAAAATAAGTTATTAAAAAAAAACTTACTCCGAACAGACTATCACAATTAAATGCGTATACAACATTTCGTGTCTATGCTGTTAACCGTTGATGAGTTCCCTAGTCAGGAGCCACCCCGGAGTGCAGCAGCCATGTCATGGTAAAACTTCAAACCGGCTATCATAATAGAATGTGTACACAAGATTTCGTGACAGTGCTGTTGCCCGTTGAAGAGTTCTTATTTTCCTTTAAAAATTATATTTAGTTAGTACCTATATATTTAGAACCGTTGATTACGCACACTGTAAAGTCAGCTTGCAAGATTTGATCTAAGCAAACATCATCATCATCAGCCTATACCTATCTGTCCACTGCTGGACGTAGGCCGCTCCTAATGCACGTCACTGAGCTCGGTTTTGAGTTCTCCTCATCCATTTTCTTCCAGCTGCTTTTCGCAGGTCGTCACTCCACCTGGCCACAGGGTGACCTACCCTACGTTTGCCTAAACGTGGTATCCACTCGAAAACTCGTCTACCCTAATGGTTATCGGTTCTTCGGGAAATGTGACCAGCCCACTGCCACTTCAGCTTGCTTATCCTAAGAACTAAGTCGGTCACCTTGGTTCTCCGTCGGATATCTTCATTACGAATCTTGTCCTTCAGAGAAACTTCAAGCATAGCTCTCTCCATAGCTCGCTGCGCAAACTTACATACAGACATACATTGCAAGTGAAAGAAAAGCTTTTAATAACATCCGTTACAGAAAGGGAGCTTGCAATAATAATAATTAGTGACCTTTCGCTTCTACATATATTTTCATTTTTCCCGAATCATTTTTCATTTAATTAGAGTGAGAGCCGGAGCGAGAAACGCGCACTTAATTATAAAATGGCGGACGCGATTACTGAGATCAAAAAGCCGCGGGTATGAGCCATGATGTTGGGGAGACACAGGATAACGAATAAAAAGTCATAGGAATAAAAATCTATTCTATTTTTACCCCCACCGTAAAAATAGATATTAGTTTGAAGTCTTTGTTTTCTGACTATCTATGGCATCGTAGCTTTCAAATGAATGGACCGATTTCAATGTGGTTTTTCTATTAGAATGCTAGAGTTGAGGATACGGTAGCTTTATAGCAGTGGTTGTCAACCGGTGGGGCGCGCCCCTCTCTTCTCTTAATGGGCGTAGAGTGTTGGGCTATTTACTGTTCTTTGTGATTGAAGTCTTTACAAAAAATAAACTTTGTCTGCTTGTCTGTATGTTTGTTCGCGCATAACGTACAGAGTACTGGAGCGATTGCAATGCGGTTTTCGCTGTTGGATAGCTTAGAGTTTGATGTACTTGGTATCTCAATCTGATGAGTAGAAGCCGAGCAATCAATCAAAACTTTTTGACAGCTGAAGGCATTTTGATCAAAGGTGAGTCATCAAATCAAAAACAAATCCATTTTAGGTCTTGGAATAGCACATAGAGTACTTTTAACCTACAGAAATGATCACGCGTGCGAAGCCGCGGTCACAGCTAGTTATTGCATAAAGAGGTGGTGGTTGAAGTAAAACAACAGGACAAAACGGAACTACATGATTTAGTGTTTCACAAATTTTTTAGTGTTTCAAAAATTGAATGACCTGATACCCCATGAGGACCTGTACAAGGCTAGCGATGCTGCAATACGGGTGGCGGAATTCTGGACAGGTAAAATTTAAACTTATTTGCCATCGACTCGCAAAGTAGGTAATCTCAGAAAGCCAGATAGCTGGCTACCCCAGTCGCGGCCGGGTAACCTAAATCACGTAATGAACGTTTGAATTACTAGAATTACAGGGAACACAGGAATGCCAAGCTTTGGAAGAATGTAGGGGACCCCCCCCCCCTCCTCTTCCTTTCAGTGACCTTTACAGATGGGGGGAACTATTTGCTTTGAAATAGTTTTGAAGTCGTAAGCACCGTAAGGCAGATTTATCATACGACATCTTTTTAGTGTTTTCTTTTATTTTTTAATTGTAAAATTAAAACTCTGCGGTCACCAGTGTCCGCACTTTTATATTTGTAAAATTAAAACTCTGCGGTCACCAGTGTTCGCACTTTTTGGTTTATTATTTGTTACATTTTCTTTCATAAATGTAAAGTTTGAAAACTTCCTCTAGAAGACTGGTATACTTATCTTTTTTATTTATGACAATGGTGTTTTTTTTTGTATAATATTTATATTGATATTGAAAGGTTTTATTTTTATATATACTACTACTAAATACTACATGATATGTTTAGTTTCGTAATATCTCCTATGTTTAATTTTAATACACTTCATTAGTCTCGGGAGGTGGGCCGAGGACCTAATGAGAGCGCGGGGAGGCGCGGAGAGCCGTTGTATGTAGGAAAACAGCTAGCAAACGCTCGTTGTGGCGTTCTATATGGAGGCCTCTGTTACAGAATAAATAATAGTACTATGCACCTATGTGCAGCCGTGGACTTTCTATAGGGAGGCCTGTGTCACAGAATAAATAATAGTAATAGTTATTATTAAGTGCAGCAGTGGACATCTTACTGATGATGATGGTGATGAATTAGGCTACAACATTAAGTATGTATGTATACATTAATTTTGTGCGCAAATTGCAAGTGTTGACAACAATATGCTAAATACCTGCATTAATTTTTAATCATCACTATAATACTAAAGTCAATTATTCATTCTGAGAATATTCATTCTGAGTTTATCCTTGATTATGGCTTGCAACACTACCAGAATATGAGAAGCTCAAAACAAGGGAAATACGTGGTAAACTGGTAATGTTGACTTTAGTGATAATGACCATGTCAGTTTAAAAACTTATATCGCTATAGTCTATCTATCTTCTATACTTATAATAAAGCAATAGAAACGAAAAAGTCTGTACAAAGAAGATAATTAAAAAGAAATGGTCTTGATTACATCAAATAAGCTACTGAATAAGAATATAACATTGTACCTATCTTTACTTATAATCTATCTATAGCAATGTTACGAGCTGGGGTTCGGATAAAATTAATGTACGCTAATTACACCAAAAATTAACACCTTTATTCGAAAAAACACAAAAGAAATTAAATCAACAAATAACACTCGAACACTTTTTAACTTGACTGTACACACTAATCAATTATCACTGAATACTCGATTCGAATCACTGTGATCGTTTCGTTCCGTAAACCAAGTCAATACTGTCCCAGGCAGTCGATGCGCTCTCTATTTATACCGCGACGGATGTTTCCAGAAGGTACTCGTATGTACTAGCGTTAGTCGGTAGGTATTTGAACTTTCAAGGTCGGCGGCGCCTTTTATGTTGTACCTACCTACCGCGAGCTCTGGAAACTCTGTAGGTATTTACGCGCAACTAGTGTGTTCCAGAATGTTCCTTTAAATATAGGTATTGCGTCATCCGACCGAAACTCCTCGAACATTTTAGTAGCTACTGTTTTTCTAGAATCGACCGGCGTAACAGTAATAATAAAGCAATAAGAACGAAAAAGTCTGTACAAAGAAGATAGTTAAAAAAGAAATGGTCTAGGGTACATAAAATAAGCTACTGAACAAGAATATAACATTACCTATCTTTACTTATAATCTATCTATAGTAATAATAAAGCAATAAGAACGAAAAAGTCTGTACAAAGAAGATAGTTAAAAAAGAAATGGTCTAGAGTACATCGAATAAGCTACTGAACAAGAATGTAACATTTTAAAAATTCGTGTCTGTCTGTTTGTCTGTCTGTATGTTTGTTCGCGCATCACGTAAAAACTACTAGATCGATTGCGATGCAGTTTTCACTGTTGGATAGCTCAAGTTTTGACTTAAAAACTAGGGTACTTTATATCTCAATCCGATGAGTAGAAGCGGAGCAATCGATAAAAATATTTTTGACGGCTGAAGGAATTTTGATCAAATGTTGGTATATTGGTATTTTAGGTCCTGGAATAGCACAAAGAGTACTTTTAACCTACAACGCGTGCGAAGCCGCGGGCATCAGTAAACTAAATAAAACGCCATGAGCCAAGCAAAACAAAAAGCATACCGTTTCCCAGTAACTCAAAGTAAGACCTACTGTGGTGTGATATACAGAGACAGCAAGGTAAGTCATCAACCCCTGAAGCCCCGAAGCTATAAAACGGTGCTAGCTCTGCATTAAACATGCAAGAATCTACAACACACATATAGCTAGCTAACAGCATGAACACCCTTACTTTAGGGGGTAGGAGGGCGGAGTGGGGATGCAAATCGATAAAGCTCCTACTTGTTGAACGCCCAGCGTTACCATGGTTACCTATCTCGTGAGTCTCATGGAGAGATTGCTTGGTTTCTTTTTGTACAACGAAATGATGATACGAAGAAATCTATAACTGTTTTTATACTTAGCTATAATAAAGCCTTTAGTAACAAAAAGTCTGTACAACGAAGATCATTTAAATAACTAGCTAAAAACACTGCCCTGCCAAAAAAGAACTTATGCCAATAAATTATATACTCATACTGTTGGAATGTGCTTATGAAGGCCTTCAAATTATATACTCATACTGTTGGAATGTGCTTATGAAGGCCTTCAAATTATATACTCATACTGTTGGAATGTGCTTATCAAGGCCTTCAAATTATATACTCATACTGTTGGAATGTGCTTATCAAGGCCTTCAAATTATATACTCATACTGTTGGAATGTGCTTATCAAGGCCTTCAAATTATATACTCATACTGTTGGAATGTGCTTATCAAGGCCTTCAAATTGATACCCATATTGTAAAAATGGAAGAAAAAAAAACTTACTTGAAATTGGAGCCACAATAACGACTTTTAAAAATAACCTATGTTACTCGGGGGATGTAAGGATTCTAACGATACCGCATGCGTCTAAATATGTTCAGGCATTTAAAAGTTATGGTGGAATAAAGAAACTCACATACATACATACAAACATACATGAATCCTAAAAACATTACAATGCTTTTTTAGACAGTCGTGTAATAATATGGTCTAGAGTAGAGTTGCCGCGAATACTCGCTATTATTCGGTATTCGGCATTACTCGACATTTTTTTGATATTCGTCGAATACCGAATAATAGCTAGTATTATTCGGCATTCGGCGAATAGTCTAAAATAAACTTTTAACGAACAAAAAAACGAATGAGTTAAAAATAATCAATTTTTATTATTTTCCTTAATAAAACAATACACAGTATCAATTATTATCTGTAATAATATGTGCCTGTGCCTATCATATTAATGAAATTAAATTAGTTAGGTTTTCTTAATTAATATTTAAAATCCAACAGAGGCAGATTGTGGTGCAAAAAAACTATTTTTTCTGCACGTTCGGGAGCAAGTCGGTTTCGCTTTTCCTCATAAACTAAACCTGCCTCGGAAAATAGTCTTTCTGAATAAACAGAGCTTGCTGGTGTGATTAAGTATTATTTAGCAAGCTTACTTAAAGTAGGAAATCTATTCTTATTGGTACTCAAAGCCCACCATTCATATGGGTTTATTTTTCTGTCAGCCTTTGCTAATGCGATGTAGTGGGTGATTTCTTCAGCAGTGGCATTCTTGGGTTGCTCTTCAGTAGGCTGCTCTATAGATGATTCTTCAAAACATGCCCAAAATAGTTTATGAGTTTCTGAATCGACATGCTCACTTTCGTTGTCTAAACGTGACCTTTTGGATGCCGTTTCTGGATCCGAATCATAATTTTCGTCATCTAAAGAAAGCCTAAGACCTTCTCTGAGCGCAGCTCTACGGATCCGTTCAGCTTGGGTAGCGTCAAAGTAAAAGTCCTTGTAGCGGGGGTCTAAAAATGTCGACAAGTAATATGTCTTCCTGAAGCATAGATCGTCCAAGTTAAAACGGGCTTGCATATTTTCTATTAACGCCTTTCTAAAATCATCAACGTGTGCAGTTTGTTGAATCAGCGCATCTTTCATTAGGTATCTGGTGAATGAAACAGTGCTAGGTATCACATCTGATATAGGTGCATATGTGGAACACGTGATTTTTGTTATCTCTTTGAAAGGTTTTAAGAGCTAAAGCTCTTGTACAGATGTTCTATAACCTCCCACTGATCACTGGTCAAATTTTCAAAATTCACGCTCCTTGATTCTGAAATATAGACCGAAATTGCTCTTTTTTGCTCAAATAGACGCTCCAGTAGGTAATATTTTGAGTTCCAGCGAGTTTGAATATCTTGAATCAGTTTATGCTTAGGAAGTCCGAGCTCAGATTGAATACTTTCAAGTTTTGTATATCCTGAATGATTAAAATGTGTCACTATGCGGCGGGCACTAGTAAGAATTTATTTTATTGGAAAACTAAGTAGTTGTTGCAGTGACGGTTGCACCAAAGGCTGAATGGGCAACTGGGTGGATGAGGAAGTACTTGGAGATGATTCTGCGGGAGCATTATGTTGAGCATGACTACTTGAGCTTCCATAAATTTTACCATACTCATCTGGGTGTTTGAATTTCAAATGATTCTGCAAAGCCGTCGTTCCTGCTTTTTTTGCTGCTCTACTTATTTTTACACCACATAAATTACATATTGCACTGTTTTCTTCCTCTTCTAAATGTAGCCAAACATGAGTTTTTTTCCTGTGTTTGGCATGATTGTTCTTCTTTTTAAGTAACACTTTAACTAATTAAGTATTCAAGTCTTTAATTCAATAGCAATTTTCAAATAAGTATAGAAAGAAAAAATAAAAAAAGGTCAACCGATGTCGAAAATCAAATTATAAATGCGTGCCGCATAACCTAAACACAAGCGTATTGATTGAGCGGGAAATCCCCTACAATAGTAAACGCTGGGTAATACAAAACGGGGTATTCCCCGTAAAATATGTACAAGAAAAGGGTTGCCAGCATTTAAAAATTAAAATACTACATATATATCTGTAGATATGTAACATGAAACAGATTTCTTTAACTTTATTGTTTTCTTTTCTCACAAGCTTAGAAGAAATTAGAAATATTTTTAATGTGCCTTATTTATGTCGAATAGTAATGTCGAGTTATTGGACTATTCGCCAAAGTGAATGGCGATTAATCGGTATTCGACTATTTTTCGCTATAACAACTATTCGCGGCAACTCTAGTCTAGAGTACTTCAAATAGGGTAGGTAGAAGAAGGACTTAATATGTTTTAAATAGTGTCTGTCTGTTTGTCTGTTTTCTCATCACGTCGATTGAAATGAAGTTATCACTGCTGGATAACTTAGGATTTTCCCTAAAATCTGATCTACTCATTTCGATGATGAGAAGGAAATCAAGACCTGAATCGAGAGGTTTCATGTCATCAAGAAACTGTCAAATGATGGAGTATTGAACACTGTAAGATGGTTATGTTAAGTCTTAATAATAAAATTTATAGTTTATATATTTTGACGACTACATTATAATTAACTTGCAGGTATTGTTCACTACGATCAATTGTTTTTTTATTCATGAAGCGATTGCATAACTTCCATAATCGTTAAAGAATTAACAATTATGGAAAAAATTACATCCCTAGAGTTTCTTGGTGCTCTCTTCTCTAACGGGCGTATTTCCGAAGCACCGGTAGAGTCAGAAGGGTATTTCCTTTTCCAGTGTGAGATTTAACTCTGTTGGCACATGAAAGGGAAATTTCCTTTTCAAACTCAAAGCATACTTAGTTTATCGAAATTTTATTGATTTGATCTTCTTATAATATTTTATGTATCAGTGAAATGAAATGTTATCATGAAATGATAATTTTGACTTGTAAAAGTGCTGTTATTTTGCCTATGTACAATAAAATACTTTGACTTTGACTTGCAAGAGTACAAAAACATAGAAAGAGCATTTCCATGCCGACCACTCATCACTGTTTTTCTGCCTTCAGCAACTATGGCACATACTACCAAACTATGGCACATACTACCAAACTATGGCACATACTACCAAACTATGGCACATACTACCAAACTATGGCACATACTACCAAACTATGGCACATACTACCAAACTATGGCACATACTACCAAACTATGGCACATACTACCAAACTATGGCACATACTACCAAACTATGGCACATACTACCAAACTATGGCACATACTACCAAACTATGGCACATACTACCAAACTATGGCACATACTACCAAACTATGGCACATACTACCAAACTATGGCACATACTACCAAACTTGACGTCCTTTTAAACCAGTAGCAATGTTGCTAAAGTAACACATTAGTCTCTCCGTCCATTTCCAGCTATCCACTGGTTCATTTATATCAATTACCCCGGTATCGAATCAACAAGTAAATGAACACGGACATCAATCATTGCAACGGCGATACCCCCTCTAGCAGTAAGGAAGGAATAACTGTTATATTCCGGCTCTAGCTGTGCCGCGGCTTTGCCCGTGTGGTCATTTCTTTGCGCTAAAGTTTATGGGTAACTTTTTTTGTTATTTGAGGACCAAAAATACCTAAGCAGCACAAAATACCAAATTTCGTTCAGCCGTCAAATAGTTTTTATTGATTGCTCGGCTTCTACTTATCGGGATGAGATACCAAGTACACCAGTTCTTATGTCAAACCCTAAGCTATCCAACAGTAATAACCGCATTTCAATCGGTTCAGTAGTGTTTGCGTGATGACCTATTGATATTGTTGTCCGTCCGTCCGTCCGTCTATCTACCTGTCAAGACCCTTTTTCTCAGGAATGCATGGACCTCCACTCATTCCTGAGAAAAAGGTTCAAGTTGAAATTATGTAATATCAAATACTCAGGTCCCAATCCCTTGGAGCTGTGAAAAAACAAACTTATAAGTAAATGCAATCAAAAGATACGGCCGTTTTTGTCGCAAATTTCGATATTTTCGACACTCGCAAGTGAATATACCTGGTACTTCCCGTTGACCTTAAATCATATATTTTTATCTGTGCAGAGCATAAATTAAATGTTAAACTTACATGTTGTACATGTGTTATTGTTGTTGTTAAGTCATCAGATATATTCATTCAACTATGTCCACATATCCAGCTAGCCCGGAAAAGCCCGACTTAATTCGGTCTAATTTCAATCAATAATTTATGCATGTTATTCCTATTGATTTTAATTAAAGATTTTAATATGTTGTATAATTTTTATTTTCTGATCCATTGTATAATTTAATTCAAATTTTTATTATATAAATTATGATTTGGGTATAACTTTCTGCATGCACGGGGACACGTTCGAACATGTACAATTAAGTGGAAACTATCGTAGTAACCAGTTGCCTGAGATAGTTTCCACTTAATTGTACATTAAGTGGAAACTATCTTAGGCAACTGGTTTCTGGGTTCCCAAGATACAGGCTTCGCCTAGTTTGGGACCCGTCGCTAATACATATGTACAACTAGTTTGTGTTCATACCAAATTTTAATATATTTTTATGTAATGTACACCATTGTTTGCTTGTTTTGGAAATAAAAATTATTCTTATTCTTATTTATTCTTACCTAGAATCATAAAATTTGGCATAAAGCAATGTCTTATAGCACAAGTAAAAGGAAAAATCTGAAATACGTAATTTTGTTGTAATATATAAAAAAACGTATGTTTTTTTTAATTTCTGGACTCGATTCCCGCGATGGACGAACTATTTACATACCTACAAGTTTGTACAGAACGCTCAGTGCGTGAGTCTGACTCGCACTTGGCAGCTTTTTTTAATTATTTTCTTTGTTCAGACTTTGTGTTACTTATTGATTTATTATAAGTACAGCTAGCTTTCGCCCGCGACTTCGCTCGCGCGGACTTCTATTTATTGCGGAAAAAGCATCCCATGTTCTTCTAGGATATTAAAAACAATATTAATGTAAAAGTACCTAAGTATAGCACCAATGCTCTTGAAGCTTTTTGACAGACTTGTTATTTCGTTTCCATGGTAACCGTTCCATACAACGAGTAATCAACATTTTCTAGTTTTCCAGTGGAAACTTACAATTTTCCGGGATAAAAATTATCCTATGTTTCATCAAAATCCGTCCAGCCGTTATCACGTGAAAGCTCCCCAAACAAACAAACAGACAACGTTTCACTTTTATACAATGGTATGGATGGATATATATAAAATATAGATAGAAGAGAGGATAGATATAAAAGGTGTGATGTAATATTGTAGGTAATGTTATTTATATTTTGCGATATCGAAATGTGTACAGTACAGCGCGCGTGCGCATTCGCACGATGTACTGAGCCTACTAGCTCTTATTTGATTTCTGTTGACCTAGTAATTGTAGCAAATAAACTTATTTCTTCTTCTTCCTTTCTACTACTAATAATTAAAAGAACTCATTACGACAGTAGAGTTATCTATAATTATAATAAAGCAATATGAACGAAAAAGTCTGTACAAAAAAGATAATTCATTAAAAAAATGGTCTAGGGCACTTCAAATAAGCTACTGAACAAGAATATAACATTTTCAAAATTCGTGTCTGCCTTTTTGTTTGTTTGTTTATCTGTTTGTCTGTATGTTTGTTAGCGCATCACGAATAAACTACTGGACCGATTGCAATGCGGTTTTCACTGTTAGATAGCTTAGGGTTTGACTTAAAACTGGTGTACTTGGTATCTCAATCCGATGAGTAGAAGCCGAGCAATCGATAAAAACTTTTGACGGCTGGTATATTGGTATTTTAGGAGTATTTCTAACCTAGAGAAATGACCACGAGGGCGAAGCCGCGGGTACAGTTAGTTTTGTTATAATAGTATTTGTTACGAAATAAAATAGTTCTTCAAGCGTCTAATACGAACCCGTTGCCACCACGACGTGCGACGGTGTGAGTGTGCCTTTAATTTAATACCGGAGGCGGAGGTCGCTTTTCACTGTACGTAATGGACGCGAGCGTGACCTCAGAGAGGTAATGTATAAATAACGACGAAGTAACGAATAACGAGGTGGCCGAATGAAAGACATGGACAACTTGCAACGTGGATTTTAACGAAGTCTTTCTAGTCTTTTTATGAATTGTGAATGCCGTACTTATTTAGAACTAGCTGATGCCCGCGGCTTCGCACGCATGCTCATTTCTTTAGGTTAAAAGTACTCTTTGTGCTATTCCAGGACCTAAAATACCAATATACCAACATTTGATCAAAATTCCTTCAGCCGTCAAAAATATTGTTATTGCTCGGATTCTTCTCACCGGATTGAGATATAAAGTTCCCCAGTTTTTAAAACAAAACATAAGCTATCCAACAGTGTAAATCGCATTGCAATCGGTCCAGTAGTTTATACGTGATGCGCGAACAAACATACAGACAGACAAACAGACATACACGAATTTTAAAAATGGTATATTCATGTTCAGTAGCTTATTTTATGTACCCTAGACCATTTCTTTTTTAATTATCTTCTTTGTACAGACTTTTTCTTTCCTATTGCTTTATTATAAGTTTAGATGGTGTACCTACGTTTTGAGAGTAGAATTATACACTGGTTAAAATTATGTTCATATTTTCGGGAAGACAGTAGTTGGGTTGGGACAGTGACTGAACGGGGCCAACCAATGATTACGTTGAGGGCAAGAGAAGGACGGTACCAAAAAAAAAAAAAAAGACAAAACACCCAGACCTGCCGGATGGTCAGACGATGCCATCAAGGTGTGGCACGAAGGCTGTTGATTCGGTCTATTCCGGTCCGATCCACTGAAGAGATCCCGTGATGGATCAGTTTTATTAAACATTTATTTTTTATTCCGGTCAGATCCCTTTGTTAGTGGATCGTTACAAAAATTAAATATTTAATTAAATTCCTATTCCGGTCGGATCATTTCTAATAAACCAAAAAGCGTAAAAAAATATTTTTTTACCCTTTTTGGTACTGTTTGAACAAAAATTTAAATAGTTTTATTCAATGTTATGTAACAAATATTTGTACCTATCTAAACAATTTTCATGGTTAACCTAACTTGACCTAGATTTTTAGGCGCAATTGTATGAAACATAGTATTTTTTGTATGCACAGACAAAAATTACTATGTTTCATACAATTGCACCTAAAAAACGGAATAGACCGTCGATTCGCAACCGCCGTTGATTTCGGCTATTTTTTTTAATGTGGGTGAGAGCAGCTTACGAACACAATTCGAAGTCCTATACAGTCAGAGTGATCCATTGATGGTCAGTATGAAAAAGCCTGAAACTATTAGCGATACAGTTTGGTCTAATGAAATACATGGATGAATTGACAAGGCCCCCATACAGCGGCAAAAATTAATGAATATCGTATTAAATTGAAAAAAACATGAGTTCCCCGGTGTTCCAATGACGTATGAATAAATTAAATGAAACATCGTCGAGTTAAGAAAATAGCATTCTAAGATTTTCAAAACACTGTACATCAACCTTATCAATTGATTGAAGAGTTTTCTGGCTACCGACCCCCGAGTGGCCCACGATGACGTTTTTTACCCGACTACAGCAAAGAAAGGGAAGGATAATGAGTTTAACAATCTATGTATTTATGTATGTATGTACGTGGGTATGTGGATGTTCCACTATAGCTCGCCCCTATTGGTTCGATTTTGACAAAGGAGGTGTCAATCGATTTGTCTTCAGGTATAGAGTGTCATAGGCTATTATTTTTTATCTGACTACAGCAAGGCAAAGTAAGGGTTATGTGTTCAAACTAAAAACATGGTTCGATTTTGACAAATGAGGTATTAATCGATTCATCTTCATGTAAATGTAAATGTGTCTTCATAGGCGTTTTTTTAACCCGACCTCGGCAAGGCACTGGAAGGGTTGTGTTCAAACTTGGTTCGAATTTGACAAGCGAGGTATCTATTAGAATAAATAGGTATCTACTAAGCAAGCGTGCTACACCTTCGACCACATCATCGCTTTTCATCAGGTGAGATCGTGGTCAAACGATTGCCTAGACCGTAATAAAAAATAATAATAAAAACAATTGATTCGTCTTCATAGTAAGAGTGTCATCAGCTATTTTTTACCCGATCGTAGTCGGGTTTTAGTTTTTAAGAACTTATGTCTTGTTTTAACTTATGTCTTATGATTTAGTTAACAACTTCTGTCTTGTTTTAACTTATGTCTTATGATTTAGTTAACAACTTATGTCTTGTTTTAACTTATGTCTTATGATTTAGTTAACAACTTATGTCTTGTTTTAACTTACGTCTTATGATTTAGTTAACAACTTATGTCTTGTTTTAACTTATGTCTTATGATTTAGTTAACAACGTATGTCTTGTTTTAACTTACGTCTTATGATTTAGTTAACAACTTATGTCTTGTTTTAACTTATGTCTTATGATTTAGTTAACAACTTATGTCTTGTTTTAACTTATGTCTTATGATTTAGTTAACAACTTATGTCTTGTTTTAACTTATGTCTTATGATTTAGTTAACAACTTATGTCTTGTTTTAACTTATGTCTTATGATTTAGTTAACAACTTATGTCTTGTTTTAACTTATGTCTTATGATTTAGTTAGCAACTTATGTCTTGTTTTAACTTATGTCTTATGATTTAGTTAACAACTTATGTCACGTTTATTCTCATTTTCTTCAGATTTTCATCACAGTTACAATTAGAACAACCAGCTTTGTTTAAATGGTTGTACGCTTGAAGTGGTTACCCCCACAATCAGCTTATTCAAGTGACCCTTTCAACTTTAAGAATGTTTTTTATTTACCTATTCCATAAAATTAAATAAAAATATGTTTCCGAGCAATGAACTACCCAACCATTTCTGAAAATAAGTGGCTAATAATTTCAGAAATAATAAACATAACCGTCCATTTCGGAGAACGTAAATAATGTCCATTATACGTGGAAGTTAACTTTACGGCAATTACTTGTTATTAGTTATTCTATAGGTAAGGTCAGGGGTGAACGAACGGTGCAGCTCCATCGATCCATCGGGCGGGGAATCTAGGACTCCCGAGACAGCCTAGATACATACATAGGAGCTCTGGAATGCCTGAAAGTACTGAGTGTAGACGACATCTCGAGATTAATGATGTCATGTGAGTATTGTTGGTAGCTGGAGGACGTTTTGTTTTCGTCTTGGGTAGAAAAATCACCAGCTATTGTTACGGGTGATCGAAATTGCGAATATAATTGATCTGATTTTGGAACACAGCGTAGATATACCTACATACATCCATACTATATAACTATCACTACATTTTACACTAGTGGCTCGGCTACAAACTTTTTGCAAAAAATTACCTTACCATCTAGTTACCTTATTGTACAACTAAGATTAATAACCAAGGTGCTCCATCAATCCCTACCTAGTAGGTACAGGGCTGATTCCACTGGTAGAAACCTAAAAGTGAGCAATTTACTGCTTTTTGAGGAGCTATTCTGCTCATCACGCCAAAGATCCTGATCAGATCTTCACCAAATTAAAGACCAATTTAAAGTTTTGGGGTAAGTAAAATTCGTTTAACCTGTATATCAAGTTTCGTCTAGAACTTTTGAGAATGCGACCTGTAGAGGAGAACAGAGATCCAGATAGTGTCCGGATGTGGACATACGAAAGCATTTTTGCCCAAGCTGAAACGGAGACGCTTCGCTCGCGCTTCGCCCTCGCTCGGTCAACAAGGAAAAGTCACCAAACACGTCAGTCTGCCTGTCCACAAATATATCGGATCAATCATTTTTTTTCTGGTTTTCACTTAGGCGTAGATTGATTCAAGAGGAAGATTTAAAAGTTAAAGAATAATTCATAGTTTTATATCAGCTAAATCTTAGTCGCATAAACAGCCGTCCTGGTGGTGGGTTTCTGCGTACCTGCGCTGCGAATACCATTAGACTTATTTTAGGGTTACGGCGCCGATTACCCCAATCTCCTAAGCTTGGTTATCCCATGAGGTATATCATATAGTTATTTAATTAATGTAACACAGTATATTGCGTCAAAATCACAAACATTATAGTATACACCCAAGTAAGTATTCAATAAGAAATCACAACATATACTATAGCTGGTTGTACTGGGTTTGTACTCACCCTGACTCGTTGCTATTCTTTCGTAGACAAGTTATTTGGACAAGAAATAACAGGAATAAGTACTAATGGTAGTCTTTTTCACTTCATGTGGATAAATGTTGTTTTTTACACAACACTTTTTTGATGAGTAGTTTGAAAGTTATGACAATGTTTTTGATGCGCCGATTTCAATTAATTCTGCGCGACCCTTTTAGTGACCCTGATACTACCCTACCCTGTGAACCTCCTATTTGTTTATTCTGTGGCGTAACAGTGCAAAGTCGTGGATGCGGGCAGGCCGCGGGGCGTGGATGCGGGCAGGCCGCGGGGCGTGGATGCGGGGGTCAATATAACGCTATAAATAATGTCACCTTTTTATTGTAAGAACCATGGATCAAAAAAAAAACAAGTGGAAGTGGTATACTACACCACTTACAATGGAACCGATGACGCCAAACTTTTTTTTCCTTTTCTGCAATACTAATAAACCCTTCTTGTTACTGTGTGTGTATTATTGCGGCGATTAAAGCTTATTAATCAAATTTGAAAATAATGCTTTATCATCTTCTTCATGGAGTTCATTTCATTTTTATCCATGAAATATTTGGACGACCGGTTGGTTTAGTGGCTAGAGATCCTAGGTACGAAATCGAAAGGTCGCGGGTTCGAATCCTGCAAGGTGCAATCATTTGTGTGATGAGCAGAAATGTTTGTTTCCGAGTCATGGATGTAATATTCTTATTTATGTATGTTTATCTGTTACCTAGTGCCAATAGTACAGGGTATCCTAGTTTGGGGCTAGGTAATTAATTGCTGTGGAAATGTCCCGAAAATATTATATTTTTATATTATATATAATATAATATATTTGTACGCAAGCTTTGATTTCCTGTGGCACAGGTCACCCGCACTCTTTGCATTTCCACTTGTGTTTTCTATTCCGTGGTAAGAACAGTCAGAAAACAATCTGGCGGATTCTATTATATTTTCACAATAAGACAAAAAAAATTGAACAAACATCGACGATTACCGACTAATCAGTGCACAGTTTTACAATTTATCTGATTTCTGAATTCTATCGCCACCGTCAAATTGTGAACCTACCCTTGATTGGTCAGACTCGTTTTTATCGTGGTTTTATCTGTTTAATTTGTAGAGTTACAAATTAAACAGTCAGTCAATTGCAAACGATCTCGAGATCATTCACACCGACATAACCTCAAGGACTAAAATTGATCGTGAATTAGTGAACGTGCTCTCGCCAGAACTCTCACATCGTTGTCCGTTCGCTCCACTCACACACTCAACCTTCACTCCGCTTAGGACGTCGCTGGCTTGCTTCGCTCGCCACCTCCCACCTCCACCTCCCACACTAAGTTCAGGCCTCGTGCGCTCATTTCGCTCAGGAACTCTTTGGTAACTTAACTCCACGTTTTGGAATTGCTCCCCGGGGTTAGGACGTTTAGTGAGCTTCTATTTAATTTGTAGCTCTATGGTGACAAACCTAGACCGACCAATCAGGATTGAAAAACTGGACACTGATTGGCCCATAATAGTTTATGCGAATAGCATGACCGTTCACGATATTTCCTTTTTTTACAATCTTACGAATTAGGATCCGTGTAATTGTAATCTATTGGTTTTTACAATCTAACGGTGACATACCGTGCGAAACCGGGGCGGGTCGCTAGTAATTTTATAAAACACTAAAGTTACATTGTCTCCGTCTGTCTTTGTAACCTTTTCACGACTTAAAAGCTGAACTGACTTTGATGAAATTTGGAACGGAGATAGTTAGAACCTCGGGGAAGGTAATAGGGTACATTTTATTGTGATAAACTAGCGTCTGCGCAGACGAAATCGTGGTCAAAATCTAGTAAACATATAACGGCT
Organism: Alsophila aescularia; assembly: GCA_946251855.1. Lineage (NCBI taxonomy): Eukaryota > Metazoa > Arthropoda > Insecta > Lepidoptera > Geometridae > Alsophila > Alsophila aescularia. The sequence goes on from OX276385.1 coordinate 41,682,462, forward strand.
CAGGAGCAATGAATTATGAATACAGTGGCAGTGGCAATCTATACTATGATGAGATGACTGCCTCCTTATTCTTATTCTATGTGGGAGGCGGTAAGGCCAGCACCTGCTCTGACGTCCCGCTTGGGGTGTATTGTGCATTTCCCCCTGCCAGCATCTACCCATACCACCCGAGCTCCATTATGTACCGGAGCACGGCTTTTGGTCGTGGACACAGCTGTTCCATTGATGTCGCTGTACATGGTGTTAATATGTTGGGGTTCGTGTTTAGTTGAGCCTGTGAACTTATTTTTCCCTGTTGTACTTAGTATATAGTAGTTCAGTTTTTATTTATATCTCTTCCGTAACACAAAGAAAAAATCACATGCTCCATAGTCTCCTGCAGGAACAAGCATCCACGGCGCCTGTCTCCAGTTTTATAGTTTAGGTTACAGTGAGTCGGGGCTATATCACCCCGCGGCAATACCCCACTGCTGCGAGGCGGTTTCGGCGGCGTGGTCGAACAGCGTGAGCCCCACCTGCGCCAAGGTCGGTGCTATGGTCATTAACTCACCCCGCGGCAATACCCCACTGCTGCGAGGCGGTTTCAACGGCGTGGTCGAACAGCATGAGCCCCACATGCGCCACGGTCGTTGCTTTGGTCATTAACTCACCCCGCGGCAATTCCCCACTGCTGTGAGGCGGCTTCAGCGGCGTGGTCGAACAGCGTGAGCCCCACCAGCGCCACGGTCGGGGCTATGGTCAACGGCGACACGAAGCGTAACAGTGAGCCGATCACTCCAAAGTAACCTGGCGAAAACGAACGAACATTTAAGAAGCTCAAACTCCTCAGATAGTTTTCGTGTGGTACTTAATTAAGACACCAGACATGTTTCGATGCAACTGTCCGGACGGATTTAACGCCAAATTATCATCATTACATCCCTGCTCTATTCCCTGCTATAGGTCTCCATTCGCTCACAAGGAGAGCTTCGCGATCCTGCGCTAATCTTGTCCATGTTTTTCCTCGCCTAAAGACCTTGTAATGTTCTTTCTTTCAGATGTGCACGTTCCATCACTATCCCGTGACAATAGTGACCTCTCAAGTACCCTGGTGCTCAATCAAGTATGACAGCGATTCATATGAAAAAAAAAAAAACTCACCAAGAAACACTTGAAACAGCGCCGACACAGCAATCGCTCCACTCAGCTCGCACATCCTGCTCATCCACACAGCCTGGCGCTGCTCATCCGTCATGGCAGCTAGGGTCTGGTCCGAGGGGCACTTCCACGCTGGCAGTCCCAGGATGGCCAGGGTCGGCACGAGAAACGAGATCGTACCGCCCTGCACGATGGGCAGCCGGCAGCCGAAAGTCGTTTGGAGCCAAGTCACGAGGCCTGGAATAAAAGTCCTATTTAGAGTCTTTGGCGAAGATTAATAAAAGCTGATGTTGATAAACGACAATACAGACTGAATTGTATGTAGCTCTCGAATAAAATGAGTCCACACTGTGTAAAGCCTCATATTGATGAACGACAATACAGACTGAATTGTATGTAGCTCTCGAATAAAATGAGTCCACACTGTGTAAAGCCTCATATTTTTGTAAAAGTCAACGTACTCGTGCAGCCCCAATATTTTATATCCATAACGTACTTTACAACAGGTCGTGTCTAATCGGTACGAGTTCAGCTCAACAATATTTTATATCCATAACGTAGTTTACAACAGGTCGTGTCTAATCGGTACGAGTTCAGCTCAACAATATTTTATATCCATAACGTACTTTACAACAGGTCGTGTCTAATCGGTACGAGTTCAGCTCAACAATATTTTATATCCATAACGTACTTTACAACAGGTCGTGTCTAATCGGTACGATAGAGCTCAACAATATTTTTACAGAAAAATATTGTTTAATCCTATTATTGCTGATTATTTAGTACTAGCTGCGCCCCGCGGTTTCACCCGCGTGAGGGATTATGATGATGATTATGATGAAATGTATCCTATGTTAAAACATAGGATACATTTCATCATAATATATTCCAGGATATAAGCTAGCTCTATTCTATTCTAAATTTCATCAAAATCCGTACAGCCGTTATCGTGTTAAAACTCCCCAAACAAACAGACAGACAACGTTTCACTTTTATACAGAATGGATTTTTGAGACGGGACTGTAAGGGCAGGTACCTTAACCGTTACAGTTACAGAAAAACGTTCCTAGGAGACCATCCATTACTTTGGAGAAATTCTGAACTGCATTCACAGATTTTGGAATAATGTAGTCAGCAAGAAAGTGGTAATTTTACACAAAAACATTCTTGGTGCCAGTCGATCCTGTTTCTTATATGGATCAAAAGTCTCTATTAGACCGACTGAGGTTTGAGTACTAGAAATGTCATACATTCATAAAAAAACCCATACATTCTGTTACAAATTACCTTAACAGTTGTAGTTACAGAAGAGACTGTCCTTAACTTTTGAAGATATTTTGACCTGCAGGCACAGATTTTGGAAAAATGTACAGCCAAAAAAAAAGGGAACATAAAAAAAAGTTGATGCCATTCGATCCTGCTGTTTCTTACAAGGATCAAAGTCTCTATCGAAGCAACTGAGGTTAGAGCCACCAGTATTTTTGAAATGTTGGTATTCGAACGACATTTGAATTTTATTTTATTCATTTCGTTCAATACGTATGGAAAACGTATTTTTTGCAATTTCTAATTTTTCTAGTACTCTAACCTCAGTTGGTCCAGTAGAGACGTTTGATCCTTAGGTAAGAAACAGGATCGATTGGCATCAAAAAAAGTATTTGTGTAAAATACCTATTTTCTCGATGACTGAACATTTTTAACAAAATCTGTGAATGCAGGTCAAAATGTCTCTAAAAGTTGAGGACAGCCTCCTAAGAACGTTTTCCTCTAGCTCATACGGTTAAGGTAATTTCCTACGAAATGTATGGAAAAGGTTTTACGCAATTTTTGTCATTTCCAGTACTCAAACCTTGACAAACTAGGGACTTCTTTTGGTACGACTGAGGTTTGAGTAATTTGTATAAATTACCAATTTTCTCGATGACTGAACATATTTACCAAAATCTGTGAATGCAGTTCAGAATATCCCAAAAAGTTATAGAAGGTCTCCTAGGAACGTTTTCCTGTATAACGGTTAAGGACCTCATGCCTTTACTGTCTCGTCTCAAAAATCCAGCCTGTATATTGGTATGGATGGATATAAGCTATCTCCATTCCAAATTTCATCAAAATCCATTAAGCCGTTTGAGAGTGAAGTATGATGATGCTGATAAGTGTGATGATGACGATGATGACGATGATGACGATGATTATGATGATGATGAAAAGTTATATTTCTTATTCCAGGTTATAAGCTATCTCCCTTCGAAATTTCATCATAATCCGTCCAGCCGTTATCGCGTTAAAACTCCTCAACTATCAAACAACCAAACAAACAAACACTTTGTACTTACACTTTTATTCACTTTTAATTATTGGTATAGAAGTAGGAGTTTTTTTTCACAGCTCCAAGGAATAGCAGACCTGAGTAATAGATATTAATTTCAAATTGATACCTCACGCGTTCCTGAGAAAATGGGTCTTGACAGACAGACGGACAACGAAGCGATCTTATAAGGATTTCGTGTTTCCTTTTGAGATACGGTACCCTAATAATAACATGTTTTGTTAACCTAAACCTAGCTAAAACTAAACTTAGTCTAACAATCAGTTACCAGCAGGTAGAACGTTCCCAAAATTCTGGCAGCATTGCCACGATGTGTGGCAATGCTGCCAAACTTTTTTTATTGCGGAGAATTGTAAGTTTCTACGGGAAAAATAGAAAATGTTGATTACTCGGTGTAAGGAACGGTTGCCATGTAAACGAAATAACAAGTCTGTCAAAAAACTTCAAGAGCATTGGTACTATACCTACTTTTAGAAGGAACATAGTATTATTTTTTCGCGATAAACAGTAGTCCGCGCGGATGAAGTTGCGGGCGGGAAAGCTAGTACATAATATAGCTTGCGCCCACAGACAAAACAGCGAGTATGCAAGTTATCCAACCAAAACAAGACCTCACAACTGTATTATGAAACAGCTGCTGGGCACGGGACCTTTATAACCATGCAGCCGTTCATTGTTTAAGTCCCCTGAGGCCGCCGGCAGCTCATTAAATAAACAGTACAGTCTGCACAATTACAGCTACAAGACCCGGCGACCGTAATTACTGAGTGCAGCCGGCGACTAGCGCTGGTGAGATTCAGTGGCGGTGGTCGCTTTGTGGAACAAACGGCTTGCGTATTCGTTTGAGTTGCTGTTTTTTAAGGTTCCGTGCTACAAAGGAAAAAGGAACCCTTATAGGATCACTTTGTTGTCCGTCTGACTGTTTGTCTGTCTGTTTGTCAAGACCCTTTTTCTCGGGTATGCGTGGAAGTAACGAGTTGAAATTAATAACAAAAACTAACTTCTAAGCCAACGCAATCAAAAGATACGGCCGTTTATGCCACATATTTTGCCACTTGCAAGAATCAAAACCTAAAAGGTACAGTAGTCGCAGCGAGTCTTTGTGTTTGTGAAGATAGGCTCTGTGGACGATTGCGCAGGTACTGCTGTGAGGATAAAACATCATAAAGTAAGAGCGAGATAGAAAATGCGAAAAACGTAAGCGAGTGAGCGAGGCAGTTATACAATGTTGAAGCTGAAGAGTCTTCAGCTTCAACATTGGGATTGCGCCTGAAAATAGCAGTTTGCGCAGCGACTAGCTGACAACTTCCGAGACACAAACTTAAGCTGCGACTACTGTACTTCCCGTTGACATGAAATTTGGCAAAAAGCAATGTCTTATAACATAAGTAAAGGGGAAAATCCGAAAATTTGTAGTAACATTAACAACAACTCTTTTTTTATAATTTTTATATACTTTAATTATTTACATACCTACAAGTTTGTACGGAACCCTCGGTGCGCAAGCCTGACTCACACTTTGCCAGTTATTTTATCCAACTGAATGAAGAATGGAGCAGGTCCCCTGAAGTTAAGCGCCTGTCCATAACAATAACAGTGCTACTTGTAAAAACTGTAAAACTGTAACTTGCAAAATTTTGCGCGACACTGCATTGCACTCAACCCAGTAATTTTCTGGATACAGCGCCTCTCCAGCTGTTACTAGAATTTAATCTTTGCACACAACTGCTTGGCGATTGAAGGTCTGGTACTAACTTAGGCGAAGGGATGTACCACTACAAATCACTCCATTGCTGGTCTTTCTAAAGGTATTCATGGAAAACGAAATATAAGGTTTGTGTTATAGAGCTTGTTTCGTGCGCACACGATATATGGTAGTGCTGGCCTCTGGTGCCAGAGTTTGTCAGGACACCCAAGGGTCTCTGAGATGGTTTAACGACTGCTATTAATGAGTAACAGCCGGGACCGACAGATTAACGTGCCCTCCGAGGCACGGAGCGATGGAAAACGGAACATAACTTGGAAAAGTAATTGATCCGAAGCCTAGACCTGAACCCGGTATCGTTGGATTCTAAGTTGCACTATTGAACCGTCAGGCTACCATCGCCAACCTCCAGTAATGTCTGTAATCATCAGCATCCCACTGCTGGGATACAAGCCTTCTCTGAGAGAGGGATCCCATCCATCACTCCGACCTGTGCTGTTTGGCCAGGAATCAAAGGTGTAAACCGAGGTTCAAACCGGGTATCGTCGTATATTAATGCGCATAATATCACATTACCGTTTGGCAGCCACCGTTCGTGAATATAATACTTGTCATCTTACTAATATAATAAATGTGAAAGTCTGTGTGCAAGTATGTTGGTTGCCGCTCAGCTCGTAACGGCTGAATAGGTTTTGACCTGGAAAAAAAGGGCACACAGGTGAAGCTGCGCCGGCAGCTAGTTATTCCCCATTTTCAATTTGACAGACAAACAAACACTCTGCCTCCACAGGCCCTGTTCCATCCCTTAGTATAAAACTCACGCACTTCATATTGATAAGTGGATAAGGAACAACGCGTTGGGACACCCCGTGCAAGTAGATATATTCGGGACGCACGGGGCTGTAATCAGGAGAGTGTTTTCGGGGGTTCACACCTTTGGCTTGGTTAAAATAATAATGCAAGTGCAAGACGATTGATACTGTTGACATTTGATCTTCGAACGCACCGACTGATTTTATACAGGTGTTGCATACACCTACCTATCTATCTATCTTTACTTATACTAAAGCAATAAGAACGAAAAAGTCTGTACAATGAAGATAATTAAGAAAAAAAATGGTCTAGAGTACTTACAATAAGCTACTGAATAAGAATAGAACATTTTTAAAATTCGTGTCTGTCTGTTTATCTGTTTGTTTGATTGTTAGTTTCTCTGTATGTTTGTTCACGCATCACGTAAAAACTACTGGACCGATTGCGATGCGGTTTGCACTGTTGGATAGCTTAAGGTTTGACTTAAAAACTGGGATATCTCAATCCGATGATTACATGCTGAGCTATCCAAATTTCCGATTTCATTCCAAAACAGAAAAACATTCATGTTGCATTTTTATCTATATCACAGAAATCTTGTAGAGAATATGTAGTAGCATTTTTTATGAGATCTTAAGTTTATTGAAAGTTTAGATTCTCTTCTCTATTTATTTTTTATGAGATCTTAAGTTTATTGAAAGTTTAGATTCTCTTCTCTATTTATTTTATGAGATCTTAAGTTTATTGAAAGTTTAGATTCTCTTCTCTATTTATTTTATGAGATCTTAAGTTTATTGAAAGTTTAGATTCTCTTCTCTATTTATTTTATGAGATCTTAAGTTTATTGAAAGTTTAGATTCTCTTCTCTATTTATTTTATGAGATCTTAAGTTTATTGAAAGTTTAGGTTCTCTTCTCTATTTATTTTTTATGAGATCTTAAGTTTATTGAAAGTTTAGATTCTCTTCTCTATTTATTTTATGAGATCTTAAGTTTATTGAAAGTTTAGATTCTCTTCTCTATTTATTTTTTATGAGATCTTAAGTTTATTGAAAGTTTAGATTCTCTTCTCTATTTATTTTAAATATTGGGTTGGGTTTGGTTCATTTGGATTATTGGATTATATATTTTAATCGACATTACACGAGTGCTTGTGTTATGTATTTTCATATTATAATTTGGGAGGACTAGTCTTTCTTTGTCTTAAATTCACCTGTATCTCTTCTTATCTATACTTATAATAAGACTGTAACAGGTCCAATTATGTACATTGAAGATATTTAGTAAAAAAAATTTGGAGGCTTTTCTTTTTTGTCTGTCTGTCTGTCTGTCTGTCTGTATCTTGGCCGCGCATTACACCGAAACTACTGAATGAATTCAAACGAAACTTGCCATGATTTGAGTTCATGCTACGAGGTAGGACATAGGATACTTTTCATCCCGAAAAATTAATGAGTTCCCGCAGGATAGGGGTTGAAAGTTATTTAACAGAACACGTACCACGCTGAAACTACTGGACGGATTTTGATGCTCAGTCATAATTTATATCATCATCATCATCATGTCAGCCTTTAGAAGTCCACTGCTGAACATAGGCCTCCCCCAAAGAGCGCCATGACGAGCGATCCTGTGCCACCTCCATCCACCGACTTCCTGCGATGGCTACAATGTCGTCGGTCCATCGTGTGGGGGGTCTCCCCACACTTCGCTTGCTTGTTCGTGGTCGCCATTCGGGAACCTTTATTCCCCAGCGGTTGTCGGTTCTGCGAACTATATGACCTGCCCATTGCCACTTCAACTTGCAAACTCTGAGAGCTATGATTGCATAGTTATTATTATTAGTTAGTTAGTTATTTGCATAGTTTATATGATGGGTTAAAATTGAGGATACTTTTTATCCCGAAAAAATAAAGGGTTCCTGCGGGATATGGGTCCAAATTTTGCAGTAATAAATGATATAATATTGGAGGGTACGCTATATTCGATACTGGAGCCAAAACATTTTTTATTTTTGTTTTTCCTGTCTGTCTGTATCTTGACCGCGCATCACATCGAAACTACCTACTGAATGAATTTAATTGGTACGATTTGAGTTCATACTACGGGATAGGACATAGGATACATTTCAACTCGAAAATTTAAAGTGTTTCGTAGGATAGGGGATTGTTATTTAAAATAACACGTATCACGCTCAAACTACAGGACGGATTTTGATGCAACTTGGCACAGTCATCTATCTATAATAAAGCAATAGGTACGAAAAAGGCTATACAAAGAAGACAATAAAAAAAATGGTCTGGGGTACTTAAAATAAGGTACAGAACATATTTTTTTATTTGTTTCTTTCTGTCTGTTTGTCTATATTTTTGTTCACGCCTCGCGTAAAAAATACTTGACCGATTGCTATGCGGTTTTCAATGTTAGATAGCTTATACTTTGACTTAAAAACTCGTGTGATTGGTATCTCAATCTGGCTAGTAAAGGCCGAGCAATTGATAAAAATATGTTTGACGGCTGAAGAAATTTTGATCAAATATTGGTATATACCAATATTTGATCAAAATTTCTTCAGCCGTCGTTCAAGCTTAAGAAATGGCCACGCGTGCAAAGCCGCGGGTACAGCTAGTCTTTAATATACAGAAAGGTTTCCATAAATAAGTATTGGACAAATTATACTTTCATAGATTATAGATCTTTGAGCTTTAGGGCCATGTTTTTATCGCAGAGCACGCCTGGTGACCTCGCGCCACTTATACAAAGCAGCGCTGACACGAGCTCTAACGTCGAAGTCAATGTCCCCGGCGAGTGCAGCACGGAACCAACTTACTTGAATTTGTCCACGTTAACGGCGTTTCTAAACGGTTTTATTTAGCTTGACCTGTAAATTTTTTGTTTGTTTATTTGTGTGTTTGAGTCAAATCTAGTAAATTAAATTTTACCCCCTTCCTGTTGACCGATTGATTTTAAATTTGGTACACGCCTTTAATTCTGCTAACAATACAATTATGTATATTCAGTATCAATGTAAATCCAAGATGGCCGCCACCACGAAATGGTGGATTACATTTTTTAGTTTTCAATTCCTTCAATATGGGTATCAAATGAAAGGGCTTGTGTTCTACCTACACAGAAATTTAAAGTCAAGTTCGAAGTTTCGAGTCAAATCGTAGTGTAACTTGAGTAATAGACATTCTATTCGCCCCACGATTTTATTTTAGTTTTTCGTTTTCGTTTTCGCACATCTAGAACCGTTTAAAAAAAATACTTATTTTATTTTTAGTACGAGAATGCCGATTATTATATCTTACGAATAATAATATAGGCATATATCTTAGATCCAAAGCCGCGGGCAAAGCTAATTTGAAATAGGTATATAGGTAAGGATAAAAGCGTCGTTTCTTTTGTGTATGTTTTTGTGTATGTTCATATCCATTTCTCAGAGTTTTCCGAAATGATTATTTTTATGGTCCCACATCAAAACTAGTTCTGTAGTTTTTTATAATAAAATAAGTTATATCCATTTTATATATTTTAGAGTTATATTTTTATTTTTATTATTGTTCTGACTGTTATGTTCAGCATTGATTTTATTTACTGCGGACCAAACGTCCCCCTCTGAATATTTCCCTCGCACCCGCCCTGGCTCGGCACACCCAGTTCGTAATCCTGCCCCAGCCGAGCCATAAATAAACTCACGCCCTCTGCTGGGAACGAACCTGGGCTCATAATAATGACATCATTTTTATTAAGACACTAAGTGTGCCCGCGGCTTTGCCTGCGTGGTCATTTCATTTAAAAGCATCCCATACGTGTTATTTCAGCACCAAAAGTACCTAGTACAATAATCTACATTTCTTCAAAATTTGTTCAGCCGTCAAAAAGTATTTTATCGATTGCTCGGCTTCTAATCATCGGATTTAGATACCAAGTATCCCAGTTGAACCCGGTGAAAACTGCATCGCAATCGGTTTAGTAGTTTTTACGTGATACGCGAACAAACATACAGACAAACGGGCAGACACGATTTTTTAATGTTATATTCATTATTACTCCATTATGTTTTTCCAACCAAAGGTTGACTGGAAGAGATCGATTTTAGCGATAAGTCCACCCGTTGTACTTTATTTATAAGATTGTTCCTATTTGTTGTAATATTTTGGAAACTGGTGTACAATAAAGTATTATCTATCTATCTATCTATCTATCCTGTTCAGTAGCCTATTTTAGTAGCGGGTTTTAGTTGTTGAACTTGTTTTGATCAATTTAATTAGTTTCGGAACTATAATATAATAGAATACTCGTAGTAACTCAAGTACTTACAAATGGCTCAGCTACACATAACATTACCGTGGTTACACACATTGCATACTAACTACATACCCACTAATGGAATCTAGTGGCTATTTTCAACTACCATCTTATCGGGGATGTAACTCAGTGGTAGAGTGTCTGCTTCGCATGCTGAAAGTCCTGGGTTCAAATCCCAGCATCTCCATAGCTACTTTTTTATTTTATTTTTTCATTATTTATACCAGACAATTATTTTTAGTGAATTCTTTTATAAAATCAACTTTTTAGAAACTACAAGTCTTATTTCGAAATGTGTTGGTATTATTTTGAGAAGTTGTCTGGCTGGGTGTTAGAATTCGAAGTAGGTATTAGGACCTCGGAGCTCCTATAGTTAATTAAGACTCAGATATAAGATAAGAAAACTGAAAGATTGTGGCTGACTGGTGGCCTTAATTAGGCCACCAGTCAGCCACAATGTTGTTTAACGGCTCGGAGCTTAATGCAATGAAGCATTTTTTTAATTAAGTATTTTCTTTGGTACATACTAGTCGTTTGAGATAGTGCTGGCTTATGGTGTCAGAGTATGTCAGGCCGCGATGGAAAACCGCACATAACATAGAAGTTAGTGCGCAGCCTAGGACCTGTAGCGTTGGATTCTAAGTCGCACTAGATTACCGCTATGCTAACATCGTTCTTAAATAAAAAAAACGACATCAAATGGGTATATTATATACTCAAAAAACTTCTGAACCAATGTTGATTAAAATAGGTCTGCACTTGATGTCAACACATTCAAAACAGAATTATCAAAATTGGTTTGTAAATCCCGAATATGTGATTGAACATGCCCACAAAAAGCCGGACCAGTGGGAGTTGAACTCGCGAGGAGAGGGTCCCGTACGATGAATATTTATTATCTCTCACTCATGGTGAAAGTCTATAGACTTCTCATAGGTTTTCCTGTAAACTAAAGTAAATAAATAAATTCTGTATTTTTTTTTCAAAATATTCTAAACTCTTTCAGACAGACACACGATTGATCGTACAAGGGTTCTGTTTTTTTTTTCATTCGTACTTACAGACCCGTAATAAGTATCTACTTCTCATTTTAGAAGTCGATTAAATATGATACACTTGACGTTTCTTCGTTTTAGTTGATGTTCAATGTGAAATGTTAATACGTATCGTTTGTTTTTTCCACATGTGTAGTATTAATCTTACTTATAGCGTCATCATCATCATCATCAGCCCGTGACAGTCCGCTGCTGGACATAGGAAATATATAAACAATAAATAAGGTATTTTAAAATATATTTTTATGTTTTTACTTAGGAATGCGTCAAATGAACATTGATTATAATACCTGCCTAGATACCAAATGGGCCGATCAAAAACGGCCAACAAAATATCTACCATATTTGGTAGATAAGCTTTTGCCGTTAAATTGCAACCATGCAGGAAAACGTGATAATAAGACAAAGATCACTTTCTATCGGTAAGTTAGTAAATTCTATTTGTATATTCATTAATAAAACACAATTTCGTGTCGATATTTTATAGGTTAGTTGGATTGACCGGAGTTGCCAGTAGAGTACTAAACAGTGGGACCGATTTCACGCGGACTTTTTTTTTTAGACACTTTAGTAAATCGGGGTAGTTATTGCCTCATCAGCGATATCATCATTATTGGTTGCACTTTATTTACTTATACAAAAAAAACACGTGAATAACGTATGTAAGAAGGATAGTTTAATCAGAATATTTCTTCCACCATGATAGTGATGACGAAAGATAATGATTATGTTAGCCATTTTTGATGTGTAAACATCTAATGGCGTAGTACGGGGGCAACGCTGAAGTTGCAATCGAGTGGCGTGGCAATCGAGCGGCGTAGCGATCAAGCGGCGTCGCGATCGAGTGGCGTGGCGATTGTGCGGTACCGCGACGCGACCATTCCGCCACGCTAAGAAGAAGAACAAGAACAACAAGAACAACAAGAACAAGACGAAGAGTTTCTAATTCACAGTTGGCCAATGAGAGCGCGCGGTGCAAAACTTTGCTCGTTGTTTTAGTTATTTTCTTTTTTATGTTTACACAGCTGCTAGGCATCCCGTGACGGCAATTTTATTTATTAGCCTTTTTGTGCTAAACCTTTGACTTTTTAAACAAACGCCGTATAAACAAAACACACATCGATTAAAATCATAATCATTTTAACTCACCATTTCGATATGATTTTGTAATAAATAGTAGATTTGTAATAAATAGTACCTTCTTATTTTATGCTGATATCCCTAAGCACGCACACATTGCCAGCTATAAGACAATATGTACCTACACTAGCGCTACGCACACATTGTGCATAACTTGGGCCGTTCCTACCGTGTTGTATGTTTACATTTCTCTATCTAGGCAGATAAATAATCAAAGGCGTGGAAGTAGTTTCTGCATAAAACGCCATTCTCACTTCTACTGGCGGTTTGCGTGGATCGAAGAGACGAGCGTTGCTCGTCAATCTACATTTATACACTTACACTATTATTAAAAAGAGAAATAATTAGATTTTTATATGTTTCTATGTTTGTGTGTAATAGATAAACTCAAAAAATACATAACCGTTTTAAAAATATATTTCACAAACTACATTATCAGCAAGTAACATAGGCTGTATTTTATTATTAAAAAATTAGAGATCCATACGAAAATTGCAATAACGTAACACAAGGTATCAAAAATTTGCCTGTAAGTCATTATTTGGTGCGCGCTGCGAAAACTATTTATGATACATATCATACATAAAATAATGTACTACATGTTTATAGTACTCATCATTACCCACAAAAAAGATCGCGAGGCTGTATGTTTGACTAGTATATTTAAATAACAATAAAGTCTTTGTTAAATTTAGTCAATCAAATGTATCTACCCGTGCGAAGCCGGTGCGGGTTGCTAGTAACAAAAGTAATGGTCATTTTCGTCGAGATCATATTTGTTCAAGAGCACAGATTCAGAAGTCATCTCCGTTATTCTCCGCGCAACTCCGCCTGAGACATTGCCGGCCTTAATACGCTCAGCGTTGTGTTGCTATTAGAATTACCGCAGGCGCTGCGATCACATTCACCGTAATTGTGAAATAGTTTCGTTTACAATGGAATTTCATTTACAAGTATTGTTAAATAACATTATACATACCTTCTGTATATTACTATTCTTTGCAGATGAAATAATGAGGAATTACAAAAAAAAAAAAAGCTTTAATGATCATATACATAAATTAGTTAAGTACCTACTAGCGACCCACCTCGGCTTCGCAAGGGTAGTAAAGGGTTTCTCTAAATATAAAAATGTATGAGTACAAAACGTTACATTGACTACACATGCCCGCGGCGCGCCCGCACCCTTCATTATCAGCTAATATCTGTCCACTGCTGGACGTAGGCCTCCCTAATGCACGCCACTGAGCTAGGTCTTCAACACTCCTCATCCATTCCGTTCCAGCCGCGTTTCGCAGGTCGTCACTCCACCTGGCCACAGGGCGTCCTAATACGTTTGCCTAAACGTGGACTCGAGAACTCGTCTACCCAAACGCTTATCGGTTCATCTGGAAATGTGACCAGCCCACTGCCACTTTAGCTTGCTTATCCTTTGAGCTACATCGGTTACATTGGTTCTCCGTCGGATATCTTCATTACAAATCTTATCCTTCAGAGAAACTCCAAGCATAGCCCTCTCCATAGCTCGCTGAGCGACCTTAAATTTGTGGACTAGTTTGACCGTGAGTGGCCAGGTTTCGGCTCCGTAGGTCATGACTGGTAGGACGCACTGATTGAAGACTTGTCTTCAGGCACCCGCACCCGCACTCGCGTCTGCACTATTACACCACAGAATAAACTAATAGTAGGTACGAAGAAAAGGGTAAGCAGGGTCGGCTTTAGAATCCAGTCGCATGAATTTGGGGGGGAGGAAGGAGGTGGTGATATTTGACTCTCCCTTCTAATGGTGCCTTTCCTAGCCCGAGGAAACGCGAAGTTTTTTTTTTTTTTTTTTTTTTTTATTATTTTACGATGGAACATAATGTGCCGTAGCAGCGGCCAGCGAGTGCCAAAGTTAATTTACCTTCGTCGGTGTCGAGTGATACCCGGGGGCTGCCCTCCCCCACACCCCCTCCTCCACGAATTCAAGCAATTGGATTCCAAAGTAACCCCCTTTCAGAAACTACGCATTTCCTCGTGGGCAGTGGCGTAGCTAGGTAACCAAAGGCCCTGGTGCAAAATAGACTTGCCTCGTCCAAATTGATGTCGTATTTTTGTAAAGTTTTGGATGCGTAATTTATGTCATTCAATATAAAGTACAAGAACTCGCAAACCAACACGAACTCATAATTTATGTCATTCAATATACAGTACAAGAACTCGCAAACCAACACGAAACCATAATTTATGTCATTCAATATACAGTAAAAGAACTCGCAAACCAACACGAACTCATAATTTAGCATTTTTGTTTTAATACTATCTGCTTCACTACGCTCATCTTTCCCGGGACTCTTTAAAACTATTTCTGTTAATGCTTTGATTATATCAAAAAACAAATGTGTCAATAGAAAAAAATACATGAGTGAAAATTGTCATTTCTCATTTTGTATAACAATAAATTAAGCCATTAGCAAAAAACCTAACCGTAAAAGAGGTAATGTAAAAAAATTGCCAAAAATAAAAGCTTCCATTTGAAATGTAATTCAAACATAAAAAAATATTAATAAAATAATAAACGTCAAAATATTAGTAATTATCACGTACGAGCATTTGTATAGAAAGTATGACGGGTTGGCTGCCCTTAATGACACTCTGCTGTCTGTCTGTCTGTCTGTCTGTCTGTCCGTCTGTCACGGGTCTCAAGCTCGTAGACGGAATAAGGTACAGACTTGAAATATTGATATTTTGTGTAAAATATTGATACAAAACCGAATATTTAATTAAAAATACAATTAAATTATTTTAATTCTTTTTTAATATTTTTTCCATACTTATATGAAAAAGGAGAAAACAAATAAAAATAAAATCTTAGCCTAGATTGTGAAGTATCGTCGTCTAGAACTCATTGAGTAGAGTACAAATATATTTTTCATTATTTTTTATCTTTAAAAATAAACAAATGGGGGGGCCGTCAAAGTTGTCAGTTTTAGACCATTTTTGTTACTAGGTCTATCTGAAAAACTAAACTTGTTAGGAATTTGGATTTTGTGTATATTATGCTTTATATGCTCATGGCAGGAAATTTAAATTTTAACTATTTTTTCTGTTTTGGCAGGAATACCGTGTTACTATTGTAAATAGCAGTGGGATTTGAGACCATCCTTAATTATTTTTCACGTTATTTCATAAAGATATTTACCACAAAGCACGTGATTGTATAATTAAGACCTTAAATCACTTAATTCATCAGTTTTACGGGTTTTCGATTAATTCTTTTAAACCGGTGCATAAAAGATAAATAAATATCTATGAAACATAAAATCAAGAATTATTTAAGATTATCGCGAATTCTACTCTCATTTACAATAGTTACCTGGGGTGCGATTTTTTAATATCACCGAGTGATTAAATATCAGCGAAATGATAACCGTCACCGATTTCCCAAAAGTTGTATTTTTGAATTTCACTGGGTGATAAAAAATATCATACGTATGATTTCGTTTACGAGTGCCACTCGTTTTGAAATCACCCGGTGATATTTTTGACATTTCGTTCATAGTTTCATATATTAACCTACTTTTCAAGTGTTGTTTTTCCTAAATTACGAACAACGAATGAGATAATACAGGTATGATATTCAAAAATACCACTTTTGCGAAAAGCTGATTTCGAAATCACCGGTGATCTTTTTATCACCGGTGATTTCGAAATCATGGGTGACACTCAAAAATCGCATTCGTCTAGCTCCAAAAACGAAAAAACTGTTCTAAATTTAAATTTCCCGCCACAAGCGAGATGTTCCACAACAAATAATTAAAACGCCTATTAATAATGTAGTTTGTAAGCTGTGACCAAAATAAACAAACATATTTTTTTTCACAGTTTTTTACGGAACCTTCTGTATGCAAGTCTGACTCGCACTTGGCCGCTTTTTGGATTTACCTAACCCCTTTTTAATAAATCGGCAAAGTCTAGATTGGGTAAATATCTAATTATTCCGAAATCTGTTAGCCATTATAATAGCTTCTTCAGTTTATTCTACGCTAAATCTGACGGCGAATCCTTCAAGTTAGCAAAACTGCACAAATAACAGAAATAATTCGGAAGAATTCCCTACAAGTTATGAATTTCTTTCAACTGAGTTGCCACAATTAAACTCGTGTTGCTATCTGTTATATTTATATTCTTAGGATGGGAGAAATTTTATAATGTTTGAGGTTATGCTGGTCAGGTTCCGAGGGCCCCCTGAACTTGAGGGCCCCGGTGCACAGCACCACCTAGCCTTCCGATAGCTACGCCACTGCTCGTGGGGAGAGTAATTGTCGTTGAGAAAATTACAAAACAATACAAAGTACTTATGAATTACACTCTTAAACCTTCATCTTGAGTCAATGTACACCTAGGTGCAAACGGGGACAAAATCGGTTAAGTATTTTCTTGATATTTGTGGACAGACAGACAGGACAGTCGCGTTCGTTGACATTATTTTATAATATGTAGTGATGATGAACGTAGGTAGTAACTGAGTAATATAGTTAAAAAAAAGTAAATTCATTAAAAATACTCGTACTAAGTATGTTTCTCTAAGCTGTCAATTCACAACAAACAGTTGTTATATAAGCAAGTCCTAGTGCCAGTTCGTACTTACATATGGTATACAGGTCTGGGGCTGCACCAAACAGAACAATACATTAACTATACACAACGATTAAGACAGAATAAGGTACTGAAGGATATTGTAAATGCTCCTTGGTACATAAGAAATGACGATCTCCATCGGGACCTCAAAGTAGAGTTTGTCTACAAAGTTATTAAAAGATATGCAGAAGCTCACGAACGTAGACGTACCAGCATGTAAATGTCGAGGCGATCCAGCTCCTCGGCCACACGGACATAGAAGACTCAAAAGAACAAAACCGTTCGAGTTAGTGTAGTGTTTAGTGTCAGAGATTTTAGTGTAAAGTAGTATTAGTGAAAGAGCTACCGGCAAAGAACACATGAACAAAGTGTCTTCGCCTTATTACAGACAATAAGAAAAGTGTTTTTGGACACATTCTTAGTAATGACATTTTTAAAATTTAAGGTTAAATTAAATGACTTATCAGCCTAATTCAAAGTTATATTGTAATATAAGCCCAGGAAAGTTAGGGTTTTAACCCGGAACTAAAATAGTACGGGAATATTTTTTCGGTATTTTTGAAACAACCTTTCGTATAAAATGTCAAAAAAAGTAAAAAAAAAGTGTCGTGAACAGTTTTAATCTAACATTTTGCATTTAATTGAAATAATCCCGATCTATAAATTGTAATGATATAAACTCTTTAACACATTTAATAAAATAATAATAGCTACACACGCTTGACACTCTACTGAATGAACCGTAATATTGCGGCCGTAAGTGTAGGTATAATATTTGTACTTGTTGCGGAGTGTGACCGGCCTGGTCAAAGTCAAGCAGTAGCACAGAACACCTAACAATACTACGTATAGAACGGACACTGTGTCAGGGGGGGACACAGGGGAGGGGGTCCCCTCCTAGCGTGGAGGTTTTTGTTTTTGTTATATGTTTATTTTACCATTTATCATTTGTCTGACTTACAGTTTTGGCGGAAGTAAGCTACATATTTTTATTTTGTTCTTTTTAAATATGGATTTCCGCAAAGTAACGCCTGAATCTATCAGTTGTGTTGTCTCAGAGACATGCCGTTTATTGGGCCATAAACGGTTTACGGCCGTCATGCCGCCGTGGAGGAGGAAGTTCGCTCGCTCGGTTGAACTCTGTACATATTATGTACCTATTCTTTACGATAGTTTGAATCACACTTGAACTAACTAAAAAAAAACGACTTCATATATAACGTAAAAGAAACAAATAATACACATACTTTTGAGGTCTGTGCAGCCGTGTTAGCAACTATTATTTATTCTGTGGTGTAGCAACTATTATTTATTCTATGGTGTCAGTAAAAGTGGCCACTTTTACACATCAAAAAAAGTGTATTATTTTTTTCTTTACGGTTTTCATATGAAGGAGTTTTTTTTTTAAAAAAATATATTTACTAACGTTCTTACTTTTAGTTTAAAGAATGAAATGAAGTAGGTCCTTAATTTTTTTCGCTATAAAGAACACCTTACTAGAAACGGTTAACAGTCCATTTATTTTGATGAAACTTGTTCAGTTCCCGAAGTTGAAAAATACTGAAATCATTGTAAAAAGAAATAATGCAATCAAACTTGTAAAATACGTGGAAATACACGTACATACGTTACATTCATGAAATTTAGTACAATTTATAGATACGCGCTTTCGCGCCCGCCCCACCGCCCCACCGGTGACGCTATAGAGGTCAGCTAAAGACAAACAGAACATTCCCTTTCTAAAAAAAAAAGTGAACTTAAGAACCTCCTTTTTTGAAGTCGGTTAAAATTACCTATTTAAGTACGCATGTCTGGGACTTAGGTCAAGTTAAATTTTCCTTCGATATCCTCACCAAAACCACTGTGTCAAAACCACTGTGTCAAAACCACTGTGTCAAAACCACTGTGTCAAAACCACTGTGTCAAAACCACTGTGTCAAAACTACTGTGTCAAAACCGTTACGGAAACCTAAAGCTTGTTTGTTTTTCGATACCTGTGACAAAGATCATGGTAGAGATGATGTTGGATCGGTCGGGATCTGTCTCCTGCATGCACAGAGCTGGACACAAGATGAAGGGGATCGCCACTATCGCGCCGATCATTGTCAGGTAATGCTGGAAACAAAATAATATAGCATTGATAAGAATGTACTATATGATAAATTCCGGAGTTTCTCTGCTTCCTACAACATACCATGAGACAGATTTTACAACAACTCGTGAAACCACATGAATTCAGTCCCCATAACAATCTAATGAAGTTGCAGGGGTGTTGAAACTATACTTTATTATTATTAAGTTAGGTTTCGTTTTTAGAAACTCCAAAGATCAATAAAGTTAGAACCAAAAAGCTATTTCTTACTAGAAGCAAGCTGGAGTACTGCTCAACTATATGGAACCCTCATTACGAGTACCAGGTTCACAAGGGTCGACTGGAAAGCATTCAGAGGCGGTTCACCCAATTCTATACATATCTAAGGATCGCAAAAAGAGCTCTTTACGTTGATAGACTCAACAAATTTAACCTCTACGTCGGGTTATTCCCTTTCTCCCCACCAGCTTTGAGCCACTACTGGGAAGAAAGAGAAAAATAAAAAAAATATGGCCATTCTTCCCACTATGGAATATATTATTTGACAGTGGGGAGAAAGGTAATAATCGAAAAAGTATTCTCTTTGTCCTCACTATGGAATCAAAAAATATACCTATCATAGTAGTGGGGAGAAAGGGAATAATAACCCCTCCGTCGTACCGTAAAAGAATGCAAGATATTTTATTTTTGTACAAGCTCCCTAACTATAAACACGATAATTCTGAATTGCTTAGTCAAATAAAACTTAACGTTCCGTCACGCTTGCCGCGACACCCCCTTTCTGTATTAATCATAAAGTCAGAACGATGTCCACCCACAACAACAGCTTGAAAGCGACTGCGCACATAAGATTCTATCCATCATCATCTATTCTATTTCATCTTAAAAGATCCCCACAAATGCCAAGCTCATGAAGCTTGCGTAGCAAGATGATGTGATCGACACGGTCAAAGGCTTTCTTGTCAATCAAAAATGAACCGTGTGGATCACATCAACCTGCGATCCGCCATCCATACCTCGTAGGACATCACTGGTGAAGATTGCCAAATTTGAGTTTGTCGAGCGAACTCTGATAGATCCATGCTGTTGTGGAGGTATATTGCGGTAGATGAATAAACTAAATCTATTGTTTTGTATACAGGGTGAATTTTTCAAGTGGGCGTGGTTGGCTAAATCAGAAACTATGAGGAATAGCGAAAAGTACTCAAAGGAGTCTCGGGCCCGATTTTGATGAAAACTAAAACTGCATATTTAGATTTTTGAAAAAAACAATATTCCTAGACAGGAATCGAACACGTTGATTTTGGAAAAAAAACACATACTGTATTATTACACCATTCGATAGTGTCGCTAATAAGGATTGAATTCTGGGAAGAAATGACATACGGCAAACTTAAGGAAAGAGCTCACTTTTAACGAAAATAGTTAAACCATAACTGATTAAATGTTCAAAATGATGACCGTTGTTTTCAATACATCGAACCCAGCTAGGATTCGACGACTCAAGGATTGTACTGCATTCAGTATTAAAATATTATTGATTCCGCTTAGAATATTTTCCAAAGTTCGTTTCAAGTCATCAATCGCATTATACGTGTCTTTGCAGATTTCGTTTTTTACATACCCCCAGAGAAAATAATCTAAGGGGCCTCGCTGTCCACGCCACAGGACCATAAATTGCGATAAAATGTTTACCAAACTGCTGAATCAACATCTTTTTTACTATACGACTATAAATACGAAACAGTACGCAAACAGTTAGTAATAATCAACGAAACGTGGAACAAAATCTAAATTATTGGCGCCAATTTACTCCACGTTCTAATTTCAATTGTTTACATTTTTTTCTTTTACTGTGGCTTTAACCGCGAAGACATAATAAAAATTTGAAATTAGAACATAATGTTGTGAAGATGACCGCGCTGCGGGCCTGTGTTGAGAAAAATATTGAGCATCATTTCGGACAAGGAACAGGTAATGCAGGTATGAATAAATACAGTACTTTAAAATATGAATCAGTTTATTAAAATTTTCACTTAAACTTTTCACCTCACTACAGCGAGGAAAATGCTAGGTGCAAGAAAAACAGCTAAAATAATATATTAAATTAGTGTTTATGTTATAAACCCACGACGACACGACGGCCCATTTTTTATTATTATTAATAATAAAAAATGGGCCGTCGCGGGATGCCTGGCAGACGTGTAAACTGAAAAGAGTCAAATTGAGTCAAATTGAAACGAAAAGAGGCGATTAGAGTCGAGAAAAGTCGAGTAGAGTCGAGTAAATTTGAATAGAGTCAAGTAGAGTCGAGTAGAGTAGAAAAGAGTAGAAAAGATTAGAACAGAGTAGAACACAGCAGATCACAGTAGAATACAGTAGAATACAATAGAATACAGTAGAATACGGTAGAATACGGTAGAATACGGTAGAATACGGTAGAATACGGTAGAATACAGTAGAATACGGTACAATGCAATATAATACAGT
Source organism: Alsophila aescularia (assembly GCA_946251855.1). Classification (NCBI taxonomy): domain Eukaryota; kingdom Metazoa; phylum Arthropoda; class Insecta; order Lepidoptera; family Geometridae; genus Alsophila; species Alsophila aescularia. Next base: position 41,704,147 of record OX276385.1, read on the forward strand.
AGAATACGGTACAATGCAATATAATACAGTAGAATACAGTAGAATACGGTAGAATACAGTAGAAAGCGGTAGAATACGGTACAATGCAGTAGAATACAGTAGAATACAGTAGAATACAGTAGAATACAGTAGAATACAGTAGAATACAGTAGAATACAGTAGAATACAGTAGAATACAGTAGAATACAGTAGAATACAGTAGAATGCAGTAGAATGCAGTAGAACGCAGTAGAACGCAGTAGAACAGATTAGAAGACAGTAGAACACAGGAGAATAGAGTAGAAAAGAATTGAAAATGAAAAGAGATGGATAGAGTCGAGTAGAATGGAGTAGAGTCGAGTAGAGTCGCGTAGAGGCGCGTAGAGACGAGTAGACTCGAGTAGAATCGAGTAGTGTTGAGTAGAGTCGATTAGAGTTAAAAAGAGGCGAATAGAGACGAATAGAGTCAAGTAGAGTAGAATCGAATCGGATAATAATATAGTATGAATTAGTAATAAAGTATTTTCAGTGGATTGGCACCTACGAATAAATAATAAGATTGGCGCTATAGAAAATTATTGACTAGAAAGGTTCGAATTTTAAAAACTCTTTCCACACTAGCGGGTAAAATGCACTTTTGCACTCAGATTTCGAATGACGAACAGAATCTTTCCGAGCTTGTGAGGTGAAAACATACATACATCCCAAACACAACCCTCCGCAGTTGGGTAACAATGTAGGTAAGTAAGTACCTATCGCATAGGTGACAGGATAAGTAGATAAGTACATTATATTTTAAAATCTGTTAAATTTTCCTTAGTGCTCATGGAATACCTAATTACCTGCAAAGCCATGAAGATACAGAGGTACCAGGGCGGCACGTCGTCGATGCCGTACGTGACATTCCCCTTGCGGACATCTCCGTCGCACGTCTGCTCTCCTGGTACGTCATCCGGGGACTGAAAATTAAATTAATAGAGATTCAAAATTCTAAAGAAGTAAAATCTGCAGGAGTAGACAGCGGCGTGTGGTGCTGGTGGATCATTATCATCATCATCAGCCTATATCTGTCCACTGCTGGACGTAGGCCTCTCCTAATGCACGCCACTGAGGTCGGTTTTCAGCTCTCCTCACTTTCTCCCAACCGCTTTTCGCAGGTCGTCACTACACCTGGCCACAGGACCTTTACTAAGTTTGCCTAAACTCGAGAACTCGTCTACCCCAACGGTTATCGGTTCTTCGGGAAATGTGACCAGCCCATTGGCACTTTAGCTCGCTTATCCTTTGAGCTATGTCGGTCACCTTGGTTCTCCGTCGGATATCTTCATTACGAATCTTGTCCTTCACAGAAACTACAAGCATAGCCCTCTCCATAGCTCGCTGAGCGACCATACATTTGTGTACTAGTTTGACCGTGAGTGTCCACGTTTCGACTCCATAGGTCATGACTGGTAGGACGCACTGATTGAAGACTTGTCTTCAGGCACTGGTGCTGGTGGATTACAATATTTTAATGCATTGCTCGTCTGATTTTCTTTCATAATCGTGTTCGTGCTTTACTCTTTTTTGTCAGAGTGACAATAAATAATAATAATGGAGAAAAAATAGGCCAAGTGCGAGTCAGAGTCGCGCACCGAGGGTTCCGTATAATCTTAACTTTGCAATGGAAAACTGTCGTCCCAATACATTGACATAGGTCGCGGGCAGTTTAACAACTGCATATAAGTTTTAAATCGTGATGGTCGTGTTTTTTGTGATGTTACTACAAATTTACGGTTTTCGATGTTTCTCGTTTACTTGTGCATAAATGATATTGCTTCTTGCAAAATTTCATGATTATCAATTGGTCAACGGGAAGTGCCTAGGATTTGATTCACATGCGAGTTTCAAAATACGTATCATAAACATATCTTTTGATTGTGTTGACTTAGAAGTATGCTTTTTTCACAGCTGTAAGGGATTGCAGATCTGAGTATTTGATATTAATTTCAAGTTGATACGCGTTCCATATAAAAAGGGTATTGACAGACAGACAGACAGACGGCCGGACAACGAAGTGATCCTATAATGGTTCCTTTGTCTAGGCCACAGAATAAATAATAGTACAAGTACAGAAGGATAACTGAGTGAAGTCATATAAATACATAGCGACTCTCGCACCTAGAAGGCGCTCGGCCATCGCGTGCAGGCTAGAGTGCACCGTATCACAACGCGCGAGAACTTCCATTGCTCTAACCGTTTCAGGATCGCTCTGTCCCTTTTTCGCTCGGTAGGGTTGTATTAAGATATGACTAGGTACTTGTACTACTAATTATTCTGTGATATGTTATGACTTAGATATTGTAACAGAATAAATAAGGAATAATGTATTATGTTATTACTTATTACTATAAATTATAATAGTTATATTACATGCAATGTCATTCTTAACAGAATAGACCTACTACCTAATTTTTACTACCTACCTATCCCGTTTTCAGAACGCCGATAAGTTTAGTGAGATACCTACCTACGTATTAAGTGTATCAACGAACGTGATTATGATTATATCCTACTAGTTTTCCCGCCCGCGACTACGTCCGCGCGGACTACTGCTTATCGCGAAAAAAACATCCAGTCTTCTTCTAGGATATTAAAAACCAATGCAAAAGTTGGTATAGCACCACTCTTTATGTTATTTGACATACCTACTTGTTATTTCGTTTCCATGGCAACCGTTTCTTACAGCGAGTAATCATCATTTTTCCAGTTTCCCCTTGGAATCTTATAATTTCCCGGGTTAAAAAGTATCCTATGTTTTATAACAGAGTATAAGCTATCTCCATTCTAAATTTCATCAAAATCCATCCAGCCGTTATCGCGTGAATCCTCCCCAAAATAACAAACAAACAGACAACGTTTCACTTTTATATATTGGTATGGATAGGTTTTGTCTAGGCCGCCTTGATGTTAGCCGATTGGCTGCGCAATAGACAATTTAGTTCCTAAAAACGGAGAAGTGCGAGTTCAACTCGCGTGGAGAGGATTCAGTACGAAAAACATGTTCTCCCATACATTGCAACTGCAAAGTTTATACAAACATAATAAACGGCCGTCACAGACGACTAATATTGATTAATTGATATGATGTCATTTGATAGTTTAATTCTTTGCCACATATAAACAAACATGCGAACTTCCGGGTGGACCGCACTTCCATATACTTAGAAACAAACTACTGTCCACTGTCCTATCTACACAATAGGTACAGTAGTCGCAGCGGTAGTATGTGTCTCGGAAGTTGTCTACTAGTCGCAAACTGCCATTATTCAGGCGTAATACCAATGTTGAAGGTGAAGACAGCATTGTTTAACAGCCTCGCTCACTCGCTTACGTTTTTCGCATATTCTATCTCGCTCTTACTTGAAGCTGTTTTATCCCCACAGCAGTACCTGCGCAATCATTCACAGAGCCTAATTTCACAAACATATAGATTGGCTGCGACTACTGTACAGACAATCAGCCCATTAGGAGCCTAGTTCACTATCATTTCAACCGTCCGGCGGAGATTAGAGTAAGTACTTAAACTCTCAAATGTCGAGTTTCGCGGAGAATTTATAGAAACCTCAGTTTCTGTATGACGCCGCGACTATGAGTGTCCAGGTACAAAACCAGCATATCCAACTGCGCAGGGGAGTGAGACAGGGGGATGTTGTATCCCCGAAACTGTTCACTAGTGCCCTGGAAGATGTTTAAGACGCTGGTTTGGAAAGGAATGGGCATTAACATCAATGGGGAGAACATCTCACACATTAGGACTATATCATCGCTGATATAGAGTCGCTGCAAGACTTGCAAAGCATGCTGACCAACCTAGATGATGCTTCACGACGCATCGGTCTCGGAATGAACATAGATAAGACCAAGATCATGTTTAACGATCTTGTTGACCCGGAACCGATTGCAGTCAATGGTGTACATTAAGATGTACTTTAAGAAGTTGTCCGAAAATATGTTTACCTTTGGCAAATATTGCAAATAGGTAGGAACAACTTTGAGATGGAAACAAAAAAAGAATTCAGTTGGGTTGTGCAGCATTCGGCAAGCTTTGTCAAGTCTTCTCATCGTCCATACCACAGTGCCTGAAGACAAAAGTCTTCAATCAGTGCGTTCTACCAGTCCTGACCTACGGAGCCGAAACGTGGACACTCACGGTCAAACTAGTCACTCTGTTAGTTTGTAAATATTTCTGTATGTTTGTTCGCGCAACACGTAAAAACTACTGCACCGATTGCGATACGGTTCTCACTGTTGGATAGCTTAGGGTTTGACTTAAAAACTGGGGTACTTGGTATCTTAATCCGATGATTAAATGCCGAGCAATCGATAATGACTATGAAAACTATATGACAGCTAAACGTTTTTTTATGAAAGTTAGTATATTGTACTTTATAGATATTTTTGGTCCTGGTATAACTCGAATGGGCTACTTTTAAATGAAATGACCACGCGAGCAAAGCCACGGGTACAGCTAGTCCTACCTAATCTTCAGGAAACAACTTTTGTTGTCGATTACAACTTACAAGTAAACAACTACATTAGCAAGTACTTGTTACTATTTACAAGGCCCATCATAACTTGTGGAGCTGATGAAAAGAGCAAACTGGATCACCGAGAGCCTGCGTGATCAGACATGATGACATACGTAGGTACACACTAGGTCACGATATCTCCTATACGGATGTTTATCATGTTCATAAACTAGCTGTACCCGCGGCTTCGCATGCGTGGTGCGCGTAATGGTGGTGGGTTAAAAGTACTATATGTAGTATTCCAAGGCCAAAAATACCAATATACTAACATTTGATCAAAATTCCCTCAGTCGTCAAAAAGTTTTTATAGATTGCTCGGCTTCTACTCATCGGTTTGAGATATCAAGTACACCAGTTTTTTAGTCAAACCCCAAGCTATCTAACAGTGAAAACCGCATCGCAAATGGTCCAGTAGTTTTTACGTGATGCGTGAACAAACAAACAAACGGATAAATAGACAAACAAACGAGACAGATACGAATTTTAAAAATGCTAAAGTTTTGATAATTTTGAAGTAATAAATATCTATACTTATAATGAAGCACTAAGCTAGTAGTATGTACTAAGCTAGTACTAAGAAGATAAAAAAATGTGGTCTAGGTTACTTAAAAAAAGCTACTGAACAAGTTTGTATTTAAATATGTCTGTCTGTATGTTTGTTTGTTCGCGCATCAAGTAAAACTACTGGACCGATTACGATGCAGGTTACACTATTGGATAGCTTAGTGTGATTTAGTTGGTATCTCAATCCGATGAGTACAAGCCGAGCAATAGACAAAAATCTTTATGACGGCTGAAGAAATTTTGATAAAATGTTGGTATATGAGAATTTTAGGTCTTGGAATAGCACATGGAGTAATAGTACTTATAACCTGGAGAAATGACCACGCGTGTACAGCCGCGGGTTATGCTAGTTTCAAATTAAATTAGTAGTCGTTTCTCTTGTCGTTACTTACCATATTGCGGATGACGTTCTCAAGTCCGATCTGGACAGTATTGTGCACCATTCTTGCACCGTGCACTAGAAATCAGAAAACATTTTTATTAGATAAGTACCTACCTACTCACTCACTAACGATCTGAACAGTATTGTGCACCATTCTTGCACCGTGCACTAGAAATCAGAAAACATTTTAATTAGGCAAGTACCTACCTACTCACTCACTAACGATCTGAACAGTATTGTGCACCATTCTTGCACCGTGCACTAGAAATCAGAAAACATTTTTATTAGATAAGTACCTACCTACTCACTCACTAACGATCTGAACAGTATTGTGCACCATTCTTGCACCGTGCACTAGAAATCAGAAAACATTTTTATTAGATAAGTACCTACCTACTCACTCACTAACGATCTGAACAGTATTGTGCACCATTCTTGCACCGTGCACTAGAAATCAGAAAACATTTTTATTAGATAAGTACCTACCTACTCACTCACTAACGATCTGAACAGTATTGTGCACCATTCTTGCACCGTGCACTAGAAATCAGAAAACATTTTAATTAGATAAGTACCTACCTACTCACTCACTAACGATCTGAACAGTATTGTGCACCATTCTTGCACCGTGCACTAGAAATCAGAAAACATTTTAATTAGATAAGTACCTACCTACTCACTCACTAACGATCTGAACAGTATTGTGCACCATTCTTGCACCGTGCACTAGAAATCAGAAAACATTTTAATTAGATAAGTACCTACCTACTCACTCACTAACGATCTGAACAGTATTGTGCACCATTCTTGCACCGTGCACTAGAAATCAGAAAACATTTTAATTAGATAAGTACCTACCTACTCACTCACTAACGATCTGAACAGTATTGTGCACCATTCTTGCACCGTGCACTAGAAATCAGAAAACATTTTAATTAGATAAGTACCTACCTACTCACTCACTAACGATCTGAACAGTATTGTGCACCATTCTTGCACCGTGCACTAGAAATCAGAAAACATTTTAATTAGATAAGTACCTACCTACTCACTCACTAACGATCTGAACAGTATTGTGCACCATTCTTGCATCGTGCACTAGAAATCAGATAACATTTTAAATAGGTAAGTACCTACCTACTCACTCACTAACGATCTGAACAGAAATGTGCACCATTCTAGCACCGTGCACTATAAATCAGAAAACATTTTAATTAGTTAAGTACCTACCTACTCACTCACTAACGATCTGAACAGTTCTGTGCACCATTCTTGCACCGTGCACAAGAAATCAGAAAACATTTAAATTAGGTAAGTACCTACCTCCTCACTCACTAACGATCTGAACAGTATTGTGCACCATTCTTGCACCGTGCACTAGAAATCAGAAAACATTTTAATAAGGCAAGTACCTACATACTCACTCACTAACGATCTGAACAGTATTGTGCACCATTCTTGCACCGTGCACTAGAAATCAGATAACATTTTTAATACGTAAGTACCTACCTACTCACTCACTAACGATCTGAACAGTAATGTGCACCATTCTTGCACAGTGCACTAGAAATCAGAAAACATTTTAATTAGGTAAGTACCTACCTACTCACTCACTAACGATCTGAACAGTAATGTGCACCATTCTTGCACAGTGCACTAGAAATCAGAAAACATTTTAATTAGGTAAGTACCTACCTACTCACTCAGTAACGATCTGAACAGTATTATGCACCATTCTTGCACCGTGCACTAGAAATCAGAAAACATTTTAATTAGGTAAGTAACTACCTACTCACTCACTAACGATCTGAACAGTACTGTGTACCATTCTTGCACCGTGCTTTAGAAATCAGAAAACATTAAAATTAGGTAAGTACCTACCTACTCACTCAGTAACGATCTGAACAGTATTATGCACCATTCTTGCACCGTGCTTTATAATCAGAAAACATTTAAATTAGGTAAGTACCTACCTACTCACTCACTAACCCTTCTAAGAATATCTTTATTACGTTCAATTCAATTGTTTTATTACTGCGGTCTTTTTGATCCAGTAAAGTTAATCTTTATCGTGTATGGTAGTAAACCATGCAAATTACTAAATGTAAGTTGTAGGTATCTATAATTACATTTATGACGTCTTTATAAATTACTTATCGTCATACTTAGCGTTTAAAACAGGGTTTAAACACGCTGAATTCAGTAGGTAGGTACAGGCAGTACAGTAGGTTAGGTACCTATACTGAATTCAGTAGGGAGGTACAGGCAATACAGTAGGTTAGGTACCTATACTAAATTTACTTAAATTCGCGGCAAAGTGCGCTTCTTCTGAGTGACCTTTCTCACGGAAATACGCACAAAAATACGAGCAAATAATATGCTGGTTGCCAGTAACTGATGAATTTGCTACACAATAGTACCTTCTCCTTGATTAATATAAAACCGAATAGGTCACCCACCTTTACTTTCTTCAAATCACTATAATTCACCGTTCACTGAAATAAGCACTTTTCCCGTAAACACTACAACACTTCGTGTCATCTTACAACTCCACCAATATCATTTAAATTTCTCCAAAGAAATCAGTAAGACTGAAAATAAAGTTCACTTAGGCTTAGGCTTCTAGTATCTCTAGTAGATTCTCAATGCAAATGTAATAAAACTAATTGATTATACTGCTTTCACAAGATCGATAAGCAAGTAGTATTACAGAAGAGCGTAGACACCGAACGAATGGCGAGCAGTGGTAACAATTAGAGGGCAACCGAGAATCAGATCAGTCAATATGGGGTACAGTCAGAATCTACAGTGTTAATAAAGTACCACAGTACCTACTAAAGTACCTTTTAGTACGAGTACTTATAGGTACCTACTATAATAATAGAAGAAAGATTCTATTAAATTGTACTTAATATAAACAACTGAGATTGAACTTCATTTCATTTTAGCTAGTCGTCTAAAGCTTGTTAAAAAACGCATTAATACGACATTTTATTGATTATATTGCAAAGCAAAATAGTTTTACAGTACCTATAACGATCTCTTTATATTTATAAACATCTGGGATACATTGGGCGACAAAATTCACTGAACATTCAATTACTATTTTACGCAAAGTTATTAGATTATTTTGCGGGCACTGGCGCTGACTGTACCTACATTGGTCACTTTATAAACTACCTATCTGTTTATTTCTTCCTATGAGCCTAGCTCTTGTCGGTGGTGTGTTTTCTATTTACAGACACTGTTTTGATTTCTATACGACATGAGATTTGTCTTCACCTACAACTGATCTGTAAATGTAGTTGTAGTCTGCCTCTTCCTATCTTCCCTTCTACGAAGTTTCCTATGAAGTTATCATGTAGTACTACATCTTTCATCTTCTCGCTAGTATGTTCCGTTTTTCTTGAACGAGGCCGAGTTCCTACTCCTTCGTTAGTTTTTCTCTCGGTCCAGCATATTGTGATGCGTGATGCACGCGTAGTCATATTATTATTCTGTGGTAGTGTCAAAGGATAGTTTCGTAGTCATGTCAATAGGTAACGATTATTATAACGATTATTGTTATCATTATCATAAACCAAAATCTTGAATTAAGAGAAACAAAATTGTCTTTGCGTCTGATTTGTGGGGTTGTAGTACGAGTTTTATAGTTTTTTCACTATAGTTTGTTCTCAGTTCACGCGGGATTCCAGTCTACTCGTTAACTTGGTCAGCTTTCGACTAATTGTAATAGACAGACAGTCGTGATATTTATCTGTAATTCTGTACTTTAGTGCCAAATTTTTCAAACCGGGACCTCATTTTCAAAAACAGTCAATGTAGCTAACCACACTGTGATATTAAATTACATATTCAACAAACCAGGGACAGTGGAAGTACTCCATGACGGGGGTGGACAACTTTTTTGGTTTGGGAGTAAACAAAGAAGTTTGCCCCCTCCTCCCCTCCTCCAAACATGTAAAGAGACGGCGAGTCGGTAACTTGGCATAAGTTTGTGGTTTTTCATACTGCTGGAACAGTAGACTTTATGATTTTAAGGTAAAAATGGCTGATCCTGAAAATCCTGGTCATATATGGCCAATGGATAAAAACTTATCCAATTATTGTATTGTCAACGGTCCTTGATAAGTGTGCAAAGTTTCAGTTCAATCTGAAGTTTTGGATCACTTTCAAAAATTCCGTAACAATCATACATACGGATGGAACTAATAAAAGCGTGGTAAAAAATATTCTTATGCTCTTCTCTCCGGCAATTTTTCGTACGTACAAGCGCTTTTTCATTTAAGAAAAAACAAAACTCTGTGAAGGATAGCACAGAGAAACCTTGTTTACCAGGCGATAAAATTGCAGGGGGCGTGGCACCCTCCGTTTGATTTTAGGGGGGAACATTTGGCCTCCTCTTCCCCCATTTCTGCGGTCCCTGCAACAAACCCCAATGCGTGGGGGTAAGTAAAATAACCTTCATGTAAGTGAAGTAAACAAGAAAAATCAACATCATCATAATAATAATCGTCCACAGCTGGACGTAGGCCTTCCTAGTGAACGCCACTGAGCCCGATATTCGGCTCTCCTAACCTACTGACAGCCGTCACCCGCATTTCGTCACTCCACCTGGCCAGCGTGGGCACTGCGTTTTCCTAAACGCAGTCTCTACTCTAGAACTCGTTCTCCCCACGGTTGTCGGTTCTTCGAGTTATGTGATCGGCCCAATGCCACTTCAGCTTGCTAATTCTTTGAGCTATGTCGGTTACCTCAGTTCTCTGGAGGATCACCTCATTTCGGATTCAGTTAGTAGCGGTTTCAAATATATATACAGGATGGATTTTTGAGACGGGATAGTAAGGGCAGCAGATTTTTAAAAATATTCAGTCATCGAGAAAATTACACAAATATTTTTTTTATGCTAATCGATCCTATTTCTTATAAGGATCCAAAGTCTATGCTAAACCAACTGAGGTTGAAATACTAGAGTACTAGAAATGGCAGAAATTGCAAAAAAACTTTTTCCATACTTACTGGCCCGTCTCAAAAATCCACCTGTATATGAGCCAAACAGCTTGGTGGTCTAGTCTCAGAATAAAATGTATGTGACATACAGACTGACATGACGAAACTTCTAAAAATAATATGTATTGCGGGATATATTTCATCTTTGTGCGCAGTACTTACAAACAAAGAAAAAATCCTATTAAATAATTACCTACAACTGGGGTAGGTACTAGGTAACAAAATTATACGCATTTATCAAAAATTGTATCAATTATAAAACATTTATTCATAAAGGCTGCATTTTAGCATAACACTTATGAATACTCGTACATTTACTTACATTACGAGGCAAGTACTAAGTACTCGTACCTACTTTACTTACATAAGTACTTGCATTTCATGATGACGCACCCGCTTATGTGTGTGTGCACATAAAGATACACAAAACAGAATACTCAGATTACTCAGTATCACTGAAAGTACGCACACAGATGTACCACAGACTATTAAACTAACTATACATAATGTATAGTTGGTATATTACACTGCATTATACTGTATTATGCGGGGCGCGTCATCCTGGTATGAAAACACTATACAATAATACAAAACGTTTTCAAGATTTGATTATTTCAAAATCACAGTTTTCGAATTTATCACTAATTTTTAAACTAGAATACCTCCCATCATTAATGTGGAGGCTATGCCATAATGGGACTAGTGGACACTACAATAGTCTGCCACGTTCGTTGGATGTAAGCCAATCTGTTTACATCTTTAAATTTTACCAAAATGGGACACTTGGCTAGTGGGAGTATTTTTGGACACAAAATTTCACTGAATAACTACTGCGTTACCTGAGACTTAGCATTAGGTACATAAAATTACAGACTAGCATTCGTTGGAAGAGCGAGGGGTAACATAAAGTCACAAATTAGAATTTGATAGGCTTTCTCGCTTCCCAATATTGTCAGCACAGCACAGGATACTAGATTTCTCAAATTTTGACATACGCAGAGAATACTGATTAACATACTAGTCAACATAAAATTTAAAAAAAACAACATTTAAACAACAGGTTCGATTATTACCAAATACAAAGTCCCATAAACTTTTTAAAAATTATTAAAGTACAATAATTAAAATTCCTTTTATGCATACTTTTTTTTATAAATAACTATTTTAGCTACAAGCCCTTAGAAGTATATGAAGTATTATTTAGTTATATGAAGTATAACAAAAGATACGTGCCAGTATTGCCAGTTCATATTCATCATTGCTGTAACCAGCCCCCGATACTTTATCTTGTTGACATAAAACTCTTAATTAAATAATGTTGTGTGATTTTGATGAAACACGAAATTGACAAATTAAGCCTTTGACATTGTAAGATTTGCCCTAATTGCTCGTTCAGCATGATCTTGGTTTTATTCCAAGACAAGATTTTCTTGGAAGCTTCAGCTAGGCTCTCCAGCATCCACTGCAAATCCTGCAACGATTCTGACATTATGATGATGTCGTCTGCAAATCTCTAGTGTGAGATGTACTCGCCGTTTATGTTGCAGCCCTGCCCTTCCCAGTCCAATGTCTTAATCATGTCTTCCAATGAGTTTCCTTGTCTCACTCCTCGATGCACGTTGATATGTTTAGTCTGTTTGTCCTGAATTTGGACAGTCATGATAGCCGACATACATCTCAGGACTTGGATATATCGCCAGTCTACTTGGCATCGTTGCAGAGATTCTAGAAAAGACCAGGTTTCGATGGGTCAAAAGCTTTCTCATATTCCACAAAAGCCAAACACGGGGGCCGATTATACACCTCTGACTTCTGTATAACCTGCCTCACTGTGAGAATGTGGTCTATGGTGCCAAATCATCCACAAAACCCAGCCTGTTCCGGTGGCTGAAACTCATCTAGTCTCCGCGCTAAACGATTCGAGACAACTCTTGAAAACAGCTTTTAGACATTGCTCAGAAGTGAAATGGATCTGTAATTTTTCATCTTTTTTGAAGAACAACACGACCAAACTTCTGTGCCATGCCTCTGGAGTTCTCCTATTAAAGAAGATAGAATTGAAGATTTCCTGAAATTTCTCTAGTACTGGTTTTCCTCCTGCTTTCAGGAGCTTTGTTGTGATTCCATCCTCTCCAGAGGCTTTTCCGTTTTTAAGCTGTTTTAGAGCCATCTCGATTTCGTCCATGGTTATTTGGGGGCCGTAGTCATGGATGTAATCCATGGATGAAATCATACATGGCTCGGGCATAGCCACGTAAAAAATTCTAGTATTTTGAGTAACACGATATTTGGTTACAAAAGGAAACCACTGCGCTCGACTTAACTTGGCAAATTGTAATTCAATGTTCTGGACTATACTAGCAATACTGGCGATTATTGGTTGCTGAAGGACTTGTGAGAGCTCTAACTTGAGAACTAGCGAAAAGCAGGATATGAGCCCGATGCTAGAAGTATGCTTCACTTCTGGTCTTCGGCAAATAATTTCTGGAGTTGCCCTACCAGTACCGAAGAAAGCAAAATGCTTTCACTTCGTTTATGTCACATTATGTCACGGTTTAGGTGTCACATTATTGGCACTAATTATAGCTTAAACTAATAACTCAATGTTAAAAAACAAACAAACAGAACTGATTTACGATATGGTTTAGTGACAAGCTACCTATTTAAAAACAAATAACATATTTTCTTCTAACACTTTTTTTCTCGTATGTATGTACCTATCGTTAATCAATAAACGTGTGGTATATAAGAAGATTAAATTCTAAAAACATATAAAACAAAAATATATTCACTGTAAATAAAAAATCAGATCTAAATCAATCACTAAAATCATAATTCTTAAACTGGGGCCGACTTTTATCAATATTTATTAATCAACCCTATTTAAGCACCGAAAGTCAGAAAAAACATACTACATTCTGTAACACTAGAAATAAAAGTACTAAATTAACTTAACACCAAAAAAAAACAGACGACTTGACGACCTCTTACTTTTGTGAAGTCGATTTATTATAGAGGTTACACTTGGTCAGTGTTTTACATGGTACACTTGGTTATACATGATGGTACAGAGTTAAGAACCTATCTACGTTAAGCATATGCCTAAAATTAATAACTAAATAAAACAAAAACCTTTTGAATATTATTTTCACCGCTTTGGCATTCAGTCTTTTTTTCACATTTTGTGATATTAATTTCAACATCCTTTGTCTTTGTTGACTGCATTGGAATGTATCGTAGCCCAATTAAAAAAGTGGTTCTCTATTTGACCCTCAACTCAACTAAACGTCTTTTTACACGACTGCCCAAAAAAAAAGGAGTGTATTGTTTTGAGAATTCATGTATGTATGTTTGTATGTGGGTTTCTTTATTCCACCATAATTCCTGAACAGACTTATACGTATGGGGTATCGTTAGAATCCTTACATCTCCCGAGTAACATAGTTATTTTTTTCTATATGGCGGCTTTATGGCACACATTTCCAAAAACGAAAAAAACTTCGAACTTTACAATATGGGTATCAAATTGAAGGCCTTGATAAGCACATTCCAACAGTATATAATTTATTGGCAAACGCTATTTTTTGGCAGGGCAGGCGTGTTTTTTTAACTTTTAAGCTAGTTATTTAAATGGCTTGAGCGTGTTTCCACAATTTCGCCAACGTCGCGTGGACAGAATGGAAGACAAACGCTGGAGCCGGCCGGTGAACTCAGATTTTATCAATCTTGTGGGTCCACCGGTTTAGGCAGTTTGTCTGTCAGTCAGTAGGTATGTCACTATACTGGTCTATAGATGTATGAACTGTAGATGTATGAATGTATGTCTACGTATATGCGTGTAAATTTCGGTGTCTTTCAACTTAGAGAATAGAGTCTATTCCCTAAGTGTCACCAAATTCAGTTCAGTAGTATAAAAGAAATGGACTGTTAACTATTATTACTAGTAAGGTTTTTGTTTTGCTCTTAGCAAACAAAATGTAGGTAGGGGGAAACAACCTAATAGGTCAACTAAACCCAAATATTGTCTTTTTTGAAAATGAAGTCTGTGAAATTATATTTTAGTAGATCAAGATGTTAATAATGAAAGTAAATAATCCGAACTGTTTCTTTTTTTAAATCTACTAAGAGTAAATAAATATTTAGGTACAATTCACACTAATTCATCATCATCAGCCCGTGTCAGTCCTGCTGGACATACGCCTCTCCCTAGCACCAATCTATAGGACATACATAAATACGAATATTACATCCATGACTGGGAAACAAATATTTCTGCTCATCACACTACTGTTAGCACCTTGCGGGATTCGAACCCGCGACCGTTTGTTGACTTCGCAGTCAGGGTCACTAGCCAATCGGCCAACCGGTCGTCAAATATGGTTATGGTGTGGGGCATGGAATATCATCATCATCATCATCATCATCATCATCCTACACATGTCCACTGCTCTCCTAATGCACGCCACTGAGCTCGGTCTTCAGCTCTCCTCATCTATTCTCTTCCAGCCGCCTTTCGCAGGTCATCACTCCATCATCATTTCATCACAGGAAGTCCTACACTACGTTTGCCTAAACGTGGTCTCCACTCGAGAAATCTCTACCCCAACGGTTATCGGTTCTTCGGGGAAATGTGACCAGCCCACTGCAACTTTAGCTTGCTTATCCTTTGAGCTATGTCTGGTTACTTTGGTTCTAGGTTGAATCACTTCATTTCGAGTCTTTTCCTTCAGAGGAACTCCCAAGCATAGCTCTCTCCTTAGCTCGCTGAGCGACCTTAAATTTGCGGACTAGTTTGACCGTGAGTGGCCACGTTTCGGTTTCTTAGGTCATGACGCACTGATTGAAGACTTTTCTCTTCAGGTACTGTTCAGGTACTGTGGTATGGACGACGAAATTTTAGGCCGACGTCACGAAGAAAACTCTTTTAGCCGAATTAATTCGTTAGCGGAGAAAATAAAAGGATAAAATTAAAATAAATTATTATAAAAACAAAACTAAAATGAGGCGAACAAGCTTTAGATTATTGATTTTGAAATATAAGATGCAGTCGAAGGCATCATGCATTTTTGTCAGTAGTCAGTTTTTTTTTATAATAATATATTTTTTCTCCTTAGTTTTAATTAGATCTATGGTACCTACTCTAATTTTGGAAGTCAGTTTTTTGAATCAGTCTTAGTAAATACTTTGCAGACAATACATTCTCCGGTTAACTGGTGTCGGTGCTGCGGCAAGCTGAGAACGTTTAAACATCGTTTAAGAGCAGCGATGGTGAAGGGCATCCCCACCACTGTAACAATGTCTTTGGAACCTGAAAAGTAAGGAAATTACTTAATTGATTAACGAGAAATGAAAAGAAAACAGGAGGGGCAACGGCATTTTCCTATGTCACTAGAGACCGGACTATATGCATTTTCATGTTTTTATGCATTTGCATGTTGCATGTGCATGCTGCATATTCATTTGCATGTTTGCATATGCATTTTCATGTTGCATGTGAAGGGTACAGGAAAAGAAAGGGCTCATCAACAAAAACAAAAACCAGAGATAATGGCTTTTCAAATAATAAAACACTAATTATTATGTTCAATATCACTTTTAATGTGTAGTAACTGTATATTATAAACCGCAAATAAAAATGCATTTATGAAAAAAATAAGTATTGTTACGCCGCTTAATTCTTAGAAAAACAGTAGCTACTAAAATGTTCGAGAAGTTTCGGTCCGATGACGTAATACCTACATTTAAAGGAACATTCTGGAACACACTAATTGCGCGTAGGTACAAACAGAGTTTCCAGAGCGCGCGGTAGGTAGGTACATAAGGGCGCGGCGCGGCAACATCAAAGGCGCCGCCGATCTTGAAAGTTCAAATACTTACCGACTACCGCTATTACATACGAGTACCTTCTGGAAACTTCCGTCGCGGTATAAATAGAGCGCGCATCAACTGCCTGGGACAGTATTGACTTGGCTTTCGGAACGAAACGATTGAAGCGGTTCGAAGCGAGTATTCAGTGATAATTTATTAGTGTGTACAGTCAAGTTCAAAATTGTTTGAGTGTTATTTGTTGATTTAATTTATTTTTGTGGTTTTTAATTTTTGGTGTAATTTACGTACATTAAGTATATCCAAACCCCAGCTCGTAACAGTATGAAAAATGAACTAACCCAAAATCGAAATCTACTGGGTTTGCTCGCAATGTGCACCACCTTCTATTCTGTTCGAGCTGCAATGGGCTCCTTTTACTCATTTATGGATATTTTAATAAATGGTTTTAATGAGCCTTATTTATACTGTTTTAAAGTAATCATATGAAAGGCCCGCTTAAAACGAATCAAATTGCATAGTGTATTGTTTTTAGCATTCATGTATGTATGTGTGTGAGTTTCTTTATTCCACCATAACTTTTAAATGCCTGAACAGATTTAGACGACAGTATCGTTAGAATCCTTACGAGTACATCCCCCCAAGTAACATAGGCTATATTTTTTTTTGAAAACTTTCGTATGGGGCGGCAGTATGCCACAATTATCAAATTCGAAAAAAGAGAAACTTAAAAAAATACAATATGGGTATCAAATTGAAGGCCTTGCTATGCACATTCCAACAGTATATAATTTATTGGCAAAAGCTCTTTTTTCTCAGGGCAGGCGTGTTTTTTTAGCTTTTAAGCTAGTTATATGAAATATGTCGTTGAGTCCCTTTTATTCCTGTACCCTTCATATGCTTTTGCATGTTGCATATGCTTTTCACTGATTATTGCATATTTTAACTAAAAACTAGGGATGATGATGCTTAGGGACGTGCTATGTTTACAATCAGAGATGTGATCTAAGATACAAGTATCTGAACTACAGTACAAGATACGTATTTACATCTAATATCTAAAATACTATCTAAATGCATTTTGTTTCTTGTATTTAGATACCATTCGTTTGGTATCTTGTATTACGTAAACACTATGTTTGCTAAAATACTTTTAATAATAATTACCTATGAAATGCCTATGCAAATGCAAACAGCCATCTATTGACATTTGATGAAAGTTTAGTCTGGGGCCAATTTGATAGATGGCGCTCTCGCCACCTATCTCACCATCAATCAAATTGGCGCCAGACTAAACTTTCATAATTCATGTATTAAACTTCATCATGATCATCATCATGTCAGCCTTTAGAAGTCCACTGCTGAACATTGGCCATTGGCTGAACATTGGCACTTCAGCTTGCAAACTCTGAGAGCTATGTCGGTAACCTTCGTTCTTCTACGGATTTCCTCATTTCTGATTCTATTACGTAGTGAAACACCGAGCATAGCTCTCTCCATTGCACGCTGCGCAACTCTGAGCTTTTGTCTGAGACCAATAGTTAGCGACCACGTCTCAGTGCCGTATGTCATCACTGGCAACACTTACTGATTATAAACTTTCGTCTTGAGGCTCTGTGGTATCTGCGACGAGAAGCTATAGCGTAATTTCCCGAACGCTGCCCATCCAAGTTGGATTCGTCAGTTGACCTCTTTGTCGAAGTTGGATCTACCCAGTTGGATCGTCTGACCCAAGTAGACAGTGATCAACAGCTTCGATTATATCGTTCCCAACATAAACCGGCATGGGTACGACATGGGCATTTGACATGATGTTCGTCTTGCCCATGTTCATTTTAAGACCCACCTGTTGGGAAACAATATTGAAGTCACTGAGCATAGTGCTTAGGTCTTCCAGGGTTTCAGCCATGATGACTATATCATCAGCAAATCGAAGGTGAGTGATGTATTCGCCATTGATGTTAACACCAAATCCGTTCCAGTTCAGAAGAATATATCAGTTCAGTTGAATATATCTTCTAGTGCAGAGGTGAACAGTTTTGGAGAAATAACGTCTCCCTATCTCACCCCTTTTTGCAGCTGGATAGAATTCGTGCTCTGATCCTTGCTGTACAAACACTTCAACACTTCGATGTACCGGTAATCAATCTGGCACCGCTGTAATGACTGTAGCACTGCCCAGGTCTCGATTGAATCAAAGGCTTTCTTGTAATACACAAACGCTAGACATAGTTGGCCGATTATACTCTTCGGTCTTCTGTATAATCTGCCGGAGCGTATAGATGTGATCTACGGTGCTAAAGCCTTTCCGGAATCCAGCTTGTTCGGGAGGCTGAAAGTCGTCAAACCTACGAGCGAGACTGTTTGTAATTACTCTCGAAAACAGCTTATACTCGTAGACGTGGCTCAGCAGCGAAATGGGCCTATAATTCTTCAAGAGGGTTTTATCACCTTTCTTAAAGATCAAAACCACTACGCTCCTGTGCCACGCCTCTGGCGTAGTACCCTCGAGGATGACGAAGTTAAACAGCTTCTGAAGGACTTTAAGTACCGGTGTTCCACCCGCTTTCAGTAGCTCTGTCGTTATTCCGTCCTCCCTTGGTGCCTAGTTGCTCTTAAGCTGTTTGAGAGCCATTCTGATCTCGTATAGGCTGACGTCCGGGATATCTTCGGTATAATGTCGGGTCAAACGGGCTCTTGCATCGCTAGTCCTGCTAGGAGGACTACGCGATGCGTTGTATAATTGTCCATAGAACTTCTCGAGCTCACTCAAAATCTCTGCCTTCGACAAAACAATGCTGCCACTGTCGGTTTTCAGCTTCGTCAACAGGCTTTGCCCAATAGACAGATCTCTTGCGAACACTTTGGAGCCCTTGTTCCGCTCTATTGCGTTCTTAATACAAGTAGTATTATAGGAACGCAAATCGTGTCGCATTGACTTGGAGATCTGTTTATTAAGCAAGCTGTAACTCGACATATCCACTGAAGACTGCTGCCTCATCTCGCCTCGTTCTGCCATAAGTTTGAGTGTATGCTCAGAGAGTTTCTGTGTCCTTTTTTTTCGGGGGGTCTTAAAGAACTCCGACCCGACCGCGTGGACAATTTCCACCAGCCCGTTATTTAGTTCGTCCACTGTATCGCATTCGGTAAGGATTTGGAAGCGATTTTGGAGCTCCAGCTGAAAGCTCTCGGGGTTTTGGATTTGGGCAGGACTTGGGCGAAGAGTAGATCCCATCAAACGAGACCTCTCCAGCTTTACGTTGATATTCAATGAGCCTCTTACCATGCGGTGATCACTGGCGGTCTTAACCCTGTTGATCCTGTGATCATCAGACATCATTGAATATATGCTTATTGGTCGTCAAAACGAAATCTATCTCGTGCTTATGAGCGCCGGGGTGCAGCCACGTCCATTTCCTGGACGGGCGCTTCTTGAAAAAGGAGTTCATCATCCCTCCTTCTCCCTGAAGTCGGCCAATCGCTGACCCCTTTGGTTCCGCTGTCCAAATCCAAACTGCCCCACTCTCAGTTCATCGCCATTCCTCATGCCCAGCCGTGCGTTGAAGTCCCCCATCACCACTGTGAAGTGTGTTTTCGGGGTATGTATGGCATTAGAAATGTCGTCTTACATAGCCTTCACTTCATCGTCTGGGCGTATCGAGTGTGGGGTACGCCCCACCTGTATGACCTTTGAACGGAAAATTTGAACCGTACTTAATAAATCGGACGATCACCAACCGTTCAGAGTGAAAGAACGAACGTTATAAGGCATCGCAATAACGAAGTCACTTTGTCATATCTATTCAACACGATGAAAGGTGGCGTCAGAGTTTAGAAGCATAAAATAAAATGAAGTCAACTTGAAAAATACAATAAAACGTACTGGGGAAGCTATACTATACTGTAGTTTTAAATTTGGGTAGGTATTACTTTTTCTGCCTGCACCATGTGGCCTGCACATGTGTTGATTCACAATTAGACACAGACACCGACCTCGCCGGATGCGAGGTCGAAGGTCCCGTAATTAATGTCGATTTTATTCGCCTTCGAGTTTCTTGCCGATTCTTCTCGAAGGTGTATTCCGAATCGGTGGTCAGTTATGCAATTCATTTAAAGGGCTCCAGCCATCACTACCTAACAGTAGAGATCGAGGGGTGTTTAGTTCGATACTCCCCAAGTAATCAATGGCATCTGTCCAAGCCGAGGTTCGTAACCCCTGGGTACCCTTGAGCAAGTGCCCAAAAACTTAACTTTGGCGTGCGCCTTCTGCGTCACGCATTGCGGCGGAGCGCTTTTGCGCCCGCCCCACCGTCCGCTGACGCTGTAGAGGTCAGCTATAGACCAACAGCAAATATCCTTACTAAAAAAAAGAAAAAAAAAGTGTTGATTGTTTGAATTCGTTTACGTTTGTGATTGGTTTGACTTTATCTTTTGTTTGTTGTCAAGTTCAGTTGCCGCCATCCGCGCGCCAATCACTTGTGCTTGTGCTTTTTATAGAGTGGTTTTTATAGTGAAGATTTAAATAAGTAGTGAAAATGGAGACCAAAAAAATGAGCAAAAAAACATTTTATCATCTATTAATTGCAGTACGTGCAGTGCAGTGCAAGTTTTAGACAAACGGAATCTAGTTTTAAAAGATTCTTCATCATAATCTTCAAAATAATTACGATGCACTTGAAAAACTCGTGCTCCTTTCTAAATCGTCTAAATTTTCAAGGAAGTCAAGGTAATGGTCCTGATAATTATTTACCATAACATTAAACACAAGAACACAACGAAAAATATCCAAATAAACTAAAAATAATGTTGACACAAATGCACAGAACGTCAAAATGAGGTAAACCGACGGTTAAACGATGACGCTGAGCTCGGTTACATAAACCGGCCGTTCAAGGGCTGTGATCATTGGTTAGGGTGTGGTGAACATTAAAATTTGAATAACCAGCCGTTTAATTGTTAAACAGCCGTTTTAATAGTCGATGAACTCCACCCTTAGGAGACTCTCTTTAACTTTTGGAGATATTTTGACCTGCATTCACAGATATTGTTAAAAATGTTCAGTCATCGAGAAATTGGGCCCTTATTGTCCCGTATCAAAAATCCACCCTGTAGAGTATATCCTACTAATCCATACTGATATTATAAAAGCGAAAGTAACTATGGCTGAACTGATCTTGATGAAATTTGGTGTGGAGATAGTTTGATCCCTGGGAAGAATGTAAGTATATTGTGATAATCTGTAGTCCGCGGGCAGATAAAATAATAAAGCAGTATAGAACAAAAAGCCTGTACAAAGATAATAAAAAAATGGTCTCGAGGACATTAAATAAGCAACTGAACAAGACTTCTGTCTGTCTGGATGTCTGTTCGCGCATCACTGAAAAACTACTGGACCGATTGAAAAGCGGGTAGTTGAGAAAAGGGGGGTGCGAATCGTAGCTTCCAAACGAATGGACCGATTTTGATTCGGTTTTTATGTTTGAAAACTGATGTGATTGTGCTTCTTAGTTATAATGGGAAGTGGGGGGTCGGGGTTTATATACATTTTTAATTTGCGCTTGTTTCTTCGTTCATTTTAAAGATCGATTTCCGCAAAGTTTCCGAAAGCCTGACTCTATCAACTACAGATACATTTTTATCTGGGAATAATATTCGGAGTTTTTGTACAATTTTTAGTGTTGTTAGTTTAAAATAAAAATAATTAGTGATTACCAAAAAAATAAAAAATTAGTGATTAGTGGCAGCAAAAGTGAATTACCAAAAAAGTTGTCTAGTTACTTTGAGTAGCTTGAGCGTCTTCGGCGATTTGGTCTCCTGGTTCTGAACCCTGGCTCCTGGCGCTTGGTGAGGAGACCTTGGCCAGTTCCAGTTTCCTAGAACATAACAATATTTTACCATTACATATAGGCTGAGCGGATGCAATGACCATTCGTCACATTAGCTATTTCGTCGCTATCCTGATAGGTCACATTCATAATACGTCTCTTTGTGCATCTAGTCAGTTTCCTTTACTCGTTTCATGCTGTATTTCGACTCATGAAACGAGTCGTGTTATCCATACTTGGCCAGCATGGTGGTTAATGGTCCACCCTCTCTGAGAGAAGGACTGACTCCCAGAATTCGGAAGGAAAACGTACCGGGATGGCTTGCTTGCTTGTCGTTTGAAAGGTAGTCCTGGCCTCTGGTGTCAAGAGATGTCAGGCCGCCCGAAGGCCTCTGACATGGCTTAACGACTGCTATTAATCAAAGACAGCCGGAACCGGACGTATTGACTGAGGTTCAGACTCGTCAGTACAATATTTATGAATAACAAGAAGTTCAAAAATTAAAACCCGACTACGGTCGAATAAAAAAATAGCCTATGACACTTGTGTGATGAACACGAATTGATAAGTCGCTTGTCAAAATCGGACCAAGTTTTTTGTTTGAACGCATTAACCTTCCATTGCTTCGCAGTAGTCGGGTAAAAAAATTGCCTATGACACTATACCTGAAGAGGAATCGATTGATACCTTGCTTGTAAAAATCGGACCACAAGGGGCGACGCTATGGTGGAACCTCGACATTTACAACCTATTTACACTTCCCGTGCTTCCCCGTAGTCCGGTAAAAATATTAACACTAAAAGCTACATACCTCTTGTCATCTAATTCCTTCATTCTTTTTTCAGCCCTAGACCAAATGTCATCTTTGACGGACTCCTTGAATTTACTCCTTTCCACGTACTTCTGGTAATACTCATTTGCTAAAGTAGAAGGCTTGTAGTCTCCCCCACCACAAGTAATGGGTCTTTTAACGGTATCGGTATCTTTTTTAACCTTTTCTGTTACGGTTCTCTTTCTGAACATACTCGTCAGTTGTGTAGCTTCCAACGTTACTTTTGGTGTCTTTTTCGGAAAAGGGCTCTCAGTTTGCGTGTTAAGCCAGCCGTTGACTTTCTCTGCAACCGTTGGAGGTACTTCTTCGTCTTCTTTTGCAATTTCAATAGCAGTAGCCTCATTTTTAAATTGCACTGTCTTTACGGTTTGGTCATCCTTACTTTGAACATATTCTGTTTTTTCCGTAGTTGGATCTACGTTGTTTGAAATGAAATCGTTGGGTTTGAGCAGCTTCATCGGTTCGGGCGTGACGTCCGTGTTTTCTTTTTTTTTATTGTCAGCAATCACTTGTAATATAGATTCCACAGCAATGTTTCGCTGCCGTTTCTTGGGTTTGGCCTTTTTTAGGTCTTTCTTAGGAGATTGGCACGTTGGTGTGCTGGTGTTAACGTTGTTGGGTACAAACTGGGTGCATTCTGGATTGAGCTTGTGGATGACTATCGTCTGGTTTGGGAACACTTCTTCATCTGATGAGACAGTCACATCTCGCACCTGTAATGTTACAAATATCTATGTTACTAGCTGCGCCCCGCAACTTTGGCTGTTCACCCCCTAAAGGACGGAATTTCATAAAATCTTTCCTTAGTGCACCTCTAGGATACCCAAGGAATATCTGTAGTGTAACAATACCATTAGGTGACCATCTGGAGCTTTTGAGTGTCAAACTCACATCGAACCTGAATTTTGGGTCTTACATTGAATCCAAAGCCAAGGTAGCTGCAAAGAAACTTGGTATTTTGTCTAAGGTTAGGCGGTGCTTCACGCCGGGACAGCTTTTGAATCTTTACCAGGGCAGTCGCACTCCGCAGCAAGTACAAATATTATAACTATACTTCGGGGCCGTAATATTGGGGTTCATTCAGTAGAGTGTCAAGCGTGCGCTCGATGAGTTGCGCGCCGTGTGTTTAACTGAAACCGATTAGAGCAATGGAAGCTCTCGCGCGTTGTGATACGGTACATTCTAGCCTGCACGCAATGGGTGATCGCCTTCTAGGTAAATATAATTGAAAGATCGCAACGCTGTGCGAGTTAAATTGCACTTTATTGCGTTGTAGCGAGAGTTGCTATGTATTTACTCAGTTATCTTTCTGTACTTGTACTATTATTTATTCTGTGTCTTTACCAAGCACAGATCCGATCTTGTATGGAGTACTGCTGCCACCTCTGGGACGGTTCTGCCAAGTATCAGCTCGAGGCTTTGGATTCAATTGAGAGACGTGCTATCAGGCTCATTGGGGATGACACTCTGGTAAAGAGTAAGCTTCAAAGTCTGGCGCATCGACGTGAGGTCGCAAGCCTATCGGTATTCTACAGCTGCACTATGGCGAGTGTGCACAAGAACTGCACAATCTGATTCCCCCATCACCTTTCGTACGACTAGACGATCGGCAAAGCGCCATCCTTTTATGGTTGAATACCTCGCACAAGAACGAAGCGTTTCGCTTCTTCATTTATTATAAGAACTTCTAAGGAGTGGAACGCCCTGGCCTCGTCAGTGTTTCCGGTAAATTATAACCCAGGTGTGTTCAAGTCAAGAGTGAATAGGTATCTACTAGGCAAGTGTGCTACACCTTCGACCACATCATCGCTTTCCATCAGGTGAGATTGTGGTCAAACGATTGCCTAGACCGTGATAAAAAAATAATAAAAAAATATGAGTATTTCCTCCAAATTTCATGTTTAGACTGTGCGTTGTCTGTTAATCAGTCAGTAAGTGTGTCAAGTACTCACTGTACCGTTTCAAATATACAGGTCCAGTGGTTTAGACTGTGCGTTGTCTGTCAATCAGTCAGTAAGTAAGTATGTCATGGACTCGCTGTACTGTTTCAAATAGCACTGGTTTAGGCTGTGCGTTGTCTGTCAGTCAGTCAGTAGGTAGGTAAGTCATGGACTCACTGTACTGTTTCAAATATATAGGTCCACTGGTTTAGACTGTGCGTTGTCTGTCAATCAATAAGTAAGTAGGTATGTCATGGACTCACGGTACTGTTTTTCAAATATATAGGTCAACTGGTTTAGGGTGTGTGTTTTTGTCAGTCAGTAATTGGTAGGTATGTCATGGGCTCACGGTACTGTTTAAAATTTATATTGGTCCACTGGTTTAGGGTGTTCGTTTCTGTCAGTCAGTCAGTCAGTGGATAGGTGTGTCATGGACTCACTGTACTGTTTAAAATATATAGGTCCACTGGTTTAGACTGTGCATTGTCTTTCAGTCAGTCAGCAGGTAGGTATGTCATGGACTCACTGTACTGTTTCAAATATATAGGTCCACTGGTTGAGACTGTGCGTTGTCTTTAATTTAGTCAGCAGGTAGGTATGTCATGGACTCACTGTACTTTTTCATATATATAGGTCTACTGGTTTAGGGTGTGCGTTTCTGTCAGTCAGTCAGTAAGTAGGTATGTCATGGACTCACGGCACAGAATAAATAATGGTACAAGTACAGAAGGATAACTGAATAGTCATTTAAATAAATAGCGACTCGCTACAACGCTATAAAGTGCAATTTAACTCGCAAGCGCTGCGATCTTTCGATTATATTTACCTAGAAGGCGCTCGCCCATCGCGTGCAGGCTAGAATGCACCGTATCACAACGCGCGAGAACTTCTATTGCTCTAACCGTTTCAGAATCGCTCTGTCCCTTTTTCGCTCGGTAGGGTTGTATTAAGATATGACTAGATACTTGTACTACTAATTATTCTGTGATATGTTATGACTTAGATATTGTAACAGAATAAATAAGTAATAATGTATTATGTTATTACTTATTATTATAAATTAAAATAGTTATATTACATACAATGACATTCTTATCAGAATAGACATACTACCTCATATTTACTACCTACCTATCCCGTTTTCAGAACGCCGATAACTTTAGTGAGATACCTACCTACGTATAAGTGTCGTTGGTTGATTATGATTACATCCTGTAGGTATTGCACTTTGATGAATAAAGGTGTCTGAATTCCTTGCTTTATAATGAGTGAAAGTCGTCATTTCTATCACTATTCAAACAGCCGAATGCTATGCAATACCTTCTAGGTTACTTCTTGGTACTCATAATTAAAACACGAATAAAATTTGTCAATAACTTTACGTAAGTAGGTACTTTATCGCTAAGTACAAGGCGCGCGACTCATCGAGCGCACGCTTGACACTCGACTGAACGGACCCGAATATTGCGCCCTCGAATCTATTTGTACTTGTTGCGGAGTGCGACCGCCCTGCTCACGGTACTGTTTACTTTTGGGTACTTTTTATCCCAGAAAATTGTAAGTTTCCACGAGAAAACTGGAAAATGTTGATTACTCGCTGAAAGGAACGGTTGCCTCGGAAACGAAATAACAAGGTTGTCAAAAAACATCAAGAGCTTTGGTGCTATACCTTCTTTTGCATTGGTTTTTAATATCCTAGAAGAACATAGTATGCTTTTTCTCGCGATAAACTGTAGTCCGAGCGGACGAAGTTGCGGGCGGGAAAGCTAGTATCTAATATTGAAAGAACTCAAACCTGCTATCTCTTACCTTAACCTTACTTTAACCTTAGACTGCTTTCTCAGAGGGTAAATTATCATCATCATCAGCCCATGTCAGTCCACTGCTGGACATAAACCATTCCCAAAGCACGCCACTGAGCCCGATCTTCGGCTCTTCTCTTCCAACTGCTGCCAGACACTTTGCATATATCGTCTCTCCATCTAGCTGCTGGAGGCCGCCCTACACTATGTTTACCGAGTCGCATTCTCCACTCAAAATCACGTCTACCCCAACGGTTATCAGTCCTTCGACAGATATGACCAGCCCACTGCCACTTCAGCCTACTAATTCTAAGGGCTATGTCGACAACTTTGGTTCTCTGCCGGATCACCTCATTCCGGATACAATTTTTCAGCGAAACTCCAAGCATAGCCTTTTCCATAGCCCGCTGAGCGACTTTCAATTGGTGGACTAGTCGTACCGTGAGTGTCCACGACTCGGCTCCGTAAGTCATAACCGATAGGACAAACTGGTTGAAGACTTTTGTCTTCTAACTTTGCGGTATTGGCGACGAGAAGACTCGACGAAGATTTGCAAATACTGCCCAGCCCAGCTGTATTCTGCTTCAGAGCCATCTCGATTTCGTCAAGGCTGACTTCTGGCAGCTCTTCGGTATAGTGGCGGGTTAGAGTGGTCCTGGAATCCTTGATATCGGGTTCTGGTTGCGACGCGTGTGACACGTGCAATCGGCAATAGAAATCTTCAACTTCCGCGAGAATACGACAACTTTCCCGTTTGATGTGGTCAACTTCGTCAGATGGCTTTGACCAAGCTGTTCTACGAAGACTTTTGATCCCCTATCTCGCTCTATCGCTTCTTCTATAGCGCTTGTATTGGAGCGTCGCCACGTCGGAGATCTCGCCTTACCAGCTTTGTTATTTGTTTATTCAAATCCCGCTAATCTGACGAAGTGACTGCTGGATCTTCGCGTCGTTTCTCAATGATCTGCAGAGACTCAACCGAAAGTTTTGATTTCCTGCCTGTACGCCTCATCTCGCAGAACTATGTTCCTCTTCCCTCAAGATCCCCACCACTTGGTCTAGTTCCTTGTTAATTTCAACATCAGTTGTGCTTTCCAATGCAGCGAATCGGTTCTCCAGTTTCAACTGGAATGTTTCGTATCCAACAACGGTTTTGAGTAGGTTAGGTCGGAGCGTGGACTTCTTCAAACGAAGACGTTCAAGCTTGCAATCAATATCCAGAGTGCCTCGGACAAGTAGGTGATCACTCCCGGTTTTAAACCTAGTGATCACCGAGATATCTCTCAATATACGCTTTTTGTCCACCTTGATGAAGTTGATCTCATTTTTCATTACACGAGCGGGGCTTTGCCACGTCCACTTACGTAGAGACTGTTTTTTAAAGAATGAGATCATTTAAAACAGCTCTTCTTTCTCCAGGAAGTTTACTAGCATTTGCCCCTTAGATTTCTGCTGCCAAATCAGTTTTGTCATACTACCGACTCAATGCATATCTGTACTCCTACTTTAGCGTTGAAATCTCACATGACAACGTTGAAGTTATCCTTGGAGGTGTTGTGCAAGGCTTTAGATATGTCTTCGTAAATATCCTCTATTTCATCAACCGAGTGTTTCGAAGTCGGTGTGTATACTTAGATATTCAATTACAAGGTACGCATTCAACACACTGGAGATTTATAGCCAGAACCCGACACTGCCTTGGGATTGCTGGTCTCCTTCTCTGAAATACATAAGACGGCTCTACTCTAAGGTTACGGTATCCTCTCCCTCTTTTCGGTCTTCACATAACTCCAGATTGTGCCATCTCATGTGCCTCAGCTCCTCTTCCAGTTGCATCAGATGTTCATCGAGCCGTAATGTGTGTCCATTATACGTAGCCAAAGTCAGTTGATTTGGCAGGATTTACCACAGGCAGGTGAGGTTGACTTGGAGTACTGAGGTGGTAGTTGTACTCCCTTACATTACTATAAAAGAGCGTAAATGGACTGCATATTTTTTGTGTTTTTGCAAAAACAATAAGCTATGTATGTATGTTGTGTATTTTTTTATTGTTTACTAGCTGATGCCCGCGACTTCGCACGCGTTGTCATTTCTGTAGGTTAAAACCAATCCTAAAATCCAATCCTAAATCCTATTCTGAGTATCGTCCTATTTCTATACTTCCTTTCCTATCCAAAGTACTTGAGCGCCTCGTCCTTAATCAGCTTTGTAGTTTCCTAAATAGAAATAGTTTACTTAATCCTATGCAATCCGGTTTCCGGGCTGGTCACAGTACGGTAACTGCACTCCTTTAAATAACAGATGACATACGTTTCGGCTTGGAAAAGGGTCAGCTGACTGTGCTGACATTATTAGATTTCAGCAATGCTTTTAATACTGTCAACTTCGATATTCTTCTCGCCATTCTACGCTCTACTAACTTATCTCCTGCAGTGGTTGATTGGTTTCGCAGTTATTTGCATAGTCGCCGGCAGCGAGTACGCCTCGATGAACATTTTTCTTCGTGGTGTGATACAACTTCTGGTGTACCGTAAGGTGGCGTTCTTTCTCCTCTCTTGTTTGGAATTTTTATTAATTCTATATCAGAACATATAACCTCTCCTTATCACTTGTATGCTGATGATCTCCAATTCTATTGCCAAGCCCCACTTAGCTCTCTCTCTTTTGCCATAGAAGCTACTAATTCCAATTTACGCCATATTTCTGACTGGAGTAAAGCTTATGGGCTAAAAATAAATCCTACTAAAACACAGTTCTTGGCAGCTCCAGAATGATATCAAAAGTTGATTGGTCAGTTCTACCCAAAGTTGTGTTTGGAGGGTCCACTATTCCATATAGTCAGAGTATCAAAAATTTAGGTCTAATTATAGACCAGAGCCTTACTTGGATTCCTCAGATGGAAACCGTTAGTCGAAAGCTATTTGCTTCTGCAGGTTTCCTCAGAAGACTCCGAAATTTTTTGCCCACTGCCACTAAAATTGCTCTTGCGCAGTCACTTCTGCTCCCAATCTTAGACTATGCCGATGCCTGCTATCTAGATCTTACTGAGGACCAGCTAAACAAACTTGAGCGTCTTCAAAACTTCTGCATTTTATTTATATTTGGTTTGCGCAAATATGATCATGTCTCTGAATTTCGCACTAAGCTCAAGTGGCTTCCAATACGCCTCCGCCGGAATGCTCATATACTCTCTATTCTTTATACAGTTTTGTTTAATCCCTCCTCCCCGCGATATCTTATGGAACGTTTTAATTTCCTGTCTGATTCTAACAAGTTGTCACTCAGGTCATCAGAAAATTTAGCTTTGATGATCCCTCTACATAGATGCTCTTTTTATGGCAGTTCATTTACCATCCAAGCAGTTCGCCTATGGAACGCTCTGCCAGTTACTATAAGGCGAGCCCAGTTTTAAAAACAGGGAGTGCCCTGTTTTTAAACTTCAAGTAAAGAAGTTTTATCTCTCTAATTAATATCACTTCTAGCTATTTTGTTGTTATTCTGTTGTGGTTTCACTGTATATTATTTTTATTATGTTTGTATATATTTTGTAAATGTATATGTAGTAAATGTAATTTATTATAATGTATATACTATGTATATGGATATATATTTATATATATATATATATATATATATATATCCATATATATATATATATATATATATATACTGTACTATATATTTACATATTTATGTGTAGGTATATTGGAATATATGTGTATATATGTTTATTCATTGTATTCAGTTTTTATTATTTATTTGTAATATTATAATGCACCACCGTCTTTGCCGTATATTAATTCCTTTCCATCCAAAGGTTGTCTGGAAGAGATCGCTTTTTAGCGATAAGACAGCCCATTGTCCCATATATTTTGTATTAATGTTTTAGTTATTATTGTATTTTTGTTCTATGTGGTGTACAATAAAGAGTTATCTATCTATCTATCTATCTAAAACTAGGACCAGGACCTAAAATACCAACTATCAAAATTCCTTCAGCCATCAAAAATATTTTTATCAATTCCTTGTTATTTTCTCAGCTCGTACTCATCGGATTGAGATATGAAGTACGCCAGTTTTTGAGTCAAACCCTAAGCTATCCAACAGTGAAAACCGCAGTTCATTAAATGTTATATGGCGGAATATCATTCAGGCCATTAGTTAGTTGGCACCATTAAATCAAAAGGCTAGGAAGTTAATTAAATGGTGGATTAAGCTATCTTCCCGCGACATAGACCAAATGTTGTCCATGAAATATTAAGTTTTTGTCTTGTAATAGTGCTATTATTATGTAGCTCACTTACAATACATAAATACCTTTTGAGTTTTATAAAATTCAACATAAAGGGTTGAGCACAAACCATGTCCAGCATTTGCTTGATAAGTCCCAAGTCCGGAGCGGCAGACATGTCTGCATCTGCTGAGCCATGCTTGAAGAATTCTTCTTCAGTCTCTAAAAATAACATAATTACTGTAAATAGCTTGTGGAGGCACAGCGGCTCGCTTAGGACCGATTAATGATAAATAATTATTTTCAGACATTATCCAGCCTAAAAGCCTGGACGGGACCACTGTACAAGCTTTACCGTTGATTTCAAAAATTGTAAAGAACAAATTGATCAGATGGGCTTTGATGATCAGTAGTTATAACTACGACATTGTACATATAAAGGGAGAAGAGTATAATATAAGAGTATAATTTTAAATCGAATTATCAATAAATTGTTTATCCGAACTGAACCTTAAACGGTACAGTCTCCAACAAGTGGAGGGAATTGTAACTGGTCATTGTCCTCTTAACAAACACCTTCACAGAATACGTGTCACAGACAGCCCCTTGTGCAGAGGATGCATGGGGGCAGAAGGAAAGGCCACGCATGTGCTCCTCAAGTGCGAAAGTGTGGTGCTATGAAGGGAACTACGACACAACAACTTGTCCTGGGAACAACTTCTACCCTGAGGGAAACCTGCGCCGGAATCCGTGAGCTGCTCTAACTATTGCCGCCCAAATCACGCAAAATAGGCCGATGATTAGCCTAGTTGCGTAAAAGAAGCCCAACCACCAAGTACAAAGAAAGAAAACAACATAATCGCTGATTCCCTATCCAGAATGCCAAATCCTGTTGAGCTACCGTTGAAGTTCGAACGTACAGTCAACAAAATTGTATAAAACATACATGATATTCAGTTAGATCTGATTTCGGCACTTCGCCGCCACATCCCGGTACAATAGTCGCAGTTTCTGAAGCCAGTTTTTGTTTCTGAAGCTAGACTCTGTCACGACAGGGACCAAGCCTCAGTGGACAACACAAAAGGTCAGGATTCAATTAGAAGCACAGGAACAGGAGGAGATGATTATAAAACATCAGGTTACGAAGGTTCTCATATATATATATATATGTATATATATATATATATATATATATTTAGAAAGTCTCATATATATTTGAAATAAACTTATTTATGAATTTTATAATATTATTTCGGTTTTTCCAAAAATCAATATTCGAATGACAGGTTATTTTAATATCGAATTAATAATGACAAACTATCAAATGGAATGAAATGGATTAAGAAAGAATTAAGAGATCAAATGAGTATTATTACGAAAGAGGTTTTCACATCATCACAACTCTAGGAAAGATTGCTCAGGTACTGCTATGGGGATAAAACAACATAAAGTAAGAGTGAGATAGAATATACGAAAATGTAAGCTAGTGAGTGAGGCAGTTATACAATGCTGTCTTCACCTGATTGTGCCTGAAAAATAGCAGTTTGCGCAGCAACTAGCAGACAACTTCCCAGACACATACTTCCGCTGCGACTACTGTATATTACTTTACTATACTCTTTGGCCACATCGCAGCAAAACCTCAACCTTGTTCGACGTGTTTATTCTCTCACGGAAAATATAAAACAATTATGTTTTTTCAGATAAAATTGTGTGAATTTGTGTATCAACCACAAAAAACAACACATATGCAGCCACCATTTCCTATGATTCACTAGTTTGTTTGGAGGTGAAGACTCACGTCTTTTTTAAAACCTTCTTGCTGCATACCTTCAGTAATGTTCAAAGAAGGTGGTTTGTCCCCAGCTCCCACGGCCCTCGCACCCTCAATCGCCCCAGGTACACTTCCTTGAGCGAACGAGAGATCCCGGAGTATTGCATACTCGCTCGTCCATTGAGACATCTTCCGCCTAAATCTAAATTATTTTACAGGTGAAACAATAAAAGCGGCAACTGGTAGGTAATGGTGATTGATTAATCTAGATTTTGTCTGATTTTGTCGTTATTTTTGCGTTTGCACTGCTTTGACAAACAAAACAAGATAGCTTACCATATATCAGACAGACAGCCAATCAGTGTTCTCGAACTTCAAAATGCGAATTCGGTAGAATTGCCCTTTAAAAAATCGGTAAAGTATGTACATCAAATCGGTGTCTAAGAAAAAATACCATATAATATTATTAAATATTGTATATAATATGTTGAAAATTGGTACATAGGTATTTTTGAAGTAAAATATGTACATAAAGAACAGGTGGGAATAAGAATACAAATAAATATTTTTTAGGATCGTGCCAATATTTTTTGCCCAATGCAGCAAAGAGAATATAATCACTACGTTTTAAGAGGCGTGACCCTACTAGCCAATGAAAGCACTTTGGCAGAAATTTAATGGCATCAAAGAATCCAACATTAATAACATTAAAGGTCAGACGTTAGCCTATCTCGACAATGATACCAACCTAACAACATAACGGATAGAGTAGTGCTTGCTTGCACGTATTCTTGGTTTTATCGATATCGATAAAAAATGCATGCCCTCGTCGAGGTTTCATATTAATGAAAGACGGTTCCAATAAGCCCAACGTTGTTTTCTCACAATGCAACAGCGTTGGATACCCATTACAACATGTAAATGTGGAGCCATGTAATAAAATACTTTGAAATAAAACACTTTTGAACAACGGAACAATTTATTTATAATACTTTTTACAATGTAAATACCAAAATGGATTTTGCAAACATAGGTAAGCTTATCTACTAGTGCTTCACTCTGAATTGAGACCATGCGATGTACCTATTCTATCTTTATCTCACGCACTCATATTCATAAATGTATGTTACGACTGGTCTCTATAGGAATGTATGCAGATCCTCATTTTCTGCATCTGGAAATAAACATGTTGATTAATGATAAGGAAATTCGTTATAGGCAGCCTGACCCAGCCTACGATAGCTTTATCGATAGTTAATATCCTTGCGTATCGCTAGTGTTAAAACAATATAAAAATACAAAATAAAAATCATGTAATTTATCATTTATGGTTACGTTAATGGGAGGTAGCAGTAAGCTACATAAAAATTAATGCTTACCGGGGCTGATCAATAGGAAATCATGCCATAAATTTCCTATTTGTTCTGGTTTTCGTAACTGGCGGGAACTCCACATAAAACACATATTTTGTAGCTTTTTTAAAGTTGGTGGCATTTTAAAATTATCATTTAAACCTGTTTAACACTATAATTATATGATTCTTCAAAGAAAACTCAAAACAGCATGTTATTAACAATAATATGTATAAAATTTAAAATTCGCAGAACACTAACCTAAATTATAGATTTTACTTGACAAATTTCAAACAAAGAATATATCTTCAGTGGCCCAATTCCATAACTTGGCTACAATCGGATTATCACTTTTTTTATAGCAAATTCGACTCTATCGCAAGGCATTAGTGGCTGCGATACTGAGAATTCGATTGAAGCCAAGTTATGGAATCGGGCTGCTGAATCCACATGCGAGAAAGAGAAAGCATGCTGTGCTAGTGGGATGCCCACAGATTAAGTATTCTGATACTTAATCTGTGGGGATACCAGTACCACAAAGAGATTGGACCAAAGAGTATAGTAATATTATCATGATAGGACTCTAGTCTCTATATTTCGTTCTTTTTGGATCGTTCAATAAGATATGAAAAACAAATGAACTTCACTGTTCTGCCAAATTCCATACATATGAGCCAAATTTGAGAATTTCTTTGTGGTTGCGCCGGACTTCAATGCAGCAGTCCGTTTTGCATTTTTTTAACTTACTGCGCCAATGGCCGATTTTTGATTAAAATTCACAGTAGTTGATTATTTCAAACCTTATTTCAAAGAGTATTTAAATACTGCCTTATTTGTGCATCACTAATTGACCCACTGACAGATGACAGATTAGTATTGAACAGTGGCCCAATTCCATAACTTGGCTACAATCGGATTATCACTTTTTTCATAGCAAATTCGACTCTATCGCAAGGCATTAGTGGTTGCGATACTGAGAATTCGATTGAAGCCAAGTTATGGAATCGGGCTGCAGTGCTCTCTATTATCGAATGTTATCTAATATTCACAAAAAAGTGAAAAATCTGTGCAAAAATATTAATAATTTGCAAGTTGTGCCAAAAATACCCAGCAGGGCAATTACCTATCTTTGTTACAATCAGATTGTCATTATCACGTGCAATAAATGCAGCTGGTACGTTAGTCGATATTGTTCTAAACAACAAGTCATTTTAGCTTAGGTGGCATGGCCCCAGAAATCGTGAGAAAAATGATCGATTTCGGCACTTCGGTAGGACAGTGCCCAAATCGTAAGAAATACCGATAAATCGGTAGGTTCGAGACCACTGCAGCCAATCAACGATAAAAAAGCCACTCACAAATAAAAAGAAGAAGAAGACAGACAGCTGACTGAAGTAGACAACTTGACACTTGACAGAGCAAATGAGCAAAACTTTATTTAAAGCGCGCTACACACCTTTAGTTATAGCTGTGCAATATGCGATTTATGGTCAGCGCACACTAACGCTCTCACAACTACTAACTAAAGGCCTCAACATACCATCCGGATGCGTCCAGCAGTCGCGGAGACTGCCGGATGAGTCCAGCTGATCTGGCAGTACATTTTATACTAAACTGAGCATACTAGCCGGACCGGACGTAAGTCGCGGACGTGATTTTGGGCTCTGCGACGTCCGCCATCCAGCTGCCGCGTCCGGCATGTTTCGAGAGACGTTCGTCTATAGACACAGGAGCGGCGTCCGCGGACTGCCGGACGCGGCTACCGGATGCCGGATGCAGCTGCGGGGCGTATCCGGATGGTTTGTTGAGACTTAAGGGGGCACGGCGCGGCGCGACAGCGCGGCGCGGGCGCACGTGGAACGAAAAACGAGTTTCATAGACTTTTTAAGTTTTTTTTTTTATAGTCGTGTTTTTGGTGTGATATAGATTCCACTTATATAACCATGTGGCATTGTCCCCCACTACTTAACTATTATAATACTAGCTGTACCCGCAGCTTTGCCCGCGTGGTCATTTCATTTAAAAGTAACTCATACGTGTTATTCCAGGATCAAAAGTACCTACAAAGTACAAAATACTACATTTTTCAAAAAAAATTCAGCCGTCAAATAGATTTTTATCGATTGCTCGGCATCTAATCATCAGAATAAGATACCAAGTATCCCAGTTTTTAATTAAAACCCTAAGCTATCCAATAGTGTATTGCATCGCAATTGATCTAGTAGGTTTTACTTGATGCGCGAACAAACTTACATAAGTACAGACCTTTAGTAGCGATCCGACATGGCCATAATAGGTTAGAAGACGAAGGCGGAAGCGAAGAGTAGCGAAGCACGGCGAGCTCCCGCCTTCATCTTCTAACCAATCACGGCCACGTCGGGTCACCACTGAAGGCTGTTGATAGAAATATAAATTTCGAAATAGAATCGAATATTTCAGAAATACGCAATGACGTCTGCCCTCACTTTAGTTAGTGCATCACGAACCACCATCTGAATGCTCCAAGTCAACTTCAACTGCCCGTGGTGCAGACAGGCTGTTGTTTATCAGTTTATTTGACAGTGCATTTGATTATCGCCATTTTTGCGCTGTTGGTGCTATTAGCAGTACTTTGGCAGTAGTGAGCACGGAATTAACGTATATTTGTACTATTGGTCGCTCGGTGTGGCACTTTGAATCGGCACAAACGAAAATACTGCAGAGCCTATCCATAGAGATCAGTGATCCTGCCTAATAACCGTGGCTCTGACGACTGACAGATGGCGGTATAACCATCACAACAATTGCGTATCCCAAAGGCTGGTGACGGGCAGCAGTGTCACCGGTGCAACAACTATGACCAGCGTATGCTATGGGCACAACCTCCATGAACGAAACACCACAAAAATGGCCCCTAGTTCCCGGCCGCCCTGCTATTCCTAATCAAGGTGGCGGTCATGCTAACAGCAGGGCAGGGGTGTGAACAATCCCCGGACTACGGTAGGCCACCACCCACAACTGACTTTGGCAATGTATAACGGACGAACGTTCAGGCTTGTTCGAGACTGAACTAGCAAGGTTAAGGTGGCACATTCTGGGGTTATCTGAAGTCCGAAGAGAGGGTGAGGACACTATAACTCTAGAATCAGGTCACCTTATGTATTATCGGGAGAGTGACCAACAATCCCAAGGCGGTGTAGGATTCCTAGTAGCTACATAAAGTCCTCACTCACACCGTTGTTGAGAAATCCAGTGTATTGACCTGACCGAGAGGTATAGCCTCAAGGTCGTACAGGTTTACGCACCAACGTCGAGACACTTGGATGACGAAGTAGAAGAAATGTACTCTTCAGCTCTTCACAATACTCGTACTAAGAACACAAACTACAACGTTGTCATGGGGGACTTCAACGCTTAAGTGGAATTACATAACAGCAGCGTATCGAAAGTTAGTTTGCACGGTTATGGAAGCAGGAACAAAAGGGGGCATATGCTCGTCCACTTTTTAAAAAGGAGGGGCTCTTGTTAATAAATTCGTTCTATAAGAAGCAGCCTCAAAGGAAGTGGTCGTGGCAGAGCCCCGATACCGTGACACAAAATGAGATAGACTGCATCATGACGGATAAAAGGCCATATTCAGAAATGTGTTTGTGGTCAACAGGTTTAATACCGGTAGGTAGTGACCACCGACTACTACGAGGCTCTCTGAGTATCAACTTAAGATCCCCTCTGATAAAGTCTGCGCTCCGACCCTAACCAGCTCCAAACTGTTGTGGGATCAGATCAGTTCCAACTTCACCTGGAAATCCGATTCACTGCTCTAGAAACCACGATTGACGTTGACAAGGCCCTACAATAAGTGGTGAGAATCCTAAGGGAAAAGTATCTAAGTTTTGTCAGCGTACGAAACTGGTACGAAATCCAAACTCTCGGTGGAATCTCTTCGTCATGCAAGAGAGATAGAATGATGTGCAGGCCACCTCGTCAGAGAAGCGGGCCCTCACTCGAAATATTAGCAAGCTGGTGTGAAAGGACCTCCGACGCTATAAGAGGTACCTACCTATACACCGCAAAGAAAATGCTATAGAGATAAATCGGGGAACCAAAGTCTTCGCTCAGCAATTGAAGAGGCGCCATCTGACGAAGCTAAAAACATCTTCTGGCGACACCGTAACCTAAAGGCCAGATATTCTCGCCGAGATAGAGGATTTCTATGGCCGACTGTACTAAGCAAGCTGGAGAGTGACAATGGGCTAGTCACATCTCTCGCAGAACAGACAACCGTTGGGGAAAACGAGTTTTAGAGTGGAGACCACGCTTAGGCAAACGTAGTGCGGGACGTCCGCCAGCGCCGGCCAGGTGGAGAGACGACTTGCGAAAGACTGCAGGGATGAGAAGAGCCGTAGATCGGGCTTAGTGGCGTTCATTGGGAGAGGCCTCCGTCCAGCAGTGTACTAGTATTATAGGCTGATGATGACGATGATGTTTGTTTCTCTGCCACGAGTGTCACGCAGCAACTTAACGACGAATTGACGTGTTTTTTTATGCATAGGTATACTTCAAGTGTGAAGAAATCTTCAGAAGATAGAGCGCTCGTTTGCTAACGCCATCTAGTTAATTAGGCTGAACTAAAAACTTTGGACTCATTGTTGAACCATTTACTCTAATTTACTTATTTTGACGCGCCCCGCCCCGGCCGCTTTCATTGTTGAAAATAGGAGTAGGAACGAAAATGAAAGATTCATGGAACTGCTAACAAGCCCTTTGTACTTGTTTCCCGACTGCAGAGGGTTACGTTTTTGGGCTGTATGTATGTATCTACAGTCTAAACTGCTTGATGGATTTTGATAAATGAGTTATCTTAGGATTCGTCCCGAGAGTGAAAGGATATTTAAGTACATGATCATCAAAGAAAGTGTCAAGAAAACTATTATGGTGGCTTACAGCTGTCATATTGCATTTATGACGGAACAAAAAATGACCAAAACCTACGAGAGGTATCAAAACAAAGGTACATGTTTGAAAATATCTAGTTGGTTTTTCAAGTACAACTCTTCTTATCTTTAACGCTTATCACAGTTGCAAAAGATATACCTGTTAAAACACTCGCTATAATATTAGGCAGCTATTATTTTGTTCTGTTATATTAGCATCATATGATATAATACTGGTATATTTAGGCAAGGCCGGAATTCACTTCGGGGGCGGGTTTGAGTATGGGAGCAAACGGGGGGGGGGGGGGGGGGGTGTTATATGTTGTAAGTACCCCTGTGAGAGTTTATAGGTACCCAAGTTTGCAACTCTGAAAATCCATGGTGCTCGAAATAGCGTGTGTGCACCTGTTTCAGTTTTTTCGAAAAATCTACTTTATGGGAGCGTTTTTCCGGTACCTTTACTTTCCTAATTTCCCCAAAATCCGATGTTTTACTATTTTCAGTGTTGCAAACTGGGATATAAACTACTCTCGCTCATGGGTCTTAATAATATTAAAAAATATAGATACAATGCGATGTTTGATAGTTTGTAACTGACTGGTGTAATTAATATAGACAGTAGCTTTCATTGTAGACATTACTTGGTAAATACTTTCTTTTACTTTCTCTCTTTATAAAAATCAGCAAAATCTGCCAAAACATTCCGTGTCGCTTCCAATTTTACCTAGGTCACAGAATAAATAATAGTACAAGCCTAGGTATAGTAAAAATCGAGCTCCACTTTTTCGGTGTATAAAATTGTGGGTGGTTTTCTTAGGCATTTC
This sequence comes from Alsophila aescularia, assembly GCA_946251855.1. NCBI lineage: Eukaryota > Metazoa > Arthropoda > Insecta > Lepidoptera > Geometridae > Alsophila > Alsophila aescularia. Next base: position 41,743,972 of record OX276385.1, read on the forward strand.
GGGGGGGGGGGGGGGGGATGAACCCTCAAAAACCCCCCCTTTGCCTACGGCCTTGTATTTAGGTGACTTAGGTAGTTCTTACATTAGAGGTACTTATCTAAAATGAAACTAGAAAATACTCATTTTCCGAATTCCATAATTTATTTTTCAAGTTAAATGATTGTCCATCTGAGGGTTAAGTTTACAAAGGGTAACTTGGGAAACCTACCAGCTGCACCACCCTGGTCCGGGATTGAGGAACAAAGACATGCCATTCATTGTTTTTGATACTTTCGTAGGTAAGTACTTATCTACCCGTACAAGAACCCAGTAGGAACCAGAAGAAACTTCTTAAAGCAATGTTTTTTTATTGGTAACTCGGAGATACAACCAACATTATTTATAAACATTATAAACAAAACTCGTTCGCAAGAAAACAGGCAAGAAAGTAAATACAAAGTTCCTTAATAGCCTAGGAACCCATTATATTTGTTAAAATATTGTATAGGGACAAAAAGATATTAAATTGAATCACATTTGGCTTATTCATGACCGAAAAGATTTTTTTGAGCCGGTACTACTAGCACATTCCAAAATAGATAAGTACCTACGTACTGAGCCTTACATTTTTTACAATAACATGTAGACATATTTGAAGGCTCCCATGTTTATTTACTTCACAAAGGCACTATAAAAAGTTAAATGACTCTGAATACAGTATAGACAGTATAGACTCTGTACACAACCACTCGAGAAGAACCGACAAGAAACTCGACAGCAGTTTTTTTATATCTATTTACAAGTAAAACAATAATGAATGTAATTACGGGTTATAGACAGTATAGACTCTGTACACAACCACTCGAGAAGAACCGACAAGAAACTCGACAGCAGTTTTTTTTATATCTATTTACAAGTAAAACAATAATGAATGTAATTACGGCAACCCGTAATTAAATTCATTATTGTTTAAATTTTTGTCAACAACAATTTAAGCTAAAATAAACCTTAAAATAAAAATGTTAAAGAATAAAATATTTAACTAAAGTCTATGTATTTTATAGTAAATAGGCAAAATAATAGCACTTTTACAAGTCAAAATTAACATCTCATGAACAAGGAGATAAACATAAAATATTATAAATTTAAAATATTATTAATTTTATTAAAATATTATTAATTTTATTAAAATATTATTAATATAATATTATTAATTTTATTAAAATATTATTAATATAATATTATTAATTTTATTAAAATATTATTAATTTTATTAACATATTATTAATTTTATTAAAAAAAGAGTTTCACAAAGGGCCATGGAGCGAGCCATGCTCGGCATCAAATTACAGGACCGCATTCCTAATGTCGAAATACGACGTCGAACGAAAGTTCGAGTCATTAGCAGGGCGGTCGCACTCCGCAACAAGTACAAATAAATTCAAGGACCCAATATTCGGGTCCGTTCAGTCGAGTGTCAAGCGTGCGCTCGATGAGTCGCGCGCCTTGTATAGTGATAGAAATTACGAATTGTCATTCTTTACGCTTCCAAAGGATATTGAAAGGTAATAAATTGTAATACCTATAATAGGTCCTAGTTATGTAGTTAGATATTGATATTTTTTTATTACGTAGGTTCCTATAGTTTTATGTTATTTCATTTGTGTTCTATACCGAAGCTACGCATATTTAAGGTTTTTCCACGCAGAAATAAAGTCGTTTAATAAATCGATCAACGTAATTTTATAATTGATTATAGTAGGTATTGTTGATCGGAAAATGAATTACTGTGCTGACTTAGTAAGTAGCCTACAACTAATTAGGAATTTATATAATATATGTCTCGTATAATACCTACCTACTTTTAATACCTTTTATTACGTAGGAAGCAATTTATTTTTCACTCATTAAAAAGCATGGAATTCAGACAGGCACCTTTATTCATAATCAACCGACACGTAGGTAGGTATCTCACTAAACTTATCGGCGTTCTGAAAACGGGATAGGTAGGTAGTAAAAATGAGGTAGTCGGTCTATTCTGATAAGAATGTCATTGTATGTAATAGGACTATTTTAATTTATAATTATAAGTAATAACATAATACATTATTACTTATTTCTTCTGTTACAATATCTAAGTCATAACATATCACAGAATAATTAGTAGTACAAGTATCTAGTCATATCTCAATACAACCCTACCGAGCGAAAAAGGGACAGAGCGATTCTGAAACGGTTAGAGCAATGGAAGGTCTCGCGCGTTGTGATACGGTGCATTCTAGCCTGCACGCGGTGGGCGAGCGCCTTCTAGGTAAATTGCACTTTATAGCGTTGTAGCGAGAGTCGCTATTTATTTAAATGACTTTACTCAGTTAGCTTTCTGTACTTGTACTATTATTTATTCTGTGACATTAGGAAGAGTATCATGGAACTAAAATGGAATTGGGCGGGACACATGGCTAGGCGAGGTGATGGCAGGTGGAGCAAGTCTTTGACCGAGTGGCAACCAAGAACTGGCAAGAGGAAGGTTGGACGTCCAGCGGCGCGATGGGTTGATGATCTCGTCAGGGTGGAGGGAAAGACATGGATGAGGTTATCATCCGATCTAAAGGCGTAGCAACAGCGAAAGGAGGCCTATGCCCAGCAGTGGGTAGTGTAGTGGCTGTAAATGATGATTATAAATAGTTCAAATCAATAAAATTTAGATAAACTAAGTATGCTTTGAGTTTGAAAAGGAAATTTCCCTTTCATGTGCCAACAGAGTTAAATCTCACACTGGAAAAGGAAATACCCTATCTAGTTATATGTATAAACTAATAAGATTATCTGCCGCATTCATAATCGTCTTAACGCTAATCAAGCATTAAGTCGCTTGTTTTGCTATTCAATAGCGCTAATTGACGATTAGGAGTGCGGCAGTAAGTACCTATAGACGTCAAAGATAATTAGCATTAGCATCTGTCAAAATATATACAAAAATAAAAATTTGATGATAGTTAAAAGTTAATTGACGTGTACAGGTACGGCAGTAAAACGTCAAATTCATTTGCTCAAAACTCAAATTAATTACATCCACTTTGAAAAACACAAAACAAAGAAAGAAATATGATTAATTCTCATACATAATTAATATTACCAATCATTGAATTTTGACAAGGAAATTATGTTTTCATCTGCTAATTCAGCCAGAGATGAATCTGGTACGTTAAGCGCCATTTTCAGAAATTTTTCATTATTTTACAGTAATCACCATTGACATACTCATTAAATATATTTAGTCTAATAAGGTATTACAAGAAATAGCACCAAGCGAAATTGATCCTACAAATAACATTAATTAATCTATAAGTATTTAGATTGATCCTACAAATAACATTAATTAATCTATAAGTATTTAACATAACTATGAAAAATATATATGTGCAATCATTAAAAATTAAATGATAAATAGTTATTCTATTTTTTTTCTTATTTCAACGTCGGAAATGCCAGCAATTTCACCAATGTCAAGGTTTTAGATTTAGCAAGTCGTATTGTCACATCTCAGTCAAAATTTCAAAGTCACGAATCAATAAATGGTGAACGTTTTATTGAAACTCCCAGGAGTTTGGAAGAAATCACAAAGGGAGTTTATTGAAAGTATTCAGGTTGTCATGTTGTTAATTTTTATTTTTTCTTCATATTAGTGTTTTTTCGAGTGTTAATGAGTAATATTGGTATAATATTAATCATTAGGTGTTTGTTAACGTGCACGAGTGTGGGCAAAGGATAAAAAAACAAAAACGTGTCAATTTGTGATGTTTTAAACTCTCCAGGAAGTTTCAGTAAAACGTACACCATTTTACTGATTCGTGACTTTGACAATTATTGACTGTGACTTGACAATACTTACAATAAACTAAACTTGACATTGGCGAAATTGCTAGTAGGCCAGTGCCTCCGCAGAAGCCATTAAAATAAAAAAAGAAGAAGAAATCACGAAGAACCACGTTTTTTTTTTGTCTATACTCGTACACGTTAACAAACATGTAATGGTTAATATTACACATTAACACTCGAAAAAACACAAATTTGTCAGCTGGAATCGTAACGAATTCACAAGATATTAGATATTATACTGGTAACTAATAATATTATACTAATCGACCGGCGGTTTTTTTTAAAGATGACTCCAGTCGCACGAATTTGGAGGTAGGGGGGGGGGAGAGATGGGGAGATATTTGACTCCTTTTTCTAAACGTGCCACTTCAAGCCAGGGAGAGTGTGCTGTTTTCCGTTGTTTTCCCCAGATGTTATGTAATGCCCCAAAAAATAGGTTAGCTTAGAACAGTGAACTAGGAATTTCCTCGGGGGGGGGGGGGGGGGGGAGTGGTACCAGGGCGTAGCCCTGCTTCACCCCCTCCCACCACATATTCCTGCGGCTGGATTCTGAAGCAACCCCCTTTTTTATTCTTTGGGCTCTGCTAGATTGCTATGCCTGTCACCGGGATGTTGCAACCTTAACAACCCATTTTATGGCACGATTATGGTTAAAGTTGAAACATTAATTCAAAAAAGATTCGTAATGTAAAAAAAAAGGAAAGAACATGTCAATTAACTTTGATGTGACCGAAATACCTAGTAGATAAAATAGCTAACTTACGAATTAAGACGTACTTTCATAACAATGTGCTCCCCCCATCCCATCGCCTCTCGGATCTGTCATTTCGGAGAAATAATATTGCTTTTTTTATCAGGTCTTACAACAATAACACAGTAGGTAGTAATCGCAGCGAAACTGTGGTTGTGAAGTTAGGCTCTGTGAACGATTGCGCAGGTACAGCTGTGAGGATAAAACACCATGAGATAGATGATGCGAAAAACGTAAGCGAGTGAGCGAGGCAGTTATACAATGCTGCCTTCACTTTCAACATTGGGATTGCGCCTGAAAAATAGCAGTTTGCGCAGTGACTAGCAGACAACTTCCGAGACACCGCCGCTGCGACTCTGTAGTTTATTCGCAGCCTCGAATAATTACATTACTGATATGATACTAGTATAAAAGATCATGAATGTTCGACCGAGGTCAAAGTCGAAAGTATTTTATTGTAAAAAGATAAAATTTCATAATAGCGCTTTTACAAGTCAAATCTCAACATCTCATGAACATGGAGAAAAAATAATACAATCAATAAATCATAAATAATTCAAATCAATAAAATTATGTAAACTAAGTATGCTTTGAGTTTGCAAAGGAAATTTCTTTACACGAATCATGAGTATAATCTCGGACAGGAACAGTAAATACTCTACTGGCTCTACCGATGCTTCGGAAGTACGCTCGCCCGTTAGCGTTGAGAATAGAGCATCTAGAAACTCTACGGGGAAGTAATGAATATTGATGCTAGTATATTGTACCTTAAAGGTACTTTTGGTCCCGGAATAACATATAGGTTACTTTTAACCCCGTAAATTACATCGCAGGCAAAGCAGCGGGCACATCTAGTTTTATATACACACATTCCAATTGAACTACACCCAGTTGTAATATAATTATGGCTGTTTCTCAAGCCAATCATTAAATGAGACAAAATTACATTAAATTTCATATTTCTAACAATTAGGTAAAATATGCATTGATATTATTTTAGTAACAATTACGTAAACTATTCATATTTATTACTTACCTATCTTTAAAATAATTACTAAACAATTCTCATCAATTCATCCATAATTAAAAACGCTTATATTCAACGTTAAAATATTATAAAATGTACCTAAAAATATATTTAAATATATTTATTTAAATAATAATAGAATAAAAATTTCTTATTCTAAGTATTTGTAAAATAATCTTGTAAAGATGTTTTATAAGTCTTACAATTTGGTAACTTACTTTACATATATTTTTTATATAATTAAAATTCTGCCGCACTTACATACTATAATGTCAATTAACGCTAATCAATAATTAAACCGATTTAATGCATGATTAGAGTTGATAATGGTCTTTGCGGTTAAAATTACAATACAACTAATTGTCACAAATAGCAACTAGTTTTGTCGTAAACAAAACATTCGACAATAGTAGGAACGAAATTTAATATTGTACACGTATTGTAAACATTGTAACGAACGATCTTTTGTCTGTGTATTTTTCATTACAGACCAGACTACTGAAAATCGGTACAAAGTTCAATAAAATAATTAGTTGGGATAAAATGAAGACCATAAGGTAACCCTTAAAAAGAAAAGTTACATAAGTGGCAACATTCTCGCTACAATGCTCACGAATAAATGGAAAGAAAACAATTAAGCGTATTGGGTGCAAATAGACCGTTGTCAGGTTTCGTAACGTTTACAAGAACGATGCGAAGCGTCACATTCGTAATTCGAATATAGTCATTCTACGCCAGTAAGTAGAGACATAAAAAGGCGTTTGCCTTGCAAAAGGTGGTGTAGTTATGATTTTCACATTGCTGTTTAGGTCTAGACTCCGATGAAAAATCCAAGTTTTCGACCTAGGGGTTCGCAAGCCGCCATCTTGGATTAAAGTTGTGAAAAATTGGTTTAGTCAAAATAATTCACCAACGGTTCATTTTAAGTCAAAAATGTCAAAGTTAAAGAGTAAAAATTATTTACATTTTTGTATAACACTTTTTTTCCGAGTCCGGTAACTAAGATTTTACCAAAAAAACTAGGTATTTTCCTCACATTATTTCTGGCAGTTCATTGCAATTATATACACATTTCCACAGCACCATGAGTTAGAGAAAGACGAGCGTTTTTTTTCTTCTTTCAAATTCAGTGTTTTTTGTAGCATCAACACTAGGAGTAATTTCGAAGAAAATACTTAGTATAGTGGATTTTTATTAAAATGTTTTCTCCGCTGTAACTAATTCGTTATGGGACTTACAAAAATACTTAGTATGGTGGCTTTTTGTTAAAATGTTTTCGCCGCTGTAACTAATTCGTTATGGGACTTACAAAAATACTTAGTATGGTGGGTTTTTGTTAAAATGTTTTCACCGCTGTAACTAATTCGTTATGGGACTTACAAAAATACTTAGTATAGTGGGTTTTTGTTAAAATGTTTTCACCGCTGTAACTAATTCGTTATGGGACTTACAAAAATACTTAGTATAGTGGGTTTTTGTTAAAATGTTTTCGCCGCTGTAACTAATTCGTTATGGGACTTACAAAAATACTTAGTATAGTGGGTTTTTGTTAAAATGTTTTCGCCGCTGTAACTAATTCGTTATGGGACTTACAAAAATACTTAGTATAGTGGGTTTTTGTTAAAATGTTTTCGCCGCTGTAACTAATTCGTTATGGGACTTACAAAAATACTTAGTATAGTGGGTTTTTGTTAAAATGTTTTCACCGCTGTAACTAATTCGTTATGGGACTTACAAAAATACTTAGTATAGTGGGTTTTTGTTAAAATGTTTTCACCGCTGTAACTAATTCGTTATGGGACTTACAAAAATACTTAGTATAGTGGGTTTTTGTTAAAATGTTTTCACCGCTGTAACTAATTCGTTATGGGACTTACAAAAATACTTAGCATAGTGGGTTTTTGTTAAAATGTTTTCACCGCTGTAACTAATTCGTTATGGGACTTAGAAAAATACTTAGTATAGTGGGTTTTTGTTAAAATGTTTTCGCCGCTGTAACTAATTCGTTATGGGACTTACAAAAATACTTAGTATAGTGGGTTTTTGTTAAAATGTTTTCACCGCTGTAACTAATTCGTTATGGGACTTACAAAAATACTTAGTATAGTGGGTTTCTGTTAAAATGTTTTCGCCGCTGTAACTAATTCGTTATGGGACTTACAAAAATACTTAGTATAGTGGGTTTTTGTTAAAATGTTTTCACCGCTGTAACTAATTCGTTATGGGACTTACAAAAATACTTAGTATAGTGGGTTTTTGTTAAAATGTTTTCACCGCTGTAACTAATTCGTTATGGGACTTACAAAAATACTTAGTATAGTGGGTTTTTGTTAAAATGTTTTCGCCGCTGTAACTAATTCGTTATGGGACTTACAAAAATACTTAGTATAGTGGGTTTTTGTTAAAATGTTTTCGCCGCTGTAACTAATTCGTTATGGGACTTACAAAAATACTTAGTATAGTGGGTTTTTGTTAAAATGTTTTCGCCGCTGTAACTAATTCGTTATGGGACTTACAAAAAAAGTGTTGGTACAAAAATGTAAATAATGTTACCCTCTTTAACTTTGCCTTTGTCATTTTTGACGTAAGAGCCGTTGGTGAATCGTTTTGATTACCAATTTTTCACACCTTTAATCCAAGACGGCGGCTTGCACTCCCCTCTCCAAGGTCGAAAACTTTTCACCAGAATCTAGACCTAAACCACATAATGTGAAAATCATTACTACACCACCTTTTGCAGAGCAAATTTCTCTTCCTACTGGCCTATTCGTCTTCAATCTTGATGCTGGTTGAATAGTGTGATAAAGACAATATTGACCTCTCACATGTCGCGGAGCACACTTTATTCATACAACATTAGATAACGTTGTTTACGACATGCGAGGGATTTATTTAGTCATTATATCCATAAAGCTAGAATCACAAATCAATTTCATTTTTCCTACCATCATACACATATTGTGTAGTGTCTACCAGGGTTCCGTGTTGTAACCCTATGTTATCTACATCTTCCATCCATTTCGCTGTGTGTTATATTTTGTTAAATTATACGACCACCTGGACATGTGGATGATGCGGAAACAGATAAATAAACATTTATATCCATTCATTATTTCTGGCAAGTATAAACAATATAAAAATTAAAAAGTACTACGTAATGCACTTTGGAATCTTCGCATTTCCGAAGAAAAAATATTGCGCTTTACTTTTTAGACCTTATTGACTTGCAACATGGCACAATATTTGGATAATAGTTAGAAGACCAAAGCGTAGCCAAAGAGCATAGTAAGTTTCGTAGTACATTAAGTATTATCAACTTGGTGATATTATTAAGGACGGATATTGATCGTCATCATTCAGGCTTTGTCTATTCACTGCTGGACATACGCCTAAGCTTTTTTCTTCCGGTTTCTTATTTCCATGTCTTTCTTCTTCAAATCTTCTTCCAGCTTCTCCCAGATGTTCAGAGGGCGAGTCGTAGTTTTCTCTTTACTATTTTCCTTGTATTTTTTATGAAGTTCATCGGCGTAGCTGGAAGGTTGGTACGAAGCTTCGGACGGCTTTAAGATCTTTTTGTCCGCGACTTCGCTGGGAGATTTGCAAGTAACAGGGTCTTTCCTCTTGTAACATACCGCGCCTAAGTACAGGGCAGGGCTTTTTGGCTTTTCCTTTTTTACATAAGGTTTATTATCGAGCCAGTTATTGACTTTTGCTATAGATTCTTCTACGTCTGGATCTGGCTTTACCTCTTGAGATGGAATACTAAAGTAGTCCCCTATTCTATTGTCAGCCATATCTGGAGTCAACGAAGTTCCTTTAATTTCGTCGAATTCTTCATTTTTATTGCGTAGTAAAGTTGAGACAATATTTGTTTCATCATTCTTAGTACTAGAGTTATCGAAATGCCGCGGTTGTTTGAGTGGCAAGTCAGTTTTGTTGACTTCGTCTACACTAGGTAGTGAAGTCATTTGTTCAAAAGAACAGTCATATGTGTTTGTGTCTTCGGTATCTGTGTTAAACTCAGACGCCTTGCAGTTTTCAAAAAAATCGGGTGTGAAAAGTTTGATAGGCTTGGCTGCTTTAGGCTCTGGTTTTGCGTAGAGCTTTAAAAGGTTAACAATAGCAAAATTAGCTTGTCTTTTCTCTTCGAAAGTGTTAGATTTTGTTGTGATTTTGTTTTTGAGCATTGTAGCCATTTGTTTATTAATTTCTTTAGGATTCTCTTCGTTTTTTGCCTTGACAGCATCTGTTTCTGTCTCTACGATTGCACTCGCTTTTTCCAATACATTGATATTGGAGTCATTTTTTGTCTTGACAGCATCTGTTTCTGTCTCTACGATTGCACTCGCTTTTTCCAATACATTGATATTGGAGTCAATAGGTTTGTCAATTTTGTTTCTTACAGTTTTTACTTTATCTGTAATTGTGCAATTTTGACTAGATATCGTTTTTGGAATGAATTCATTTACGTTAGGATTGAGTTTACTTATAACGATCACATTTCCTTTGTTCATTGCCGCTGTGCTTGTTGGACCCTCTTCATCTGATGATTTTTCATATTCATGGATCTAAAAAACAAGGTCATTTTAAATTGATAAGGAGATGAAACTTAAACCAAAATAAATTGTATCGTACGACAAATTTTTTTATTCGTTGTCTTGTGAGCCGAATGAATATTTTGTACTCAAAACAGAATCCGCGGAACAATACCGTGTTTTATCGATATTGTTTGCAATCCCTACTTTTTTAGCCGACTACGGCGAAGTAAAAAGGACGATATGATTCTGCCCGGTATGTAATTATGTATGTATGTATGTGGGTACGTATGTATGGCATCTGTTCCCTCATAACTTCTACTAATCATAATTTGACAAATGAGGTATCGTTGGAAGCGTCTTCATCGTCCGCTGGTTATAAGCTATGTGACGTCACATTGAATTGAATATGGCGCCCTCTAGAGGACATAAAGTCATGACCTAAAAACAAGTTTGTGTTGCCGTGTTTGGTATCAAATGAAAGGGCTTAATCAGCACATATTTCAAAAATATATATTTTGTCAGTTATGACCCTTATAGAATCACTCATGTCGTGTGTCTGTCCGTCTGTCAAATCCAATTTGCTACGAATCTATGGTACCGATTAAGTTGAAATTTGGTACACATATGAATTTCTGAAACCCAAACACGGGCGTGCAACGAAAATAAATAAATATGAGGGTCACATATCGGAGGCAAAAAAGAAAATAAAAAATAATAATTGCGTACTGTACCTGTACCTTGTTACACATCAAAAGAAAGGGATGTTGTGAGTGAGGGTCTCAGTATTATAGTTTATTTCTTTATTTTTTATTTTTATTTTAATATATTTTAAAATTGTTTACAGTACCTGGCATTGCCCTACAGCTGCATTGTATACATGTTCTTTTAAAATTGTTTACAGTACCTGGCATTGCCCTACAGCTGCATTGTATACATGTTCTTTTAAAATTGTATACAGTACCTGGCATTGCCCTACAGCTGCATTGTATACATGTTCTTTTAAAATTATTTACAGTACCTGGCATTGCCCTACAGCTGCATTGTATACATGTTCTTTTAAAATTGTTTACAGTACCTGGCATTGCCCTACAGCTGCATTGTATACATATCGCCATTATTATTTTTAATTATATTCTTGTTGAAACCAAGTGATCACAATGTTCCTAGGGGCAGTTAATTTATTTCGTAAGACAATTTTAACCACTTTCTGACCCCCAACAATTTCTTACACAAAATGTTTATGTTTATAGGTTTTATACTCACGTACCATTTCGTCTACAGTATTATTCTATTTAACGCAAGGAGGTTGAATTACGGTTACTATTTCGTGTATTATTAGCATAGAGCATTTCCTACGTCAATGATTGTTATATGTTCTGTGATTTCGTTTCCATGGAAACTTCCATATACAAAGCCCCGTATCTCCTTCTTAGTTTGTGATCTTACGTAGTATTTATATACTCTTTGGTTTGTGATTCAAAGTAATCCAGCTTTTTTTGCATAATTTAATACCCTGAGGTATTTCATTATTGCAATTTTCAAAGGGAACTCTAATTTTATGAAAAATAAAATCCTGCTAGTGTTACTCGCTGATCATTTAGCTTTCTTTATGTGAAAGAATTTTTAAAATCGGGTCTGTATTTTTTGAGTTTATCCATTACAAACAATCAAATCTTTCCTCTTTATAATATTAGTGTAATAATTTCTAGATATCCTTATTGTTACGTTCAATAGCTATCTAGAACAGTAACTCAAAACATTCTAATCGTAACCATTCAGCAATTAGACCCTAAAACCTACGGTGACGTCTTATGCCTATAGTAACTGTCGGTACGCTGCTAAAACCTGCGGTGACGCCTTATGCCTATAGTAACTGTCGGTACGCTGCTAAAACCTGCGGTGACGCCTTATGCCTATAGTAACTGTCGGTTACGCTGCTAAAACCTGCGGTGACGCCTTATGCCTATAGTAACTGTCGGTACGCTGCTAAAACCGGCGGTGACGCCTTATGCCTATAGTAACTGTCGGTACGCTGCTAAAACCTGCGGTGACGCCTTATGCCTATAGTAACTGTCGGTACGCTGCTAAAACCTGCGGTGACGCCTTATGCCTATAGTAACTGTCGGTACGCTGCTAAAACCTGCGGTGACGCCTTATGCCTATAGTAACTGTCGGTACGCTGCTAAAACCTGCGGTGACGCCTTATGCCTATAGTAACTGTCGGTACGCTGCTAAAACCTGCGGTGACGCCTTATGCCTATAGTAACTGTCGGTACGCTGCTAAAACCTGCGGTGACGCCTTATGCCTATAGTAACTGTCGGTACGCTGCTAAAACCTGCGGTGACGCCTTATGCCTATAGTAACTGTCGGTACGCTGCTAAAACCTACGGTGACGCCTTATGCCTATAGTAACTGTCGGTACGCTGCTAAAACCTACGGTGACGTCTTATGCCTATAGTAACTGTCGGTACGCTGCTAAAACCTGCGGTGACGCCTTATGCCTATAGTAACTGTCGGTACGCTGCTAAAACCTGCGGTGACGCCTTATGCCTATAGTAACTGTCGGTACGCTGCTAAAACCCGTGACCTCTTGAATTTGGCACGCTAATTTGGATGGCTTTTTTGGCCTCGCTAGGGTTAATATAAATCGGTAACACGTGTATTACTCAAAATGTGAATCATGGTTAGCTAATAGTGGATGAGCAACCGGAACGTCTAGTTTGCGTCTGATCCACTGCCTCATGAGAATAACTCATCCACGTCCATCCATTCAACAATATCAAGATTGTTGCTCCACATGTGGCATATACGAGGGGAGTTCAATGTATTCTCGGTATAGGCATGAAATAATAAGCAGAAAATTCTTTCAAGCTTTAGATTCTTCATTTTGGAATATAATGCTGCATTTCATTTCTCAATTGACGGGATCAGAACCTGGCGAGCTACTCCTCATGCCTCCGACTGTTTCTTTTTGTGGTCTTTTAAAGACCTTCATTTAGATACCTCACTCGATAGGTTTTGGTAACTTTTTGTTCCGTCGGAAATACAATATGGCAGCTGTAAGCCGCGTATTAGTTTTCATGACACTTCATATATCCAAGACAAAACCAAGTTCCTCACTTATCAACATCCATCAAGTCAAGGCTATAGGATACGCCAAAGGAACATACAAACATACGTACAGCACAAAAACGTAACCCTCCGCAGTCGGGTTAAAGTGAGGTTATGCGATCCGATTCTTGAAATGCTTCAGGAGCGAGAAACACGAGCGAAGATTCGCACCGCAATGGGCATCGTGGAAGAAAAAGCCTTTCCGGCAGGATTTTACAAACGTCACTTTTCAATTGATTTCTGATTCAATTGTAAGTAAGTTGTAAGAATGTAAGTAAGAATGTAAGTTAAATTTACGTCATATGTGGTGGGTTAAGTTCGGTACTATACGTAAGCTCGATAAGTTATTGGGGCCGAGGTTTGAACCGGGGTGCCATTGGATTGTGTGCGCACGTGTTACCACTCGGCCATGACGGCAGGGGTTCTTACCTAGAAGGGGCGCGCGGGCGTGAGAGAAACAAACGGGTAGGTTGAACGTGTGGTAAGTTGGCTCGTATCTACACTAAAATTATAAAGAGAAAACATTTGTTTTTTGGTATGGTTGTTATGGATAAAGTCCAAAAATAATGAACCAATGAATAATAAAATAATGAATGATTTTAAAAATTCTTTCATCTATAGAAAGCTACATTATTAGCGAATAATATGAGCTGAATATTACTTTTTACAAAATTTGGCGCGCATTGATGATACATAAAATAATGTACTACATGTTTATGGTCCGCGAGTCTATTGCTGTGGTTTAAATTGCACCAATATGCGCGCACTAAGTCGGATTAAAATGCGCATTTATTCTCCTCGTCGGACACATGACGTCAGGAGTGGCGTCATGTGTTTTGGTGTGCACACAACGCTCACAAAAAAGAGGTAGAGCAGCGTATGCGGTAACGTCAAATTCAATTGACATATGTCATTCTATGATGATATGTTGTTGGAATTCCCGCCAGACTGCCAGTACATATAATAATGATTATATTATTTTAGCAGAAGCAAACGAATTCAACAGAACTAAGAGATAAATGAGAAAACTAAAAACAAAACAAAACAACAGTAGGTAGATTCACAGAACAGCTGACTCAAATGACATAAGCGTGCAATCGTCGGTTTAATTTGTTAGCTGTTAACATATGCTGACCAACAATTTAAACCGACTATTAGCAGTGTTTGCAGTCTCAGCACTGTAAGTGACGTATACGTCTGACTATTATAGTTAAGTCACAATAACCGTTTTTTTTGTTCAAAGTTAATCAAAACACGGCTAGACTCGTGTACAAATAAAGAGAAGCCCTTAGCTACGCGTGCGAAACCGAGGCGAGTCGCTAGTCTAGAATAATATAATGTGAATGAGGTCTCTTACCATGCGTAGCATTTTAGTGATGCCAGGGAGGTCGGGTCCAGTTTCCTCTTTACCATTAATTTGCTGTCTAGATGCTGCTCGCCCAAACAGCAGCTCAATCTCATCATCTAAAAAATGAAAACCAATGTTGAGTAATAATACGATATTTAGCGTCGACAGCGATGGGACTTCTTTTATATAAATTCTTAGACGAATCGTTCAAAATTGTTTAAATAAAAGTCTATAGATAAAAAAACAACCATCTGAATTTGTTCAGAAATCTTAGAGATAAACACAAAATAAAGGCAGTATAAACACAAAATAAAGGCAATATAAACACAAAATAAAGGCAATATAAACACAAAATCGAATGGATTTACTCAACAAAACTTTTTATGCTCGAAAAACTGCTTAACCAATTTTGATACAATTTATATGGGACCACCTGGAGAGGGCATATAGATTTTCAAACAAAAAAATATTTTTTTAAATCGTTCCGCAATTGACAGAGATATCGACCGACATACATAAAAAAAACATACATACAGCCGAACATAAGTATAAACCGTCTCCTTTTCTGAAGGCGATTGAAAATAAACTACTACCACTCTTGGATAGCTTAGGACGTGTGTTCTTTGTTATCTCAATCCTATGAGTAGAAGCTGAATAATCGATTCAATTTGACACCTGAACAAAGTGTTGTGGTATACTGGTACTTTCGGCTTTGGAATAACCATGAGTCAGGGAAGGGAGGGAATAAAACACACGGGATCCTCATATCACAGGAAAATGACCACGCGGGCAAAGGGAGTTGTCATAATCAAAACCTCATAACCAATTTGATGAAATGTATATGGGAGCAACCTGGAGAAATGCCCTTTAAAGTAAAAATAGAATCATCCAATTCGGTTCAGAATCATCATCAGCCGGAACAAGTCCACGTGCTGCTCGCAGAACATCGCCTCCGCCACAAAATGTCAGAACCCGATCGGATGCTGCTTAGATCCAGTGACCGCACAAAGCTTACAAAATGCCAGAACCCGATCGGATGCTGCTTAGATCCAGTGACCGAACAAAGCTTACAAAATGTCAGAACCCGATCGGATGCTGCTTAGATCCAGTGACCGAACAAAGCTTACAAAATGTCAGAACCCGATCGGATGCTGCTTAGATCCAGTGACCGAACAAAGCTTACAAAATGTCAGAACCCGATCGGATGCTGCTTAGATCCAGTGACCGAACAAAGCTTACAAAAAAAACAAAATCGCTCCGCAACTGAAGGATATCGACAGACATACATAAAAAAGGGCATACATACAGTCAAACATATAACCGTCTCCTTTTCTGAAAATTAAAAACCAACCATATTTAAGAAAAACAGATATACCACACCGCCAAATATAAGTGAAGCACCAAAGATATTCCGATCCGCAATTACGCACAAGCCTCACGCACACACATGCGTGCCAGGTACCCCAGTTTTTAAGTCAAACCCTAAGCTATCCAACAGTGAAAACCGCATCGCAACCGGTCCAGTAGTTTTTACGTGATTTGAGGACAAACATACAGACAGACACGAATTTAAAAAATGCTATATTCTTGTTCAGTAGCTTATTTTAAGTACCCTAGAGCTAGACCATTTTTTTTTTATCTTCTTTGTACAGACTTTTTCGTTCTTACTGCTTTATTATAAGTATAGATAGATACTGACAAATATTAATACAAAAAAAGTTTGGAATGCACATTCACACGATCTGGGTTTGTGCTACCATAAATCTGTCATCGTTAATAGTTTTCGTAAGTTAACTACTCAAGTGCTTAAATGGTTTTCAAGTGTTTTGTTCGAAGAAATGCATAAGTGCTGACACTAATTTGTGTAGTGGGCTAATGTTAATGGCAGAGCTTCAGGTTACACAGTTTTATGAAATAACCAAATTCAAAAAATATAGTGGAACTAGCTGTACCCGCGTGGTCATGTTTGTTGGATGTAAGGATCTCTGTTATTCCACCAAATTTCATAAAACTTCTTTCAGACGTCAAATAGTTTTTATCGATTGCTCGGCTTGTTCACATCTGATTGAGATAATAAGTACAGACGTTTTTAAGTCAAATGCTAAGCTATCCAACAGTGAAAACCGCATCGCAACCGGTCCATTAGTTTAAACGTGATGCGCGAACAGACAGATACCATTTAAAAAATATTCATATCCAGTAGCTTACAACATTTTTTTAACTTCATTGTACAGACTTTTCGTTACAAACAGTATTAGGCCCAGTTCTAGCACTTTTCGTTACAAACAGTATTAGGCCCGGTTCTAGCACTTTTCGTTACAAACAGTATTAGGCCCGGTTCTAGCACTTTTCGTTACAAACAGTATTAGGCCCGGTTCTAGAACTGTTCGTTACAAACAGTATTAGGCCCGGTTCTAGCACTTTTCGTTACAAACAGTATTAGGCCCGGTTCTAGCACTATTAGCAATTTTCGATCATTTTTGAACGTCTGTATCTTGTTTTATAATTAAACCAGAACTATGTAATTGGTGTCACATCAAAATTTTACATATTATCTCGTACTTTGTAAACACATAAACATGATTAGTATGAATTCACTCGATAGAAGATAAAATCAAAGGTAACACTACTTTATGCTTAGAACATTGATTGGATAGAGACCCCGTCACTAACTTATATCAAAGATATACCAAGAGAAAGAGCTTATTATGATTGAGAAAATGGCTAGACACTTTTTAATTCAAAGCTTTAGTTTTCCTACAAATAAATAAAAACCTTAAATTTTACTCCCGAGACGTATCATCTTTCCCTCTCTTCTTTATCACGGATGAGAGGGACATAAAATTCACTGACACCCTTAACGCTCTTAACGCTCGTCGCGGCTTGTTGACATCACACTCCCAGACGAAGAACTTCAAACCTTTAGATATAGAACCGAATTCGAATTCGATTCGATATTGTGAACTAAAAATGTACACTGACTAGCACTTACTTGATGTATATATGTATGTACAATTAGACACTTATATGTATGTAAGTTTATAATTACTTATAGCTATATATTTTAACATAGTATTTAAGTAACTATTACTATGTAGTTTATTTTATATTTTATGTATTTCTTATTATTTACATTAAATTTGTATATAAATTTAATATTGCCACACTACCGACCCTTATTAGCAATTAACTTCTTACCATCCTAAGGTTGTCTGGAAGAGATCGCTATGAGCGATAAGACCGCTCATCGTACCTATTGTGTATGTTATTTCTATTTTGTAATTTGTTTAACTGTGTGTCAATAAAGTGTTATTGTATTGTATTGAATTGAACGATTTCAAACCAAATCCACAGATTAGATAATACCGAATCGACCGACAACTGAGTTAACGAAATGTTCTGAATCGGGGGGCTGGTCTTAGTAGTTATGATCTACTTATTTCGTGAATTCTTAGCCGTTTTAACCCGCAAGTGACGGCTTATATAAAGTAAACTAGCTGTGCGCGCGGCTTTGCCCGCGTGATCAAAAGTCATGTTTTTTTTATTTTACGCGGGACACCAATTCTTTTTCAAAAATAAAAGTAGCCTATGTTACTCCTTATAAGTTATAACATCAGCTATCTGCCAGTGAAAGTCCCGTCAAAATCGGTCCAGCCGTTCGGAGATTAGCGGGAACAAACAGACAGAAAGACAAAAAAAAGGCCTTTTTGTTATGAGTACCGTCTATACTTTAATTTGTATTTAGTAAAAAGCTGTTATTTTGACATTACAAACAGACACTTCCATTTTATTTATTTGTAGGATAGGATAGGATGTAGGATTCACTGAATGGTGTTGAATGATACTCAAGGTCAGAATAAATAATAGTATTCCGACACAAGAATATACCAACCAATGTTGAGTCTACAAGAATATGCCAACCGATGTTGAGTCTACAAGAATATACCAACCAATGTTGAGTCTACAAGAATATACCAACCAATGTTGAGCCTACAAGAATATGCCAACCAATGTTGAGTCTACAAGAATATACCAACCAATGTTGAGTCTCCAAGAATATACCAACCAATGTTGAGTCTACAAGAATATACCAACCAATGTTGAGTCTACAAGAATATACCAACCAATGTTGAGTCTACAAGAATATACCAACCAATGTTGAGTCTACAAGAAAATACCAACCAATGTTGAGTCTACAAGAAAATACCAACCAATGTTGAGTCTACATGAATGTTCTACATGAGTCTACATGCATTTATTTAGCTAGATCATAAACAATAAATGTTCAAAAACTAAAACCCGACTACGGTCAGGTAAAAAATAGCCTATGACACTCTTGTGATAAAGACGAATCGATTGATACCGGACCAAGATTTAGTTTGAACACATAACCCTTCCATTGTCTTGCCGTAGTCGGGAAAAAATAGCCTATGACACTCTATACATAAAGACGAATCGATTGATACCTCGCTTGTCAAAATTGGTCCAACTACATTTGCTTCGCGCTAGATAAGTAAAAAAATAGCCTACGACACTCTTTATCTGAAGACGAATCGATTGATACCTCGCTTGTCAAAATCGGACCAATAGGGGCGACGCTATGGTGGAACATCCACACCACCTTTCGACCACATCATCGAGATCGTGGTCAAACGATTGCCTAGCCCGTAATAAAAAAACACATACATACATATATACATACATAGAGTGTTAACTTCATTACCCTCCCCTTGCGTTTCCGTAGTCGGGTAAAAATGACAACACCTTTGAAAATAAACAGTTCGGTAAATATATCCTACATTCTGGCATAGAATAACTATATACATGAGTACCTATATACATTCTGGTATGATATTTCACCTAAAAATTGTTTTTACATTAACAAGTCATTATATTGAACAATTCTTTTAGAAAAGATATTATTTACATAATTAGTAATTTTTAAAAGCAGTGATTATCGTAACAGCCATAACTTTAAAATAAATGATTGAACAAAATGTATTTTGTATCGTAATATCTTTTTATGTTCAACAAAGGGTTATCTTTCTATTTAACCTTTCATGTGTTTTGGGATCATCTTTGTTTTTTTTTGTTAACTAGCTGATGCCCGCGACTTCGCACGCGTGGTAATTTCTTTAGGTTAAAAGTACTCCATTTATTTATTCTTTAGCACACAAATACAATGTACAAGGAGGACTTAATGCTAAGTAGCATTTTCTACCAGTCAACCTGGAAGTGCAAGAAAAATGCTCTATCTATGTGCTATTCCAGGACCTAAAATACCAATATACCAACATTTGATCAAAATTCCTTCAGCCGTCATCAATATTTTTATCGATTGCTCGGCTTCTACTGATTGGATTGAGATACTAAGTACCCCAGTTTTTAAGTCAAACCTTTAGCTATTCAACAGTGAAAACCACATCGCAATCGGTCTGGTATTTTTAACGTGATGCGCGAACAAACATACAGACAAACAAACGTAAGAGACAGACACGACAGATTATTAAAAATTATTTATTTTGACGACCGGTTGGTCTCGTGGCTAGTGACCCTAGGTACGTAATCAAACAGTCGCGGGTTCGAATCCTGCAAGGTGCAATCATTTGTGTGATGAACAGAAATGTTTGTTTCCGAGTCATGGATGTTATAATATTTGTATCTATGTATGTTTATCCGTTATCTAGTGCCCATAGCACAGGGTATCCTAGTTTGATGCTAGATAATTGGTGTGGAATTGTCCCGAATATATTATATTATATTAAAAAAAAAAAAAAAAACTTGTTCAGTAGCTTATTTTAAGTACCCTAGACTCTTTTTTTGTTAATTATCTTTCATTGTACAGACTTTTTCGTTCTAATTGCTTTATTATAAGCATATATAGATAGATAGATGTATTTAAATGACTTCCCAAATATCATTCGCAACGACACAATTTGATTTGCTCACAACAAAACCACAACCTTGGTCATAAAATGTAAAAATAGACATATGAAATGTAGATAAGTGTTGGTTTAATTAAACAATATTAAATTCCCTGCATACAAACAATCTACACATCAACAGAGAAAAAACTAACAAGATAAAACAATAACACTACATTATGTACGAGTTCAAGGAACAATTAATTCTTCAACAAAGTGACGAGCAGTAGTGAAATATTTAATAAAACTAACAAGATAAAACAATAACACTACATTATGTACGAGTTCAAGGAACAATTCTTCAACAAAGTGACGAGCAGTAGTGAAATATTTAATAAAACTAACAAGATAAAACAATAACACTACATTATGTACGAGTTCAAGGAACAATTCTTCAACAAAGTGACGAGCAGTAGTGAAATATTTCATAAAACTAACAAGATAAAACAATAACACTACATTATGTACGAGTTCAAGGAACAATTCTTCAACAAAGTGACGAGCAGTAGTGAAATATTTAATAAAACTAACAAGATAAAACAATAACACTACATTATGTACGAGTTCAAGGAACAATTCTTCAACAAAGTGACGAGCAGTAGTGAAATATTTAATCGGTGAAACTTCTTGCAGATGTCTTTTTTTTCGATGAAGAGACTATGAATGATACATATTTTTAGAGAAGCAACCATACAGCTCTGGCAGAACTGGGGCTGGGGAAGGAGTGGCCTGGCAGACCTGGCGGCGCTTAGTCACTAGAGTCGAAAGACATGACCCAAGGAGAACGGGTGGCCCAAGGCAGAGCGGAATGGAGAAGCCTTGGGGGCTTAGGAAATAACTAGCTTTAAAGCTAAAAAAACACGCCTGCCCTGAACGAACTTATGCCAATAAATTATACCAACCTCCCTGCCCCCTGGTACCAACTGCCCCCGCAGAGACACTTAGTTTGTGAGATATTTCAGTTATAAGTTTATTAGAAATCGAATTAACATTGTATCAAAACAATATGACTTAAAACTAAACTAAGCGACACCGCGGGGGCGAGATGTATACCAAGGGGCAGCCTCACTCCCCCCAACATCTGCAACTTGATTCTATAGCCAATTAGCCAACCCTAACTCATAACTGAGCGTCTCCGTGGAGGGGGAGGAGGGATACCAGAGGGTAGCTCCACAGCACGCCACCACAACCACCCCCTCAACTCCTGCCCCTCGATTCTATAGCCAACCTGGGGTTTCTATTTAATTCTATCCCTGAGGGTGGAAATAGGGTGTTTGTATGCGGGCAAAGCTTCAGGGCACACCTAGTTATGAATTGACCCATTGGTGGATAACCAAATGCACATAATAAAACATTGCATACCTCCATACTATGGGACTGCCATAGATGTTAAGTTACTAATCTATGTATAATTTTTTAAAAAACTTTTTAAATAAAGTACCTCTATTTCTTTCATTGTCATTAAGTTTAGAGCTACTCAGCTAATCAGGGAGAGCTCGGGGAGTGCCTGAGTTGCAAGATTCCAGGACAGAAATACAAACATAGATACAAGTGAAGTTAAATAAAAGCTTTTAAAAACAAACTGATAACGAAAAAAACAAGTGCACAATAAATTCCAAGAATACAAACAAGTAAAATTAACAAGAAAACAAGTCACATTGTTATGGTGAGGACCTTACTAAACTGCAAGTATTATGAATCATAACAAAATCAAGTTGGGTACTTAAACTTCTGTATGAGGAAAACATTAAATATTAATTGGCTCAAAGTGCTACAGCACGACATAACATTATTTACCCCGGCGCCGATGACGTTAAAATAATAATGCGGACCATGACTTAGGGTCACGGTGACCTGGATTTTGACTGTTTTTTAATAAAATCTATTTTTTTACAAACTCTAATCTAAACCGTTTTATTAATAAATAAGATTTCTTAAGTACATGATTTATTAACAATAATGACAATATATTCAATGAATTTAATGTTTATCAACTTTCTCCAAAACATGTGCAAAATCAATTCTGAAAATCCTAATTGCATATATTTTTAATTCATTCAAATTATTAATTAAAATCAAAAATATTATTCAATAAAAGAGAGATCAGACATTTATTATCAAAATAACACATGATTAACCTTCAGATTTCTCGTTGAGAGACAAGGAACTGCTTGAAATTTCGCCTGATTTGGCTTGACGAACTAGTGTCTAGCTTCACATGTAGCGCTGAACTGTGTACATCATCTGTGCTCGGATCATCTGGTATCGGATCTCCAGCTACACAAACGTTCAAGTGCACAGTGCACGTAAAATAAAAAATATGACTGTCTAAAATCAGCACGCGACAATAAGATCCAGCGTCATTGGCGCCGGGTTAATAAGTCAGGACATTTAACAAGTTCTACTTAATTTGTTGACAAGATAGATGAAGATTCCGGCATAACTAAATTTGCTAAAAATTGCCTACCATTTAAATCATCGTGATCATCAGCCTATATCTGTCCACTGCTGGACGTAGGCCTCTCCTAATGCATGCCACTAAGCTCGGTCTTGAGCTCTCCTCATTCATTTTCTTCCTTATGCTTTTTGCAGATCGTCACTCCACCTGGCCACTGGGCTTCCATTTACAGAAACATATTTATTGTAAGTTTTGCCCATGATTTTGCATTTGAACCAATATACTACCAGGGTGCCCACTGAAAATTCTAAAATAAATCCGTGAAGGTCCACACATTGCAATGAGAAATAAGTAGGTATCACAGATGTTTTGTTCGTTTATATGTAACAGATACAAAAACAACCTAGACAAATTGGACGGAGCCGAGATTTTAATAAAATAAACAACAAATTAAATTTGAAGTTAATTTTATTGGTCTTACTTTTGACCGTACAATTCAAGCGAAGATAAAATAATGACAATTTGTACTTAGTAACTTCCTTATATAACTTTTATAAATGCGTAGGCGATTTCTAGTACATTCTTCATTGTAATAAACAACTAAGTAGTTACATTTCTCATACTTTAGCGAGAAAAACATCTAAGTACATAAATGCTTATTCAGCTATGCGCAATTAAATCAAATCAACATGTAGAGTACCTCTACTGCGCATTATTCATAGAAAAACAACATAAGTACAAAAAGTGCTTAATTGGTACTTTCACAATCTAAGGAAGTACCTACTTGTATGATTAAATATGTCGCAATTGGACTTCGGTAAACAACGGTGGGTTTGTGGTACATATAACTTGTCCACCCTGAGATTGAAAATTATCTGAAAGTTCATTTCTTGAAGTCAGATTATTTTCAATTTTACATAATTTCAAAATCTCATTTTTATATTTTATAATAAAGTATACAATAATTAAAATCATTATAATATAAAGTATTAATGTCCATAAACTAACACTTTTTATTTGCACTTTATTGACCATTTCACTCATTTCACTATATTCACTGTTTTCACTTTTCTTCAAAATAAAATTCAGCATTTGTAGATTTTCCATGTTACTCCATCTAAGTTAACAGGTTTTCTTTTGAAATTATTTGTATCTGGAACACTTGGTAAATTTATCAATTGTAGTTTAGGAATATGTAAGTTCATTCCTCTGAACAATTTCTTCCGTAGAGTAATATCTTCAACTTGTATTTTACAATTATCGTCCAAGGTTAAAATATAAGTACCAAGGATTTTCTCTCGAGTAATCTCATTTTCACAGGTTTTTATCAAGTACGTTTGGTAACTTGCAAAAATTATCCATATGTTCATTTCAATTTGTTGAACTTTTATCTCTGAAGTTTCGATTAAAATTGGAGAACACGACGTAATATTCAGCGTAAATTTCATTAAATCAGTTATACATTTATCTTATTCCAATACGACTGCACAACTTTCTTTACAAAGAAATAATTTCTCATGAATCTCGTCGCATGGCTTGGAGAGCAATGTAATAGAGTTCAAATCCTTCACGAGGATAAAAGGATATTTAGGAAATATCAAGGATGTAATATTATTAAAAGTATCAAGGATAGGTAAGGGGAATAACTGGTAATATTTGTAAGTGTTTTTGCGTACAATTGGAATTGCCAGTACATATGTAATTTGCCTACCCTTAATATAAGCTTTTATCTCTATATTTTGCTATATGTTTACTAAATTTTCATAATTAACAGGGAAAATTAACTTATCTGTTCTCCCAATATTTTTTAACAATTCAAATAATTCATTAGTATCAATTATTGATCTATGTAATATCTTATTTTTACTTAATGCGATTGCTGTATCAATCTCATCTAACTTAGAAAGAATTATTTGAAAATTATGAGTTAACAAACTATAAGCATGAGATACTTTATTTTCAAAATCATTTATTTTACTTCTATTCAATGCTTTCTCTATATCAATTAAATTATTCTCATATTGTATAAAATTATAATAAGAATTATAAGTAAAATTTACAAAACCATCAACCATTTCTGCAACCAAAGTAACTTTCTTTGAAATAGCATCTTGCTTAGTTTTAATTTGATTAATTAATTCATCATATTTGATTGCGTCATCATTATCCATATTTCCAGTTATCAATTTAATTATTGATCCTAAAGGATTTATAAGTCCTCTTTTAACACGGAAAGTTGGGACTAATTGCTCATATCTTTCTAAAGTTAAATTTTTAATAAATTCAGTTTGTATTTTATCATCATTAAAATTAATCGTATAATTAACTTTATCTTTTAAATATATGTTTAAATCTTTCAACTTATTTATGTTAAAATATAAATCATCTTTAATTAAACTTAAGTCTAATACCTTAAGTACATGATTATCGGGTGGCGCTATTTCTAACATTGCGCAGTACTGAGCGCATACATGCGCGTGCGCGCGTGTCAAGCAAAACGCGTGGCTTAACTTCCATTTATCATATTCCAAAATTGCATTTCCTTTTTTAACAGGCAATATTCCAG
This sequence comes from Alsophila aescularia, assembly GCA_946251855.1. Lineage (NCBI taxonomy): Eukaryota > Metazoa > Arthropoda > Insecta > Lepidoptera > Geometridae > Alsophila > Alsophila aescularia. Next base: position 41,769,494 of record OX276385.1, read on the forward strand.
GATTATTTTCAATCCTTTGTAGCTGAATAGCTAGTCCTTAGGTCATCAGTGTCAGGATGACGAATCTGTGGACGTTTAATATATTTTATTGGAACCTTAGTTTTACGACAATTTATTTTTACAGGGACAGTATTACGAATTATTTCTCCTGTCACTTGTGCTTTTTGATATCTAGGATTATCTTTACTTCGCCTAGTATTAACTCCTTTTAAAAAACTTTATCGCCTACTTTTATTTTAAATTTATTTTCTCCGCCTCGTTTTTCTTTAATTCTTTCTTTCTTTTCAACTAACTTTCCTGTCAGATATTTATAAAGATATTTTGTTCTTTGTGCGTGCTCTTTAACTAATTGCTGAGTAAAATATTTATCAAAGTTTACAGCAAACATACTACTTGAATCCGTATGTCCAAATACTACTTCAAATGGTGTTAGATTTGTTGTCGAATGTATCGTTTGATTATATGACAATACTGCATATGTCATTATAGATGCGGCATCAGTAGATTTTTGCTCATATTTAGCAAGTCTATAAATTTCTATAATTGTTGAATGAAACCTTTCAATTAATCACATTGAATTTGGATTATGTGGCGTTCCTATATGTAAATCTATTTTATAAAAGGATAACATTTCTTTCATTAAAGTATTATTAAATTCAGAACCTGGGTCTGAACTAATTTTACTTGGTATTCCATAATATGAAAAATATTTTATTAATACTCTTATTATTTCAGGGGTAGACTTTGTATTTATTTCAATTGCTTGACCTAACTTGCTGAATGCATCAATTATGGTCAAAAATGATTTATTTTCAATAGTGAAAGTATCTATAAATATTTCTTTGAAAGGGTTTTATTTGGGTTTGCGTTAATTGCAATTCAGGTTTAATTGGTTTACGATCATATTTCATACGTTTACATAATTGACAAGAATTAATAACACTTGCAACTGTTTGATCCATATGTTAGGTATTTTATGGACCAAATTCATCCTACATACCGAAAGTATAGATAAAAACCAACTTCGATGTAATGTACAGTACATATACACATATAGCTAAGTTTAACCATACAGTCCACTGCATAGCTGTACTTTAGTTTCCAATAAACCACCGTTAACACCACACGTCTGTTTTTTGCTTCCAAGTCTTCCCGTAGGAAATCGAACCTTGCATCAATAGCGAATAGGTCGTCTTTTCATTGGTCGAATTCGAGCGCGGATATTTTATTTGTACGGGAAGAAGAACTCTTAGCTACGATCGCCACTCCGATATTTAAGTGAAAAGGACAATTGTTACGAGTGAGATTCACTGTTAATCAAGTGTATAAAAAACTATTTCAAACATTGTTCGTGCAAAACTTTTGTCAATTGTGAAGTGCTTATCGTCATAACGCCGCCATGCCTACCATTGAAGAATTGAAGTCAAAAATGGAAGATAATTATCATCTTTTGAAGAAAGCACAAGATAACTTCAAGAAATGTCCAAAAGTGAGAAAAACATTAGCGTACATCAAAGTGCGTATTCAGTGTATTGATGAATACTGGGCGCAATTTAAAAGGTATCACGTGGATTTGTTAGAAATAACCACAAAGGAGCAACGCACGGATATGTTAGTGACCGACTATTACGACACTACTGAGGAATTGTACCTATCTTTAAAAACTGATATGCAAGAAGTATTAGAATCGCTAAATTGGACAGATCCTACACCTGAGAATTCTTCGCAGCCTTCACAAGGATTTCGCAACAGAGTCGAGGTCAACCTCCCCCGCATTGACCTCCCGAAATATTCAGGGTCATATGAAAACTGGCAAAATTTTGAGGATACATTTACTTCGTTGATAGCTCAAAACGAAGCGCTCAGTGACGTTCAACGGCTACACTACCTAAAGTCGTGCCTCTCAGGAGAAGCAGCTGCCACTCTGAAGTTTTATCAAATAACTGAAAGCAACTACCAACCTGCCTGGGACTGCCTGAAGGAGCGATACAGTCACAAGCGTTTAATCGTCAATTCAATCCTCAAGAGGCTGTTCCAACAAAAGAAGATGACCAACCAGTCTACCAGTCAACTCAAACAGTTTATAGATACTACACGGGAGTGTTTGACCGGACTAGAAAACTTGAAGATACCTACAGCTACATGGGACCCAATCGTGATATTTATGGCGGTCCAGAGATTAGACCACATGACACACAAGGAATGGGAAGACCATGTTACCAAGACATTCGGCGCTGGGTTACCAAAACAGCAAGATCTGATGACCTCCCTGGAGAGCCGTATTCACACACTGGAGCTGACGTCAGCGGCACCCCCTAAGAATGTTCGAGAACAAGTCTTCCATACTACGTCACCCTCCTCCTCGTCTTATAATGATAAGTATGATAGGTCATGTAAGTCATGTTTATTTTGCAAGGAAAATCACTCACTTTTTAATTGTAAACAATTTAGCAAGCTGACACAATCGGACAGGAGCGACTTCGTAAGAGGTAAGAAATTATGTTTTAATTGTTTATTGCCAGGGCATCTTGTACACTTCTGCCGACATAAATCGTCATGTAAAATTTGTGCCAGAAGACATCATTCTCTTCTACATCAGTATTTGAAGCAGGAAACGTCTGATAATACAGAGAAAACACAACACACAGAGGTTTCATTACACAAAAATGTAGAAGAGAAGAAGAAGAGAGAAGAAGAGGTACAACCAAACCATGGTTTGCAAGCCGCACTATCGTCATTCTTCACGGCGGTCGACTCACCCGGCCTGCTGGCGACTGCGTTAGTACCAGTCAGGGACGGACTAGGGAATGTAACGATATTACGTGCTATTGTAGATTCAGGTGCTCAGGTAACACTTATTAGCGAACAAGCAGCTCAAATGTTAAGGTCAAACAAAATACCTATCAAGGGACACGTGTTTGGTAGTGGGTCATCAAAGGCGTCTGTGAGTCACGTGACATCTTTTGAGGTACTATCTAGGTATGAAAATGAATTCAGCCTCAAGATTGTTGCGTATGTTATGTCAGGCAAACTCACCACCTTTTTCCCAAAGAAACCCATCAGTTCAAGTACTTGGCAACACATTGAAGGACTCCAACTGGCAGACCCGAGTTTCAATCAACCAGGAAGAGTAGACATGTTGCTAAGTTCCAAGGTGTATAGCAGAATACTTAAAAGTGGTGTAATTCAAGGTCCTCCTAACACACCTAGCGCGCAACAAACCAGGTTAGGCTGGATACTGTTAGGAGAAACAGGAGAAGAGAGTCAAGAGGAATTAATTTCATTGCACATTCATGCGGATCTGGATAATATGTTGAAAAGCATGTGGGAGTTGGAATCTTCAGAGAAACGAGCACCCACTGCGGATGAAAAAATCTGCGAGGAGATATTTAAAGATATACATTCCAGAACTGACGAAGGAAGATATACTGTCAAACTGCCCTTTAAAATACCACAACCAATCTCAGCTGAAGGAGAAACAAGAGATATAGCATTAAGAAGATTACATCAGCTAGAGAAAAGATTTGTAAGACAACCAGAACTAAAAACAGAATACGCAAAGGTTATTAAGGAGTACATAGAAATGAAGCACATGGAAAGGGTTCCAGAAATAGAGAAGAATAGACCAGCGGTATACCTTCCACATCACGCTGTGATAAAAGAAGAGAAGGAGACTTCTCGGACGAGAATAGTGTTCGATGCGTCCAGCAAGGGTAAGAACAATATTTCATTGAATGAAGAGTTGCTTGTTGGACCACAGATTCAAGAAGATTTAAGAAATTTGATAATGAGATGGAGAATGAAGAAAGTATGTTTTGTCGCGGATATCCAAAAAATGTACCGACAAATTTTAGTTACCAAAGAAGATGCAGATTACCAACGCTTATTGTGGCGTGACGAAGTCGATCAAGAGGTTCAAGAATACCGTCTTCTTCGAGTGACCTTTGGGACAGCTTCGGCTCCTTATCTTGCGGTCCGAACGCTACATCAGCTAGCTGACGATGAAGGGTTGAACCAACCTGATGCAGCACGAATGATCAAAGAAGATTTTTACATGGATGATCTGATGTCAGGTCACGAAAGCGTAGACAGAGCCATTTCAGTTGCATTGGAAGTCAAAGATATTCTTCAAAAGGGAGGTTTTTACATTACAAAAGTGGGCCTCAAACAACGCAGAATTTTTGCAACAATTTCAACCCAGTGAGAGAAGTACACATGTCAACCTTGACATGAAGCTTAACGGCACTGTCAAAACACTTGGCATATCGTGGAATATAGGCCAAGATAAGTTCCAATACCACCTGGATCAATTACCAGTTCCTGCTATCATAACAAAAAGAGTAATACTCTCAGAAATACAGCGTCTGTTTGATCCTCTGGGCTGGTTATCTCCTGCGCTTGTACCTGCAAAAATGATCATGCAAAAGTTATGGATAAAGGGTGTTGGATGGGACGAAGAAGTAGACAGTGACCTGAAAGAAGAATGGTTGAGTTTAAGAAAGGGGTTTGAAACACTAAATGAAATAAATATAGATAGATGGCTTTGGACAACACAAAAAAGAATGAAAGGGACAACAATCCATGGCTATTCTGATTCGTCAATCAAAGCTTATGCAGCTGTTGCGTTCATGAGAGTAGAAACTGAAGATGGAGATATCAAAACAGGTATCATAGCTGCTAAAACGAGAGTAGCACCTGTAAAACCTGTGTCTCTACCTCGGCTGGAACTTTGTGGCGCTGTACTGTTGTCCAGACTGTTGAAACAAGTAAGAGAAGCCACCAGAATCTCTAACGAAAACATATTCGCTTGGACTGACTCCACAGTGGTATTGTCCTGGCTGAAAGGGGATCCTGGAAGATGGAACGTCTTTATGAGCAACAGAGTTGTGGAAATCTTGGAAAACACTGGAAACAGCAGATGGCACCATGTATCTTCTGAAGATAACCCAGCCGATAAAGCGACTAGAGGGCTGACTTCTTCTGCACTGGTACACGATCAGTTGTGGTGGAACGGTCCCGCTTGGCTGCGAACAAAGGTAATTCCATTTGAAAGGGTCAATATAGAGGCAACAGATTTAGAGAAGAGAAAATGTTTTCATACAGTAGTCGGCATCACCGAAGAAGAAAAGAAAATCAACCTGAAAGAATATGATACATTAATAGAGCTACAAAGAGTAATAGTTTACGCAAGAAGATTTTTAAACTACAAAAAAGCAAGGGAGGAAGAAGCTAAGAATATAAGCACATCAGAATTAGCAGAAGCTTTAGATATTATAATAAGAAAGGTACAAAGAGAAGAGTTTGAAGATGAAATAATGAAGCTTCAAGGAAAGAAATCAATAAAACGGAATAGCAAATTGAAAACTCTTAACCCCATCCTTAGTCCAAAGAATATTCTCATGGTGGGCGGTCGCCTCAGAAACGCAGAAGTAGCTAAAATGGAAAAACATCCAATAATTATTGGACATAATAATGATCTCTTACCCCTACTTATAGATAATGCACACAAAAGGACATTGCATGGTGGAATTCAACTTACCTCGACTTACCTGAGATCCCACTACTGGATTCTGAAATTGAAAAGTGCTGTGAAGTCACGCATACACAAGTGCCTTATTTGTGCTAAACAAAAGGCTATAAATAGAGAACAAATAATGGGTGACTTACCTAAGGTCCGAGTAACACCAGCACGTGCATTCTTGCACTCAGGGGTTGATTTTGCTGGACCATTTCAAGTCTTGATGTCTAGGCACCGCGGAGCCAAGTGCTATAAGGCCTACATATCAATTTTCATATGCATGGTCACCAAGGCCATTCACTTGGAGCTCGTGGGTGATCTCACCTCAGAAGCATTTATGAATGCATTCAAAAGATTTGTCGCACGCAGAGGGAGATGTACTCACCTATGGAGCGATCGAGGTTCTAATTTTGTGGCGGGTAATAAAGAGTTAGCTCAGCTATGGGACCAAGCCAACTTAGAGATGCCTGGCCACTTACAACATTTACTGGCTGAAGATGGAACTCAATGGCACTTTATTCCCCCATACAGTCCTAATTTTGGCGGGCTTTGGGAAAGTGGAGTCAAATCAATAAAGTACCACATGCGGAGAATTTTAAATTCTCATCTGACATTTGAGGAGTTCTCAACAGTGCTGTGTCAAATAGAAGCGTGTTTAAATTCTAGGCCGCTTTGTCCGGCAAACAATGAAGATCCCGACGGCGACGACGTAGTAGACATTTTGACACCCGGACATTTTCTGATCGGTGAAGCACCGATCAACGTCCCAGAACCAGACTTGTGTGACATTCCACTCAACAGATTGTCCAGATGGCAACACTGTCAACAACTGGTACAGAATTTCTGGCATCGTTGGCGGAAAGAATATTTAACCAGATTGCAAGAAAGGCCAAGGTGGCAACGACGCACACCCGAGTTTGAGATCGGTGACGTCGTTCTGGTCAAAGAGGATAACATTCCTCCTGGTAAGTGGTCAATGGGTCGCATAGTACAAAAACATGTAGGGAATGATAATGTTTGCAGAGTGTACAGTTTAAGGTGTCACGGTAAAATAACCCAACGCTCTGTCTCTAAATTGTGCCAACTTCCTATAAATAGTGAGTAAAAGAGTAAACGAATATTAATAAAATTATGTTATTAATATCCAAAATAGTTGATGTCATTCAAATATTTATGTCATTCAACAATTTCCTTTGTTCTGTGTTCATTGTTTTGTATATATGTATCATTGTTTCTTGCCTATACCATTCATTTAAATTAAGAAATTGAATTGTATTAAGATCATAAGCAGGTAGATTCAACATAATCTAAAATTAGAAATAATTTTAATTGTATGTTCCTTAATGCAGCCCTGTTCACTTTATCTTGACTGGTTATAGGTAACTAGTCGAGCAGTAGGCATGTCGTCGTAGTCGTAAACAACCTTTGTTTCGCACGGCCTATTCAAGTCGTAGGCTTGTAGTTAATCTTGATACGAGTTCATTTAGTTGTTTAGTTAAGTTTACGTTTTATTTCTAACATTTGTACTTACTTATGGATCTCAGTTGTTGTTTATGAAGAAGTTTGTATCGATGTTAGATTTGTTTGAAGAGTCAATGAGATGGATTATTATGAATTTCTTTTGACGTTCGACATTAGATCACAGAAGAAATAATACGAATAACGTAGTCAGATGTTACTTTTGTTTTATTGCATTAGAATATTATAGGATTTAAAATACAACTTTTGTTACGATGGCGAAAAAACTTTTGTTTTTTGGTGGGCGGTATGTTAGGTATTTTATGGACCAAATTCATCCTACATACCGAAAGTATAGATAAAAACCAACTTCGATGTAATGTACAGTACATATACACATATAGCTAAGTTTAACCATACAGTCCACTGCATAGCTGTACTTTAGTTTCCAATAAACCACCGTTAACACCACACGTCTGTTTTTTGCTTCCAAGTCTTCCCGTAGGAAATCGAACCTTGCATCAATAGCGAATAGGTCGTCTTTACACCATATCATTCCAATAATATGTTCTTTTTAAATGTGCCAGTGTTTCTTTTATACCTCTATGACTTGTTTTTCCTTCATGATATTTTAAAATTATTTCACGTTGTTCGTTTTCATCTTCGACATATACTACTCTTAATGTGCATTCAAATAATTTTACTGAATCCTTTTTAAATAAAGTAGTGACAACTGAAGCAAAATCTTTTCTGTGTGCTTCTTCTTCAAAATATATAAAATATTTAATTTTAGGTCTTATGTAGCCTTTTAAAAATTCTTTTACTAAATTTGTATTATTTATTTTCATATGTACTTCTAAAACTTTTTGTTTATTACGTGAAGATGGTTTGGCTTTTGTGGTGCCGTTCGCATTGTCACATCTTTATCATTCAAATCAGTTGTTTTATTTTGAGGAATACCAAAATTAAATTTATGATAGGGTTGTCGTTTGAAAAACCCTGAAGCTTTGTATTTATTTATTTGCGGTTTATTCGCATTACCAAATTTAAAATTATTTTGTGGCACAAAATGATTATTTGGCCTATTTAGAAAAGGCTTGTAACCTTGAGGTTGTATAAATTTATTTGGAGGATTATTATTAAATGTTGGCCTTTGTGGGATGCCAAATTTAAATTGATTTTGTTGAGGAATAAAAGCTGGTTTATTCTCAAATGGTTTTTGAGTAATTATTTTTTTATTTTTCATTTGATATTGTGTTTGGAAATTCACCTCTTCCATCACAACACTTAGAGCTTGTTCTAAAGTAACGCAACTTTTCAGACGCACAAATCGAAGTAAATCTTCAGATAAATACATTTAATGCAGTGCTATTATAAATTATAGCCTTGGCTGCTCTAACTCCCGAGTCTTCAATTAAATTCACTTTTGCAATCAAAGAACTTCTCACATTTTGAATACGGTGACAGAAATCGATGTAGGATTCCTCATTTTTAAATTTAAGACTTTCAAGTTCAATAGCAATACATTGTTCTGACCTTGGGTCGCCAAAATGTTGAGTAAAAAGATTTTTCAATTGTATCCATGTTGTAATATCGCTACGTTCACTTAATAATGAGGCTGCTCTGCCTATAAGTCTACTTGAAATAACATGAAATAAATATAACTCTTGTGCTGCAGTAATTTCGGTTCCACTTAAGCTACGCACATATTCACATTTTGAAATAAATAAATTTAATAATTTTTCATTTCCATCAAATTTAGGAATCAATTTCACAATTTTATTCGTTATAATCCTCATAGGTTCCATTTTAAATTATTGTTTAAAACAGAAAAATTCTAAATATAATTAAAGAATAGCACATAAAAGTTCAATAAAAACACAAAAAACAATAAAGACACATTAAAATCAATAAATTCACATAAAAATCAATTATGACGCATAAAAATCAATAAATTCACATAAACTTCAAATAAAAACGCATAAAATATCAATACATTCACATAATAATCAATAAAGACACATAAATTCACATAAAAATCAATAAAAACACATAAAACGTCAAAAATTCACATAAAAATCATAAATTCGCATACAATAAATAAAAAATAACAAGTGTATTGGCAATGTTTGTCCAAAAACACTAAGGGTCGAATAGCAGGGCAAGAATAAGGAAAGTGAATGATTTTCGACTCACTTAAAACCGCTCGATCCCATGCCTCAGTGATTATTCCACTTGCTGAATTGTTTCTCAACTCCTTTTTCCAATACAGTCGTATTTGTTTGGTTCGGGTATTTTTTTCGTGGATTTGTCAGGAACACACTGAAGTTATTCAGGACAGCTGCACCAAATATGTAGGTTGCGCCAGACAAATTATATTTCACAATTTTTGAAGTAAGCGCCGGACATATTAAATTTCCACGACTTTAAAAAAAATACAACTGGCTGCGCCAGACAAATTGGACGGAGCCGAGATTTTAATAAAATAAACAACAAATTAAATTTGAAGTTAATTTTATTGGTCTTACTTTTGACCGTACAATTCAAGCGAAGATAAAATAATGACAATTTGTACTTAGTAACTTCCTTATATAACTTTTATAAATGCGTAGGCGATTTCTAGTACATTCTTCATTTGCAATAACAACTAAGTAGTTACATTTCTCATACTTTAGCGAGAAAAACATCTAAGTACATAAATGCTTATTCAGCTATGCGCAATTAAATCAAATCAACATGTAGAGTACCTCTACTGCGCATTATTCATAGAAAAACAACATAAGTACAAAAAGTGCTTAATTGGTACTTTCACAATCTAAGGAAGTACCTACTTGTATTATTAAATATGTTGCAATTGGACTTCGGTAAACAACGGTGGGTTTGTGGTACATATAACTACCTGCACTGCTTATATGCTATCAGTAAAAAGAGAGATTTAAAGCTCACCCTCATCATTATACAGTCTTGGTGGAGGTGGCCTTTCTCCAACAATGAAGCAGTTGTCATCAACATCTGTAACTTTCTGGCCCGATGCCAGCTCCAGGTCTTTCAACACATCCTCCTTGGTGCACCAAGTTTTTCGGTCCATTTTAATAAAGTAGGTCCTGGAAATAAAACCTGAAATTAATCTACATTACCTACCTAGGACAGCACAGTGATTCATCACAATGGTTTGTCCTGCGCCGGGTGCCATCTTGTCCATTTACAACACAAAAAATACCACAGTTCAAAAGAATTTTCATATTCACAGCCTGTATGGATATTAGGACTGTTTTAAACCATCTTGGCCTGATATTATTGTGGTTTTAATATTTGCGATATTGGAAACAATTATATACTTAATTAGGTTAATTGTTGATATAACTATGTTAATATAGTTGTTCTTAATCTATTGTATAGTAATCTTGTTCTCTTTATGGCTATAAAGAGAACAAGATCAGTACATATTACAAAACATAGTTGCTAATATTGACAACATATTTTTAATTCACTTCACGGAGGGAGAACGTTCTATGTTTGACTGTATGTCAAGACTATGTATTTTTTATGTATATTCACTGATTTCTCCCTCAATTGCAGACCGGTTTTGTGATTTTTTTATTTTGTTTGGAAGTGTAGACCTCCAGGTTGGTCTAATATAAATTGTACTAAAATTGGATCACCAGTTATTTTTTAGTTATTAGTTAATCCAGGTGAAGTCAACTTTTTGTACCATGCAATTTTGTGCAGCACATAAAGGTAAAAGCACTAACCTTGCAGTGTAACAGTGCAGCAGCTGCGTGCAGTCCGATTTTTCTTTCTTGCCACAATTTCGCCAATGTCGCGAGAATATAGTGACAAAGAACGTTGGAGATTGATCGGCCGGTGAATATTAATTTTGAGACTGAGATGGGAATAAGAATGTGTGAATAATTATTCGAAATTACTTCACTTCACTTGTTTTATGGCATTTGTGTAGTTACCATTCCACAATTCCGCCAATGTCAAGTCGTAGGTACGTGTTCCGAAAAATAAGGGAGAATACCAGAATGAAATTAATCGGTAAAATATGGAAGGAACGAAGAGCTCCAAAATTATAGTCCACAATGCAAGAATGCATCCTATCTTGCTTGATTGACAAATTGACAATCATTGACAATGACAAGACAAGACATGATTTGGCACTGTTTGATATGAACTTGACAGGGCCGTTCGTTTTGATGCAAAATGCTCGAAAATATCATTAAAAACGCTAAATATGTTTCGATCAGCGTTCCTTTTGGACATGACAGTTAAATTTGACATCACAAATCGAATTTATTATCTAGGTCTTATGGTCGTTTTTCGCTCGGTTTGGAGAGGATCACTAAGAGTCAAAAATGGCAATCGAAGTAGACTACGGGACCGTTCGATTTGATGCTAAATGATCGAAAATAACAGTTAAAACGCTAAATATGTTTCGATCAGCGTTCGCTTTGGACATGACAGTTAAATTTGTCATCGGAAAAGCGACTTTATCTTCTAGGGTTTAGGGTCGTTTTTCATTTGATTTGGAAAGGATCATAGTGTCAAAAATGGCAATCGAAACAGCCCAAAACGCCACTGCATCATCTGTGGCCCAATTACATAACTTGGTTACAATCAGATTATCACTTTTTTCATAGCAAATTCGACTCTATCGCAAGGCATTAGTGGTTGCGATACTGAGAATTTGATTGAAGCCAAGTTATGGAATCGGGCTACTGGAATGCATGGGACATTGACACTAATCATTGTTGCCACCTTAATTTTTGAAAAGGTGCCACTCACGAAGGTGATACTTGCTAGAGCTGCTTAAATCAGGATGTAAAACAAGGTCTATAAAGTGCTAAAGAAAACCAATAATATTCAATGATGAGACAACATTCAACTTTACAATTTCTATACGAGACACGGGTGGTAATTGTGGTAATGATCACAGTAAAAACAATAATTTCTACACGAATGCTCGCTTTGAGGCCAGTCTAGACGAATCTGAACAAAAATGAAGCGACAAAATTTTAATGATCGTCTCAGATTCGTACATATGCAAAATGATACGTCAAATTACACCTAGAACACAAAGTAAACCATGCTTAGAACGTAGTGATTATATTCTCTTTGACCACGTTTACATGTTAATTCAATCGGATTATTCAATAACTCACTGGAGAGCATCGGGAAATCCCATAACGACCTTAACCTTATCTAGGTGGATAGACCTAGTCGGATCCCTAAGAATAGTGTAACTAGTGGGTACCACCGGCTTGAACTATTATTTATAATGTGGTACTGGGAGTAAAAATACATTCCATAACAAAACCTATACATAAAATTTTATTTAAAAAGTTATTATTTTATTAATAATTGTGCTACCTGTTCTTTCCCTGAAGTAAGTAGTGAATCATTCTTAGCAATTAATTATTATGGGCTAGATTTTCCTCTTCGGGCTAAAGGAACGAAAGAAGGGTTTAACAGTGTAATAACTAACCTAGAAGCTAAAAAACACACGCCTACCCTAACATAAAATAACTTACACCAATAAATTATATACTGTTCGAATGTGCATAACAAGGCCTACAATTTGATACCCATATTGTAAAACTTGAACAAAATTTTATTTTATTCGCATTCGAAACTGGAGCCATACTGGCACCATACAGAATTTGTTCAAAAAAATATATAGCCTGTGTTATTCGGGGGGATGTAAGGATTCTAACGATACCCTATACGTCTAAATCTGTTCAGGCTTTTAAAAGTTATGGTGGTATAAAGAAACTCATATACAGACATACATACATTCATACAAACATACATGAATCCCAAAAACATTACACTCCTGTTTTTGGGCAGTCGTGTAAAAAGGGAGACGATAATCCCTGCATTCGTGATGAAGCAGTGGCGTTTATGGCTGTTACAATTGCCATTTTTGACACTAATGTGACACTAACCTTTCCAAACCGAACGAAAAATTACCCTAAAGCGTTATTATAATCTAATTTCTAAATATATATAAAAGAAAGTCGTGTTAGTTACACTATTTATAACTCAAGAACGGCTGAACTGTTTTGGCTGAAAATTGGTGGGGAGGTAGTTTAGAACCAGGAGAAGGACAAAGGATAGGCTTTATCACGTTCCCGTGGGACGTGACATAAAACGTGGTATAATAAAACGCAACTGATATGTTGATTTTATAAAAAAAGTATTTCTGTGTACCAGGACAACAGAAACACTTAAGATTTTGGAGACATAATATTGAAAAATAAAGTTATTTAAAGTGAGTATACCTCCCCATGAATATTAAATAGTGTGATTATATTTAAAAAAAAGTATTTCTAAGTACCAGGAAAGTAGAAACACTTAAGAAGTTGGAGATACAAAATTGGCAAATAAAGTTATTAAAAGTGATTATACTTCCCCATGAACATTAATTTAATGGTGTGAAGATATTTAAAGAAATATTTCTATGTACCAGTAGAAGAAACACCTGAAGTTGTGTATATATATATATATATATTATATCCTACTAATATAATAAACGCGAAAGTTTGTAAGTATGGATGGATGGATGTTTGTTACTCTTTCACGCAAAAACTACAGAACGGATTTGGATAAAATTTGGTATGGAGGTAGCTTATACCCTGAATTATCACGTAGGCTACTTTTTACAACGAAAAAATGCAGGAGCCCTGAGGGACGCGGGTGAAACCGCGGGGCGCAGCTAGTAATATATAAAATCACTTTTCCGATGCCAAATTTAACTGTCATGTCCAAAGCGAACGCTGATCGAAACATATTTAGCGTTTTTAACTGTTATTTTTGATCATTTTTCTTCAACACGAACAACCCCAATGTACGATCAAAATAATGTACGAGCAGTATTGTACGGCAGATAATGCACGGCCTGATATTACGTGTACATGGATTCTAAATATTTGGACGACTATTCCTAGCCGTGTATTATTGACCGAATAAAACAGTTTGGGTCGATAATGCACGGCAAGTATTACGCAGCCAATGTATAACGCAGCCAATATATAAATATATATATATATATTTTTAAAATCTGGACATTTCCACACCAATTTTCTAGCCCCAAACTAGGGTAACCTGTGCTATGAGCTCAACGGATAAACATACATAGATAAGACTATTACATCCATGACTCGGAAACAAACATTTCTGCTCATCACACAAATGATTGCACCTTGCAGGATTCGAACCCGCGACCGTTCGATTTCGTACCTAGGATCTCTAGCCACGAGACCAACCGGTCATACATGGTATGGTATATACATGTACTGACTTCCAATTACTGGATGCGTAATATCAGCCCGTGTCAATTTTAGAAAACTTTGTCGCGTCTTCTCGTCGTACATACTAGTGTCTGAAGATGAAAGTTTTTAACTGTGTATCCTACCAGTTCTGACATACGGAACCGAGACGTGGACAATAACAGTGGGACTTGTCTCTCAGCGAGCTATAGAGAGCTATGCTACGAGTCTGAAAGATAAAATCCGAAACGAGGTAATCCGCCAGAGAACCAAAGTACACCGACATAGCTCAAAGTGGCAATGGACTGGCCACATTTCTCGAAGGACAGACAATGGCTGGTGTAGACCGTGTCGTCAAGTAGAGACCGTATCTTGGCAAACTTAGAAACGTAGAACTCTCACTGTCCAGGTGGAGTGACAACCTGCGAAAGGCGGCTGGCAGAAACTGGATGAGAAGAGCCAAAGATCGGGTTCTATGGCGTTCATTGGGAAAGGCCTATGTCCATCAGTGGACGAACACAGGCTAATGATGATGATGATGAATAAACATTCGTACGTTCACGATAGCATGACGTTAGCCAGCCTTTGTGCTCATGACAAAACAACACTTGTGGTCGATAAAGTTGCTTTTCCTATGTCAAATTTTACTGTCATGTCATCTAAACATGCAAAACGAACAAAACATTTCAGAACGCTAATTTCGCCCACAAATGTCCAAAGCGTACGGCAAATGTGATCATATTTAGCGTTTATAACAGATATTTTCACCATTTGCTTCAAAGAAAACGGTCTATTAGTTTCAGTGCCAGCCATAGGCAAGATGTAGCTGTTTTTACTCGTGCTCCTTTATTGCACGGCCAATAATACGCAACCAAATAATGTACAGCCAATAATATTACGTGGTTTGGCCTCGTATTATCAGGGTGTATATTATTTGGTCGTGTATTATTGGCCGTGTAATACGAGTATCAACCCAAGCTGTTTTTTTACAGGCTATAATACGACGCTAGGAAAAGGAATCCACATTATTTACACGTATTATTTGCCGTACATTATTGGCTGTGTAATATGGGTAGGACACTTTTTGCATGGGCGATAATGTATAGCCAATAAAATGTGTACATAACCTATTAGACATTTACTTCGCCATTGGTACATAGCGGACTAAAATATAGAAATGTCATAGTGAAAGCCTTGTTTGCACGTTCCAATCAAAGACTACAGTATATACTGTTCCAATATCCTTTGGGTAACAAAGCACAGGTACCAACGTTCGGCTCCGCAGCTTCAGCTTTTTGGTCGCCTTCAGTGACCAGCCTCCACCGCTACTGTCCCCCGATTCAGAACCTTTCGATATATTAGTTCTCGATCGATTTGATTTGATACCCATTATATTATTTGATTTGATATCGATTTAGTAGAATTGAAGATGAATTTGTCGAAATCGAAATGACGTCATACCATACGATTAAAACTATGGTAATGCTTTCAAACGCTATTCAGAACTCAGTTTATCGAAGCCAAGTTTCCGAACGTTCGATTATATTTTCGGTAACCACAAACTAAATGGAAATACTCTACCTACTTTATGCCCCGTGGCTGCAGAAGTAACCAAAACTCAGACAAAAACGCGCGCGGTGTATGGACAACTTCGGTAACTTAACGAGAGCAACAGAGCATTCAATAGCCTCTATATTATTGTCATTTAATAATGTTGTGTTGTGAATTTAGAAGTATAACGTAATATAACAATATTGTACTTACCTACTTCAAATAATTATTACGACTGCTTATAAATACTGTAATGGACCCAGCCCCTTTCAACAATATACCTTTAGCGTATATTAACATAGATGTGCCTGCAGGTATATACTTACGGCTTCGATGGTCTCCTTTGTTTCTGGGATTGTAATGTATTGAACTTGTGATAGCTAACTGTATTGACTATGACATTCAAAATGCATTTGTAATAGGTTAAGATCGACCTAATTGCAATGCATATAAGCGAGGTTTAAAAGCTGAAATAGTAAGTTCAATGTGGGCGGATTCTAGTTGAAACAGGTGTGTTGCTCACAACCTTACGGGCAGTATTCCCAGTATTTTGCGGGGTAGCAATTGCTTACATCTATTCTATAGAACTCAACTTAATTGTCAACAGTATACTTTAAAGTGGCGTATGTGTGTATCTCTTTGTATATTTTATATTTGTGTATCGTCTGCTTTAAAGCAGATCTTTTAAAGAAGTCTTTTAAAGATTCGCTGCCACTCCAGAACACGGTTTATTTAGCGTTACAAAGGCCTTTGTAATAATAATTATATTTGTGGAATTCCTTTGAGATAACGTGATCATCTGATGATCACTTATCGCCAACTACCTGTACAATTAAGCTGTCAAGCCCCCTTTAATTTAACTCTACTACTATGAGTTATTTATAGTGCATGGCACGAGACGTTAATTGCATACATCAATATAATCAGTTATTCTTTCTGTATCAACTGTCAAACCTCTCTTGTTCACTGGTGATAAAAGCAGAGTATGACATAGCATGCTATACCCTCGTAACTGCTACCTAGCTTATACAGTTATCACGTAAGACTTTGTTAGGCAATAAGGAATTAATTGTACGAGTAAAGTAAATTTTTAGTATTTTTTATTGACCACCCGTTCACCCGTTTCCCAAAAGCTACAAGCTAATCCAGAAGAAAGGGCAAAGAAACTGGAAAGCGTTCTTTTCAGAATAATTTCTTACTTTCTATGATACAATGAATATTAATAGCTATGTAATCATAAATCGTAAAAGAGGAGGAATAGAGACGATAAGCAAGATTATATTATGTAAATAGGAAACCTCAGTGTTTACACGTTATTTCTCTTACGTAGTATTTGTATACTCTTTGGTTATTTCGGTCAAATAAGACACACATGCACAAAATAAGACAGGGTAAACATCCGATCTAGACTTTTAGATTTTGTCTGTCCATGAAAGATAAGATTTTGTTTATTTATAAAAGAATCTAAAAAAGGTCTAGATCGAATAAATTAGATAAACTTAGCTGTTTAGCTATATTAGCAGTGATCGGCGACAAGCCCCTTTTCATCGACACGATATTGTCTATTTATGTAACACTGAATTTACACTAATATCTTTCAACACTTTTATATTAACTTCTACGGAAGGTTAAGGAAAATAACTAGGACTCCCTCAATCGTGGGTAGAACCAAAACACGACGCCTTGAAAGCGCGGGTAATACACGACTGCCCTTCGAGATCGGCGATCGACCTTCCCTCTCTTCTGTCTTGCCCAGTGTCTGGACACATGAAATCGGACCTGTGATTGGTCATTGATCTCAATCAGCACGCAAGCCACGCCCAACGCGCTCGGGCATGGCTGTAGGTAGACCGTCATCCAGTGTCGCTCGCTCCAAGATATGAAATCGTACAGAATAATTTGTGTACATAAAGGGTCACTTATTATGTGTATATGCTATTTCATAGAGTGGATACAATCAAAGACAGTTATAAGAATTTGTTATAAATTAGGTTTAATACTAGAACTGCATGAGTCAATATGGCGTCTATATCGACACAATTCGTCCCTTTTGTTATTTAAAACATAAGATCAATTTAATCTACATGATTGTAACCACTTTAACTTATATACATGTTTTAACAATGAGTAGTCAACTTCAATTCATTCACATTCCTGATATAACTATAGAAAGCAATGCATGCAGTCAGTACGTTTACAATTCACCATTTAAACCGTTAAAACATTACACTCCTTCGTTTCTGCGCAGTAGAGTAAAATGTTCAGCCTGCCAATAATTACAAGCCTTTACCGAGAAACGCTTTGATCACAAACAACTTTTCAACAACACGTGCACACGGTAATGTTATCTATCAGTATTGTGGCTCGGCTCTGTCCTTGAAATAATTACTTACAGCCGCGTGGTACGTAAACACGCGATAGGGCTGCCCGCCTGCAGTATTTTAATTTCATCTACCTACTTGAATTTCTTTCTAGTTTTGTGATTGTATATTTTAATAAATTTGTGAATGAAATAGAAAGTGTTCAATAAAAATACATGTGAGTTTTTATAGTTTTAGTGGATTTAATAATAAAATACACCCTTATATATTTGATACAGAAAAGTATTTGCGCCTCGACTGAGACGTACGAAAAGCTTTATTGTTAAATTTAATAGTATAAAAAAACCGCATTCGGATAAATAGTTTAATTAAAAATACTTTTGGGAAACATGGACAAGGAGTATACCGTACTCGCAACGTATCACCCCAAAAGCGAAATACCTACCTATTAAAAAAAGAAACAAATTATGTACTAGATTATAATATTTTTTATAGTCTAACCTTTCAGAGTTTGCAGGTAATTTAAAAAATGTTATCTCTGGATGCGTTATAAAACGTTAAAAACAGCACAATATAGTATATTCGTGCTCTTTGCCATATTAAGTTAGTACTTGTACTTATTTCAGTAAAATATTCACAAATCGCACTCTTACTGCTTAAAAAATAAAACACACCCTTCGTTCGTCACTGCGGCCACGTACATTACCGAGCCACACCGAGCTGCGGCGCATTCGCGACTGGACGTGTACCGAGAGGGTACCGACACGAGGCGCGTAGGTATAACTCACTTTCCGGCCGCTTGTATGAAGATAGAATACTGTATAGATAACATTACCGTGACGTGCATGTCGTAAAACTGCAGATCTATTGTAACAATTTAAAATAAATTCTATTATATAAATTGTTTATGACAGTGTAGCTAGAAAAAGACATTTCAATAAATGTTCTTTTGAAATAACAAATTGCTGTTCGCGCCTTTGTCTATTTTTAACTGTTTAACACGTGTTGGTTTTGGAAAGTTTCAATACAGATCAGGCCTTTGCGTAATAACTAAAAAATAAGGAATATGGATTTGATATCCATTACAATACCATGTTCCTATAGGTATAGTAACTATGGTGCTTCTCAGTCTCAGGTAAAGTTAAACTTCAACTGAAAATAATCTTTGCTGTCGAGTAAAAATTCAGTGAATGAAAACATGTCATTCCTTGTACACTACTTTTGTGCAAAGCAATTAAATCAATAAATCATTAAAACACCAAAAAACGAAGAAAGAAATATATTTGCGATTTAGAAATTTATTTCTAGACGAAATCTCTTGCTTTGTAAGAAGTAAGAGAATTGATTGTATATAGAAGTGTATTTGCGGGAGCTTTTAGCTCCCCGAGTTGAACGCAGGCTCGTAAAAATCAAACTTTAATATTCACGGAGAAAAGCCGTTTATTCCGTATCACAAACTACGTTCATATTAATTTATTTACAATAATCTTTGATACACGACCAGAACCAAAAGCCGTAATGACACTAATGACTAAACTACTATTTTAGTGATGGGACATTAGCGCGCCCGTTGGCATGCTAGTGATGTCACCACACCACCCTACGGAGAGCAAAAACCCAGGCCAACTTATTAAGTTTACACTGAATATATATTAAATTATTATCTATAAAAGTTTACAAGTCATACAGTATAAACTAAACTTTTAGTTACTATAAAAAACCTAACATGTCTTAATAACTATATCTTTACACTTGTTATACTGAATTTAAAACAATAAGAACTAAACTAGTCAAAATTCTTAAACCTGACGCGTCTGCCAGAGCGTGTGGTATATGGGTGTTTTACTGGCGGGTTCTGCTGAGCCGGCTTTTGCTTTTTCAAAGGTTCTGGTAACAACTCACCTTGAGCAGCTGGACATGGAGGTGAAACAGGCAATTGCTCAGCTTGGTTCGATTGGTGATCTAAATGATCAATGAAAGCTGGTTTGAGCCTATCGATACTCACAACTATCCTGTTGCCTTTGACGTCAAGAGTAAAAGTTTTACCATCACGCGAACGCTCAAGTACTTTATATGGGCCAGTATAAGGTGGTTGCAGTGCTCTTTGTATGGTATCGTCTCTTAGAAAAACGTGCGACGCGGTTGTTAGATTTTTAAATATAAAGGAGGATTTTTCCCCATGTCGAGTTGCTGTTAGAGGCCGTAAAGTTGACATTTTGTATCGCAGTTGCACGACGAAATCAGCAGGGTCTTGGAATTTTTCCGATGCGGGAGAAGGTAACTCTAACTAGTAACTCTCCAGGGAGTCTAAGAGGCTCACCGTAGAGCAATTCTACGACCGTGGCTTCCAGATCCTCTTTAAATGCCGATCGCATTCCTAGGAGAACCATCGGAAGTGATCTTACCCAAGATTCATTGTGGCACATCAAAGCTGCCTTAAGCTGGCGATGAAACCTCTCAATCATTCCGTTAGCACAGGGGTGGAATGAAGTGGTTCTAATACGCTTGGTGGCAAATTGAAATAACAATCGCTGAAACAGAACCGACTCAAATTGAGCGCCCTGGTCTGTTGTTATAACCGACGGTAGACGAAAGCGAGGAATCCATTCTCTGGTGAAAGTTTCAGCTACTTCCTCCGCTGTAATAGAGCGCATGGGCCACACCTCAGGCCATCTAAACACTCTGTCTATCGCCGTCAAACAATAACGATATTCATTACAAACAGGCTGAGGACCAATGATGTCTATATGGACATGCAAAAAACGACCAGATGGTAAATCAAATTTACCTAGGGGAGCTGAGTTGTGTCTTGAAACCTTGCTGCGTTGACACGCTTCACAAGATCGAGACCAGGCTCGGCAATCCTTTCTCACCATAGGCCAAACAAAACGATCTACAACGAGACGCGTTGTAGCTCGTGCACCAGGATAACTTAGACTGTGCAATTTGTTAAAAGCAGCACGGCGAAAGGAAGGGGTCAAATAAGGACGCGGCTTATCCGTAGAAATGTTGCAGTAAACCCAAGTGTTAGTCCCTGGTATGCTCATCTTAGTCAGGGACAGACTAGAGCCACCTTTAAGTAAAATGCTCAGTTCCTAATTGAAGGCCTGTGCCTTTTCGAGGGCTTCATAATCTTGCTCCATGGATATTGCATCGATATCTATACGTGACATAGCGTCAGCAATGACGTTATCTTCCCCTTTTATGTACTGGATGTCGGTAGTAAATTGACTGATGAACGACAGCTGATTTAGTTGCGGGGGTAGAAGTTTTTCCTGACGCTGTAAGAACGCATACAAAAGAGGCTTATGATCTGTAAATATGGTGGCGTGCTGTACCTCTAGGATATAACGAAAATGTTGAAAACTTTCGAACACCGCTAGAAATTCTCTATAATAAGCTGGCCACTGTGTTTGTTGTGGAGTTAGCTTCTTGCTGAAAAAAGACAGGGGAAACCACTGATTATTAACCATTTGTTGCAAACAGGATCCGATGTGAACGCCGGACGCATAAGTAAATAGGCTCAACTTGGCGTCACTGATTGGGTGTTGTAGCAGCGTTACATTGGAAAGACTTTTCTTACAAGCCTCAAATTGCTGGAGCAGCTCGGGTGTCCATGGGAATGGTTTTATGGTTTTCCACCCTTACTGTTAGTTGATACCAATGCATCAATTAAGGGAGCTTGAAACTGTGCAGCTCGAGGAACAAATCTACGGTAGTAGTTAAGCATGCCAAGAAATCGGCGCATGCCTTGTACTGTTTTAGGTGGTGGGAAATCCAGCAACGCTTTGATGCGATCCTGTGGGGGGCGAGTACCGTCGCCGCTGACATGATATCCCAAGAAAACTACTTCGCTAACTCCTAAGACACACTTAGAAGGGTTTATTACTACACCATAGTCCTGCAGTCGTTTGAAAATAATGCGCAAATGATGTAGATGGGTATTCTCGTCTTTTGAGAAAACGAGAATGTCATCAACGTATGGGAAACAAAATTCGAGGCCCCATGTGACCTCATCTATGAAACGCTGGAAAGTTTGTACAGCGTTTCTCAGCCCAAAGGCCATGTACGGGAATTCAAAGAGACCAAATGGAGTAACAATGGCTGTTTTAGCAATATCCTCCTCGTGTACAGGTATTTGATGGTATGCCTTAACAAGATCTAAAGTACTAAATACCTTGGCGTCACCAAGATTGTGAGCGAAATCATTTATGTGGCGAACCGGGTAACGGTCTGGTACGGTCCTGGCGTTCAGGGCGAGTAGTCGCCGCAAGGACGCCAGGCGTTATCTTTTTTACTGCCATATGTAATGGTGATGACCATGCGCTCATAGACAGCCGAGCTGTCCCACATCGTACCATCTCCTCAAATTCTTTCTGGGCTGAAACGAGTTTCTGCGGCGCCAGACGTCTGGGACGACAGGATACGGGAGGTCCTTCTGTAGTTTTTATGTAATGCACTGTGTCATGTTTTATTTCTCTGGGAAGGCCGGGTGGTCGAGCTATATCCGGGAATTCAGCTAGAAGCTGTGTAAAAATGGACTTACCGGAAGCTACCGCTCGTACGCTAGGTTGATCAATGCTGGCAGCAGAAGCAGCTGCTGTTAATCCAGTAGTGCCATCGACCAATTTGTTATTACGGCAATCGGGCAAAAGGTGATAAAATGCCAAAAAATCAGAGCCTATAATAGCTGTGCTGACATCAGCAATCACGAATTGCCAGGAGAAATCGCGGCGTAGTCCAAAATTGAGTTTGAGATTGACTGTACCAAAGGTTTCTATGCTGCTTCCGTTGGCAGCGCTAAGTTCATAATCTGTAGCTTGTCTACGTGAAAGCAACCAACGATGTAGGAAACAACACAGATCTGACCCCGTGTCAATCAGAAAACTTCGCTTGGTCACCTGGTCGGTGACAAAAAGGCGGCGGCCGATGTTTTGACAATCAGTTGCCGCCGCTACTGATTGCTGGTCGAGTTTTCCGCCATCCAGTTGCAGGGTTTGACACATTTAGTGGCTTTAGTACCCGCTTCAAACTGTTTGAGGGTCTACTTGAAGAAATAGACCTGTCGCGTGAGGGTCGGCGTTCCTGCCTGGAAAGGGCAGCTACTTGGTTACTTACCTCTTCCAGTCGTTGTGCTAACTTGTCTAAAGGTAAAGTCGAAAATGTCGAACATACAACCGGTGCCGGGGCTAATTCTACAATTTTGTCGGCCAACTCAGGGACTTTGTCTAAATTGAGGTCAGTATGCGCCGCTAGGATTACCTGGACTTGTTGAGGCAGGTTGTGCAACCAAAGTTGGCGAATGATGTTATCATCTGAGAGGGCCGTCCCAGCAAGAGAACGAAGTTGTCATAAGAACTGGGATGGTTTCCTATCACCAAGTTCTTCTTCACTTAAAAGTTGATGAACTCTTTTCTCCTGGGAAGTTGAAAAACGCTGTATAAGTATCTCTTTTAATTTATCATATTTCCCTTCAACTGGGGGATTTGTTATAAGATCTTCAATCTCACCTACCAATTTCTGGTCGAGGAGTCCTATTACATAATAATATTTGGTTGTATCCCCTACAATATTCGCGATTTGAAATTGGGCCTCCACCTGAGCAAACCAAATCGCTGGCTTGTGGCCAAAATGAGGGTAATTTTACTGCAACTCTGCATACATTTGCTTCCATCTCGCTTTGACCAAGCTGTTTCTTTAAAACAGCGTGTTCTGTTAAGAGCTGTTGCTGTTGCACCTGTAGCTGCTCTTCCACCATAGTGTTGTTTAATCTTAATAATACCACACACTCAAGCCAAGCAAAAAGTACAATAACATGAAAAGAAAAAATATATGGTAATTTGGCAACCACGTGACCAATACCAAAACTATAAAATATATGTAAAAAACAGCACAGACGATATTTAAGGAACTGTTGGTTACATAAAACTTTGGCATTCCAGAGCTAAATTTAAAACTAAGTTTGGTAACTGAAATGCAATGTAAGTTAAAGCTAATGATGCATACGATGAGAGCAGTAAGTGACCAATATAGGTTCACACAGCTAATGGCATAGATACATTTAGACGTAAAATATGGGCGTATTAAGTTATTGTTAATAATAGCTAACAACACCGAAATATTTAATAAGAATATGTGAATGTGAAAACTCACCAACCGTACAATTATGTTGTTTTAATTATTTTTATATATTTATTACTATATTATAACAATGGAATTCAATGCGGAAAGTATTATGAAATTGCAAAGATTTATGGTAATCAGCGAAGGAAGGAAAAATTATGTTAATTGCAACAAACGGAACGTTCGAAATCCGTCGATACGTCAATTGTCAAGTTATCACTTGCTAATAACGATAACACTTGCAAGAAGTATTGACACTGTCACTTGTTGCCAGTGGCCCAATTCCATAATTTGGCTACAATCGGATTATCACTTTTTTCATAGCCAAGTTATGGAATTGGGCCACTGCAGCCCGATTCCATAACTTGGCTTCAATCGAATTCTCAGTATCGCAGCCACTAATGCCTTGCGATAGAGTCGAATTTGCTATGAAAAAAGTGATAATCCGATTGTAGCCAAGTTATGGAATCGGGCTGCTGAAGTGACAATCGATTGATACTAAATTATACCTATAGGTGGTGCTTCGATTCTCAAATTAACCTCTACTTCACTACACACACACTTGATATAATTTTGAAAAAGATACAATGATGTTGATGTTTCTTGTAGCTCGTAGACACCACGAACGTAAATGACGATACGTGCCACGACGAAATGCAGATGCAGTAGTCGCGACTAGGTCGCGAGTTGCAGAAACAACGACGGAGGCGCTCCGCTCCGGGCCCGTCTCGTGCGTGAAAATGAGTCCGATGATTGTATTTCTTACACAGATCCAATGCCAGGTGTATGTTAGTTCTGTCGAATAGAAACCAAGACTCTCTCGTGCGAGCTGATTGATTGGCTATAGCGTCTTTAGGAACGCTCTAAGCATTTGAACAGTCGTGGTAGTCCACTGTTCCTGTCTTGGTTTCCATTGCGGGAGCTTTTAGCTCCCCGAGTTGAACGCAGGCTCGTAAAAATCAAACTTTAATATTCACGGAGAAAAGCCGTTTATTCCGTATCACAAACTACGTTCATATTAATTTATTTACAATAATCTTTGATACACGACCAGCAGCCCGATTCCATAACTTGGCTTTAATCGAATTCTCAGTATCGCAACCACTAATGTCTTGCGATAGAGTCGAATTTGCTATGTAAAAAGTGATAATCCGATTGTAGCCAAGTTATGGAATTGGGCCACTGAACCAAAAGCCGTAATGACACTAATGACTAAACTACTATTTTAGTGATGGGACATTAGCGCGCCCGTTGGCATGCTAGTGATGTGACCACATATTGTCTACCTAAGTCTTATGTATCATTGTAGATTCACAAAAATGATCTGATGATGACGATGATTAAGTCTTGGAGAGACGGAAAAACGGGAGCTCGACAGTTGATAATTATAGCCTAGGACTTGATAGACAAGTACATAACTATATTGAATGTTGAATCTACTTGATTATACTAATAATATGATACATTTGTTTCAGGTGGATGTACACAGAACTGCAGTTCATATGAATGTATAGATCTCCACTTTCCGAGCAATTTATGTGAAAATTATAACATTATTACATGATATTTAATACTTACACTTGATTTTGTTTTGCTTATATTTGCATTGACCCCTCGTTGTTAGTAGAACTTCACATAATTAGGCTTTGTAAGAAACTACTAGATTTTAAAAAGATTAGGTATTTTTCTATTTTAGGGTTAAAATCCTACTCTAGCTATGAAATAGTTAGGTAGGTTCTATGAAACACTACATACATACATGTCATTAAACCTACCTTTCACAAAAACAACACAATTTCATGGCTCGATAAAACATGAAACAAATTGTACCTATGTAGGTGTTAGATTAGTTAGGTGTTAAGTTTCATAGAAACTATGCATTATCAATGATCTTCACTAACCAAACACTGCTAGATAGTAAATGCAATGAACGCACCGGGTGCTCTTCGGTTGACGAAAACTCATTGCTACTGAATTCCTTGAGAATTGTGATTTTGAATTACCGGTTATGTATTTCGTAGTAAAATGACAGTTCCCGTGCGGTTGAGTGCCTTGATGACGTCATTTCACATGCTAACTGAGCTTACGGAATTCGAAACGAGTGATCGGTGGCAATGAATGGTCCAAGTGGCATTAACCGAACCGCACTTTAATTCTACGGAATCAGGTCCCTGGGCCCTATTTCATAAAGCGACAAATCATAATAAACCTACAAATGTCAGTCGAATACGCCAAACCTGCGTTTCATAAAAATAAAAAGTACTACATTTCGATAGTTTGACAGACAATTGTCGGTTCGATTGACATTTGTCAGTGTACTATAGTTTTATGAAATAGGGCCCTGGTCGTATTTATTTTGGTCGTGTATTATCCCGTCCCGTTTCTGTAATCTGTAACTGTCGTAGACGCGAGTCTTACGTTGTATTTATATACTCTTTGGACGCGAGCTAGTATATACTGTAGTCTTTGGACGCGAGTATATATATATATGCTGTGGTTTAAATTGCACCAATCTGCGCTATGTGTACTGTTAGCGCGCACAAAGTCGGATTTCCATTTTGGTGTGCATACAACGCTCACAAAAAAGAGGTACAGCAGCGTATGCGGTAACGTCAAATTCAATTGACATATGTCATTCTGTGTTAATATGTTGTTGGAACTCCCGCCCTAGACTGCCACTACATATAATAATGATTATATTCTTTTAGCAGAAGCGAATTTAACAGAATTAAGAGAGAAATGAGAAAACTATAAACAAAACAAAACAACAGTAGGTAGATTCACAGAACAGCCGACTCAAATGACATAAGCATGCAATCGTCGGTTTAATTTGTTAGCGTGCATATGCGGGCCAACAATATTTCATTTCATTTCATTTATTCCAAAAAAAATAATTAAATGTATGGGAAATTAAACATGCAATAAAAATTAAATTAAGAAACACTGTACAAAACAAAAACTAAAAATAAGAATACTAAAAAAAACATCTTGAAAAAAAAACATTAATACCAAAAACAAAAAATAATAAAATATAAAACATATATAATACAATAAAAATAAAATGTCAAAAACATAAAATGAAATATCTACAAAATATCACTAAAATGTCACTATCAAATCGATTCAGTAAAAAACAATGTCATCTATCATCTAAAAATTCCTTGACAGAGTAGTAGCATTTTTCCAGTAAGAAAGGCATCAGTTTTTTTTTAGAGTAAGAGCGCTGTAAATTGTTTTAAATGATACAGGTAGCTTGTTGTACAATCTAACAGCCTGAACTCTAGTGCAGTGACTAACAACTACTAAACTAGGGAAGAAGCTACTTTTCAAATCTTTCCTTCGTGTCTGTTCTCTTAAACTTCTGTCCTCATCTGTTTCAAAACTACTCAAATTCTTGACCAACTTTGTTATAGTTAGTAATATGTATAGACTGGGAGCAGTTAGTATTCCTAGCTGTTTAAAATATTGTCTACAAGGTTCCGTCTGTCATTGTTCTGATTGCTCGCTTTTGAATGATAAATGCAGCTTGCATATTATAAGCATAACTATTGCCCCAGAACATAATGCTGTAGCGAAGCTTAGATTCTACTAATGCAAAATAAACCTGTTTGAGTCGTTCTATGGTAACCTCGTCTGTTACACTTCTTATTGCATAGCATGCAGAGCTTATACTCGATTCTATAGCCTTGAGTTCATGTTTCCAATTAAGATAGGCATCAATATGAATCCCTAGAAATTTAACCATCTCTACCGTTCCACTATTTGAGTATGGAATTTAACATTAAGTCTATCTGTTTGCCTTACAGTAGTCTTAAACAAAATAAGATTCGTTTTGCTTGCATTTAAAATTAGATCATTAATATCAAACCATTTTTGAAAATTAGCCAGTGCCTTACTCATTTCAATACTTAA
Source organism: Alsophila aescularia (assembly GCA_946251855.1). Lineage (NCBI taxonomy): Eukaryota > Metazoa > Arthropoda > Insecta > Lepidoptera > Geometridae > Alsophila > Alsophila aescularia. The sequence goes on from OX276385.1 coordinate 41,797,648, forward strand.
ATTCTCTACTGTATTTGATGACACTATGGCGTTGGAATCATCTGCAAAGACTGTCAATTTTATATCAGGTTCAATTTTCTCCATAAACATTATCAAATCATTTGTAAAAATTATAAATAGTAAAGGACCTAAAATGGATCCTTGTGGAACGCCAACTTTCAATAAAGACATCTTCGATCTATGGGTAATTTCAACTTCTTGTTGAATCGTTTTAATTTCGATGATTTGTTTCCTGTTACATAAATATGACTGAAAGAGTTTGAGCGTCAAATTTCTAACACCATAGTGCTCCAACTTCTGCAAAAGTATCTCATGATTAATTGTGTCAAAAGCTGCACTTAAGTCTAAAAATATTCCACCTACTTTATTTTTAACATTCAACTTACAAACTAAATCATCTACTAGATTATTTATAGCATCTACTGTACCCACAAATCTTTGATAACCGAATTGTCTATTACTTATTATATCGTTTAGACGCAAATGCCTTAATAGTCTTGTTTTTATAAGCTTTTTTTACGCGTTTTAGCGCGATAATATCGATTCTTGCGCGTCTCGGAATGCACCCGTAGTATCTCTAAGTCTGTGACGGTAACCACAAACTATAATAGTAGGGGTGCATTCAGAGACGCGCAAAAATCGATATTATCGCGTTAAAACGCGTACCGAGTCATCGTGAGCGCAACAACGATATCCCTTGTGACGTCACGGATTACGTCATTACATCCGCCATTTTGCGATTACACCGACCATGCCCCAAACCGATATCACCGTGAGAGCTACTGTCAAAGTGACAGACTGACGGTTGTTTACAAAGAAAACTGTTGTTTGAATTCAGTTGTGTGTGATTTACGTAGACAAATTGGACGGAGCCGAGATTTTAATAAAATAAACAACAAATTAAATTTGAAGTTAATTTTATTGGTCTTACTTTTGACCGTACAATTCAAGCGAAGATAAAATAATGACAATTTGTACTTAGTAACTTCCTTATATAACTTTTATAAATGCGTAGGCGATTTCTAGTATATTCTTCATTTTCAATAACAACTAAGTAGTTACATTTCTCATACTTTAACGAGAGAGAAAAACATCTAAGTACATAAATGCTTATTCAGCTATGCGCAATTAAATCAAATCAACATGTAGAGTACCTCTACTGCGCATTATTCATAGAAAAACAACATAAGTACAAAAAGTGCTTAATTGGTACTTTCACAATCAAAGGAAGTACCTACTTGTATGATTAAATATGTCGCAATTGGACTTCGGTAAACAACGGTGGGTTTGTGGTACATATAACTTCTCCACCCTGAGATTGAAAATTATCTGAAAGTTCATTTTCTGAAGTCAGATTATTTTCAATTTTACATAATTTCAAAATCTCATTTTTATATTTTATAATAAAGTATACAATAATAAAAATCATTATAATATAAAGTATTAATGTCCATAAACTAACACTTTTTATTTGCACTTTATTGACCATTTCACTTATTTCACTATATTCACTGTTTTCACTTTTCTTCAAAATATAATTCAGCATTTGTAGATTTTCCATATTTACTCCATCTAAGTTAACAGGTTTCCTTTTGAAATTATTTGTAAATTTATCAATGGTAGTTTAGGAATATGTAAGTTCATTCCTCTGGACAATTTCTTCCGTAGAGTATCTTCAACTTGTATTTTACAATTATCGTCCAAGGTTAAAATATAAGTACCAAGGATTTTCTCTCGAGTAATCTCATTTTCACAGGTTTTTGTCAAGTACGTTTGGTAACTTGCAAAAATTATCCATATGTTCATTTCAATTTGTTGAACTTTTATCTCTGAAGTTTCGATTAAAATTGGAGAACACGACGTAATATTCAACGTAAATTTCATTAAATCAGTTATACATTTATCTTGTTCCAATACGACTGCACAACTTTCTTTACAAAGAAATAATTTCTCATCAATCTCGTCGCATGGCTTGGAGAGCAATGTAATAGAGTTCAAATCCTTCACGAGGATAAAAGGATATTTAGGAAGTATCAAGGATGTAATATTATTAGAAGTATCAAGGATAGGTAAGGGGAATAACTGGTAATATTTGTAAGTGTTTTTGCGTACAATTGGAATTGCCAGTACATATGTAATTTGCCTACCCTTAATATAAGCTTTTATCTCTATATTTTGCTCTATGTTTACTAAATTTTTATAATTAACAGGGAAAATTAACTTATCTGTTCTCTCAATATTTTTTAACAATTCAAATAATTCATTAGTATCAATTATTGATCTATGTAATATCTTATTTTTACTTAATGCGATTGCTGTATCAATCTCATCTAACTTAGAAAGAATTATTTGAAAATTATGAGTTAACAAACTATAAACATGAGTAACTTTATTTTCAAAATCATTTATTTTACTTCTATTCAATGCTTTCTCTATATCAATTAAATTATTCTCAAATTGTATAAAATTATAATAAGAAGTATTAGTGAAATAGCATCTTAGTTTTAATATCAATAATTAATTCATCTTGATTGCATCAATAAAAAAAAAAAAAAAAAAATTGCATAGCTTTGTTCTTGATGCATACGATTTAATCTAAGTTTCATTAGATTTTCAGACAATATATCATCTAAATCACAATCTGTTTCCATTTTCAATTATATTATTAACTTGAATAAAAAGATTTTCAATTGTAGCCATGTCGCTACTTTCATTTAATAGTGAGGCTGCTCTGCCTACAACTCTACTTAAAATTACATAAAATAAATATAATAATTGTGCTGCTGTTACTTCGGATCCACTTTAGCTACGCACATTTTGAAATAAATACATTTAATAATTTTTCATTCCCATCAAATTTAGGAATTAATTTCATAATTTCATTTGTTATAATCCTCATAGATTCCATTTTAAATTATTATTTAAAATCAATTCAAAATATTAAAATAAAGTATGCGTTTGTACAATATAACACGTATAACACACAAATTCAAAATATAATTAAACAAAAGCACATAAAAGTTCAATAAAAACACAAAAATCAATAAAGACACATTAAAATCAATAAATTCACATAAAATCAATTATGACGCATAAAAGTCAAGAAATTCACATAAAAATCAATTATGACGCATAAGAATCAATAAATTCACATAAAATTCAAATAAAAACGCATAAAATGACAATACATTCACATAAAAATCAATAAAGACACATAAATTCACATAAAAATCAATAAAAACGCATAAAACGTCAAAAAATTCACATAAAAATCAATAAAAACGCATAAAACGTCAAAAAAATTCACATAAAAATCAATAAAAACACATAAAATCAATAAGTTCACATAAAAATCATAAATTCGCATACAATAAATCAAAAATAACAAGTGTATTGGCAATTTTTGTCCAAAAACACTAAGGGTCGAATAGCAGGGCAAGAATACGGAAAGTGAATGATTTTCGACTCACTTAAAACCGCTCGATCCCATGCCTCGGTGATTATTCCACTCGCTTGACAGAGTAGTAGCATTTTTCCAGTAAGAAAGGCATCAGTTTTTTTTTAGAGTAAGAGCGCTGTAAATTGTTTTAAATGATACAGGTAGCTTGTTGTACAATCTAACAGCCTGAACTCTAGTGCAGTGACTAACAACTACTAAACTAGGGAAGAAGCTACTTTTCAAATCTTTCCTTCGTGTCTGTTCTCTTAAACTTCTGTCCTCATCTGTTTCAAAACTACTCAAATTCTTGACCAACTTTGTTATAGTTAGTAATATGTATAGACTGGGAGCAGTTAGTATTCCTAGCTGTTTAAAATATTGTCTACAAGGTTCCGTCTGTCATTGTTCTGATTGCTCGCTTTTGAATGATAAATGCAGCTTGCATATTATAAGCATAACTATTGCCCCAGAACATAATGCTGTAGCGAAGCTTAGATTCTACTAATGCAAAATAAACCTGTTTGAGTCGTTCTATGGTAACCTCGTCTGTTACACTTCTTATTGCATAGCATGCAGAGCTTATACTCGATTCTATAGCCTTGAGTTCATGTTTCCAATTAAGATAGGCATCAATATGAATCCCTAGAAATTTAACCATCTCTACCGTTCCACTATTTGAGTATGGAATTTAACATTAAATCTATCTTTTTGCCTTACAGTAGTCTTAAACAAAATAAGATTCGTTTTGCTTGCATTTAAAATTAGATCATTAATATCAAACCATTTTTGAAAATTAGCCAGTGCCTTACTCATTTCAATACTTAAATTCTCTACTGTATTTGATGACACTATGGCGTTGGAATCATCTGCAAAGACTGTCAATTTTATATCAGGTTCAATTTTCTCCATAAACATTATCAAATCATTTGTAAAAATTATAAATAGTAAAGGACCTAAAATGGATCCTTGTGGAACGCCAACTTTCAATAAAGACATCTTCGATCTATGGGTAATTTCAACTTCTTGTTGAATCGTTTTAATTTCGATGATTTGTTTCCTGTTACATAAATATGACTGAAAGAGTTTGAGCGTCAAATTTCTAACACCATAGTGCTCCAACTTCTGCAAAAGTATCTCATGATTAATTGTGTCAAAAGCTGCACTTAAGTCTAAAAATATTCCACCTACTTTATTTTTAACATTCAACTTACAAACTAAATCATCTACTAGATTATTTATAGCATCTACTGTACCCACAAATCTTTGATAACCGAATTGTCTATTACTTATTATATCGTTTAGACGCAAATGCCTTAATAGTCTTGTTTTTATAAGCTTTTTTTACGCGTTTTAGCGCGATAATATCGATTCTTGCGCGTCTCGGAATGCACCCGTAGTATCTCTAAGTCTGTGACGGTAACCACAAACTATAATAGTAGGGGTGCATTCAGAGACGCGCAAAAATCGATATTATCGCGTTAAAACGCGTACCGAGTCATCGTGAGCGCAACAACGATATCCCTTGTGACGTCACGGATTACGTCATTACATCCGCCATTTTGCGATTACACCGACCATGCCCCAAACCGATATCACCGTGAGAGCTACTGTCAAAGTGACAGACTGACGGTTGTTTACAAAGAAAACTGTTGTTTGAATTCAGTTGTGTGTGATTTACGTAGACAAATTGGACGGAGCCGAGATTTTAATAAAATAAACAACAAATTAAATTTGAAGTTAATTTTATTGGTCTTACTTTTGACCGTACAATTCAAGCGAAGATAAAATAATGACAATTTGTACTTAGTAACTTCCTTATATAACTTTTATAAATGCGTAGGCGATTTCTAGTATATTCTTCATTTTCAATAACAACTAAGTAGTTACATTTCTCATACTTTAACGAGAGAGAAAAACATCTAAGTACATAAATGCTTATTCAGCTATGCGCAATTAAATCAAATCAACATGTAGAGTACCTCTACTGCGCATTATTCATAGAAAAACAACATAAGTACAAAAAGTGCTTAATTGGTACTTTCACAATCAAAGGAAGTACCTACTTGTATGATTAAATATGTCGCAATTGGACTTCGGTAAACAACGGTGGGTTTGTGGTACATATAACTTCTCCACCCTGAGATTGAAAATTATCTGAAAGTTCATTTTCTGAAGTCAGATTATTTTCAATTTTACATAATTTCAAAATCTCATTTTTATATTTTATAATAAAGTATACAATAATAAAAATCATTATAATATAAAGTATTAATGTCCATAAACTAACACTTTTTATTTGCACTTTATTGACCATTTCACTTATTTCACTATATTCACTGTTTTCACTTTTCTTCAAAATATAATTCAGCATTTGTAGATTTTCCATATTTACTCCATCTAAGTTAACAGGTTTCCTTTTGAAATTATTTGTAAATTTATCAATGGTAGTTTAGGAATATGTAAGTTCATTCCTCTGGACAATTTCTTCCGTAGAGTATCTTCAACTTGTATTTTACAATTATCGTCCAAGGTTAAAATATAAGTACCAAGGATTTTCTCTCGAGTAATCTCATTTTCACAGGTTTTTGTCAAGTACGTTTGGTAACTTGCAAAAATTATCCATATGTTCATTTCAATTTGTTGAACTTTTATCTCTGAAGTTTCGATTAAAATTGGAGAACACGACGTAATATTCAACGTAAATTTCATTAAATCAGTTATACATTTATCTTGTTCCAATACGACTGCACAACTTTCTTTACAAAGAAATAATTTCTCATCAATCTCGTCGCATGGCTTGGAGAGCAATGTAATAGAGTTCAAATCCTTCACGAGGATAAAAGGATATTTAGGAAGTATCAAGGATGTAATATTATTAGAAGTATCAAGGATAGGTAAGGGGAATAACTGGTAATATTTGTAAGTGTTTTTGCGTACAATTGGAATTGCCAGTACATATGTAATTTGCCTACCCTTAATATAAGCTTTTATCTCTATATTTTGCTCTATGTTTACTAAATTTTTATAATTAACAGGGAAAATTAACTTATCTGTTCTCTCAATATTTTTTAACAATTCAAATAATTCATTAGTATCAATTATTGATCTATGTAATATCTTATTTTTACTTAATGCGATTGCTGTATCAATCTCATCTAACTTAGAAAGAATTATTTGAAAATTATGAGTTAACAAACTATAAACATGAGTAACTTTATTTTCAAAATCATTTATTTTACTTCTATTCAATGCTTTCTCTATATCAATTAAATTATTCTCAAATTGTATAAAATTATAATAAGAAGTATTAGTGAAATAGCATCTTAGTTTTAATATCAATAATTAATTCATCTTGATTGCATCAATAAAAAAAAAAAAAAAAAAATTGCATAGCTTTGTTCTTGATGCATACGATTTAATCTAAGTTTCATTAGATTTTCAGACAATATATCATCTAAATCACAATCTGTTTCCATTTTCAATTATATTATTAACTTGAATAAAAAGATTTTCAATTGTAGCCATGTCGCTACTTTCATTTAATAGTGAGGCTGCTCTGCCTACAACTCTACTTAAAATTACATAAAATAAATATAATAATTGTGCTGCTGTTACTTCGGATCCACTTTAGCTACGCACATTTTGAAATAAATAAATTTAATAATTTTTCATTCCCATCAAATTTAGGAATTAATTTCATAATTTCATTTGTTATAATCCTCATAGATTCCATTTTAAATTATTATTTAAAATCAATTCAAAATATTAAAATAAAGTATGCGTTTGTACAATATAACACGTATAACACACAAATTCAAAATATAATTAAACAAAAGCACATAAAAGTTCAATAAAAACACAAAAATCAATAAAGACACATTAAAATCAATAAATTCACATAAAATCAATTATGACGCATAAAAGTCAAGAAATTCACATAAAAATCAATTATGACGCATAAGAATCAATAAATTCACATAAAATTCAAATAAAAACGCATAAAATGACAATACATTCACATAAAAATCAATAAAAACACATAAATTCACATAAAAATCAATAAAAACGCATAAAACGTCAAAAAATTCACATAAAAATCAATAAAAACGCATAAAACGTCAAAAAAATTCACATAAAAATCAATAAAAACACATAAAATCAATAAGTTCAAATAAAAATCATAAATTCGCATACAATAAATCAAAAATAACAAGTGTATTGGCAATTTTTGTCCAAAAACACTAAGGGTCGAATAGCAGGGCAAGAATACGGAAAGTGAATGATTTTCGACTCACTTAAAACCGCTCGATCCCATGCCTCGGTGATTATTCCACTCGCTGAATTGTTTCTCAACTCCTTTTTCCAATACAGTCGTATTTGTTTGGTTCGAGTATTTTTTCCGTGGATTTGTCAGGAACACACTGAAGTTATTCAAGACAGCTGCACCAGATATGTAGGTTGCGCCAGACAAATTATATTTCACAATTTTTTGAAGTAAGCGCCGGACAAATTAAATTTCCACGACTTTAAAAAAAAAATACAACCGGCTGCGCCAGACAAATTGGACGGAGCCGAGATTTTAATAAAATAAACAACAAATTAAATTTGAAGTTAATTTTATTGGTCTTACTTTTGACCGTACAATTCAAGCGAAGATAAAATAATGACAATTTGTACTTAGTAACTTCCTTATATAACTTTTATAAATGCGTAGGCGATTTCTAGTATATTCTTCATTTTCAATAACAACTAAGTAGTTACATTTCTCATACTTTAACGAGAAAAACATCTAAGTACATAAATGCTTATTCAGCTATGCGCAATTAAATCAAATCAACATGTAGAGTACCTCTACTGCGCATTATTCATAGAAAAACAACATAAGTACAAAAAGTGCTTAATTGGTACTTTCACAATCAAAGGAAGTACCTACTTGTATGATTAAATATGTCGCAATTGGACTTCGGTAAACAACGGTGGGTTTGTGGTACATATAACTACGTACAGTTTTCCAAATATTACTACAGACAATTGACCAATTTTTAGACAGACTACTTTGCCCACGAGTAATACTTTGTATTTTGGGCAATGTTTGAGGTTATGTTGTTGTAATCTTGTAATCACGCTCACGAGCGTTCCGAATCAACTACAGCACTCAACAGCCGGGAGCGCGATATCTGAATCGGAACACATATTAGCACTGTGATCGCTCACAGCGATATTATCGTGAATCGGAATGCACCCTAGATACCAAAGAGGTAGATACGGAGGGAGACGATAATACACGACCAAAATAATGTACGGCCAGTATTGTACAGCCAATATTACACGGCCAGATATTACGTGTATGTACACGTAATATCTGGCCGTGTAATATTGGCCGTGTATTATTGCCCGTACAAAATCGGTCCGGGTTGATAATGCACGGCCAGTATTACGCGACCAATATTACGTGTACAACTGGATACGTAATATCAGCCCGTGCCGATTTTGTACGACCAATATTACACGGCCAATAATACGAAGCCAACCATAGACAAAGCTAGAATCACTCCTTGATGCCTCGTTTGTGTAGGCGAGTGTCAAGATGAAAAAAAAATGTCACAGAACCGAATCGGCCAACCCCGACTCCACGTGGTCTTGTCTGCCCTACACTAGAGTGCTTTTAAAAAGCTGGAGGCGCGGAGGGAGTGCAGCCCCCGTCCGCTGTCACAAAGTGCAGGTACCAGGGTGAGCTGGAGCGGCAGAGGCTGGTCGCCGAAGGCGACCAAAAAGCCGAAGCTGTGGAGCAATCGCGATTCATAATCTGTGGTAAAAGGAAACTGGAACGTGCAAACGAGGCTTTTACTATGTCATTTCTATATTTTAATCTGTGATGTACACGTAACATTAGCTGTACATTATCGCCCGTACAAAAAGTGTCCAGCCCGTATTACACAGCCAATAATGCACACCCTGTTAGTACATGTACATATTTTGGCTTCGTAATCCTGGCTGCGTAATATCGCCTGTACAAAATCAGCACGGGGTGATATTACACGGCCAATAATACGCAACCAAATAATGTACACCCTGATATTACGACGCCAATCCACGTAATATTGGTCGCTTATTATTGGCTGTACATTATTTGGTCGCGTAATACTGGCCGTGTAATATAGGGACTCGATACGGACGGTAACTGTCTGTTGTTGCTCTTTTCGAAGACACTATTATTACGTCATATTTTTTTACGACTTCATCGGTATGACAGTTACAATACTGTAATTTGTAGGTTTTTTTGTCTATGCTTCGCACTTATCATTGCCAACAGAATAGAGATATTTTGTTACCATGTAGGATCGTGTGTATTCAGCCTTCCGCCTAGCTCATTCCCAAACATGTTAATTATACGGCAAAATAATCACACTTTAGAAGAACAGGGTTTGAAATATTAACATTCTATTGTATTATTATGGCGAAAACATAGAAATTAAATAAGTAATAGTATCTATCTTTAAATTTGAGGTAAATTTGTTATCTACGTTAGTGATAACTCACTTGTTGAATCTGTGGTTGCAAGCGATTAACGCATAGTGTGAGTTTTTATTTTGCATGCGTTGTATATTTTATCTATGTGTGTAACATTTTTCACGTTTATAATGGTTTGTTGACATTATTCTTACAGCACAAGCTTACACATTTTTTGTATGTAGTTAGTGAACCTTCTACCATGTAGATAGAGTTTAATATTGTACTATATAGCAGCAAAAGATAAAGTTTTTGCGTGAGATTTGTATCTTTGTGTGCTGTGTAGGTACATTATAAGAGGCTGTGTAGATAACTTTACAGCACAAACTTACACCATTTTTGTATGTAACTATAGAACCTTTTGCCATGGAGATAGAGTTTAATATTGTACTTTAAAGTAGCAAAGTTAACGTTTTTGCGTATGATTTATTTCGTTTACAAGTTTGTACTATTATTTAGTCTGTGGCTGTGTAGAGATCTATGGGACGAAGTTTGAGCGGGAAACTCATATGAAATTGTTTAAAAATCGATTTTATTACAAAAAAGATATAAAACGCCCTACTGTATTTTTTCTAAATACCTACCCCATGGATTGCACTAATCATTACATGTACTATTCCAAGACCTAAAATACCAATATTGATCAAAATTATAATTTGATCAAAATTCCTTAAGCCGTCAAAAAAGTTTTTATCGATTGCTCGGCTTCTGCTCATCGGATTGAAAAACGCACATATTCCCGCCCACACCGCCTCTTAATATTCAGTATTACGGCGAAGAGTTACTACTGGACTACCAATATACAAAAAATCAACTGAATTATTATGTTGGCTTGGTCAAAAAATATATAATTGCAGTAATTCCGAACAATAAAAAATCGCGGAAATTACATGGGGGCTTATTCGGGTGCCACTAGGAGTGCTCTACCCCGGCACCTCCACCTATCACTACTTCCTGGGACACCTGTATATTTATGAGGGTATGTGGAAGTTACACCATAGCGTCGCCCCTTTTAGTCCGATTTTGACAAGCGAGGTGTCAATCGATTCGTCTTTAGATCTAAGTAGTGTCATAGGCATATATTTTTTACCCGACTATGGCGAAGCAAAGGAAGGGTTATGTATTCAAACTAAAAAGTTGGTCAGATTTTGACAAGCGAAGTATCAATCGATCGTCTTCATCACAAGAGTGTCATAGGCTATTTTTACCCAATTGTAATCAAGTTTTAGTTTTTGAACTTATGACTTGTTTTTATTATAAGTATTATTATGATTTTAGTCCTACCCATATGGTCCAAACTAAACGGAATCCTGTAGCTGTTGCTGTTTTTGTAGGGTAATGGTTATAAAAGGTTCAGTTTAGTAGAACAAAAACGAAAATGTAATAATACAAATTATATACAAATAACAATCACAACAACCTAGCACAGGTGACATATCTCCTTTATTTTTGGGTTCCGTACCAGAAGGGTCCAAACGGAACTCTTTTGCTAATGGTGTAAGTAGTAAGAGATTGAATTTAATAGGGCAAAAAAACGCAGTAGTTGCATATGATGTGTAACATCAGTTCAAGCTGTTTTTTATAGGCAATGACCCGACAACCCACCGGCTTCACCCACTAGTGGGTGCATGGGTAATTCGCATTTACCCCTCCTGCACTAGAGTTGGAAACTAACAAAAAAGTAATGTTTTATCATCGCTGTTCAAGCTCTGCTTTATCATCGCTTGATGCTGTTTTATCATTTAGGATAGCACTGTGCAAGCTAATTGGTCAATTGTTTCAGTAAACAGTTGATCAAGCGCACGCAGCACGTTGTAACACTTTTCACAAAATCACTCCCATAAAGGAATTACTACTCTCTAGCTCCCATAGATTTAAGTAAAGCAAGAGGAAAGATGTTACAAATCAAAAATATTATACAAAATTATATTCAATTAGCATAATGGTCACAATAGCCAAACACAGGCAACCTTCCTACTTTATCAATGTTCCTGAAATCAACACATAACATTTCAGTAAACAACTCTGTCTAGATAAATGGTACAGGCAGTGGTGCAGGTCATATTATAATTAATGGTGTGGTGGTTATTTTTACAATACATCACTACTATTAGTCTACTTCAGTTAATGAAGATACATCAATGAAGTAGTTAATGAACGAGTTGTTAATAAAAATTAACAACTCATAGTTCTTTGAATGAGGAATCAACTATCTGGGGTCCATAAATTAATAATTTATTTATTAGCTGTCACACTTACTAAAGTATACTTTGAATTTAGATATGTTTATCTGTTTGCCTGATGAAATGCATTGCAATATTACAGCAAGTCTTTATATTAAGTTCTCATCTAATTCAGTAATATGGGCCGTTGTTTCTGGATCTGCAAAATACTGTCTTGCAACATTCCCGGTATTGGTGTTACCACTGCCCTGTTTGACTATGTCTAATAGTATGCAGGTTTCTATACGAAAAGCTTCTTGAATGACTTCTGTCTTATCTTTCACTTCATTTCTTCACCTTTTGCTTGCTATGATTATATAAATCTTCTGTTTTCATAAGTCTTCTTGCACTGCCTTAGTTCTCACTGCTTCAAAATTATTCATTCCAGTCAGACGAGATTTGCACAGATCACATACAGCAGCTGAAGTCCTCGAACGAGTGCATTTTTCCATATATGGTTGGCATTAGGCTGTGTGTGGCCATGGCATTTCTGCAATCAGTTGGAGTTTGTTCAGTGATCTCTGACTCAAATGCAGCCAATTCCGTTTTTATGTTTGCATTTGTCTCATTCATAAACTTATAAGAAACCGGGCGACAGCAAGCAGTAGACGAAGTCTTGTCATTTTGCCATAGTGTTTCCACTCAAACTTTCAGAGAGTTGATGAGAGGCACAAGGCTTGCCATAAATACTTCTCACCTTAAAGTGGTTTGTTGCTAATAAACAGTGACTAGATGCATCCCCACTTACTATGCAACACAACACAAGTCACGCACCTGCATTAAAATTATGATTAAAAGATTCCATAAGTCTTTAGCCATAAGATTTAAGAGTGCTTGCAGTCGTAATTTTACTGTATGTCGTGACAGTCATGTCTTCTTTCTTCGGATAGTAGGTACTTATTCTTCTCCTACAGCAACATATGATTCCAGACCTAGAGATAGAGTGCAAGTGCGTCCTGTGGAGAAATTTCGAGCGTTGTTGTGCAGTGTGTGATGCAGTTCACTTTCTAGGAAATCTATGATCTTGGAGGCATCAATGAACATCACAGAAAATCTGAAAATAAATCAATCACACAGAATATTAGTGAAAACTGAAGTTGAGAAAAGGAGCGATAATATCCCAACAAACAACCAAGATTCAAGAAAACGAGGCGAGGCGTAGTTACATTAATTAAACCATAAGACAATGGTAAATAAAATTTCGAAGTATTTGCACAGACTAGGTAGAGATACTACAAGTGTTTGGTTTGGGGTTTAGTACTTTTTGACACAGATTATAGATATGGTTTGTTATGTGATCCACAGATTATTCATTTAAAAGTAGTTTTTATTTTAATGCTCGAGACTCAGCTGTCTATTCACGAGTTAACACACGGACTTTATATAAAGAAAAAATAACAATAAAAAGGGTATAAAAAATTACATATGTTGTATGAATAACGGCGGCCCTTTCTTTTCCTTTGTAAAGAAATAAAACATAGTGAAATTCGTAAAATTAAATGGGTGATGAAAACGCAACTGATGATGCTCAGACTGAGATTTCCTCCGCGACAGAAAGGCTGAAAATTGATGACAAAGAAAATGGCAATGATTCTACGAAATCCGACAAAGTTAAAGGTTGGCAAAACATTGGCCCTACATTTTTATTTATTTGCACTGGATTTCCGCAGTAAGCGTAAAGTAGGCACCTTTCCGAACAGGAAGACAGCCCCCTACGCTCAGGTGAACCCTTGGAGTTGGTTGCGTGGTCGAAAACCACTGGACCACATAATATCTACTATAGGGTAGACATAACCCTTTTCGGCTCAACTTTCCAACATTTGTAAGTTGTAGAAGGGTTAGGGAGGGTGGGAGTGGGACCCCTCCCACTCCCAGCCTCCCTAACCCTTCTATTTCTCCTCCATGGAAGGGGGGATGGCGATAACAACAACATGTTTCGAAAAAATGTAAACAATTGACACTGGGAGGGGTGGGGCAGGTTGGAAAAGGAATAAAAATTTGTCTTCGGTATGGGCTCTCGCCAGAACTCTCGTTAAGTTGCCACTCGGCAGACCAACACCAACATTGGGCATTCCAACATGAGTAGGTTCAGTTCTAAATGAGTCATAGAAACGACATCAGTAGGTTAGGTTCTAAAAGAGTCACAGAACCAACACAGAGCACCCCGACATGAGTGGGTTAGGTTCTAAATGAGTCACAGAACCAACACAGAGCACCCCAACATGAGTAGGTTAGGTTCTAAATGAGTCACAGAACCAACACAGATCACCCCAACATGAGTAGGTTAGGTTCTAAATGAGTCACAGAACCAACACAGCACCCCGAAGCCACCTGGTCTTGTGGTCCCTACCCCTAGAGTATATATAAAAAGTGCGGAGCCAGAAGCTCGCGTGGGAGGTCCTGAGTGGAGCAAGACCGCGAGGCCGAAGTGGAGCGTAGGTTGAGTGGTTGAAGCGACGCTCAGGGGCGACCTTGCGAGATTTCTGGTGAGAGCCCATACTGAAAACAAATTTTAATTCTTTTTCAGACCTGCCCCACCCCTCCCAGTGTCAATTCTTTACATTTTTTTCGAGACATAACATTGTTTTTTTTTTTAAATATTTGTTATCGCCATCTCCCCCTTCCATGGGGGAGAACCCCCTCCACCTCCCGCCCTCCCTAACCCTTCTACAACTTACAAATATTAGAAAGTCCTTCCCCTTTTTCAACCACGGAATCACTGAAAGCAGCTTAGATTTTGACAAGGAAAAAATACGCCTATGTTAACACGTTGATGGACAGTACTTCATCACTGCTGGATGCATATATGACACTACTAAAATTCATACATTGCCTACTACAGGCGTAGTGTACAAAAGGTGGTACAAAAATAGTGGTGATATGACAGTACGCCTTTAGACGTTTGGGTCTTGGTCAGATCCATACTCATCATCATTAGCAAATGGGTCTTGATTCAGCTGTAACGACCGCATTAAACAACATAGAATAATACGACGCCCACAGCCATAGTGTGTGTGTACCAAAGTATCCATGTGTATCCACTTCTGCGGTGACTGTACAACATGCCGTTCCTTATGTTTGTATGAAACACTGATTGTTGCAAGGCATACTGATTTTATGAAAACTAATACTTTAACTCGTACTGTCGTATCACTTTGTCAGCTAGGTCGCCTGTAGGCATTATGTTAAGTATATTCATTAATAAGTGGTGTAGTAGTAGTGGTAGGCTTCGTGCGCAAGAGGCCACCTGGGGAAGTACCACACCTTTGTCATATATTCAGCCGCCAAGCAGTAGTGTGTAAACATATCTGTGTTTTGGTTAAAAGGGCAATGTTTCCAGCGAAATTACTGGGCACTGAGACTTAACCAGTCTCAGTGCGACTAGCGCAGTGCAGTGACGCGCAAGATTTTGCAACCAAAGTTCTGGATGGCATTGCAACTGTTATGCTTATGCGGGTGTGACGCTTACTGTCAGGCGAGTGACCAGCACGTCTCGTCACTGAAAGTAATAAAAAAAAGTGCAGAATTTTTAAAAGTAATTATTTATTTCCCTGTAAATATTGAAAAATTTATTAATTGTGTTATTTTTAAATCGGACATTTTTTTCTGGTTGTCGGCAGCTTCGACTAATTTCCAACCACTTACTTATTTAACAGCAGTTAACTGACATTTACTTATTTAACAGCAGTTAACCGACATTTTCTTTGTAGAAATTTCAATCTTTTTGATTGAAATAGGGTATTTAAAGACTTAAAAATACTGAGAGAACATAACATAATTAAGAACTGATAATATTACTTTGTCAAAACCACAAAAAAACAATTAAACACTTGCCGGAATTGGGTAAAATTTATAGTAGTACTCGGCTATTTTTATTATTTTTTATTTACAACTGGTTTTATTTTTAACAGTTTACGGCCATCTTTCAACAAGTGACAGACAAAGAGTTACTAAAAAGACAGGTTTGCTGCATAAAGTTTGCATACATTTTTCTCTACAAAAAAACATATATACTCAAATACTCATTTATTGGTAAATATTATTACACATCAACAAACATAATCATTCAGAATATAGTAAAAAATGTATTAATCACAATTATAGTACAATAAGTTGTGTGTGTGAATAAAAAAAAACAAACAGTGTGTATACATCCAGAATACAACAAATATTCATCAAGCAACAATATGTCAACTTTTTATTTAAAATAGAAACAAAAAGTAATATACAAAATTATGTCAGACAAATATTATGTACAACATAAATCAAAATAAAATCAATATAAACATAAAGTATGAATGTCAAAATTAAACAAAGAATATATAATAATGTTATACTAACATAAATTCCTCAAAACTATAGAAAGTTTGCTCGATAAGCCAGCGTTTCAGTCTGGATTTAAAACAGTCCACACTAGGAGCAGCAATAATATCCGCAGGAAGTCGGTTATAGACCGCTGGACCCATCACACGAGTCAGCTTGCTGGACTTGGTGAGAGAACGAGATACAGCTGCAAGTTTCTCTGCATTGCGTGTGTTATAGGAGTGTATGTCACCGCGTTTCCTGTACTTGTCGGGGTTCATTCTCACGTACACTGCCACTTGAAAAATCACAATGGCAGGCAACGTGATAATACCAAGCTTTTTGAAGTACGGTCTCGCGGAGGTATCTTGCGATACTCGTACTAACGCTCTTACAGCGCGTTTCTGCATACGGAAGACGCGCTCCCATTCCGAGCAACGTCCCCAAAGCTCCGCGCCGTACTGCAGTAACGAGTGCACTGTTGCAAAGTAGCACGCACGCGCTGCCTCCGCGGACACCACCCGGGTCACACGACGCAGCGCGAAACATGCACTCCCAACTTTACCGCACAGTTTTTGTACATGACTCTCCCACGTCAATCCCTTGTCGATTTCGAAGCCTAGGAATGTCGTCTTTCCAACCTGTTCGATCTGAATGCCGTCCACCAAGACCATCAGTGGCTTTGAAGCCCGAACTGACAGATTGAAATGGAGGAAGTGAGTCTTACTGAGATTGAGGGCAAGACCATTCATAGTAAACCACGTCGCCAGGCTTGATGAGGTTTCATTCAACTTCTCCTCTAGGCGATCAATGGTCGGCGCAGTGACTATCGCAGCCACGTCGTCGGCATACATTAGTATGTCCGCTACCGTTACGACGTCCGGTAGATCGTTCAGGAGGAGAGAAAAAAGTATGTTGGATACTGACGACCCTTGCGCCACCCCCATTGTAGAAGAGAGCGGGTCCGACTTAGTCTCCGTCACCGGCATCTACTATCTGGGACCTACCTATATGTGTATGTACATCTACCTACATGTGGTCGGAATCCAGTATCATAAAAGTGTAGTTGTATAAAATATAGATATTGTAAGTTCTATGTCCATTAACTTAAGGTTCTTGCAACCAAGACAATGAATAAAGTCATTACTAGGACCGGTATGCAACCAATTGGTCGCAAATAAGATATTGAAGATTATCTGCAATGTGTTTTAATATTACACATTAAGAATTGGTTACTTTTGTTTGAAACATGTTATCGATACACATAAACCTTTTTAACCAATTAACAAACTGTAACACTACAAAAAATACATCCATACCATATAAGAGTGAAATGTTGTCTGTTTGTTTGTTTGGGGAGTTTTAACTTGATCATGGCTGGATGGATTTTGATGATATTTGAAATGGAGATAGCTTACGCCCTGGAATAACACATAGGATACTTTTCATCATCATCATCATTATCCCTCACGAGGGTCATACTTTTCATCATAAATTGCTTTTGTTCAAACTTGAGAAGTATGGAATGAGAATGAGAGGAACAGCGCTAGACTGGCTGGAAAGCTATTTAAGTTTTCGCCGTCAGTGTGTTGAAATTTGTAGTTTTTCAGGGTCCAGTAAGATTGTTAACAGGTCAAATTATAGTGTCAATCGATGTGGAGTTCCCCAAGGGAGTATTCTAGGACCGCTCCTATTTCTGATTTATATAAATGACATGCCTAACATTATTGAACATAAGTGTGTACTATACGCCGATGATACTACCCTTGTTATAAAAGGTAAATTTGAGTCCGAAATTAATACAGCACTTAATTCTATTATAAAATGGCTTACGTACAATAATTTACACGTAAATATCAACAAGACCAAGATGATCCAATTTCAGACTTACAACAGCAATCCTATTAAACTTAATATTAAATATGGTGACAATGTAGTAGATGAGGTGAAATCAACTTTGTTTCTGGGAATAACAATTGGACGATGTTATGCAGAAAGGTGTCAATCCACGTGGCGACCATCTTGAGAAAATGGGTCACAAACTTTTGAAAAGTATTTGCTTACGTTTCTCGAAAACTAATTTAAGTAAATATATGAAATAAATAGTGTAGCTACATATTTTGTTAAAGTTTATGCTTGTGCACAAATTGTACAACAGTATCACATGGTTTGGCAGATATGGCTATAAATATGATTGATTCATTTTTACTTAATGTTGTTATCAATCGACAAAAGGGTATTAAGCCACTGTAACACCATTTTGCAAAATAGAATTTAACAGATTCTTTCTTTGTTATATGATTTTTTAAATGCGAGATATACTCTGTTCTTAATATTTATTTCTGATAACTAACCTGGTATCTATCTCTTGGTCAAGTTTATTTATTTTTAAGTATCACTCTCTAAAATCTATAAGAATAGTCAACTTACTAACGTTCATTTTATTACTCTCGAAGTTGTTTTTATCTAGTTGCAAAGTTTGTCCCAGATAAACATACTCCTGAACAACCTCGAAAGCAGTTCCGTTAACAGCAATTGGTTCCGGAATAACATGTTCGTTGAACATAACCTTTGTTTTGTCCAAGTTCATCCGGAGATCAATGCTCTGAGAAGAATCAGCTAGGCTGTCCAACATCTGTTGCAAGTCCTGCAACGTTTCTGCCACAATGACGATGTCATCAACGAATCTCAAGTGTGAGATGTACTCACCGTTAATATTAACGCCACATCCTTTCCAGTCTAGAGTCTTAAACATATCCTCCAATGCATTTGATAACAATTGCGGAGAAAAAACGTCTCTTTGTCTCACACTCTCGATCCAGGGGGATATGCTTAGTCTGCTGGTTTTCTTAATTAGACGGTCATTGTTGCGGCGTAATACCCACTACATATCTCAACACTTGGATATACCACCAGTCAACTTGGCATCATTGTAGAGACTCCAAAACAGATCAAGTCTCGATAGAGTAGAAGTCTTTATCATGAGGGTTCGGGTTGCAACGCGTGTGACACGTGCAGTCGGCCATAGAAATCTTCAACTTCCACGAGAATCTCCGGCTTACAAACGACAACTTTCCCGCTTGATGTGGTCGACTTCGTCAGATGGCTTCGACCAAGCTGTTGTACGAAGACTTTTGACCCTCAATTTCGCTCTATCACTTCTTTTAGAGCGCTTGTATTGAAGCGTCGGAGGTCTCGCCTTACCAGCTTGGTTATTTTTTTATTTAAAATAAAAAACTTATTTAATTAAATTTGTTATAGAATATTTTTAAAGCTTGATTGACTGATACTATTAGGGCAGGTTTCTTTGTAAATGTTGTATACAGTTATTAAATTTAAATTAGGTGCAAGTAATTTAGCAGGTGTATTGTCTCGGCCTTAGTGTAATCTATATTTAAGTAGTTTAATAAACTCTACCAATTCTTGAACTTTTTGAAAGTGGTAACTTCTGTAGTTAAGCCCCGCTTATTTTTAGCTAAGCTATATCTAAAGGTTTCTGGCATATAGAAAATGTATTCAAAAATGCCTTCTTGCATACAGGAGTGTTGTGCAGGGTAAATTCTCTAGTATAGGATCTTTTATCTACTCCACGATAAGACGTCTTTTTTTTAACCTCTTTGCAACCTGACCCTGAAGACCAATAATTTTCAAATAATATCTTTTTGTCGAACTTTTTTAACATTTTTTAATGCAGCTTTTGTACTGTAGTATCTTTTTTGTTTCTAAATTTTTGTCCTTTATTTAATTTCTTCTTTTTTCCGATCTATTTTGTGTCTTGTACTTTCTTTTTCGTCCCTTTTTTGGTCTTCCTTTGTTGACACTTTGATTTTCAGATTCATTCAATGTATTAGCACTAGAAGATATCTCTGGTATGGATTCGTTGTCAATCGTAATCGATAAAATACTCCTAGGGCTGTTTTCATTTATTAGATGGTTTGCAGGTGATTCAGCTGGATATACAGTTTCAAATATTTCAATACTTCCTCCACATTGAATTTCAGACTGGATACGAGACACTTTTAAAGATACACCAGGAAAAATGTGACTATATCGGGATTTATCAAAGTGCAATATACACTCTATTATATTTTCAGATATCTTCAAATCGGGACATATGTTCGTGTTTTCCATTAGATGTGTAATCTGGTTATGCCTAGGATTGCTGTTTAAAATTGGTAATAGGTATACGTAATGCAAAGCGGCAAATTCCCAAATGTGCTATACCACAAAAAGTCGAACTATTATCGTTCACTAAATACGTGATATTCGTTTTGATAGAAAGGTGTCAAAGGATGTTAAAACTATTCTGCTAATTTACTATTGTTTTTCGTAATTCGTAAAAGGTAATTAATTGTTAGATGGCACCTTTTTGCTAAATTTAATTAAGGCAACATTTTAGTTTTGTAAAAAGGAATCAAAGTATTTAATACCTTCCTGCAAAAATAATACGCTACAATTCTATATTAGGCATAAGCATTATTTTTAAATAGCACTTAATCCATACGTTTTCCTTAACAGTTTTCTTTCTTATTCAGTACAGAATAGTGCTTAGAATCCTATACAATCAATAACTCAAAATCTTGTTAAGCATAATGGTTTCAATTTTTTGTGGATTGAAACCATTATGCTTAACATCGTCCAATTGATTAGCACTGCAACTGGAAAGAACATGTAGACAGTTTACAATACAATTCAATAACTCTTTATTGAACACATTACAATAAAAAAACAACATAACAGTAATTATATATAAAATCTAATGTTGTACAATAGGCGGCCTTATCGCTATTTGCAATTTCTTACAGGCAACCTTTGGATGGACAGGAATATAAAATAAACATTGCGGTCAGTGATGGAGACTTACTTTGGAACAAAAAAGTTAATAGATAAATAACAACTATATAAATTATATAACTATATACAACTATATAACTTAATATTTGTATACATACTTACATAATGTGTTATCATAAATTTCTGGGAATAACAATTGATAAGCACTGCAACTGGAAAGAACATGTAGACAGTTTATGTGCAAAACTGGAAAGATTTGTGTATGTGCTTTATCGCTTAAGACATGTAGCCACCATGGAGGCTGCAATTAGCGCCTACCATGGTTACGTATCCTCACTTCTTCGCTACGGTATCATAATGTGGGGCAATTCTGTGGACGCAGGGAGAGCCTTCATAACACAAAAGAAGTGTCTGAGAGCATTGTGCCAAGCAAAGCCCTTAGACAGCTGTAAGCCATTGCTTAAAGATAAAAATATTATGCCCTTACCCTGTCTCTATATATATGAAATTTGCATTTTTGTATACAAAAATGTTAAGTATTTTAGCAGACATAATGAAGTTGTAACTAGAGTTTATAATAGGAATATAGTTAAATTGTATGTACCTAATCAGAGATTAAGGGTATACAGTGACAATGTTTACTGTATGGCAATACGCCTTTACAATAAATTGCCCAACAGTTACAAAGAGTTTAATTATAATATGTTTAAATGCCAACTCTTACAATTTTTGAAACAGAAATGCTATTATTCAGTTAGGGAATTCATAGATGATAAATTATAATGTATTTTTAAGTTGTCTGACATTTTACCCAATTTTATTCAAACATTATTAATTCAATTTTATTCATTATTTTATTTTCAATTGTATTTGTTTCTGACATTCTGTTTTTTTTAATTGCATGATTAATCTTATTTCCATGTGTTTGTTATAAAATAATTATGAATATTTGTACGCCGGGAACGGTTGAATATTGATCTAATGAACTATAAACACCTGTATTTACAATATTCTTATAAATAAATTATTTGATTTGTTTGATTTGATCATCATCATACTTCACTCTCAAACGGCGGAACGGATTTTGATGAAATTTGGAATAGAGATAGCTTATACCCAGGAATAACACATAGGATACTTTTCAACATCATCATCACCATACTTCACTCTCAAACAGCTGAACGGATTTGGATGAAATTTGGAATGGAAATATATATTTTACTGCTCTCATTTTCACTTCCCCATATTTTAAATATTTAATTTATCACTCTCAAACGGCGGAACGGATTTTGATGAAATTTGGAATGGAGAGAGCTTATATCCAGGAATAACACATAGGATACTTTTCAACATCATCATCACCATACTTCACTCTCAAACAGCTGAACGGATTTGGATGAAATTTGGAATGGAAATATATATTTTACTGCTCTCATTTTCACTTCCCCATATTTTAAATATTTAATTTATCACTCTCAAACGGCGGAACGGATTTTGATGAAATTTGGAATGGAGAGAGCTTATATCCAGGAATAACACATAGGATACTTTTCAACATCATCATCACCATACTTCACTCTCAAACAGCTGAACGGATTTGGATGAAATTTGGAATGGAAATATATATTTTACTGCTCTCATTTTCACTTCCCCATATTTTAAATATTTAATTTATCACTCTCAAACGGCGGAACGGATTTTGATGAAATTTGGAATGGAGAGAGCTTATATCCAGGAATAACACATAGGATACTTTTCAACATCATCATCACCATACTTCACTCTCAAACAGCTGAACGGATTTGGATGAAATTTGGAATGGAAATATATATTTTACTGCTCTCATTTTCACTTCCCCATATTTTAAATATTTAATTTAGTTTTAACAAAGTTGATTATTGATTCCATCTATTTTGATTCCAAGTGGGATCAGTTTATTCGGGACAATTCAAACCAATTACCTAGCCCAAAACTAGAGTACCCTGTAGTATATATAGATACGATACATCACACAAATAATTGCACCTTGCGGGATTCGAACCCTAGTACCTACCGGTACCTAGTTACTAGAACGACCGGTCGTCAAACACCATGAACACTAATAACAGTATTACATGCATTTCAGTTGATATCCTACTGAAGGCGACGGGAAATGCTCCAATAATGAAGAAGAAGAAATGGGCCGTTGATGCTGAGAAACCCATCGGCTGGATAATGGAGTTTGTGAAGAAATATCTGAAGCTGGAGCCTGATGAGAAACTAGTAAGTAAAGTCAATCTTACGTCTTTAGATTTTTTTGAGCATCAAATGTATCAAAGTAATTTTTCCATTAGAAAATTATTATATATTGTTACGCCGGTCGATCCTTAGAAAAACAGTAGGTAACAAAATGTTCGGTAAGCGTGGCTGAATGACGCAATACCTACATTTAAAGGAACATTCTGGACACACCAGTGAAGCGTAGGTACCTACAGAAGTTAGGGTTACCTACGGGTGCGGCGCGGTGCGGCAACTTCAAAGGCGCCGCTGACCTTGAAAGTTCAAATACCTACCGAATACTGCTAGTACATACGAGTACCTTCTGGAAACTTCCGTCGCTTTATAAATTGGGCGAGTTAATCAATATTAGCTGTTAGTTCGAAATACTACCAATAAAAAAAATTGGATGGCGATGCAAAGGTCACGGTAGCCGAATTGGTAGAGGCATGTGCCGCGCTGAGGCACAGTATGCGAGTTCGAATCTCGTGATTCAAATTTTTCCATTAGAAAATTATTAAATAAAGTAATTCATGTTCATGTATTGCTTTGCTCAGTCTTGGCAACACGTTTTTGTGTCACATAATTTTCTTCACCGTCTTCCCAACCAAAACAATAACGAACTATTCCGAAGTGGAGGATTTAAGGCACTTGCAAAAGATCCTTTCCAACTTTTTTTAATATTTTTTTATTACGTACTAGGCAATCGTTTGACCTCGATCTCACCTGATGGAAAGCGATGATGCACTAATAATAAAAGTACCCTTACTAAAATACCTACAGAGTACTACAAAACTAGCTGTGGTAGTAATGCTACTACTAGCGGTGTACTAGTTTGAGTTACAACAATACCACAGAATTTATAATAGTACTTCGTGCAGAAAGTTCACATTAAATACGCGTAAAATCCCATGGAAATGTACCTAAACTAAAATCTCATTCATTTCAAGCTAATTTGCCTGTCTGTTTGTTTGCGCATTACGTAAAAACTATTGGACCGATTGCAATGCGGCTTTCACTTTAGGATAGCTTTGGTTTTGACTTAAAAACTGGG
Organism: Alsophila aescularia; assembly: GCA_946251855.1. Taxonomy (NCBI): domain Eukaryota; kingdom Metazoa; phylum Arthropoda; class Insecta; order Lepidoptera; family Geometridae; genus Alsophila; species Alsophila aescularia. The sequence continues at coordinate 41,822,225 of OX276385.1, forward strand.
GTACTCGGTATCATAATCCGATGATAATAAATCATAAGAAGCCGAGCAATCGCTAAAAAAAACTATCTGGCGGCTGATCGAAATTTGATATTTTGTACCTTATAGGTACTGGAATAACAAACACTAAGGCCGTCCGCACTGCAAACTCTGGCCGCACGTTGTTGCGCTTCGCGCATAGACACGTCAGATAGGTCAACTTACGCTGGTTGGTGCCCTTTTTTGTAGAAATCACCAGTTTACAGTGAGCTCCTCCGTCGCGGGATCCCGCTTAACGGTGCGGAGGGCAAAAGTTAATTTTAACCCAGTGAAATGACCACGTGGGCAAATCCGCGGGTACAACTAGTTCAGTAATAATCTGCCATCTTAAAAACATAGCGAGTTCATAGTTGTAAAAATCCCAAAAAACAAGTTTATACCCTTTTAGCTTTTTGCTCGCGATTTCATCCGCACAGACAACAAAAGCATCATACAATATGTTTAAACTATCTCCATACCAAATTACATCATGATCAGTTCAGTATTTAGTCATGGAAATGTAATAATCTGCGTGAGTTACTTTCGCTGTTATAATATTAGTTATAAAGTAGCACTTGAGTCAAGGACCCTGCAGCCTCATTTTAATATTGTTAAGAGTTGAGATTCAGATAAAATTAATGTATGCCAATTAAACGAAAAATTAACACCTTTATTCGAAAAACCACAAAAGAAATTAAACTGACAAATAACACTCAAAAACTTTTTAAGTCGACTGTACACACTAATTAATTAACACTGAATATTCGCTTCGAATCACTGATCGTTTCGTTCCGGATACCAAGTGAAGACTGTTGGATTACCAGCCTGGATAGTATGTAAATAGGGCGCGCATCGGCTGTCTGGAACCGATGCGCGCCCTATTTATACCGCGACGGCGGTTTCTAGAAGGTACTGGTATGTACTCGCAGTAGTCGGTAGGTACGTGAACCTTCAAGGCCGGCGCCGCCATTGATGTTGACGCATCGCGCCGCGTCCTTATGTACCTACTGCGCGCTCCAGAAACTTCTCGTAGGTACCTACGCGCCACTGGTGTGTTGTGGTAGGTACCTGTAGATGTAGATATTGCTTCATCCATCCGTGACTTCTCGAACGTGCAGTTCTCTATTGTTTTTTTAAGAATCGACCGGCATAACAATATTTGTTGTTCCAGTTCCTGTACGTGAACCAGACGTTCGCGCCGTCGCCGGACCAACTGGTGAAGAACCTGTACGAGTGCTTCGGCACCGACGGCAAGCTGGTGCTGCATTACTGCAAGAGCCAAGCGTGGGGATGACGCGAGAACTATATACACTTGAAATATTATGTTAACTTTTCATTTGTTCATAGTATCAACATCAACCACTATGCAAATGCAAGACTGGTTATAAATTTATGAGTATGGTATCACTATAGACCATTTCATTTCCGCTACGTAAGACAACGCGTGCGCATAAATTGTAAAAAAATATCTATAGATTTTAATGTATTTACAAATTATATTGATGTAATTTATATGTATTGAGGTAGTTAAATAGATTATTTAACAAATTAAAAAAAAATGCCCAGCTGTGCTCACATGCAAATTTTTCTGGATTATAACTTAAGTATCCTATCCGTACCAATATATAAAACTAAAACGTTGTTTGTTTGTTTGGGGAGTTTTATAAAATTTGGATAAAATTTGGAATAGATATAGCTTATATGCTGGAATAAAACATAGGATACTTATTATCCCGGAAAATTGTAAGTTTCCACGGGAAAACTGGGAAATGTTGATTACGCGCTGTAAGGAACGGTTGCCATGGAAACGAAATAATAACAAGTCTGTCAAAAAACATCAAGAGCATTGGTGCTATACTTTTGCATTGGTTTTTAATATCCTAGAAGAACATAGGATGTTTTTTTCGCGATAAACTGCGGACGAAGTCGCGGGCGGGAAAGCTAGTAATATGATATTGCAGGACCAAAAGTAACTATAATGTACAAAATACCATACATCAAAATTTGTTCAGCCGTCAAATAGATTTTTATCGATTGCTCGGCTTCTATTCATCAGATTGAGATAAAAAGTACACCAGATTTTAATTAAATTCCTAAGCTATCCAACAATGAAAATCACATTACATTCAATCCAGTAGTTTTTACTTGATGCGAGAACTAACGGTGACGGACAAAAAGGAGCATTCAAGTGAATCCACAAAAATTGGCTTCGAGCTCATTGTTTACGAAGGATTGTTTTTTGACGAGAATGTATTTGAGCGTTCGCTGGAATGATCGATGAAATGTTCGTACCGATTGGCTCTATTCGTTGTTTAGTTCCGACAAAATTGAAAAACGGCGATTCCCCATGGCACCGCCAGGTGTGTCATGGTGATGTAATAGGTAGGTAAAAAAACCAAAAGGTAGCAAAGCGCCACCCTGGTTGAAATACCTCGCACAAGAACGAAGCGTTACGCTTCTTCATTTATTATAAGAACTGCAAAGGAGTGGAATGCGCTGCCCTCGTCAGTGTTTCCGGTAAATTATAACCCCGGTGTGATCAAGTCAAGAGTGAATAGGTATCTACTAGGCAAGCATGCTACACCTTCGACAACATCATCGCTTTCCATCAGGTGAGATCGTGGTCAAACGATTGCCTAGTCCGTAAAAAAAAAGAAAAAAAAAAGTTATATATTACTGTTCACGGTTGCCCAACTTCGTCCATGCATATATTCTACTAGCTTTCCCGCGCGGACTATAGTTTATCGCGAAAAAAAGCATCCCCTATGTTCTTATAAGATATTAAAAGCCATAACTAAAACCCGACTATGGTCGGGTAAAAGGTCGCTTATGACACTTGCGATGAAGACGAATCGATTGATACCTCGCTTGTCAAAATCGGACCAAGTTTTTAGTTTGAACACATAACCCTTCCTTTGCCTTGCAGTAGTCGGTAAAAAAAATAGCCTATGACACTCTATACCTGAAGACGAATCGATTGACACCTCGCTTGTCAAAATGAACCAACAGGGGCGACGCTATGGTGGAACATCCACAGATACATACATACTGTTAAATTCATTATCCTTCCCTTGCTTTGCTATAGTCACACCAAAAACTTGGGCCGATTTTGACAAGCGAGGTATTAAACCGAGGCTATTATTTTTTTGAAAAAAAACATTATTGCTGAAGTATGGCTCCATTTTCAATGGCAAAAAAAACTTTTAAATTTTACAATATTGGTATTAAATTGAAAGCCTTGATAAGCACATTCCAACAATATATAATTTATTGGCATAAATTCATTTTTGGCAGGACAGGCGTGTTTTTTTTAGCTCTTAAGCTAGTTATTATTGTGTTCACTTCCAGTAGGTACCACAAAGCTATCAGAAATTGTAATAGCTTCAAACGATGAAATGTGTAATAACCAGTTTTGTGAATGTATCCGAAGTAGGTTGATTCAGGTCAGCCAAATCAGTAAGTCTCGAACGGCTGTAAGTCTTCGCTAGTCACTAAGTACGAATAAGGTAGATGGATATTATTAAAAGATGCAAGCTATAATTGAAATACAAAATTTTATTTATAAAACACTAAATATTATATGATTACGTTAAAATAAATAAATAAATAAGCCTTGTGATGAACTCAGTCACTCGGTCAGTCCCGTGGAGATGTCCTTCAGTGCTGGCTTCACTTCTTCTTGTCTCCACCACCACTTACAAACTCCTTGCTGGTTGTCTTTGTGGGAAGGTTGTCTGAAATCATATTGTTCATGATTACTAACAATACCTACTGCGACTTAGCTATAAGTATCTATTCAAGTAGTTCAGCTGTTCTAGTCCACAAATTTAGGGTCGCTCAGCGAGCTATGGAGAGAGCATGCTTGGAGTTTCTCTGAAGGACAAGATTCGTAATGAAGATATCCAGCAGAGAACCAAGGTGACCAATATAGCTCTAAGTATAAGCAAGCTGATGTGGCAGTTGGCTGGTCACATTTCCGAAGAACCGATAACCGTTGGGGTAGACGAGTTGGTTTAGTCGACATTGGACCTATTCGCAAAATGACCTATAGTCTTATAAGGACCTGCTCGCAATATGCCTTATTCTGAAAATGCCTTATTCAGGAAATACCCTATTCGTATTAAGACTCATTCTTAAAAAGACTTATTCTGAAAATGCCTTATTCGGGAAATACCCAATTCGTATAAAAGCTCATTCTTAAAAAGACTTATTCTGAGAATGCCTTATTCGGGAAATACCCTATTCGTATAGACTCATTCTTAAAATGACTTATTCTGAAAATGCCTTATTCGGGAAATACCCTATTCGTATAAAGACTTCTCGAGTGTCGACCTCGTTTAGGCAAACGTGTGTTCGCCCTGTGGCCAGGTGGAGTGTCGACCTGCGAAAAGTGGCTAGCAAAAAATGGACGAAGACCGAGCTCAGTGGCGTGCATTATGAGAAGCCTACGTCCAGCAGTGGACAGTATGGGCTGATGATGCTGATGATAAAGCATTTAGGTCATAACCTAAGCCTGAAAACGCTTAATAATGCGTTTTTGTCTCCATTATTACCCGACTACAGCAAAGTAAGGAAAGGGTAATGAGTTTAAGAGTCTGTGTATGTACACTCGAGAGCAATGAATCCGGGTCACTTAAAGACACCCATAAATCTCGGAAACTAAGAATTCTAGCTTAATTAAATAAATTGTGTTTAATAGACAATTAAATACTCCTTAAATTAAGTTATTAAAACTTTTTAGTTATTGTAAAGTTATGTCATAAAAAAATAAAATTTGAAAAAGGAACTTTCGAAGATGGAACTACGTAATTACTGCATTTGACATTGCTTTTGTTTCTAATCTGTCATTTAAGTGGGTATATAAACCATATTGATAGTGTTCGATATTTATTATTCAAGCTGTAATCATGTCGCTTACACCTGAAGAATTCACCAGAATTCTCAAAATGCTCGAAACCGGCCGGAGTCAGCGCGATACAGCCAGGACTGTCGGTGTGTCGCTGTCAACAGTACAAAGAGTTCTCCGACGTTACGAGGAAACTGGCTCTAATTTACGCAGACCAGGAACAGGCAGAACCAGGTGTACCACAGCACGAGAAGATCGATACTTGGTGAACACCATGCTTCGTAATCGCTTACTCACAGGAACTGAACTTACAAATCAGTTTCGACGCCTCGGAGGAAGTAACCCAAGCGCATGGACAGTAAGACGACGACTTGCTAAAGCTAACTTGAAACCACTTAGAAGATTAGGTAGGTATACAGTACTCAATCCTCTACGGTGTTCTATTCACGGAACTTGTGGGAAACAAATTTCCCAGAAGTACCGCTGACGGAACTAGCGGGAAAAAAGTCTGAATAGTTCCGTTACGGAACTTCTCTCACGGAATTCTGGAACAAACAATACTTGTTTGGTGTCTTTTGGAGCGCTGGTTTTAGACGTACTTATCTATCTATCTATACTATAATAATACTGTAACTGGGGCTAACTCTGTACATTAAATATTATTTGATAATTATAATAATTGAGGTAAACTTTAAAATCAATCTGGAGTGCAAAAAGGATATTGTTTCTTTTTCTCTCTGTCTGTCTCTTTGAACACGCATCACGCTGAAACTACCAGACGGATTTTGATGCAACTTGGCACAATCATAGCTTATGTTATGGATTAACATTAAGAATACTTTTTATCCCGAAAAACTTAATGTTCCCGCAGGATAGGAGTTGAAAGTTATTTAAAAGAACACATATCACGCTCAATTTTTTTCAATTATACTTTTTATCACGAAAAAATAAGGGATTCCTGCGGGATAAGAGTCTAAAGTTATGTTAATTTGAAAGGAATAAAAAAGTACATCCGGTTATAAAAGGGCACCGTAAATTCGGCGTTCATGCCACAAAGCAGAGTGGCGCAGCGGAAGCGTGTCCGGCCTCCAACCCAGAGGCCCATGGATCGAATTCACGCGCTGCTATAAATATTTTACCTCAATATTTTAAGCGTTACTTTTTACATTGTCTTTGAAAACAAGCAGATAAACATATACAGACGATCGCGCGTTTTTTATATCATGGGATATTGATAATTTATAACCCTTTCGACGCAATATAACAAAAACGTAAAATCCCAAAGACGTAGAATGGTTCCTATCGGCCCTATTGATGGGGACGTTAATGGGGCAGTTGGGAATATATCGGTACGATTAATACCAAATTCTCATTATGCCATTATGCGCAAAAATCGCGAAATACCAAATGCTCGACGATGCCAATGTTTTAAATCATCACAGTCACAATAATTCCACTTCAGATTATTTAGAAAAAAGCTCAAAAACAAAACAATTCTGTCAATTTACTTTGTGAATTTGTTAGTTTTGTTTACAATTCCTCATAAAAAGCGCCCTCTTGCGGCTGTTTGTATTGATAACCAAACTGTTTACTGTTGTACTAACAGAACTGTTACAGCTGTGCGGTCGTCCGCGCAACCACGGGTTCTTCCGTGATGCAACCAAAGTGAGGGCCGAACATTACCTACTTACACAACGCCCTTGACGTCAGAGACCAGTTGGCATCGGTTATGTTTTAAAATCCAGAAAGCGAAAATGTATTCTTCGAAAGTATACCGTAAAGGTACATTCGAACATTTATGACGTCACTGGCCGAGCTGAGATCGGGTATAGGTAGTTTCGAATTTAAGGTCTTGCGCGGCGTATTTTGAAAATATACCTGTACATAACGCTATTGCAACACAGATAGATTTCTGTCAACAGCCTTCAGTGGCAACCCGACATGGCCGTGATTGGTTAGAAGACGTCTTCTAACCTATCACGGCCATGTCGGGTCACTACTGAAGGTCTGTATGTAAGTTTGTTCGCGCATCAAGTAAAATGGCGGTGGTGGCAGACGATTTGTCGCTGGCGCTGCGCGTCGTGTCGCACGGACAGCACACCTAATGGAGTAGGAGGTGCCTCACCGGGCGGTCGGCAGCACTTGCTCCCCGGCTTGGCAGCGGCGGTGGTGGCAGACGACTTGTCGCTGGCGCTGCGCGTCGTGTCGCACGGACAGCACACCACGCTGCCGCGGGACGTGTCTATTGCTTCGATCTTCTCCACCTGCACACAAAACAAGTGGTGTAATTTCAATATTTGTATAATTATTTTTTTAAAGTTTTTTGGTGGCTTTATTAGTGCAGTGAATAAAGGAGTTGTAGAGTGCATGAGTAGGCACCTGTTTTAGTAAGTTCACTCCCTGAGCACCCTGAACCAGTTGCTGAAGGTACCTGCTAATACAACCTTTTGGGCCATTCGTTGACTGAACTAACATAACATGTGACGATTATGTTTCAATTGTAAGACTAATAAATTAACCGTATTTGTTTCTTATAAATTTGGGTAAAAATATTGGGCAAGATTTACACCAAAATAAGATACGAATCCTCCTTTGGGAGATCCTTTCTGATTTTGAAGTCTTCTATGGTATGAAGTTTTTCATTCTAACCTAGCACAGACGAACTGACTGACTGAATGACTGCCCGACGTCAGCCTAGACGAGAATCAGATGGCGCTCAAACAACTTAAGAATGGAAAGGCCCCCGAAGAGGACGGAATAAGTTCGGAGCTCTTGAAAGCTGGTAGGAAACCCGTAGCTTCAGGAGTTTATTTAGCACTATTCTTAACAGAAGGAGAACTCCACAAGCTCAGGAGCAGATATTTAAGAGGCCCCTTTTTTAGTAAAGAGTAAAATAAAATATATATTAAAAAAGGGGATAATACTTCACTATTGAGCAACAACGGCACTGCGCCGCCGTGTTGGTGGTCATGAAGACTGTCTGCTGAAGCTGTGGTCAGAAATATTGAAGACGCATAGCAGTGGGCTAACTAGTCACCTTAGAGGGCGCGGCGGGCACCCGGTGCGCGCGGTCGCCGGCCGCCTTGTGCGTCGGTTTCTCGTCCAGCGACAGCCGGAGCTCGTTCTTCAAACTCTTGGGGGAAGTGACCGCGCCTGCGGGAGACGCCACCTCTTTCTCCTTTTTCTTTGGTTTGTATTGCTGGAAAATAATAAGGGTACCCCTATGTTATTTATTCCTTTGGTCATCAAGCAAGAAAGACATCAGTCTGAATTTGAGCCAAGCGCCAACGCCTCTTCCTGGTAAGAGATGATGCTTAAAGCTATAAGAGCGGCCCAACCCTTGTGTATATGCTCTCCTGGTACTTGCACTACTGACGCGTCAGGGATCACCTCGGGTATCTTCCACACGATGATAGTGCCGGCGGCGCAGCAGCTGACTGGCACAGCCCCTTGTGTATATGCTCTCCTGGTACTTGCACTACTGACGCGTCAGGGTCTCACCTCTGGTACCTTCCACACGATGACTGTGCCGGCAGCGCAGCAGCTGACCGCGTACTCTGCCGAGGGGCTGAACCGGCAGCAGGTGACGGCGCCCGCGTGTCCGAGGCCCATGTGCGTGTATATGCCCTCCTGGTACTTCCACAACTGTCACAACAATATTGTTTAACTGTTATTACTATTTTTTCTTTATTGACATTTAATAATTATTTATTGTTTGCAATTTAGATTTTAACATTTATTATTATTGCTATATCAAATTTCAACAAAATCTATTCAGCCGTTTCAGCGCTGTATTACAAACATACAATCAAGAACACAATAGGTAAGAACAACTTTGACAAGTCTTTAATCAAAGCTATGACCAATAGAGCCGAAACGTGGACACCGTCGGTCAAACTAGTCCACATATTTAAGGTCGCTCAGCGAGCTTTGGAGAGAGCTTTGCTTGGAGTTTCTCTGAAGGGCAAGATAATGAAGATATCCGACGGAGAACCAAGGTGACCGACATAGCTCTTAGGATAAGCAAGCTAAAGTGGCAGTGGGCTGGTTACATTTCCCAAAGAACCAATAACCGTTGGGGTAGACGAGTTCTCGAGTGGAGAGCACGTTTAGTCAAACGTAGTGTAGGACACCCTGTGGCCAGTTGGAGTGACGACCTGCGAAAGGAAGCCGGAAGAAAATGGATGAGGAAAGCTGAAGACCGAGCTCAGTGGCGTGCATTAGGAGAGGCCTACATTCAGCAGTGGACAGTATAGGCTGATGATGATGATGATGAACAGAACTTCGTCCAGTTATTGATGGAATATTATTTTTACTTATATTAGAAAATCTGTACATTTACATTGCTCGTGCTATCTCAAAATGAATACTTTAATACAATCAAATATTCATTAGATTAGTTCATAATTTTATTCGTGATTTACTTTAAAAAAACCTACTTAATTGTTGTTACCATGAATGGATTAAACAAATGACTCGAATCAAAACTGAAAGTAAATAGAAAAAAAAAAAACTGCAAGCCGAAGCGGAATTCGAAATAAGCAAATGAGTTATCCGTGGTGAAGGTTCGAATCGGTTTGAACCCCTTTCTCCCCAGTGGTGGCATAGAGCTGGCGGGAGAAAGTATGTAGAACCCCTAATTATGTGACCCCTAATTATGTGGTCACGGTTTTTGTTTCCATTTAACTTGTAGCAAAGAATACCATTTACAGAACTCTCTCGCTAATCCGCCGCTCGACTATCCGACAACTACTATAATCCGGCGTTTTATTTTGAGAGTCGTAGTTGTTTTTATAGGTTGCTCGTCATATCGGTATATACTCTGTATAAAATATTTGTATCATACGGGCTCAAGAAAATGAATTGTCGGGCAATATGGTTACAAGTTTACGTAAAATGCGTGATCAAGTTATGAAGAAAATATATTCTGGCAAAAAACAAGCCAAATTAGACCAATTTTTCGAACCCGAGTTCTAATTAAAGCTACACTCTTGTTGATTTTTAAATACAATAACACAACAATCATAAATTCCGATGTTTTATTCAATTTGTTGTTCATTATTGTTCGGCGGATTATCCGCCGATGGTTGGGATTAAGTGATGATGGATGAGCGAGAGAGTGGTGTATATCTAACGTGACCATTTATTTTTAACTCGCTTTTAGGGGCCGATGACAAAAAATACACTATTCTAAATTCAAATAAAAAAAAAGTACTATTTTTTTTTTATATTAACTATAATAAAAAAAAACGCATTAAACCAAAAGCCGAACCAAATTAATTTCTATATAAAAATAAAGTGATTAGCGAGAAAATTAATGTAATTGTAAAAAAGCATGGGGTGCTTCGTACGACATTCTTACAACACTAATTCGAAATAGAAATAGTAATATAAACAAAATAATAAATAAATAAATAAAAATACAACAATTAATCTCGAGCACCCCATGCTTCTTTTTCGTTAGAGCGGGACGCCTGCTGAATTAAAAAATACTATTTGGTATTTTACTAGTTTTTATACAAAAACACTAAAAAGCAAGTTGTATTACCTACATTACATGTTAGTTGAGTTAATAAGTAAATTTTGTAAATGTCGGCGGAATAAAACAGTTTCAAATTACGTTTCTAGATTTCAAGTAGGAATGGAGCTCATTACATGATATGTTGGTGTTAGTCTTGCAAACTAAATGGGTCAGTTATCTGTGTCACTTTTGTCACTTGTCCATATTTTATTCAAATAATACCAATCCGAATGCAAGAAATAAAAGGTAATAATTAGGTATTAAATTATCGTCTGGCTCTCTTGGCAAAAGCGGGACGTTTTTGCTCTCTGGACAGACAGCCTGAAAGCGGGTCTGTCCCACCCAAAACGGGACTGTTCCACCCAAATCGGGACTGTCCCGTCCAAAGCAGGACGTATGGTCCTGTTATGTATATCCTATCCTGTAGCTCACCTTGACTGTCTGATCGTTCCCGCCCGTCAAGAACAGCTCCCCGGAGCCCGAGATGTGGATGCCGTTGATGGCGCCGCTCTTGCTCGCCTCCAGCTAGAACAAGTTCAGTTCTGATTTCAAGAAGAGCTTGGAGTAGCTTCTAGAACGTTGTACGCAATAGGAGGTTGTCCACTGTAGGTATGCAGCAGAGAAGCAAGCGTAAAAAACAAGACAAGTGCGAGTTCAACTCGCGTGGAGAGGGTTCCGTATTATGAATATATTGATCAGTAGCTGGCAACTCTGCGACTCGTAGCAGATGTACATCAGTGGTCAGGGTTACCTCTCGCGCCAGGTTGCCGCTGCAAGTCTCCCAGTAAGCGACGCGGCGGTCCGTGCCGCCCGTCAGCAGCTGGCAGCCCTGAGGCTCGTAGGAGATGCACATCAGTGGTCAGGGTTACCTCTCACGCCAGGTTGCCGCTGCTGGTCTCCCAGTAGGCGACGCGGCGGTCCGTGCTGCCCGTCAGCAGCTGGCAGCCCTGCGGCTCGTAGCAAATGCACATCAGTAGTCAGGGTTACCTCTCGCGCCAGGTTGCCGCTGCCTGTCTCCCAGTAGGCGACGCGGCGGTCCGTGCCGCCCGTCAGCAGCTGGCAGTCCTGCGGCTCGTAGCAGGATGCACATCAGTGGTCAGGGTTACCTCTCGCGCCAGGTTGCCGCTGCCGGTCTCCCAGTAAGCGACGCGGCGGTCCGTGCCGCCCGTCAGCAGCTGGCAGCCCTGCGGCTCGTAGCAGATGCACATGAACAGAGTGTTGGCGTACATCACTTGTCGGCGGGACAGCGAGCTGGAAAGGAACGTAATGCTCATTAAGCGAAAAAAATAACTGGTCTAGTGCGAGTCGGACTCGCGCACCGAGGGTTTCATCTATCTATCTATACTAAGTATAATAAAACTGTAACTGGGCTAAATCTGTACATTAAATATTTTTTGAAAATTTTAATTGAGATGAACTTCAAAATCGATATGGAGTGCAAAAAGGTTTTTTTTTTATTTTTTGTCCGTGTGTCTGTCTGTCTGTCTGTCTGTCTCTTTGAACACGCATCACGCTGAAACTACCCGATGGATTTTGATGCAACTTGGCACAATCATAGCTTATGTTATGGATTGACATTTAGAATACTTTTTTCCCGAAAAAAACAATGGTTCCCGCAGGATAGGGGTTGAAAGTTATTTAAAAAAAACACATATCACGCTGAAACTACCGTACGAATTTTGAAGTAACTTGGCACAGTCAAAGTTTAAAGTATGTGTTAAAAAAATGAATGATACTTTTAATCACGAATAAATACGGGATTCCTGCGTGATATGAGTCTAAAGTTATGTTAATTTGAAAAGAATAATAATTGCACATCCGCTTATAAAACGGTACCGTAAATTCGGCTCCTATGCCACAAGTCAGAGTAACACAGTGGAAGCGGTGTCTGGCCTGCAACCCAGAGGCACATGGATCGAATCCACGCGCTGCTATGAATGTTTTGCCTCAATATTTATAAGCATTTACATATTTTGTGCCTTTTTTACATTTTCTTTGATTTTTTTAAGGCTTATGTAATTTCCTGAAGAAAACCGTCAAGTTTTGTTTGAAAACAATATATATAATGGGATCTATCCAAACGAATGGTCCGACTTAGGTGCGGTTTTTTATGTTTGCAAGCTGAGGTAATCGAGATGGTATAGTACGAGTTTGGCACGAGTATAGATAGCACAATGGCATCAACAACTCAAGCGAATAAACCAAAGGCATCAAAGTTCTTCCTCCGATTTAACTAGATGACCGATTGACCTTCAACCTTTTCAACCTTTTCGATTGATCACTGATTGACCTTAAAACACGCAAGCATTTCATTCCTGCAGCCAAGGGTCCCGCTAAATTCAAATTTATCAGGTTTTTAGGATTCGGCTCACACTAGCAGTGATAGCACTATCACGACCTCCAGGGGCCTAATTCTCTAATTTTAAGACTCCAATTCCTCGCTGCTTGCGTGGAAATTGGAATCACGAACAAATTCCACGTAGGCATGGGTCATACTCGCAATATCCAGCACCAGGGCTTTCAAGTCAAGTACGTCCATCTTCAAACACCAAGGCGAAAAACCAGGGTTCAAAATACTTTCAAGTGCTTTCTGTAGAAACAGATTAAAGCCTTGAAAGAAGAAAATACTTGCATAGGAAATTGATCTTTGCCGTCATATAAATAAGGAGAACAATCGTGTTTGCAAAATAAAAGTACTTGGAAGCCTTGAAAGTAGAAAATACTTGCATAGGAAATTAATCTTTGTCTCTATATGTAAAAGGAGCACTATCGTGTGTGTGAAAAAGTACTCTGAAGCCTTGAAATGAAAGTAAAAAATACTTGCATAGGAAATTGATACGTGGGTATGCATAAATAAAGACCACAATTGCTTTTGCGTAAAAAATACTGCGAAGCGTTGCAATTTTTCTGAGTATGTATATACATTATATGTACTACGTTTTTTTATTATGTTTCTTCCATTGAGATATTATAATGTACTACCTACGTACCTACATAGTTATATAATTATATCGGAGGTTTCTTCATAATGTCTTACTGGCAAAATGGTTAGTTGTCGGTATTGAAATGTGTACATACAGAGGTAGGTACATGTATTGCTCTTCACAGAGAAAGTAGGTATAGAATACTTTTATTTATTGAAATCAATCCTCATATCGTGTTGAAAAAGCTCAAAAAGTAGGTAGGTAGGGTAGGTAATTATTAAGAGCCAGTTAAAGTGCCAGTAAGTACGTCGTTCTGTGAAACATCATAAAAAATAATTTGTACAAAGAACACAATGTTTCGTTGCATTAAAATTTGTTCGTATGGACATCATAATAATGACCTACCCTTGATGCCCCATCCAATTTACCTCACCACCTTAATTACTCTCTAATCTATGCCACCTTACCTTCCTGCGGGATAAAATCCCAAATTCTGTAATATTTTGTTATTTTTTGTATGAGGCTGTTCTATGTTCAATACTGAAGCCAAAACTGTGTATTTTTATTTTTTGTCTCTCTTTCCGACTGTATCTTGGCAGCGCATCACGCCGAAAATACTCAATGAATTCAAATAAGACTTGATATGATTTGAGTTCATACTTCGAGGTAGGACAATGGATACTTTTCATCCCGAAAAATTGAAGGGTTCCCGCTGGATAGGGGTTGAAAGTTATTAAAAAAGAACATGTATCACGCTGAAAATACTGGACACATTTTTTGATGCAAATTGAGCCGAGCAATTGATAAAAGTATTTTTGACGGCTGCAGAAATTTTGATCAAATGTTGGTATATTGTTCCTGGAATAGCACATTATAATACTTTGAACCTAAAGAAAAGACCACTCGTGCGAAGCCGCGGGTAGTGTAGTATAATATTGTACTTTGTAGGTTTGGTCCTGGTCCTCCTGGTCCTCTGGACCTGGACCAAACCTACAACTGGTCTGGTAGTGGTTTGGCTTTTGGTCCTGGAATAAAACGCGTGGGCTACTTTTAAATGAAATGACCACGCGGGCAAAGCCGCGGGCACAGCTAGTACTATAATAAAACCGTAACTGGGCTAAATCTGAACATGAAATATTTTTTGAAAATTTTAATTGAGATAATCTTCAAAATCTATATGGAGTGCAAAAAGCTTATTTTTGTATTTTTTGTCTGTCTGTATGTATGTCTGTCTCTTTGAACACGTATCACGCTGAAACTACCAAACGGATTTTGATACAACTTGGCACAATCATAGCTGAATTAGCTCCAGAACTCTTCAACGGTTAACAGCACTGACATGAAATGTTGTGTACGCATTTTATTTTGATAGCCGGTTTTAAGTTTCACCATGACACAACATACTGCATAAAAGTTTAATATATATACTTGTTTTAACATTCTTGTGTGCGTACATCAAGTCCCAGATGATAGCGGAGCCGTCGGTGCCCGCGCTGACGGCCTCCGTATCGTTCGGCGACACCTGTATCGCGGACACGGGGCTCTTGTGCTCCTTCAGCACCTTCTTCAGCGACTGGTTCTCGGGCTTGATGTCCCAAACTCGGACCTGGAATTGGAGGTCACTCTAGTCAGCTATAGCAGTGAGGCCAATATAAGGCGGTTTTCAATTTGCTGCGTAAGGTGATATAGGATTACGGGGGTAGGTTACCCGTTAATCCTATGGTTGGAATGTCCTAAAGGATTTCGAAATAATATAAGAGAATCATTTAACACAATTTATTGCGTTGGACACTAGTTAATCCAAACGAAATACGAAGTAAGATTATTCTACAACTATCACTAATACCACTGCAAATAGTTGGCTGCTGGATTTAATCCTCACCCCTGACCCGTTGGCAGACCTTCAGATAATATGATGTAACTACTTGAAGGTCGCGGAAAAGAGGACAATGACCTAGCGCCATCCCTTTATATATAAATCTCACGGTACTGAATTGCGTGAAGTCTCCCAATGGCTCAAGCGTGAAGTTATGTTCTAATTGAGTTGTCTTGTCTGATAGACAACGACATTAACATTTTGCACACTTGATGTATGGTGCGTTCGAGTTGAAATAACACCTATACGCCAGAGGTGGTTTGGGCACAGAATAAATAATAGTACAAGTACAGAAGGCTAACTGAGTAAAGTCATTTAAATAAATAGCGACTCTCGCTGCAACGCTACAAAGTGCAATTTAACTCACACGGCGCTGCGAGCTTTCAATTATATTTACCTAGAAGGCGCTCGCCCACCGCGTGAATGCTAGAATGCACCGTATCACAACGCACGAGAACTTCCATTGCTCTAACCGTTTCAGAATCGCTCTGTCCCTTTTTGGCTCGGTAGGGTTGTATTAAGATATGACTAGGCACTTGTACTACTAATTATTCTGTGATATGTTATGACTTAGATATTGTAACAGAATAAATAAGTAATAATGTATTATGTTATTACTTATAATTATAAATTAAAATATTTCTATTACATACAATGACATTCTTATCAGAATAGACCTACTAACTCATTTTTACTACCTACCTATCCCGTTTTCAGACCGCCGATAACTTTAGTGAGATACCTACCTACGTGTCGTTGGTTGATTATGTTTATATCCTATAGGTATTGCACTTTGATGAATAAAGGTGCCTGTCTGAATTCCATGCTTTTTAATGAGTGAAAAATAAATTGCTACCTACGTAATAAAAGGTATTAAAAGTAGGTCGGTATTATACGAGACATATATTATATTAATTCCTAATTAGTTATAGGCTACTTACTAAGTCAGCACAGTAATTCATTTTCCGATCAACAATACCTACTATAATCAATTATAAAATTACATTGATCGATTTAATAAACGACTTTATTTCTGCGCAGAAAAACCCTAAATATGCGTAGCTCCGGTATGGAACACAAATGAAATAACATAAAACTATAGGAACCTACGTAATAAAAAAATATCAAAATCTAACTACATAGCTAGGACCTATTATAGGTATTACAATTTATTACCTTTCAATATCCTTTGGAAACATAAAGAATGACAATTCGTCATTTCTATCACTATTCAAACAGCCGAATGCTATGCAGTACTTTCTAGCTTTCTTTTTGGTACTCATAATTAAAACACGAATAAAGTTTGTCAATAACTTTACGTAAGTAGGTGCTCTATCGCTAAGTACAAGGCGCGAGAGTCATCGAGAGTACGCTTGACACTCGACTGAACGGACCCGAATATTGGGTAGACATGTGTCGTTCGCGAATGAATCCTTCAAATGGACTACTTCAGTTATATTCCATCCTTCTTTCTCTAGTCCAGTTACAAATCAAGTACTTCATAGTTCAGATGAGTAGTCCACCACCGCAAACAAGCTGGCCGAGTAGAGCCGAACACTGCCGACCGTCATCCGATGACAGTGCCGAACGAGCTTCTGTCACGCTCTGTTGTAGGTACTGCAGTACTGAAGTAATTTTCTGTTTCACTCAAACTTTGGCTGCTCGATGACGAATTTACACAGACTACTAGAGATACTAACGATCGCTCAAGAACGAATCCCCTAATTTTAGACGTACATTGCTCGTTATACAAAGAGAGCTACCTATGAACTTCCAAGTAAAAAGGCAATGTACAATTTACAAACACGTTTGAACGAGCTCGAATAAAAAAGTAAGAAATGTAATGCATTATTTTTATCGCGCCAAATGTATCTAAGCTAAGACCCAAGTGTGAAAATTTTCAAGATTATGAATTTTATGACAAGAATTTACGGGACATTTCGGTTTATTTGTAAACAAGTAATAGATACAATTTTCTCTTTATTATTCGAGCATGTTTTTTATTCAAATGTGCGAAATGTTTATAATCTGTCGCTTGCCTCAACTCATCTCATGAGCAACGATTAAAAGATTTAATGCACTTTAACAATCTATCTATTCGATACAATAGTTCGATGAACTATCAAACAAAAGAAAACCGAACGCCAAACAAAATCGTCTTTTGAGCAACTGAACTAGACTGAACTAGTGAAGTAAAAGAAAGATATACTTCACAGTGACGAAAAGATGCGTATATATCTTTTCATTTTTGTGACACATTCTGCGCACGGCTAATATTGGGTCCTCGAATTTATTTGTACTTGTTGCGGAGTGCGACCGCCCTGGTTTGGGGTAATTTCAAAATAATATTTGAATAAGTTTACTACTAACTTATGTTACTTTCATTTGTTGAAATTTATATTCTAACTCTTGCGATAAACTATTTATAGTAGTCGCAGCGGAAGTTGTCTGCAAGTCGCTGCGCAAACTGCAATTTTTCAGGCGCAATCACAATGTTGAAGGTGAAGACAGCATTGTATTACTGCCTCGCTCACTCACTTAAGTTTTTCGCAAATTCTATCTCGCTCTTACTTTATGCTGTTCTATCCCCACAGCAGTACCTGCGCAATCGTTCACAGAGCCTAACTTCACAAACATATAGATTGGCTGCAACTACTGTAAATAAATGTAATTGCATTCCGTAAATACAGTCATTTTAAAACATGTAATTTTTTTTCTATTGTTCAGGTGTAGTTTCGAAATACCATAGGGTAATTCCGAATGAATTCATCGGTTTGAGTTTGTACTTAAAGTTTAAATTTCCTTTTCATTCTACTTTACCTCTCTATAGAAAACAATCTGATAACTTTTATAGTATAGCCAAAACACATATTTGATCACTTTGATTTTCGGAATTACCCCACATAATGTCCAGTGGTAAACCTGTGGAAACTGCTATGGAAAAGCAGTTTTCATAATAAACCCACTGTGGTATTTCCGAAAGAAACATAATAACGATAGCTAGCGCATCCTAACCTACAAAATAAAGCAACAAAACCAATTATCAATCGTGTATTACATTTAATAAGATCTCTTATCCAAATTCCTGAGATATAGTATGCGGGGTAATTCCGATAACCCACAAATAGTTGAATAAAACAGTTTCCAACGAATAATAGATTTGCACACGTGCATTAATCACAATTGTGATTTTCTAGCAAAGCTAGTTAAAGTAACTAACGTGGAAGAAAAATAAGATGGCGTCTAGATTTATGTTGCCAGAGCAAAACATATTGCCTGGGTTAGTAGTAATTCGTAACTTTCAGAATATCCCCATTTTCGAAATTACTCCAAAGCACCTTATATTTTTTAATCGACTTCACAAAAAAGGAGGTTCTATATGTTTTTTTTTTTGTGTATGTTCACCGATTTCTCCGCCAATTGCGAACCGTTGTTAAAAAAAAACTTATTTTTTAAACAGTAGACATCTAGGTTAGCCCCATAAATTGTATAAAAATTGGATCTGTTTTTTTTAAAGTTATTATTTAATCCATTTGAAGTCGGTTTTTTGTACCATGTTAGTGCGTACAGCACTTAAATTGTGATGTGTGTAAACCAAGGAAGTTATATGTACTTACGTACAACTGGAACGATATCTCTCATATAAAAAAGTGGTCTCACCGAAAACGTAATTTAAAAAGAAAATGCGAGAAAAGGAAGTATACGGAGGATCGGAAGTCTCTTTCTCACTCGTACAAAGTTTCAGAGTTTTCGCACAGACTAAAATAAACTTACGAAATAATCATCACAAAGACAACTGTAATAAAGAGGACACCTATTTAATACATTTACATAGTAGGTACATCCTCTTTGGTATCTGATGAGATTTTAAATACGTACTATTTTGGAAATTAAAGAAGTTCTTGTCCTGTTTGTTTTTCGAAGTATTTGCTGTCTTCTGAGATTGGCACTATAAATAAGAAAGAGACAACAAGGGCTTCCACTTACGTCCTTGTTTTTTTTATTTTTAAATCGTTTTCAAGGTCAAATAATTGATACCCCGCTTTTTTTTGAAGATACTGTTCAAGTTGTACGTAAGTACATATAACTTCCTTGGTGTAAAGCTAAGCTAACCTTTTTGGCATTAGAAGTCCACCATTGTGAACAATATTGCGAAATCGCGGCCACTGATATAACCTCAATAAACCAATCACTAGGACTTTAATACAAAATGAACCAAACAACATAAATTACAACACTAATATCCTAAAGTGTTGCGTTTCTGTGATATTTATTATTACAGCTCAAAGAAAGCATATGACGTAAAACTATCTTTGTAACGTGACACTTCAGAACATTTTACTCTAGGGGCCGTATTAATAAAACTATCTTTGTAACGTGACACTTCAGAACATTTTACTCTAGGGGCCGTATTAATAAAACTATCTTTGTAACATGACACTTCAGAACATTTTACTCTAGGAGCCGTATTAATAAACCGACCTCAACTCTGAGAGCGATCTCAAGATGCTAATCTAATTAATAAACATATCTTAAGCTGTTGATTGAGATGCCGTAACCAGCTGAGTTAGTGTTTAATAATAAATCAATCTCGACTCTCAAGAGCGCACTTGCGATTTGCTTTGAGATGCAGAATGTTGAGTGCAGTCGATCCGTGACTTAGAGCGTGATTGCCAGATTAAATTATAGTTATTTGTTGATGAATTGCGTTAAGTTCTTTAATAGATAGTGTAACTTTGAAAATATAGACAAATATTATGGCTTACATCCTTTTTACAAAAAAACTAATACTAATGTAAGGTTATGATAATTATGTAGAAAATAAACATTACGTTTAATATAATCGCATTTAGTTTAATTCAACTACATCGAAGTAATAAATTGTAACCTTACGCTACGTCTTATTTGAGCAAAAACCAAACTTTCACTAAAGAAAATAAATCGTTCATTCGTAGTTCATTCAATCTTGCTCTCAAGTTCTGGTTGGTGACGTAGCATCTTGAGATGCGGCTCTTGAAAGCGACATGATCTGAGATGCTCTTGAAATGTCTTTATTAATCAGCGACGATCTTAAGATGCTGATCACAACTTGAGAGCGTATCAGTTGATATCGCACTTGAGAGCTCAACCAAGAGCGATTTATTAATACGGGCCTTAATGTTTGTAAAGTTAGGCTCTGTGAACAATGATATATGTAAAATCTCATTGTCTGTGAACGATTGCGCAGGTATTACTGCTGTGAGGATAAAACATCATAAAATAAGAGCGAGATAGAATATGCGAAAAACGTAAGCAAGTGAGCGAGGCAATTATACAATGCTGTGTTCACATTCAACATTGGGATTGCGCCTGAAAAATCTGGAAAATGAGCAGTTTGCGCAGCGACTTGCAGACAACTTCCGAGACACAAACTTCCGCTGCGACTATATCAGTCCTATTATCTATCTTGGTTTCAATCAGATTTTCTATATCACTATCACTAATGCTGTGCGATAGAGTCGAAATTGCTATGAAATATTGCTTGTTGCATAATTAAACAAGATAGGTAATTGCCCTGCTGTACAGGTTTCTCTATGCGCCGCAAACTTGAAAATAAATCAAGATGGCGGACTGACCACAAAGCCAAAATCTAAAGTAGAGCCTGAACTACACCTATTGCAGAACTCATCTTACAAATGAATATGTGTTAACATATTAAAAGAGAGCATAAGAAACGTCAATGTATTTTTTTTTGACAAAATTAACTGGTGTGGACATATTATAATCTATGAAGATATATCAGTATAAAATTTAAATTAAATCAGGAATTACATTTTTGAAATCTACTTTTATACCTAAGTACAATTTTTTTTTTATTAATAAAAAGTTTCATTCTCTACTATAGTTTTAACACAAAGAACATCACGAAAATCTCGAATATCTTGTGATGGTATATTATGATTATGTAGCAAGCGTTAACTGGATGAATAACTTTAATTTATGATTTTTGGATTGACCTATTTAGTAACGGTTATTAAAAATGCTTTCAATATCACAGTCACTCATAAAAACGATGACTTTGCTACTAGACTTAGTCACAGAATAATTAATAGTTATGAATTTGGTATGAATTTCTGTGACCCCAAACACGAAACTGTAACGTAAATAAATGAATTTTGAAGGAGGTCACTATTAGCAAAAAGCAAATTAAAAAAAAAAACCTTGCCGCGCTACATATCAAATTAAAGAGCTTGATGGATAGATAGCACATTTTAAAATAAATAATTTTAAAGATTTAAGAAATTAGATTAAAATTTACTTGTTTCTGTTACTACAAAGCCTAAAATTTAGAAAAATAAAGTTATATATTTATAGATTACAGGAAACCTACAGAATAACCATAAGAAGTTTATGGTCTTAAGAAAGCATGGCGAATCTCTCAATATTGTGAGTTAATGTACTCATCGTACGGGAACCTATCCACGTGAGTTCAACTCTCACTTGTCTGGTATTTTATATGACGTACTAGGCAATCGTTTGACCACGATCTCACCTGATGGACAGCGATGATGCGGTCGCAGGTGTAGCACGCTTGCCTAGTAGATACCTATTTACTCTTTACTTGAACACACCTGGGTTATATTTTACCGGAACACTGACGAGGGCAGGGCATCTCAATCCTTTGCAGTTCTTATAATAAGCGTTTCGATATTGTGCGTGGTATTTCTGCCACGATGTTTTTAACCCCCGAACTACAAATGAGAGGGGTGTTATAAGTTTAGGGTGTGTCCGTGTGTCACTGTATCTATCCGTGTGTCTGGCTGTGGCATCGTACCTTCCAAACGAGTGGACTGATACGAGTATTAATGCGGTTTTCTGTTTGAAAGCTGAAGTGATCGAGATACTTCTTAGCTATAATGGGGATCAAGTATTATATAATTTTTGCTTGTTTATGTTATAATGTGTTCTGTGCCAATAATCATTTTTTCTTTGCTGATGATGACCTCACCTGTCCCTCGCAGCCGCCGGATATGAGCGTGCGTCCGTCCGACGTGCAGTCCAGCGCGGACGTCCCTTTGTTGTGCGTGTTGTAGATGCAGTAGATCAGCCTTCCGGTGAGAGGAGTGAACGCGCGGATGTTACCGTCGTTCCACGCTACAACGAATGAACAAATGAATGAATGAACGAATGTAATTTATTGGCTTCTAGCTGTGCAAGCGGCGTTGCCCGCGTGGTCATCTGTCTGGGTTAAAAGTAACCTATGTTTTAATCCAGGACCAAAATACAACATTGCATCAAAATTTGTTTAGCCAGTGAATAGTTTTCATCGATTGCTTGGCTTCTACTTATCGAAATGAGATACAAAGTCCGTACCCACAAAACATACCAGATTTTAAGTCAACCCTAAGCTATACAACCGCATTTTAATCGGTCCAGTAGTTTTTACGTGTTGTTCAGTAGCTTATTTTAAGTCTGCAAGACCATTTTTTTACACACGCACACACACACACACACACACACACACACACCCTCTCCCTCACACCCTCTCCCTCACACCCTCTCACACACTTTACACTTATAACACCCACCTCTTTTCGCATCGGCGGTTAAAAATGAATGGAAGCTAATATTTTTTTAAGAAGAAGAAAAGAATATCACGGCGGAGCAGGTGAATGTGGGCCCGAAGATGCGCAGCACCTCCCGGCAGGTCTCCAGGCACCACACGCGAACTATTCTAAACGGAACAGCTCTTCACTTGATATGATGCTCTTTCCGTCTCCGGAGAAGACCATGGTGGAGCAGGTGAAGGTGGGCACGAGGATTCGCAGCACCTCCCGGCAGGTCTCCAGGCACCACACGCGCACTGTTCTAAGCGGAACAGCTTCTCACTCGATATGATGCTCTTCCCGGCCCCGGAGAAGAGCACGGCGGTCAGGGGAAGTTGGGCGCGAGGATGCGCAGCAGCTCCAGTAAGGTCTCCAGCCACCACACGCGCACTGTTCTAAACGGAGCAGCTCCTCACCAGATATTATGCTCTTCCCATCTCCGGAGAAGAGCACGGCGGAGCAGGTAAAGTTGGGCACGAGGATGCGCAGCAGGCCCCGGCAGGTCTCCAGGCACCACACGTGCAGTTCTAAACGGAGCAGCTCCTCACAAGGATATTATGCTCTTCCCGTCCCCGGAGAAAAGCACAACCGAGCAGGTGAAGTTGGGCGCGAGGATGCGCAGCAGCTCCTGGCAGGTCTCCAGGCACCACGTTCGCACTGTTCTAAACGGAACAGCTCCTCACCGGATATAATACTCTTCCCATCTCCGGAGAAAAGCACGGCGGAGCAGGTGAAATTGGGCACGAGGATGCGCAGTAGTTCCTGGCAGGTCTCCAGGCACCACACGCGCACGTCGCCCGCGCCCGCCGTCGCGAACACGCCTGACATGCCTCTAAAGGAATTGAGGATTCAAACATTAGGATGTATTGGGCATACTCTGAGTATCGTGGTTATATTGTAATTGGGCATACTAGACTAAGAAAATGACTGTAGTGGACGGGCCTTGTCTTATGGATATATTTTAGGAAATCTTACGACGATGTATAGGCCAAACATACAGACGTGTATAGGACAGACCTACTGAAATGTATTGCAGATTAACTGACATGTATTCGGCAGACCTAAATACCTACATATATTGGACGGACCTACAGAAATGTTTTGACCTAAGAACTGCATGATACTAGACTGGGCAGCAACACTTTATTGCACACCATGAAGAAGGTAATATATGGGATAAACTCAATGAAAGGTACAATCATGTATCAGGTCATGTACGGACATGTATTGGGCTTAACTTCTGACGTGTATTAGACAGACCTACGTGCATGTATTGGACAGACCTACGGGCATGATCGCTCGTCATGGCGCTCTTCGGGGGAGGCCTATGTTCAGCAGTGGACTTCTAAAGGCTGACATGATATGATGATGATGATGATGATGGGCATGTATTGGCCACACCTACGGACATGTATTAGGCAAACCTATTAACCTGGGGAAGGCGATATCGTTGATGGCGCAGCGGTGGCAGGTGACGACGAGCGTGGCGCTGAAGGTTGCCACGTCGACGGCGTAGATCTCGCTGCTCTTGGTGCCCACCAGCAAGAGGCGCTTGTCTCCGCGCAGCCGCGGGCCCTCCATCAGCTCCAGAGATGTGATGCAGCCCATGAGTTTGGTGCTTTTAAGCTACAGTGAGATATACTAGTGTATAGAGAATTCTGAATACATTTTTTTCCTTCTTTGTTTTTCGGGAAGATACCTACTTAAATACGGTTCTTATTTTATTTATTTACTGTTATAAGGAAAACTAACGACTTTAAATTCGAATAGTAACACAAATAGGTAGTAAAAAAGTCAATTACAAGTTTCCACTCATAGAAATACATTGGGTTAATAAAAAGCTTTCACATGATAATATGATAGTACTAGTATAATAATATTACTACCAAAAATATAATATTCACCGGAGATATTAATTTAGACATAATGATTAGTACTACGTTATGTGCATGTTCACATGACTATCTTAATTTAATGGCAATGCACGGACTTAGACAAGGAGTCAATCGTCTTACTAGAATAAAAACATGCATCGATCATTTTATGGTCAAAGCTCAAGGTATTTGGAAAACAATAGTATTTGAACAACTGCTAACAGATCATTCACCCATTTTGCTTTATATTGATAATACTAAAGTAAATAAAAGCCCAATTAAGTTTAATAAAGTGACAGTTAATTATAAAGGCATTAAAGATTTACTTATGGAAGAGCACTGGCAAGATTTATTTGATATGACTAATGTTAATATAGCAACAGAGCTTTTTACTAATAAGATTATTACAATAATTAACGATAATACACAAATAAAAACAATTACAAAAAGACACCAACCGCTTAAACCTTGGATAACTAGAGGAGTAGTCAGGTCCATAAGAAAAAGAGATAAACTACATATGAAAGTAAAAAAGTCACCAGACGACGATAAACTAAAAAATAAATATATTAAGTATAGGAATACATGCAATAGAATAATTGGAAATTTAAAGAGAGAGTATTACAAAAATAAATTAATTCAAAGTAAAGGAAATGTTAAAGAGACGTGGAAAGTAATTAAAGAAGTGTGTAATTTTAACCAAACAAAAGTACAGTCTCCTGAGTTATTGAACATTACGAATAGTCCAGTACAATCGCTTAATACTGTCAATGCCTACTTTACCTCTGTTGGAAATTGACCTGGCTCTTTTAGCAAAATCACCAAACCCGCCCCTCAACTCTATGGCACTACTTCCCACAGACCCAACTGAAGTTAAGGGTGTGATTTTACAACTAAAATCTCATAGCGCGCCAGGCTGGGACAAAATCACTGCAAGCTTTCTAAAACAATTTATAATGTTTTTGTCAGAACCAATCGCGTTTATATGCAATTTAAGCTTGGGTACAGGAATATTTCCAACTATTTTTAAAAAAAGCTGTTGTTTGTCCGATTTTCAAAGCAGGTGATAAAAGAAGTCCATCGAACTATAGACCGATTTCTCTACTTTCAACCCTTTCTAAAATCCTTGAAAAACTGGTCAAAACAAGAGTGATGAACCTTGAGAAAAATGGACTTCTTAATCAAAATCAATACGGTTTCAGAGAAGGGAGGTCGACAGAGGATGCGGTTCTGACGTTAGCTTCTCTGATTACGTCATATATGGATGTTAGTGATAAGTGTCTAGGAGTATTTTTAGATCTCCAAAAGGCTTTTGATACAGTCTCTATTCCTATCTTGTTGACTGGCACAGTTATAGTTTATATGATGATTGAAAATTAGGGATACTTTTTATCCCGAAAATATAAAGAGTTCCTGTGGGAAAGGGGTCCAAAATCTGTAAATTAAAGTAATTTAGTAATATTTTTTGGAGTCTGTTTTATATTCGGTGCTGAAGCCAAAACTGTTTTATTTTTATTTATTTTCTGTCGGTCTGTCTGTCCGTCCGTCTGTACCTTGGCATAACATCACGCCGAAACTACTCAATGAATTCAAATGAAACTTGGTATGATTTGAGTTCATACTTCGAAGTAGGACATTAGATACTTTTTATCCCGAAAAATTTCAGGATCCCGCAGGATACGGGGTGGAAATATATTTAAAAGAACACGTATCACGCTGAAACACCTGGACGGATGTTGATGTAACTTGGCACAGTCATAGTTTGTATTATGGGTGAAAATTAAAAATAAATTTTATACCGAAAAAAATGGGGTCCTTCGGGATATGGGTTCAAATTCTGTGCATAGAAGAAATTTTGAAATATTTTTTTGATGTTTCTCTGTATTCTATATTGAAGCCAAAACTGTTTTTGTTTATTTAATTTTTTTCTTTCTGTTTGTCTGTATCATGGCCGCGCATCACGCAGCTGAAACTACTGAATGAACTTAAATGAAACTTGGTATGATTTGAGTTGATAAGACGAGGTAGGGCATAGGATACTTTCATCTCAAAAAATTTATGGATTCTCGTAGGATAGGGGTTGAAATTTATTTAAAAGAACACGTACCACAAGAAACTACTGGACTGATTGTGTTGTACAGTCATAGTATAAATGATGGGTTAAAATTGAGGATACCTTTTATCCCGAAAAAATAAAGGGTTCCTGCGGGATAGGGGTCCAAACTTATGTTAATTTTGAAGTAATAAATTATACATTTTTAGAGGGTACTTCTATATTCGATAGTGTCCGTCTGTCTGTATCTTGACCACGCATCACGTCGAAACTACTGAATGAATTCAAATGACACTTGGTATAACATGAGTTCATACTACGAGGTAGGACATTGGATACGTTTCATCCCGAAAAAAAAGTTTTCCCGCAGGATAGAGTTTGAAAGTTATTTGAAAGGATACGTACCACACTGTAACTACTGGACGGATTTTGATGCATTTTGGCACAGTCATCTAGCTATACGGTTTTTAATGTAGGATAGCTTAGGATTTGACTTAAAAACTAGTGTCATTGGTATCTCAATTTTCGATTAGAAGCCGAGCAATTGATAAAAATATTTTTGACTGCTGAAGAAATTTTGATCAAATGTATCTGTATATTGGTATTTTGGGTCCTGAAATAGTACATTATGGTACTTAATCTAAAGAAAAGAACACGCGTGCAAAGCAGCGGGTACAGCTAGTTCTCTGAATAAAACTGCGGAAGCTACGAAAAAGTTTGTATCCACAGTTAAAAGGATTGTAAAAGAAAGTAAACGTTCAGAATTTATAGTTACATTTAGGGACTCCTGGTAAAAAGAGACAACGAATAAAACCAGTTACAGGCATAGACGATTTTGACGACGGTGTAAAAACAATGCATTCACAATTTTCATATTACTGAGAACGAATTACCGACTCTTGGTAAACTTCGTGCAAAATTACGATCTGATATAAATTTTAAAGGTTCTGAATAAGTCTTCGCCGCATCATCAAAGAAAGCGACCGAGAATAAAAGGAAAGTTTTAATAGAAACATCAGCCAACAGATTATTAGGAATAAATAAATAAATTATTTACAAAAACTAAGACAGTATCGACAACAAAACAGACAAATTGTATACACAGATGAGTCATTTCACGCTACACACACAACACCGAAAGGTTGGACAGATGGATCCACTAAGGGAAAAACATATAAAAAGGGCAACGTGTTGTGATAGTACATGCCGGATCGGAGGCTGGTTTTGTGTCTAACGCCTTGTTAACGTTCAAGTCAGGTATGAAGTCCGGGGACTATCACGACGACATGAATTTTGAGAATTATGTTAAATGGATCCAATTTCAATTACTACCGAATCTTCCTCCAAATTCAATTATAGTTGTAGACAATGCATACAAAGGAATATGATTTACCACCAAACGCGAACACAAGGAAAGTTGATATGCAGGCTTGGTTTTCAGAAAAAGGAATAACATTTAGATCTGAAATGTTGAAGCCTCAATTATACCAATTAATAAAAAATAACAAAGGTTGCTTCAAAATATTTAGTATAGACACGATTTTCAACAACAAGATAAGATGGTCATGACGTACTTCGCCTGCCTCCCTACCATCCAGATCTGAACCCTATAGAAATAGCATGGGCAGCAATAAAGGGTTATGTTAGTAGCAAAAATGTACGTTGGAATGTGCCTCGTGTTATACAGGTGGTGAACGAAAATGTAAACGCAATGGGACCAAGTGATTGGAAATAGCTATGCGACAAAGTCAAGGCAATCGAAGAAGCTTATGTCTAACCACTTCATCGATAGAATGACGGAAGAGTTTATAATACGAGTTGGAGATACTGACAGCAGTGATTCTGAATTGGATTCCTCAACTGACATAGAAGATGAAATCGCAACTCTTGGCCCAAGTTCTGGTATACCACTTGAAACTTATGTAGAAGGTGTTATGCCAATGAGTGACAGTGATTAAACATGTAGGTACATTATATTTTATTTTTTTATTAATATTCCTTTAACTGTTCTATTTAATAATACTTTACGACCACATCCCACACCACTGTTGTTCGAAAAGTACAATATTTTGAAAGAAAATCCGAAATTAATTTTATGAATTTGAGTTTCCGTTTAAATTGCGTTTAATTAAATTACTTCACTCCATTTTCACACTATATAAAAAATATATTTAAATACAATGAATTTACGGTTATTCCTTAAATATATTTAAATTTTCCGTGCAACTGCGTAGCATGCGTCTAACACTTTTGTCCTTAATTATACCTGCGCGGATGACCGCCATTTTGGTTCAATTTAAGTGCCGAGAACTGTACCTACCTATTTGCGGAAGTGTTACTACTTGCTTACTCTCGGACTATAATATCCATCGTCTACATACATGACCGCGTAATTATAAGCATTATATAAATGTAGGTAGGCATTATGCAAGCTTTCATTCAATGTTGTTGATCAAGAAAATAAGAAGTCAGTGCACGCATTATTTGTTATCTAGGTGCTACTGTTTTATCCTTTAAAAGAAAACGTGGCCTGTCCTATTTACGTAACATCCATATATTTCAACAGAATTAAAAAATCCGCATAAAACACACAACATATCAAAATAAATACCTACGTACTAATAAAAAAATATGTATCGCTTAGGTATCGATAAATTATAGTAGGTACCTTTGATAATTAGCTGGCAAATGGAAAAAATAAAGATCCTTGTTTTTTTCTTTTTTGATCCACATACTGCACATACATTTCCAGCAAACATTTTAATTCGAAATTAATTCTGGCGTACGATATCGTCACACGGCTGGTGACAACCCACTGAAAGAGCACCGCGCGCGTTACAGTGGCCGGTAGGTTATTAGCGCGCACAAGTACATCGAGTGAAACAGTCCTGTCCTGTCGCTCCTCTCTCTTCACGAGACGGTCAGCTTCTACAGCCTGCGAGGCTAACCTCCACGCAAGGTACCGTCTCGTAAACATAATAAATGGGAAAATCGCAAGGTCTCATGAAAATTTCTCTAACGAGTAGTTAACAATACCTACTTTGAAAGTTTTCGAATGCGTCAAAGTTAACTACCCCTAACTTGTCAAAGTTAGCGGTAAAGCAACTCGTACTGCCAAAATGCAAAGAATACTCGAAAACTTTTATCGAATTGGAATACTACGAATTTCTTAAACCCGTACTACCCGGTTTTAGTTTCTGCAAGTTTCCGCTAGAGGCGGCAGTAAATGTATGGAACTAAACAAAACTAAATTTCGTTTACGAAAACTATAAAAACTCGTGCTAGTGTTGCGGATATGTACAATCTCTGTTTAGTCACAGAAGAGTTAATATACAGGTAGTTAGGTGCTTTTGGCAAAGTAAAAGTTGGTGTAGTGTAAAGGTTGGTACTCAGAACTCACTGCTTTAAAATGCGGCTTGTTGGGCTCCAGTATCTTGCCCTTGGGGAACTGTCCCTTCCAGTTGATCTCGTCGAGCAGGTCCAGCGTGCCGTCTCCGGCGCCCACGATCAGGCACCCGTCCTCCATTATTAGGATGGCTTCTACACCTGCAAACAAGACATCTTTATTTTTTATGAGCTAGCTATTTCAGGTACTTAACGCGCCACACTTGGCGAGGCAACCGATCAGCGCCGGCTTGCACTGAAACACCGACTCACGTCACCGTTCCGTGAAGTTACCTACCGAGACTATAGCAGCTGGACTCTGGCCGTCGCTGCCTGCGCAACATGCCGCACTTGGCGAGGCAGCCGATCAGCGCCGGCTTGCAGTGAGCGACCGACGCCGTCGGCTCCGACGGATAGTTGATGGAGAACTTGATCATGTCACCGGTCCTGGAAGTTCAAATGAGATGAGACGAGCCGATCAATCGCCAGGTGTAAGCGCCACGCTTGCCAATGGCCCAGAATGAATAATGGCTGCACATGGTAATTTTGGCGTCTATTAAGATCGCACCCTCAATGCTTTCTTGGCGGCCTGACAAACTCTCTCAAGTGACACCAGAGGACAGTAATACTTCATACGACAAGCAAACATTATGCAGTCTTAATTGAACACTCTATAATAAGCATCCTATATTGAGTAGCTTAGATTGAGGAGTTTTTTTATAGACCAGCGTTTTACCGGTTGCTTTAAGCGATAAGAGCTCCTATTGCTACACATTTAAAAACGGCATCTGTGACTATTTGTTTCAATGTACCAGTATTTCCCAGTAAGTGATCTTTGGTAAATGCGCTCGCACTTCATGGGGCTAGCTGACTCAAGGACCGTTGCCGGAACAGCAACGTCCTTGATGACTACGCTATTCCGCGTCGCTTACGGCGCATCACGTCCACGACGTGAAACGTCTGGGTTCTTGCACTGACTTACCCACGACTATATTGTCGCTGCCTATATTGATCAGTTTACATTGAGCAGCCTAGACTGATCAGTATAGAACTCTAGATTGACCGTTTTAGATTTAGCAGCCTAGCTAGACTGACCGGTTTAGATTAACCAGTTTAGATTGAACAGCCTAGATTGATCAGTCTAGACTGAGCAGACTTGACTGTCAATTTTTGATTAATGAGCCTAGACTGAGTCTTTCAGTTGTCTAAACAGAAAGTTGTAGATTGAGAAGCCTACGTTCAGTACGCAAGACACTACGATGCAGCGCACACTCCGGCGCAGCTTGCCCAGCGCCACGTCTACCATGCCCAGGTTCTTGTATCTAGTACGTACGTGGTGCCTGCGTATCCGTGCGTGTCGTCTTTGGCGATGGCGATGCAGCGCACGCTCCGGCGCAGCTTGCCCAGTGCCACGTCCACCACGTCCAGATTCTTGCTATCGGCGCGGATGTTCCACACGCGCAGGTTCGCTGGGAACATCAGCACAAATGTTTTGTTCATTCTCTGAACATCGAAGCCCGGAGAATCTCGCTCCGTGCTTCGAAGTGCACTTTATAGAAGTCGTGAAGCCATGTCAGGGGACCTTCAGCGGTCTGACAAATTGTGACACCAGAGTCTAGGACTGCCTCATACAAGAAGCAAGCAACAAGTAGCTAAACCAATGACCCAACCTATCACACTCACAGTCTCCGCCCGTGACAAACGAGTTGACCCTCAAGTTGAGAGAGGTCAGCGTGACGGCGTCCCCCGTGGTGAGCTTGGCGGCTGCGGCGGTGCCGGTGGCGGCGCCCGCAACGCAGTCCCAGAGCACCACGCAGCCGTCGTCACGGCCCCCCAGCGAGATCATGTAGCGCTCGTCCGACGAGAATGCTAAAGCTTCCACGCGGACCTGGGAAACAAATTAGTAAGTAAGTAAGTAAGTAGCTACACCTACATTTATACTCTCACACACATCATCAGCTGGAAGAGATCCTCCTCCATTAAGGAGGCTGGTGCCATAATGAGCACGCTTGATAAGTCTTCTCGTCATCCACCACAGTGCCTCAAGACGAAAGTCTTCAACGCGTACATCCTAACTACGGAGCCAAAACGTCGACACTCGCCGAGATTGGTTCATAAGTTCAAGGTCGCTCAGCGATCTATGGGAGAGAGCTATGCTCGTGATTTATCATAAGGATGAGGAGATCCAGCAGAGAACCAAAATTACCGACATAGCTAGCTCAAAAAATTAGCAAGCTGACGTGGCAATGGGCTGGTGACATCTCTCGAAGAACCCACAACCGTTGTGGTAGACGAGTGCTTGAGTAGAGACCGCGTTTAGGCAAACGTAGTGTAGGATGTCCGCGGGCCAAGCCAATTTACGACTTGCGAAAAGCGGCTGGTAGCGTCTGGCTGAGAAGAGCCGAAGATCGGGCTCAGTGGCGTTCACTAGGAGAGGCCTACATCCCTTTGCTGGTTTTCACAGCACACGTGAGATTCCCCTACTCATCCCATGTGCTGTGAAAACCAGCAAAGGTCTTAGTCTGTTTTTCGCTCCCGAATGAATGGACCGGTCGTTCTTCGCTTTGTTAGGGAGAAATCCGTGCAACCGTTCCATTACTCTGTTCTGATTACTAATTATTAGTGAAGAGATATAGAGCACTACTGCAGCTAGAAACCAATAATGTTCAAGAACAGATGATTCCACACCGCCAAACCAACGAGTGAAGCATAGAAAGTAGCGTTGCATACGTGTGCATCATCATTATCATCAGCCCGTGTCAGTCCACTCTGCTAGACATATGCCTCTCCCATAGCACGCTACTGAGACATCGGTCTCTTTGGTTGGTCGATTTGGCACTTGTCTTCCAACTGCTGCCAGCCACTTTGCGTATATCGTCGCTCCACCTAGCTAGGAGGGTGCTCTACACTACGTTTACCGAGTCGCAGTCTCCACTCAAGAACACGTCTACCCCAACAGTTTTCAGTCCTTCGACAGACAGCCACTTCGACCAGCCCACTGCCACTTCAGCTTACTAATCCTAAAGGCTATGTCGACAACTTTGGTTCTCTGCAGGATCACCCCATTCCTGATACGATATTTCAGAGAAACTCCAAGCATAGCCTTTTCCATAGCCCGCTGAGCGACCTTAAATTGGTGGACTAGTCGTACCATTACACGACTCGGCTCCGTATGTCATAACAGGTAGGAGACTGAATGAAGACTTTTGTCTTCAAACTTTGCGGTATTGGCGACGAGAAGACTCGACGAAGTTTCGCAAATGCTGCCCAGCCCAGCAGTATTCCTCTGCAGGTCTCTAAAGTTTGTCCCAGATAAGCATACACGTGAACAACTTCGAGAGCAGTTCCTTTAACAGCAATTGGTTCCGGAATAACATGTTCGTTGTAAATACCCTTAGTTTTGTCCAAGTTCCTCCGGAGACCAATGCGTTGAGACGAATCAGCTAGGCTGTCCAACATCTGTAGTGGTGGTCAATTTTAGGTGTTTTGTTGTTGATAAACAACTTCATCACAAAAGACGTTTGAATTTTCGTGAGAACAAGACAGAATTGCTACGTTGTACTGGCCGATCGGCATAACATGGTGTCAATTAACACGAGTAACAAGGTCGAGATCTTGCTACGTTGTACTGGCCGATCGGCATAACATGGTGTCAATTAACACGAGTAACAAGGTCGAGATCTTGCTACGTTGTACTGGCCGATCGGCATAACATGGTGTCAATTAACACGAGTAACAAGGTCGAGATCTTGCTACGTTGTACTGGCCGATCGGCATAACATGGTGTCAATTAACACGAGTAACAAGGTCGAGATCTTGCTACGTTGTACTGGCCGATCGGCATAACATGGTGTCAATTAACACGAGTAACAAGGTCGAGATCTTGCTACGTTGTACTGGCCGATCGGCATAACATGGTGTTAATTTAGTGCGCGAGTCTTGTGCGTATGAGCGGAACGGCATATCATGCCTGCTTCACTTTCGATTTGATGGTGTGGAATACGTTTTTTAAACATTAGAAACTTTAAGATTTTGCTGAAGTGTTCAGTTTCAATGGCATTCGTTGTTCCTGCGTATAATGAGGGGCTGATGATGAGTAGAATATGAAGACCAGGATCGAGGCATCTGTGGTATCAATTATAATTACCTACTATCGAATGGAGTTATAAACATTACAAGAACTGTAACTTTTGAACTTTCACGATTCGAACACATAGTTACATATTTAAACGGGACTCAATCGCGCTGAAAACGTTATTTTAAATACTTCGACGTTTCGATCAAGTTGCATTGATCGTGGTCACGAGAAGACTATGAAGTAGCGGGTGTCAGCGTCGAGAAGGGCGAGCGTTGTCTCCAACTACCCGCATTTGGTTTTATAACAAATTAGAATTGTCACGACACACAACACTAACGACATCTGAAGGTTTCTTCTGACATAAACTGCGACGCGAACACTTGCTAATCACGGATTCCAGGACGCAGCCAACTTGAAACCATTCTCCCGGTTGAAATTGGGATATTTTTTTGACCTAAATTAACTAGTGGCTCTGTGAGCTGTAGGTAGACCTCGTGCGTACAAACTTTTTTGCAAACAATCTAGCTGTGCACAGTAGCGCCATCTACCTTATTGTACAACTAACATTACCTTATTGTACAACTAACATTAATAACCAATGTGCTCCATCAATCCTTACCTAGTAGGTAAAGGGCTGATTCCACTGGTAGAAACCTAAACATGTCAAATTTACTGCATTTTGAGGAGCTATTCTGCTCATCACGCCGAAGATCCTCATCAGATCTCACCAAATTTTTAAGAGGCTACTATAAAGTTATAACCTTTCAAATCAAAAAAGAACCATTGAAATCGGATTTAATAAGGAGATATTCAGTAAAAAGGGGGCCTTTTTACACTTTTTTGGGGAAAGGGTCAAAATCAATCCAATCAAAAATCCCCGACGACTAAAACATTCTAAAAATTCTCTTATCCTGTATACCAAGTTTCGTCTAGATCGGTTGAGAAATGCGACCTGTAGAGGAGAACAGAGATCCGGACATCCGATA
Source organism: Alsophila aescularia (assembly GCA_946251855.1). Taxonomy (NCBI): domain Eukaryota; kingdom Metazoa; phylum Arthropoda; class Insecta; order Lepidoptera; family Geometridae; genus Alsophila; species Alsophila aescularia. Next base: position 41,857,368 of record OX276385.1, read on the forward strand.
GCATTTTTGCCCAAACTGGAAGGGAGACTCTTCGCTCGCGCTTCGCGCTCGCTCTGTCAATTATATCTCCATACAAAGTCATTTCTAAACTGAGTCCATACCTTATGCAATTCATGTGTTCCAATCATGACCTTCTTCTTAAAATCCCACACCTTCGCCGATGCCTTAAACCCGATGTGGTTGATCTGGCCAGACCCGACGTAGGTCCCCTTGGGGGAGAGTGCCACAGCCGACACGCTGTTGGTGTGACCGCTGAGGAAATACATCTTCTTGGTCTTCCACTCCTGAATGCAGACCTTGTTGCCCATCGGGTACACGATGTGATCGCAATCTGGGTGGACCTTGAGGCCTCGGATTGCAGATCCTGTCGATATTGATAGTTGACGATGTTGATAGGTAGTTTGATAAATTTGATTGATATAGATTTACAAGTAAAATTATTATAAACTAGCTAATGCCCGCGGCTTCGCACGTTTGGTCATTTATCTAGGTTAAAAGTACTCTATGTACTATTCCAAGAACTAAAATACCAAAATACAAACATTTGATCAAAATTACTCCAACCGCCAAAAAGTTTTAATCGATTGCTCGGCTTCTACTGATCGGATTGAAATACCAAGTACACCAGTTTTTAAGTCAAACCCTGAGCTATCCAACAGTGACAACCGCATTGCAATCGGTCCAGTAGTTTTTACGTGATGCGCGAACAAACATACAGACAAACTAACAAACAAACAACACGATTGCAACAGAGAGACACGATTTAAAAAAAAGTTATATTCTTGTTCAGTAGCTTATTTTAAGTAAACAAGACATTTTTTTTTAAATTATCTTTTTTGTACAGATTTTTTCGTTCGTATTGCTTTATTATAAGTATAGATAGATATACAAAAACCTTGACTGCGAACAAAATTATTGACTACCTACTAGCTGACCGCCGGCAAAAATAATCACACTAATATTATAAAGGCGGGTGTGAGGGTGTGTGTGCGTGTGTGTGTATGTTTTTTACTTCACGCTTAAACGGTTGATCGGATTTGGATGAAATTTGGTTCTGGAGTAGCTTATACCCTGGATTAACACATGGGCTACTTTTTATCCCGGAATCATGCACGTTTCCTGAGGGACGCGGGTGAAACCACGGGGTGCAGCTAATATTTATATAAATTTTAATGTTTCTTATTTAGGTAGGTACTTACATTATTTAACTTTAATAGTTATTATTACTATTGTTTAGTTATAAGAATTAAATATTTTTGAAATGGTATTTTAAAGACCTTTATTTTAATACCTCACTCGATAGGTTTTGGTCATTTTTTGTTCCGTCGGAATTACAATATGGCAGCTGTAAGCCGCCATATTAGATTTCTTAACAGTTCATATATCCTATAGCACTCTCGTGATCAAGACGAAACCAATGATGCCTCATTTATCCAAAATCCATCAAGGCGTATAGGCTGTAGGACGTGCCAAAAAAAACGTACAAACAAACATACATACAACCCAAACACATAACCCTCCTCAGTCGGGTAAAATAGCTCTTTCCTTTAGTTTGCTATATTTCCAGAATTTGATTCTTATTAGCGACACTATCTAATGGTGTAATGATAATTCAGTGTGTTTTATTTTTCAAAACAACGGTTTCGATTCCTGGCTAGGAATATTGAATTTTCAAAAATTATGATGCAGTTTTAGTTTTCATCTAAATCATGGCCGCATCTCCTTTGAGTATTTTTCTCTATTTCTCATGGAGCGATGGTAGCCTAGCGGTTCAATAGTGCAACTTATATAGAACCCAACGTAACTGGGTTCCTCCGCACTAATGAATTTTCTAAGTTATGTGCGGGTTTTCCATCGCTCCGTGCTACGGAGGGCACGTTAAGCTGTCGGTCCCGGCTGTTATTGATTAATAGCAGTCGTTAAGCCATGTCAGAGGCCCTCGGGCGGCCTGACAAACTCTGCCTGACTACCTCATACGACAAACATAGTTGCCGGTTTGGCCAACCACACCCTCTTGAAAAATTCATTCTACATACACTTTAACATAGTAACACAGACCCAGATAATAGTAAGTTATGTTTCAATTTCAATGACATCGCTCAAAAACGGTGAAAGAAAACATCCACAAACCCGCATGGGCCAGTGTGGTGCAGGATGGGCCATAACAGAATCCAAACAGCCCATATCTCTCCCTAAAAAGCTAAGATGAGGTTGGTTTCGGCCTACAAATAATAGGTAATCTCTCAACAGAAATTAAAATAGTATCAAAGGAGTTTATCAAAATACGGAAAGGACATGGTGATTTAGCATAATACAAAAACGACATTATTGTTTCGTCTTTGTGAATTTCAGTGCAAGGATTCACTTACCATCAAATCCAATTATAGCATAGGTTTCTAAATTCTTCACATCTCCCATTTTTCAGTCTGTTTAAACGGTCAAATATAAACTAAGTACAAAAAAAACTTGACAAGAACTGTTTGTTTTGACAAAGTGTTGCTAAGTTTTTTGTAAACAGTTGAGCTGTTGCCATGGCAGCAAAGTTTGGCGTCGGTTGCTATTGGTGAGTATTTGGCGCAGATATTATAATCACTATCTTATCTGTGATCTTAACACTACATAAAGAAAGTTTTTTTTTGTCATGTCAGGACGGCTTTCTATTGTCGTTGTAGTTGTATCACCAAGGAGGTTGAATTTCGCTTACTAGTGTGCATCACTCAAGGTAACTCAAGGTAACCATCTAGATAACCTACATACCTACTACCGTAAATTTAAATTTAAAACCCATAGAGTAACAGAAATTTCTTACTGTCGTTGTTAAAACCGCGTATAGTTGAATGTACCTAAACGAGGTCCTTAGCTCAGTAAGCCATAGACAACTGCGTTAGCCAAAATATGATCACCTTTTGGTTGCAGGGTGCATGCAAGTGAATGTAAATACCTACTACGTGGTGCTTGAAGATCCACGCGGAGCACGCTTCGGCGGGCAAGGGCGTGGGGTATCTCCTATATGGTCTGTGGGCGTGGCGGCGTGCAAGCTGCATCGGGCCGCGCGCGGGCTGTAAGCGTTATAAAAACTCTTTGCTCCTTATTAGTATGTTTTGGAAATGATTGTCAGCTTCCATGGCATAGTGGTTAGGCAGGTCAGCTTATTTACGCTGCTCTCCACCTGAAGCTCAGTAGGGTATCTGGTGTGTTGCCCGTGTTACTACCAATCTCACTACAACTACCAGTAGAAAGTAATTTAACTACCTTTCTTACTACTGCAGTAGTACTCGTATGTTGTAAGAAGATAAATATTAAATTACCCGTGTTATTATCTACTTTTATTTGCAATATGAAAAGAAAAGAAAGTAGGCAAACGTAGTGTAGGACGCCCTCCGGCCAGATGGAGTGACGATTTATGGAGTGAGGATACTTCGTCACTCCAGCAGCTCATCTCATGTAATTGCTGGCAGCAATTACATGAGAAGAGCCGACGATCGGGCTCAGTGGCGCGCATTAGGACAGGCCTGTGTCCAGCAGTGGACTAATGCAGGCTGTTGATGATGACTACCTACTTATAATTGCAATTTGACAAGAAAATAAAGTAGCCTAGTCATGAACTGGCTGGCTGATGCTTATGCCATTCATATAGGTACAACCTTCAGTGGCGGAAGCTCGACTTGCCCATGATAGGTTAGAAGGCCGCCTTCGTCTTCATGTTTTTTAGCCTTCGTGTTTTCATCTGTTTGATCAGCCAGCCAGTTCATGACTAGGATTTATTTTCTTGTCAAATTGCAATTGGAAGTAGGTAGTAACACGGGCTACAAAGGCAGTACAGTAGTCGCAGCGGATCTTTGTGCCTCGGAAGTTGTCTGCAAGTCGCTGCGCAAGCTGCTATTTTTCAGGGCGCAATCCCAATATTGTAATGTCCCAATGTTGGTGAAGACAGCATTGTATAACTGTCTCGCTCAATCGCTTACGTTTTTCGGTTATTCTATCTCGCTCTAACTGTTTTATCCTCACAGCAGTACCTGCGACCTGCGCAATCGTTCACAGAGCCTAACTTCACAACCACAAAGATCCGCTGCGACTACTGTACACATTATCATTATGTCTGTGCCTATATACCTCAGAAAATACTAATTATTATAACTAATTTTGTTTTCACTCAGGTTTTCGTTTTCTAGTACACGTACATTAATAAAATTATCGCCTCATACCTAGGTACTTAATGTAGGTTCAACATACATACTTTCAGAGACACATTACTCACTCTACTGGTTTACAGCCCACAAAAAATAGTCCGGAAAATAAAAATCCTTGTCTATGTGGAATTGTGGACTAATAAATTAAACTTTAAAACCTTCTTGGGAATAACTACACCTACTTAAACAGAACTACTACTTAAACTGTGAAAATAGGGAAAACATTAATGTTTTTAATTTGTTGTTAAATCAAGACTAACTGGGACCTGAAGCTTTGCTCGCGTGGCTATTTCTCTGGGATTTAAGTATCATATGTGCTGTTCCAGGACCTAAAGTGCAATTTAATCAAAATGTATTCAGCCGATAAATAGTTTTTTATCGAATGCTCAGATTCAACTCATCACTTTAGATACTAAGTACACCAGATTTTAAATCAAATCCTAAGCTATCCAACAGTGAAAACTGCATTTAAATCGGACCAGTATTATTCACGTGGTGCAAGAACATAAAGAAACAATAAAAAACTATGTATTTATCTGTATAACTATCTATGTATTTTTGTATGTCCTGGAATTTACGGCTAAAATTTCGAGCACTTCTCGATCTGCTATCCGGCTGAAACTTTCAGGGTAGCTCACAAATCAACGACCAGGCAAAAGAAAATCTTAAAAAGACACAATTATTTACAAAAAATATACTCATTAAAGCTTATTTTTATTTTATTTTTTAAATTTTATAATTTATTATTTATTTTCAGTAAGTAGCAGTGTTTGTCCACTAACACGTAGTACCTACTATTATTTATTCTGTACCATGTTTTTTTTATTGTATTCATTGTACAAACTTTTTGTTACTTATTGTTATAGTATAATATAATACATCCATATCAATATATAAAAGTGAAACGTTGTCTGTTTATTTGGGAAGCTTTCACGCGACATCGGCTGGACCGATTTTGATGAAATTTTCCACTGGAAAACTAGAAAATGTTGATCACTCGCTGTAAGAAACGGTTGCCATGTAAACAAATATGTGAAAAAACATTAACTATGTACTTTTGCATTGGTTTTTAATATCCTAGAAGAACATACATTTTTTTTTCTTGATAAACAGTAGTCCGCGCGGACGAAGTCGCGGGCGGGAAAGCTAGTTTTTAAAATAATTGAAATTTATGCAAACTCATTTAATTCAATTAAAAGTTCCGATACGTAAACGTAATCTTTTGATCATGAAACACAGGCCGGTGTCGCACGGGCGACACGGGGGTCGCGTTGCTCGAAGCGTTTGATCAAAGTACCTACTGGCGTGGGAGCGCGGCGTGGGAGCGTAAGCCGCCATCTTGAATTTGAAAAATCGAAATAAAATAAACTTACACGTGTTTCAGAAATTTTCAAAGATTTTGAATATATAAGGTCAGGCTCAGTTTTTCATCAAAAATCGGAGACTGAACATTCAAAAATTTTGAAAATTCCTAATACACATGTAAGTTTATTATATTTAAGGAGCTTACATTCAGAACTTCGACTATCTAATGTCAACAGTGTCTTCAAAATAGAGGTATTCTGTTAAAAAATTTAACCACTTTTTAAATCCCTTGAAATGCGTTTTTTTTTTAAATTCATATTTTCATGTTCTTAACACTTTTTGAAAACACACTCCCCAAATATTAAGTCTCTACATTCAGCGGCTAAGAATATACGTTGTTCCGGCATTGGAACATTTACTTACTTTACAACTTTTTACTGAGACTTACAGAACAACGGAGAATGCAAAAAATGTTGCAAATATTGTCTTATCTAAACTTGTCATAGACACTTTTGCAATAAAGCTAACTGCTATAGAACTAGTTAGAAAAATACTAATTTTGACCTGTAGAAAGAGTAGGTACATACTCGCGTCTACGTTTTGTCCCGTTCAATTCAAGGTGACGGCTAACACTCCCAACGCTTGAGGCGAAAATTTGATTTTTTCGTATAAATCTCATAACTAAGCAATACAAATCAAAACATCTTCTACACCACCATTTGTAGGGCAAAGCTTCATATTTTCCCCCAATGACTGGCCTAACTCTAGAAATTCTCATAAGACCCTGAAGCTGAAATGGAATAACAATTTGGGATGACTCCAATGATAGAGCTAATAGAATTCATGATTATTGTTTTGTATGAACCACCTAAAAAGATAATTCAATTCGCAATCATAATTCGCTTTGGTTGAAAAAAGTTTTCATTAACATTTTTCTGTTTAGAAAGCAAAGCAACTTATTTTATAACTTAAAATGAAGAGAAGCAGATTTCTTGGTTTTCAATTCTGGTACTCTTGAAAACCAAGAATCTCGGATTGGAGCTTCCTCAGTGGCAGAAGCTTTGGTTATTTGCAATTATCGATTTTTTCATCCATACAAACGACGCCTTACCTGGTATAGTAAAAGCAACTAAAGAGTGATTTAGAATGTATTTACAGTATTTGTAGAGGGTTATAATAAAGAACTTACCAGCTACAGCAATCACTGTTTTATGTTGTTGAACAAAATAGAAAAATGTTGTCTTCATTTCAGGCACCACAAAGAAAACCCGAAATAACAAGAATGTATGTATTTCTTATGAGTATTTCAGATGTATTTAAGGATTGTTTTGGAAGTCATTATTTTTTACAGAATATATTTTTGTAACCTCTTTTATTTCTCGGTTTTTACCGTACCTACAGTTTTTCAGTACATTATAAAATTTTAAAGTAAATTGTTGTTTGTTTGTCGTATGAGGTAGTGCTGGCCTCTGATGTCAGAGTTTGTCAAGCCGCCCGAGGGCCTCTGACATGGCTTAACAAGTGCTATTAATCAATAACAGCCGGGATCGACAGCTTAGACAGCGTGCCCTCCGAAGCACGGAGCGATGGGAAGCTCAAATAAATAAATTAATTGGTGCGGAGCCTAAAATCTAAGTGAACTCAGTATTGTCCAATAGACTATTTCGTTTTTAGTGTTAATATTTAAAACATTTATCAACAGTGACCAGTGTAACAAAACAAGACAAGTCCAAAACTGATACCCTTCTATGGTCGGGTAAAAAATAAATAAATAAAAATCAATTATTGATATCTCTCTTGTCAAAATCGGACCAAGTTTTTTGTTTGAACACATAACCCTTTGTTTTCTTCGCAGTAGTGGGGTAAAAAGAAAAATTGCCTGACAATATCTTCGGGTTTCTGAAACGTTTGTTAACTTCTCGGCTATTGGTAGCCCGTACGGGATAATTGAGGTTATTTTTAAATTTTGCAAAAAATTATAAAAGCAAAACTAAGTAAAAAAATATTTTTTCTGTTTTTTGGTTTATTTACCTTCCTCAAATACAAATTTTGTGTATGGCAAATCTTTTAATCATTCTTTATTTAAAAAATAGCCGCAGAACTCCAAAAACGCACTCGTCCACAGGTTAACTTTGACAACAGATTAATTCTAATGCTGCCTTTGTCTGGCACTAAAAACAAATGACAAAGACAGCAATAGATTTAATCTGTTGTCAAAGTTAACAAACGTTTCAGAAACCCAAGGTATACCTGAAGACGATTCAATTGACACCTTGCTTGTCAAAATTTGAATAATAGGGGTGATGCTATGGTGAACCATCCACATATGTATGTATACATACAAAGACTGTTAACTTCATTAACCTTCCGTTACTTCACCTTAGTCAGGTAAGGAAGGGGTGACGTGACTTCTCGGCAATTATTTTTTTCGCCCATTTACATGGAAAATCCTAGTCTGCAGTCATTTTGCATGGGGTGTAGTTCTATCCCAGAATGGTACCCAATCCATTTGTAATGGATCTCAACTGCTCCAGTGTTACTACATAAATAACACAAAGTATCAGGGACAGGACATATTTTAATGGCATTAATTGTACAATTTAATTTATAAATGAGCATAACCAGAAAAAACAAAATTAGTAAAATTGACATTACATAATGTAGGCACAACTGTACAAGTTTTATGGTTGATTTTAAGGGGGCGGAAGAAGGGGGAGACCTACACCCCCCCCCCCCCACCGAAATTTTTTCTTTATTTCATTTTTTTGTAAAATCTATTATGAATGGTATCCACAGAACCATTAACAAGTTTCATTTTGTTTAAGCCTTGAAAATCTATCAGTGTTAACCCTTCAGTCCAAGCAAAAATAAATACAGGGGGGGGGGATGTGTGAATCTAGCCCCATCCTTTTTTTCTACTAATCGCCCTACCCCTCCCCCCCTAAAATCAAGGATAAAGTACAGTGGTCCCACAATTTCTGCTACCTACTCAACTCATCCTGGCCAGTAAACACCTTATCCCTTCAACCTTTCTTTTAACCTGTTCCGCACCAGCTCGTCCTGATCATCTATCAGCGTTTTGGCTCTTTCGCCAATACTTTTAATTTCGTTAATCATGTACTGTTTGACTACAGACAGGAACTCTGATAACTGGAACAAACATCACTTTTAGCACACTGTGGTATCATCCTCTAACATCATAGCTAATTTTATCAATTTATTACACAGTTACAAAAATCTATTGCTTTAAACGTGTCGAATATTCACGAAATAAGTGACACTTGCAAGTAAGTAATTCAAGATAGAAGGATAATGAAAATTGAAATGGTAGGTACTTACTAATAGCTTATCTTCTTGTTTGCCCATCTGTACAAAAGCACACTTAGCCGCGTGACTCTTATGTTCAGCCCAGGGGTCATCACTAGCCTCCCATCCATCCAGCTCCTTCCCGCATAGAAAGCATTTCGCAGCATCAGCATCTTCACTTCCAGTAGCCACGGAGTAAAATCCCGCCTCGGCCATATTTCGCACGTTACACATCTCTTTATCACTGAATGGCCAGTTTTTGAATGTTTTAATCCGTTCGTCAACTATAAATAACGGTAGGCTCTGCATTTCCAGTAAATAATTGGTACTTTACTTTTCAAGAACTTCCAGTCCGTCCTTCCAGCAGAAATTCGTTTACGAATTCAAAAACTTCTTTTTTTTCTCTTTTGAGGATTTGGCGTCACACTTTTCGTGTATTTGCCAATGTGAAGTAATCTGCGTGCTTTGTTGAGTGAATGAAATAAAATACATCACTCCGTCTATTAGTTTTATACAAGGAAAGGAAGTCATATGTACCTATGTACAACTGGAACGTTATCTCTTATAAACAAAAGTGGTATCACCATTGACATATTCTCACTGAATAAGTAATTTAAAAAGAAAAGGAAGTATACTCGCGACTCGCGTAGACGCGAATATGTACCTACTTTATACTTATCATTGAATAGCAATAATAATGAACCCATACACATACCATAAAAACAGTAAGATTGAGCGAGACGAATAGGCATATTATTTATCCCTTTCGCGTATACGCCTGATTCTGTTGGGAGCCAGTGATCACTGGCTCCCAACAGAAACGATCAATGTCAGCTTGCAGTAAACTGATAGCAAATTATTTGTAAAACTGAACTTGTAACGCTTATTTCATAATTGTGTGTATATCTCAGTGAAACAGATCATACCAGCTGTATTATGGAGTGTTATTATTTATCATAAAAACGGTTTGTTTACGCAAGGTAGCTGCCGGCAGATGGGTTTCCCCGCTCCGTTTTGACAGATCCGCACCCAGCGCCATTGTCATTTAAATTAACACACGCGAGCGGTTATAATGTACAAACCGACCTGAGCAGTAATATGAAGCCATAACCTTTTATCGGTAGGTGAGCATGTTTTCTTAAGTAAGTCGAAGTATTTGCGATAGAAAACGTTCGTATCATTTGTAATTAGTTATTTTCACATGTTATTATCAGACCCTAACTAAAATATAAGCGAATTTTGCAGTTTGTTTTCTCGTATTAACCGACTAGGGGGCCGTTCGTTTTGTAACAATTGGCGAAAATAACTGTTAAAAACGCTAAATATGATCACAATTGGCGTTCCTATTGGCCATTTGAGGGTGAAATTAGCGTTCTGAACGTTTTTGATCACCGTTCGTTTTGCAAGTTTCGATGACATGTTGACATAGGAAAATCGACTTTATTCCGTGAGGAATAGGGTCGTTTTTCATTCAGTTTGGAAAGGATCGGTAGTGTCAAAAGTTGCAAAAATTACAAAAGTGTTGAAAATGTACATTTCGAAACTGCCCACAACGCCATCTCATCATCTCGAACGCAGGGTAGAAAGGATAGTCCTAGCTTACCATGTAAATGCCATATTTTGACGTGTCTCCTTATTAATTGAGTTTCCATCGAGTTAGGGATACCAGTGCTCAAGAAGTTTAGTTTACCCATAAATAAATATTTCTCTGTAGATGGATGAAAACATTTTGAATCCCTTCGCTTTCGCAAGCCAATGCATACGAACTATAAACATACATACGCAACTGATACATAAAAAATGACATTCGCGTTCATTGAACTGTATGGACCTTGCTTAAATTTTTCGTGATTCATTGATCTCATAGAAAAGTTGTTCCAAGTTGTTCATAATGAAGACTCGATGACAATGATATCCTCAAATATGTTCGTCATCTATCTGACCCATACATACGTATTACATAAACAGTACAATTATGTGCATATTAATTGATTGTATTGTGTGTAATACGAGTATGTATGTAATCACACCAAGTTTGACGTTTGTATGTATAACAGTTTTAAAGGCAGCAAAAAAAAAGTTTAAAAAACACGTCTTGTATTAATATGAGCGCCCCTTATTTTTACACGACTGCCTAAAACCTGCCCACCATTACTTTAAAATGCCATTTTTTGGCAGGATAGGCGTGTTTTTTAAGCTTTTAAGCTAGTTATTTATATTATCATTATTTACAAATATATCCGTCACTACAAAATTGAAGTGGTTGTAGCTTCTTCGGTATATTATTTTATTTTTACCCGACTACGGCGAATCAAAAAGGAGGGTTATGATTTAAACCGGCATGTATGTGGGTATGTATGTATGTATGTATGTTCATCTGTTCCGTCCAATGGCGAAGGAAATGTCTAATAGACGTTCCGTCATAATTTCTAAACTACCTAACATAATTCGACAAATGAGGTATCTTGGAAGCGTCTTTATCGTCCGCTGGTTTTATGCTCTGTGTGACGTCACATTGAATTGACTATGGATATGAAGAAGTGAACTAAAAAAAACCCCATTTTGTTACATTTTCTTGTTGCGATAAAATAAAACGCTGCAATACTAAGCTAGATATTATTATGGCCCAGTTCAATCTATCTACAAACTTTATTTTCGTTTCGACTTGTATGTTTTCGATTAAACTGGAAGGTACGTTTTCATGAAAAGAAGAAAATCCACACATTGTCCGTGGCATTCTTAAAATGATTAAAGGCCTGATAGATCATAACTTGTTTGTTCGTAGAAATCTTGATTATCCTAGAAATCAAAAACCATTAAAAAGTAGATAGTTCCGGAATTAGGTGTCCAGTAGTCGGAACTCAAGTTTCGGAATCGAAAACCATTCGATTTTGCATGCCCTAGTGAGAGACCGACTATGGTGTCGGACGCGTGCAATATAATATTTTTTTAAACGCACATTGCTAACTAAGGTTATTAATAGTAGATTAGTAGCCAAGGGCTGTAAGGCATCAATTGCAGCCCGAGATATTTAGGCGCACGAGCGCAGCGAGGGCGCCTATAGTTCGAGGGTGCAATTGATGCTTACACCCGAGCTAACTACTCTGCTTTACATCTCGATTGTGAGGTAAGTAGAAAAAAACCGGCATTACAAGAATAAAACATTTTATTAGTTAAAATTTATAGTGAAATGAGAACAATTTTCAATTTTTAGGGACATGTGTTTTTTGGGTATGTTAATAGTTTGAGAATGTAATATTTGTTGGTCATGGACAAAATCTGACGGGATGAAGCTTTCTTCAGCAGAAGTTGATGGTTGCGGATCATCTCTTGAGAAAGAAGTTTCATTTTTTGAAAGCTGAATAGTTTCCGTTATTTAGTTGGTAATTTTACTTTTATTTTGTATGGAATCTTCGATGTAACCTTCAGCCACCTTGCTGGATTTCCACCCACCGTGCCTTTTTATACTGGTCAAGTTAGCCGATGCTGGATCGGCTAAAAGTGTAGCCGATGTTCTCCGGAAGCAATGACCTGTGTACAATTCCGGGTTATCTAACTTTAAATAACTTGCGATTTGCTTCGGCATACTTCTGATGGTATTTTTTCCAATAACTTGTTTGTAGCATTTGCCTTGGTGGTACTTAAAAAAAAATCGGTTGGTGTTTACATTTTCAGTACGAAGATTTCTGTATTTTTGTATGAATTCAGAGAATTCTTGAGGAACTACAAATGTTCGGTCAATTTTAATTTTTGTGTTCGGTAGTTTAATTACTAACAACTGACCCTGTTGTTCTATGTTCTCTATTGTTATATTTGTCAATTCAATACCTCGGCATGCGCCAGTTATACCGAAGATAAGAACCACCTAAAACAAGCGAAATATAAAAATAAGTAAGTATGTTTTATAGGATTGTAAGAATTTAAAAGATAAATGATGAAGTATTACCATTATGTGATTTGTTATTTTACGTACCTTAACAGCTAAATATATGTCATCAGGGGCTTCATTTATGAATGTTTTCACGTCTTGCGCTGTAAAAACCTTTGACTTTTTGCTTTTGTGCCCAGCTGATTGTCTTTTTAGAAAAGATGATAATTTTGAAAAGTTCTTGATATTGATGTCTTGTTTAGTACTCATAGTTGCTTTTAACATTGAATAAATGCACCACAAACTAGATGGCTGCAGCTTTTTTGATAGCTCACTAAAGTATTTTAAGAATACAGTCTCAGATAAAGACTTTACTCGTTTTTCTTTTCGCCACTTCATGAACTCGTCGTATGTTTTCAAATATCTCTCTTTAGAACTTTCAGGCAATATATTGTTAATTGCTGCTTCAGCTTCCATTTTCATTGAATCGGGAGTGCAGCTTATATCTTCATCACTTGCAGAACTGATGTTTTTTTCGTAATTAGCACGTAAATATAAAAAAAACACAAAAACAAACAATATTTAAAGTAAAAGTTTTCTATTCCCGCCTTTATTCATCATTTTTTAAATTATTTTTTTCAAAAACGAAATTGAGCTTCGCCGTTCGATATTTAAAATTGATGACTATTATACTCATACGAAGACAAGGCTGAATAGCGAAGCGACCTCTTTTGTCATTGGGCTGAATGCATGATGTCTATTGCAAGTATGATGGTTAGATGTACGCGAACTTTTTTAAAGAGTGAAGTTTTTTTTTAATTACTTACCGCCCTAGGGCTTTTCTAGCTACATTATTACCCTAGAGCGCTAATTGGTCACCTACAAGCTCCATTTAGGGGTAATAAGGACCTACTTACCGAATATGAGAGATGTAAAGTTATTTTATTTACTTAACTAAGGTATACGGTCTAAGTCAGGTCACATTGGTTATCAAACTAAGGCTGGTGATGGTTGCTTTTTTTCCATTAGTATGGGTTCATCCCAGTTAATATCTTCTAATTCTGGTATTTACTGATTTTTATACGCTTTATATTAGCTTCACTTGTATGTTTGTTTGTATGTTTGCAACCGAATCCTGTGGACGCTATTTTGACCCAATTTAAACGGTCAGATTTCATTTAAAAAAGTAGAAAATAAATAATAGTTTAAAAAAACAAAAAAACACGCTTTATATAGTTATATGTACCACAAACCCACCGTTGTTTACTAAAGTCCAATTGCGACATATTTAACCATACAAGTAGGTACTTCCTTCGATGTGAAAGTACCAATTAAGCACTTTTTGTACTTATGTTGTTTTTCTATGAATAATGCGCAGTAGAGGTACTCAACATGTTGATTTGATTTAATTGCGCATTTAACTGGTCGTGCAGAACCAAATAATAAATATACAATAATAATTTAGTACCGCCAAACTGTCGCCGGTAGCAGTTGGGGAATTATTTTCTCGAACAACCATTGAAATAAACCCTTGCTAAATCTGTAATTGGCCCTATAATGTTCTTTCGGCAGTTACAATGGGTTGTTGAGATCACGTAAGACATACACGCCTCTTTCTATGAGCTGCCTTCTGACGCTCCTCCTCTGCAGCCCCAAGCAAATAGGCTCTTGCCGCCACTTAGAACTAAAATTGATTTATAGATCACTTTTCATTTAGGTAGTAGATACTAATACTACTAGGTACTTTATTTAATAACTGGGTCTATGTTTAGACTTAACATAATCTAAAACCAATAACATAATCTAAAATGAAAACATTGACTTCGAATATAAATCACAATCAATGTGTATATTCAAAGTATTAACTTGATAGTATGTAGCATAAAAGGTTGCTCATTAGTCACCGTTTTCAACAATCACAATTACGATCGTTTTCAAAGCCGCGAAGGCGTTCGCGGCACCCTTTTTTTGTAACAACTGTCATTTCGTAGGAAATCATTCGTTCAATAGTTTTCCACCAAAAGTTTTTTTCGTAATCGTTTTTCAATGGTAAACGCGGCAGTTTGGCGGTACTAAATTAATTACTAAAAAAATGTCAAATTGAAAACGTTTACGTTAACTTTGCGTATCCGCGGTCGCCCTGCAGGGGAATTGTCTAATATTTTCGGTGGTAATCGTCTTGAAAAGTGAAAGCCATTTCGCTCTTTCCACAGACTACATAACACCAAAAACATATGCTCTTGCGTTCCATTTCATGAAGAACAGCTTTGAGCACTTTTTAGTGCTTTTTTGAACTAATGGTTGTAAAATGTTAATTTAGCCATATAAACATGTGTAGTGTTTTATTTGTTTATTATAATCTAATTTTTATTAGTTATGCTGTTTAATAAATGGATATTCTTCAAAAAATAATATTCAAGTATATTTTAGCCAGACGTTGCGTAGAACGAAACGTTGGTTTGCAAGTTATTATTTATTCTGGACCATAACTACTACTAAAGTATGTGTTTGTTTGTTTACTTTATTGAATAATAATGAAATGAAAATCAAATGGAAAAAACTAAATATTAAATAGGTAGGTTATTAGTCACAAGATTTGTGTGAGTTTGTGCGAAACGTGGATAAACTAAAAGTGGAATTGCTTTGTGAGATGTAATGTATGTCGAGGTTATGTTCGTTTCCGGATATAAAATTGACAAATATGCCTTGATTTAGCAACAAATACGTACCTATGTACCATATTGTATTTCAGAATGTCATCTGATAAAGTGGTCTTTGCGTAGACCTACAATTGGTCATCGAGTTAGATCGAAACTTTGAACAAATATATCGCAAGTTCTAACAGTCTTTGGCTTGGCTATACAGGAATTTTGGTGGACTAATGAATATTCGAGTCTAGTTTAATTTACCTACTAGGTACATAGACATATACTAGGTATATGCATTTTCACAAATGCTCATCAACAACATACATATTTTAATGGATTTTTACCTCATTTCAATGCATACATAATCGGTTATGTTTTGTGTCAACAAAACAACCGATTGTTTGCTTTGAGCACCAGCCGGGGTTCAGGAGATGGGCTGCAGCTTGCACCTGTGTCAGTATGAACATTTCCAGCTATCACAAAGCCTGATGTAGCTGTAGGTAGAGACACAACAAATTAACCTCTCTTTTGAATTGTTTACAAATTTGATCTAACTCTACAAAAGTAATATTGCATATTACAATGTTGACTATGTAGTACTTGTTATGTAGATAATGACAAATGATCATAGCTATATCTTTATTTTCAGATTCAGTTCAGTACCTGTCTATCACAGTAAACAGGATCATTTCAAGTCGGATTGCAGCGGGAAGAGATTCATAGCATGTCCATAAAATGCAAAAGGATGCTGCTTGTCAAATCTACTTGTTATATTTGTATTATAATATGTAGGTATATACCTAACAACATACATATTTTAATGGATTTTTACCTCATTTCAATGCATACATAATCGGTTATGTTTTGTGTCATTTTACTTCACAGCACAAACTAAGAAGGAGATATACAGATAAGATACTGCTGCATAACCAATGTTGACTTCTGTAAAACATTCCCCAATAGAAGAAAACTTCATCAACAGAACTCAAGCTTTCTGTAGTCCCGCAGGTAGGTACCTATATTTTGTATAATATTTATTAACTAGGTAGGTACATACCTAATAATTATTATTGACTGGCTTGGGTAAAGGCTGGCAGGGAGAAATGCATAATACACACCCCCCCAAGCGGGACATTGTATATTTTTGGTGTACAATAAAGAGTTATCTATGTCTATATTTAGTCACATAGGTAATTCATTGACTATATAATACTCTAGCTACACAGTTAGACACCACCTTAAGAAACTGTTAATGTAAGGTGCCTTGTGGGCCCGGAGTAATAATAGGTCTATCCCTTCTCACCCCATGTGTGCTTTGAGCACCAGCCGGGGTTCAGGAGATGGGCTGCAGCTTGCACCTGTGTCAAGTATGAACATTTTAACTATCACAAAGCCTGATGTAGCTGTAGGTAGAGACATACAACAAATTAACCCCTCTTTTGAATTGTTTACAAATTTGATCTAACTCTACAAAAGTAATACTGCATATTACAATATTGACAATGTAGTACTTGTTATGTAGATAATGACAAATGATCATAGCTATATCTTTATTTTCAGATTCAGTTCAGTACCTGTCTATCACAGTAAACAGGATCATTTCAAGTTGGATTGCAGCGGGAAGAGATTCATAGCATGTCCATAAAATGCAAAAGGATGCTGCTTGTCAAATCTACTTGTTATATTTGTATTATAATATGTAGGTATATACCTAGTTACTGCATTTTTTTTATACCATTTGAATAAAATGGTGTGTTGGAAATATTTACTTTGTTGTTGTGAATTACTAAATAATTACATTGTAATTAGTGGGCTACCAGTGAGCCAGTAATGGCTTGTAAGTTTTTAGAATGTTTTATGTATAGTCCTTATTTAATAAAGACACTTGCCCGTTATATTTTTTTTAGAAAGGTTTGTACAATAAAATAAACATGCTATTTAATAAAATTTGTTTAATTTTCTGTTTCTGTATCCATACTCAGTCTGTATTTATGCTAAAACTAGCTGCATGCCGAGGCTTTGCTCTTGTGCAAACATTGCCAGCCTCGTTTGAAATTTAAAGAAATATTTCCTCCAAATTGCAAATCTCTAGGTCCACCGGTTTAGGCTGTGTGTTGTCTGTGAATCAGTTGGTAGGTATGTCGCTTGTGACATACTATTTCATAGGTATCAATGTATGTTTCTACTTACATAATAATTTGTAGTTAAAAAATAACAACAAAACATAGATAGATAGATAACTCTTTATTGGATATACACAGAAGTAAATCGTACATAATATAATATAGAAGTAGCGGTAACACAATCGGCAGTCTTATAGTTTACAGCAATCTCTAAACCAGAGTAAATGCCAGTAGTATTCATGTCACTCAATCTGGAACAAATAAGAAAAAATTATAAAACTTTGTATGTATTGTACGCCGACATAAATATACTGAATGCACTAAATATATAATATACAAAGATATGAATATTACATTCATATCTCGGAAACAAATACTTCTGCTCATCACACAAATGATTGCACCTTGCGGTATTCGAATCCGCATCCATTGGTTGACTTTCAGTCAGGGTCACTAGCCACTCGGCTAACTGGTTGTCAAATGTAGTGGCACTGAATGTAAATGACAAAATGAATTTTTCACCTCCTTTTTGAACGACAAATATGACAATGTGCAAAATTCAAGTTATCAGATTGCACTATGGAGAGTGAGCATAAGAACTGCACAATCTGATTCCCTTATCACCGTACAAACTAGAATATTGGCAATGCGGCACCTTTTTATGATAGAAACACCACACACAAGCACGAAGCGTTACACTTCTTCATTCATTGTAAGATCTGCAAAAGAGTGGAATGCCCTGCCCTCGTCAGTTTCTGGTAAAATATAATGAATCCAGGTGTGTTCAAGTCAAGAGTGAATAGGTATCTACTAGGCAAGGTTGCTACACTTTCGACCACATCATCGCTTTCCATCAGGTGAGATCGTGGTCAAAAAATTGCATAAAACGTAATAAAAAAAAGAGGCATTAGATATGGGTTGAAAGTAGGCAGTTCCCGATGAAATTTACTTATTTTGTTTTAATTGTTAATATGACTTGTTATCTTTTGTCAATACTTTTAATACATTTTGACTGTTATTTTTGCAAATTCTTTCATAATGAATGGTCTAGGGTGTAAATAGGCCTGTCATTGTTCCTCAAAACCTTCTGGAGATGTTTTTCTTCTGCAGCTGGCTACAAATTCTCTCATCAAAAATATTCTATAAATAAACCATACATAGATATAAACCAATATTAAATCAATGACCCTTGCGAGATTCAAACTTGCAACCATTTGTTGACTCTCAGTCAGGGCACTAGCCAATCCATCTCTTACAACCACCTGGGTGAACCGTGGAAACTTTTTTTTTACAATAGCTTACCTTTGTCCACCTGGGTGTTACTTGGGAAATATTTAGTTTCCACTGTC
Source organism: Alsophila aescularia (assembly GCA_946251855.1). Taxonomy (NCBI): domain Eukaryota; kingdom Metazoa; phylum Arthropoda; class Insecta; order Lepidoptera; family Geometridae; genus Alsophila; species Alsophila aescularia. Next base: position 41,876,157 of record OX276385.1, read on the forward strand.
CACCTTGTTATCAAAACTTTTCTGATTTGAAGTGCATAGAGATAATAATTTATTGGTCTATTTTGTTGATATTTGTTGTTAAACATTGAACATCCATAGATATTTTAATAGCCACATGGTCAGCACCAATATTAGGGGCTTGAGAGCCTGTCCATTAGTTTGGAGATGTTGTTTTTCTGCAGTTGGCTTCAAATTCGCCCATCAAAATATTCTTCATTTTATGTTTTTGTAGGTTAGGTCCTTAAAGTGCCTGTAATCGATTAAATTAGATATGTTAAACTGAAATAAGTGGTAGTAGAAGTAAATATCGAAATATTCTCTTTGTATCGAACTATATATATCACAAAAAACCAGTGAATTTTCTGTTTGACTTTCGCAAGTTTGGAAGTCGAATTTTCGGAGAATTAATGCCTGAAATTAATAAACCGCAATTAATTATGATACCTAGATTACCCCTTCCCTTTGAACTTACGCAAACAGTCAACTTTTAATTCAATAAAACTATAATTTCGTCACAAACTCAAAGCCAGTTAATACGAAAGGTTAGGACAGAGCAACCTTTTTCATTTGACATGTCTCGGTGGCGATGAAAATTTAGACAATACCAAAATATGTCAAAATATGATGTTTCGTTCATTCATTTCGCTTAAAAACAGCTGATAGTGGGGACTCGGTGAAGATCACCGGTGGATAGTTAGACAATTCGAATTGGGAGATTCATGTTCATAATGGTGTAAATGAACGTCAGTTTCATTATCACCAGAGTTAGACAATAAGGCTGCTGTTCTGTTTAAAATATAAGCGGCAGTGTTTATCAGCTCAGTCCACAACTGTTGCGGCAATGGTTCATGCTAGAGGTGTGTAACTCAGGAATGATTAACTCAAAAGAGTTACTTCTCCCTAGATGTATATCTATATCTCTATATCTTTTCTTTTGTAACTGTATCTTTATATCTTTTCGAATAAGACTCATTTTGGAATGAAAGCCTGCCCTTCGCAGAGGATAGAGAGTAAGAGAGGTGTTACCATATAGGATTTAATGCATTAAAAAGAGAGAGCCTGCGCTTTCCGGATATAGTAGTAGGATAAGTTTCGGATTCGGTTTCGGCTGAAACTGAAACAGATACCTAAGATTCGGTTTTGGTTTCCGTAGAAAGTCTTGTTTCGGTCGGTCACTAACGTCTAATGTAAAATATGTAAATACCTAGTACCTAATTGTAAATATGTAAATTTATATATATTAAAATCAATGTAAACCACTGATTTTTAAATACGCCAACTCTCTCAGTCATAATAACTTAAATTGCTTTAGTATTTATATCATTTAAGTAATAATAAATAAAATGAAAAAGTTTTTTTTTTAAATTATTTGCCTGTCAAGTGTATGAAGGAAAATCATATCAATTATTTTAATCGCATTCACAATTGAATTGATGTGAATTTCACATCTCTCAATGTACAGATTAAATTAGGAAATAGGAATTAGGATACATTTCGAATCACTCCCTCGTCTTTAATCATCAAGATTCACGGAGTTATTAGGGATATAAAGATATATAAGAGAGATATATCTTTTGTTTGAAAAGATGTAAATATATCTTTTCTTTTTAAAGATATACTTTGCGTTCATGCGCATACACCATTGTGCGTGCAGTTTCTACGAGTGTTCTATGAAATTCGAAACAAAATGATATGTCAACGAAAGAAATGTCAAGTCAAAAAAGGAGTCGTTCATAAACAATTTGTCAAAAAAATTAGATTTCACATTAAAATACATTATTTTATTAGGTTTTCAAAGGAACTATTCGTTCTTTCGAAATACGTCATTATCGTAGGTAGACATGGGTCGGTCGCGTTTTTGCGATACCTTAACTGTTTATTGGTATATATGGCAATAGCAGTTTCTGAAACTATTTATTTGAATAACTATGTATTGACCCGTTTCTCAATTCTGATCGGTATCATAGAACTTAAGCACGGTACTGTCTAGTGAGAGATCGTTTCGTTATTATAATATATAGATACCTACTTGTTTGCGGCGCAGAAGTCGGTGCGTACGTTTGATTTTAAACTATTTTTCAATTACTTTGTTTTTAGTATTGAAAATAAAAAAATTGTCAAAATTCACTTTTTTGAGTATACGCGCTCACTCGTTGGTACCTAGAAAAATATAAGAAAAAAAAAAAAAACTGCCGAAGTAATGGTGAGTAAGAAATATTTTTAATGAAAATTATGTTAAGACTATTGACTAAGTTTACATTTCCGATTGAAAAAGAACTTTCCTTCATAGTTAGCCCCAGGCTTAGGACTGGCTAAAATTAGTTTAGATATACCACAGCACACTGCTCTTAACTTGTGACATTTATTGTTTACCATTAATTAATTACTAGTATTTATTTATATTTACATACTTGAAAAAAAAAAGTTTTTTATTTGACCTAACAATCCTTTTTCAATAAATGCATCTATTAACATAGGGATGTCTCGCTCTTACACGCAGCGTAACTTAATCATGCTGTTCCGTACCAATACCTCGTAATACCTACTGACGTAGACAGAGTACTTAATACCGACCGTACCATACGGTCGGTTCGGTATTAGGTACTCTCTCCGAAGCGAGCCTCGACGCAATTTGCCAATACATAGTTTAGTCAGAATAAATAGTTATTGTTAAACAAATACAGTGTTTCAGGTATTGGAGCTAAACCGAATACCTATAACTATTTATGGTTTGTAACGACCTTCTCTAATCGTAGGGACGCTAGTCGTACGCAAGGTGTTGTGATAGCGACTATCGTCTTGCTTTGTGTTCGTATGGTAAACACGATACGCATGCGATACGAATGTTAGAAATATTTGTGCTGTTCTCCCGTTCGCTTACACCATTTTGTTCTGGCGTGTACAGAGCTACAAGTCTCTGCTGGATTCCATATGAGTCCAAGATTTGTCGAATATACTTCTTGTCAAATTCACTACCGTAGTCACTGTCTAGGCATTTAGTGGTATGTCCTGCTACTTTTGTCTCAGCTGGCATTAGGGCAAGTTTATCCTTGGCGTCGGTATTGTTTCTCAGGAAGTATATATACCATACGGTAGCCTGTGCGTTTTTAAACAGAACATAATATCGCAACTTCGAGTAACTTTGTTGAAATGGTCCACAAACGTCAGTATGTACGATGAGGCTCTAGCTCTCGTACCGAATTTTAATCTATGGGCTTTCCCATATATGCAGCCTTCGCATGACTCCTTGTCAAGAGGAAGGTCTAGCGCCAGTTCGCGTTTAACTGTAACTTTTACATGTCTCTTGAGTCTTTCGTGATATAGCATCGTTGCAGTCGTTGCATAGATTTCGGGAGGATTATCTGGTGGTACGTTTACTACGTCTAGTCGGTATAATCCACCTTGCTTTTTCCTTTTCCTATCAAACTTGCTTCTCCGTTGACATAGACGGTGCATTCTTTAGTCGTCGATGAGAATATGCTGTTCGGAACTTTGTCATGACGTGCTAAAACCGAGAATAAATTCTTGGTGATGGCTGGAACGTACCAAACTTCTTGCAAGATAACTCGTTGTAGCTTCCTTTTAACTTTTGCTTCGATCATTACTGAACCTTTGCCCTTAGCATGTATTGCATTGCCATTAGCAGTCTATACAGTACGTTCTCGATAAAATGTTCAAAATTAAACAAATCAGCCCGGTTTGTTACATGGCTCGTGGCGCCGTTATCCACGTACCACTGTCATGATGTCACGATCGATCGAAAAATCTTCTGTGTTCTCTATAGACATCAGGATTATGTTGGCAGATTTAAAGGTTGAAGGTATTGCTTGTGGATTACTGCTTTTAGGAGGCTTACCATCTTTAAGCCACTTCTGTCAGAGTTCTCACTCGATGACCCGTAGCTTCACAGTAGTTGCATTTCAGCTTCTTGTCCTTGTCCATTCTCCTCTCTTCGTCGGTACCATCAAAAAAGCGATGTAACTCAAGCCATACATCGCATGCTTTGGTATACTGTATCACTTTCCTGAGTGTCTCTTCCTGCATATTGGTCGTAGGTAATAGAAGGGCGGTTGAGTCTGCTTTAACAAAACGCTCGATATTAGCATTGTATGTGCCGACCACGGTATCTGCAGCCGCGATAGCTCTATTTTCTGGTCTTCGGAAAGTGCCCTCTACTATTTCGAGCGCTGACGGAACAGTTCGTAGTAGACAGGTTACTTTATATTTCCAGGTAACCCATATTTCCCTTCTAGAAGCCCAATCTTGATGTTACCTGTAGCGTTTTCCATGGTGGTACCAAAACCTATTGAAATTTATATGTGCGAGTGGAAATCCCAAGGTGGTTAGTCTTTTAGGATCGTCGAACTACACGGAACACTGATTAAGAGCAGAGTTGCAGTTAATTTGAAACACAATAGCTTAAGTTTTTCGTATCCGATATACTTTGATTATATGTATATCTGTCTATAATCAAAGCCGATATATATATTCTTCTTTTTAAGACACTTGACTTACATCAGTCATTTCTTTTCTTCTTCTATTATGTGTGACAGCACTTGTTGAATATTAATATGAAGGTACCAACCTTCATACTAGTATTACTACCTACATAACTATTAATTTACAAACTTCTTCAATACTTCATAGCAATTTCGATTCTATCGCAACGCATTTGTGGTAGTGATATTGAAAATCGGATTGAAACCAAGCTAGATAATAGCACTACCTACTGTTAACAAAAAAAAGTTATTTACCGATTACAACGTCAAATCTCATTGAGCCTGATTGCGACAGGACTTCCGTAGTAAATTCGTCGCAATTCCGTTCATTCAGTTTGCTTGCATGGGTGCGTTTAAGACAATTATACAGTATAAAATTTAAACTGACTAAACGTCAAACACCCCGTTCAAGCACACCGCGAGGCGAAAAATTAACCAGTTTAAAATTTAATCTGCCCCGTTCACGGGCGTCCGCGGGTATAAGTTTTCGCCTGGCTAGGATAAATTTTAGCGAGCTTTTGAGGTCGCTAAATTTTAGTCTGCTTTCAGAATGACAGCTGTTTGTCATTCGATTCGTGGTTAGATTCAATTTTTTTGATTGTTTTATTCGTAAATACTATCTATACTCATAATAATGCAGTAACATAAATTCTGTACAACGATATAATATAAAAATGATGTATGGGACATAAATAAATTAACTAAACATAAATTTGACAAGTCGACAATTGAATTTGACAGAGAAACCTATGACTCCGTTCAGCGAACCCTCGCTGGTTAAATTTTATCCGGTGAAAATTTCGCCGACTTGCTTAAACGCACCCCAGAGGTGCGTTGAAGTCAATGAGAGGTTTTCTGACAGCTGGAGGAACCTAGTTTTGAAACCATCGATAGGTGGCGCTGACGGGACATGGATCTCATTTTTTTCGCACTTAGTCAATGAAAATGCAAAGTTTAGGTACTCTTATATACCTACTAATTTGTGTTGTGTTGTGGAAAAACAAAAGTACTTTGTTTGATATCAAACAATAGCCACAAAAACTAAAAATAATATAATACATAATAAAATAATTACAAAAACAAGCATGACAGACAGATATACGTTTGTCCATGTTAGTAAGAAAGTTTTTTGTATCGGCCTTGCTTTTACAAACATCTTGTGGTTTTACAAAATCTTCATATCCACGTCTCGTCAGCGCCATCTATCACTTTTATATGAACTATTATATTTTTTTAATTGCCTTACTGAAAACTTCCCATTATCTGGTATAAAATTTAAACTGACTAAACGTCAAACACCCCGTTCAAGCACACCGCCAGGCGAAAAATTAACCCGACTAAAATTTAATTTGCCCCGTTCACGGGCGCCCACTGGTATAAGTTTTCGCCTGGCTAGGATAAATTTTAGCGAGCTTTTAAGGTCGCTAAATTTTAGTCTGCTGTCAGATTGACAGCTGTTTATCATTCGATTCATGGTTATATTAAATTTGTTGGTTGTTAGAATCGAAAATACTATCCATATTTATAATAGAGCAGTAACATAAAGTCTGTACAAGGCTAATGAACAAGAATTTAACAAGTTGAAAATTGAATTTGACAGCTAAACCTATGACTCCGTTAAGCGAACCCTCGCTAGTTAATTTTTATCCGGTGAAAGTTTCGCCGTCTTACATAAACGCACCCCAGCCCTGGTATAAATTTTCGCCTGGCTAGGATAAATTTTAGCGAGCTTTTGAGGTCGCTAAATTTTAGTCTGCTGTCAGAATGACAGCTGCTTGTCATTCGATTCGTGGTTAGATTCAATTTGTTGATTGTTTTATTCGTAAATACTAACTATCTATATTTATAATAATGCAGTAACATAAATACTGTACAACGAATATAAGGTAAAAATGATCTAGGGGACATAAATTAGGCAACTGAACATAAATTTGACAAGTCGTCAATTGAGTTTGACAGATAAACCTATGGGCCCGCTCACATAAACGTTCGAGGACGCACGGATCACCCGCGCGTACACTCGAAATCGTTCACGGCGTCGTCCGGGCGTTCGCCTGGGTCATACGAAAAATAGTAGTGGAGGGGAGGAATAGTATGAAACTGACACTTGACAGTTGTCAGTTGTATGTGGACGTCCAAAGTCGTTCACGATCTCCGGTGGCCCAATTACAGAACTTGGCTACAATCGGATTATCACTTTTTTCATAGCAAATTCGACTCTATCGCAAGTCATTAGTGGTTGCGATATTGAGAATTCGATTGAAGCCAAGTTATTAATACGGCCACGGATGATCGAGCGACACCCGCACGGATGATTCGAGCGTGAAAGTGAACACAGCCAATGACTCCGTTCAGCGAACATTCACTAGTTAACTTTTATCCGGTGAAAATTTCGCCGACTTACGCGCACCCCTGCTCCAGTCACTCACTCACTGGGCCCGTTCACATAAACGTTCGAGGACGCACGGATCACCCGCGCGTACACTCGAAATCGTTCACGGCGTCGTCCGGGCGTTCGCCTGGGTCATCCGAAAAATAGTAGTGGAGGGGAGGAATAGTATGAAACTGACACTTGACAGTTGTCAGTTGTATGTGGACGTCCAAAGTCGTTCACTATCTCCGGATGATCGAGCGATAATCGCAATGCACTGCGATTACGTTATGTTGATCATGACGATTTCAAGCCGTGAAATTCAATAATGCCTTGCGTTAGAGTCAAAATTGCTATGAAAAAAGTGATAATCCGATCGATCCGATCGTGATAATCGAATCATCCGTGGCCCAATTACAGAACTTGGTATAACCAAGTTCTGTAATTGGGCCACGGATGATTCGAGCGTGTAAGTGAACACAGCCACTCACATCACATTTCATTCGTTCGTTGTTCGGCGTTCGTCACTTCGCTCATCTTGTACCAGTCGGAACATTTTTCGCAGATATTTCTTTATAATTTTGCCGTATTCAGCAAAATATTGACAGCGAAGTAAACTTATTATACGCTAATTCCAAAGTTTAGTCAAGTGTGATTCCCGTGAGCTATAAAAGTAACCTTCAGGCCATAAATAAACTATCGAATCGAAGTGCCTATCAATTTTAGTTGGCTTTTGTTTCTATTACTACTCAGGCTTTCTTTTGTGTGTAATCGTGTTTGTGACCATACGCGAGTGTTGCGATGGTCCGAGCTGTTATCTAGCATCGTCCAGTCGAATAAAGTAATTTGGTGAGTCCAATATTTTTACATTTCTAACACGTGTACTTTTCGTTCGTTTCACAGTTTATTTACCAATAATTTACAGACTATGTATACGCTCACACTCACTTTCACTTAATGAAATGCTTCAAATGTAAAGTTAAAATATTTAGAGAATGTAGTTTTTTTTTCTAAGGTAAACCCGTAGGTATATAAATACAATGTTCTAAGTACATAATTGAATAAATTAATACAGCGAGACGTGATGGTCGTTCGCCTAATGGTAAAGACAGCAAGGGCGGATCCAGCCTTCGAGTCAGGGGGGGGGTCACACTGAACGGGTTCCAAAATTATACAATACTAGCTATTCCCCGCAGTATCAATTGCGTAGCCTATGCCACTCAGGAATAGTTTAGCTTTGAATCAATTTTCAAAATCAGGCTATAGTTGTAATAATCTCATACAAACAAACACAATTTTGACCTAAAATTTTGAGCCACCTAGGTGTATTTTTATTGTGTTATGTAGTAATGTGAAAAAACGAATGTGTATGATCTATGATTGTGAAACATGCTATAAAACCAAGAAAGCGCGAGCGAAGCAAGTGCGAAAATTTTGAGCTACTCATACATTTATTAGTGTAGTTATATAAAAAATACTGAACGTTTATGATGAACTAGCATGTGTACAAAATATATTATATTATTAAGAAAACGCAAGCATAGCAAGTGCGAAAATTTTGAGCTATTTCCATTATATTATACGAATGTGGAAACAGAATATACCATTTAACAAACACAAGTGTAGCGTACGCGAAAATGTTTGGTAAAAATTAGTCATTAATGGAAAAAGCCTCAGCTTGCGAAAATAGGTCATATCACAAAGGCGCGAGCAAAGCTAGCGCAAACATTTTGAACTATTTGTGGCCGTGCGTATGACATAAGATGAAAATTACTATGGATCCACTGAGCAGATAGATATATGAACGCAGCCATTAATAACAAGGTGCGAACGTAGTTAGCGCGATAATTTTTAGTTATTCATGAAATGTTTGTTAAAACTGAAGGAAAACAAGATGCGCTTTATCCTTCATTCAACAGGCATTAAAGGAACAAGGGCGCGAGTATAGAGAGTGCGAAAATTTGGAGTATAATTTCTAGTATAACTTTATGTTTCATCAAAACATGATATTATTATAAAGGTGCGAACGAAGCGAGCGCGGAAATTTTGAGATATTTCTATTAGTGGAAAAAATAAACATGATTACAAAACATACAAAAATAAGAAATGGAACTAAAAAACCTTTGGTTGAAATAAGCGCTTGAAAGACAGCTTGCTTAGTGCTTCCCATAAAAACTGCAGTGCCATCCACTACCCAGAAATTTGATATCGCATTGCATTGTGCTCGTCACCCTGAGACGTTGGGGGACAAAAATTACAAGTAGTAAAAGGGATAGCGAGGGGAGCGGAGCCAGAAGCTCCGCTCTTTTTTATATACACTAGGGGTAGGGACCACAAGACCAGGTGGCGTGGGGGGAAGCTCTGTGTCGGTTCTGTGACTCATTTCGAACCTAACCTACTCATGTTGGAGTGCTCTGTGTCGGTTCTATGACTCATTTAGAACCTAACCCAAGTCTTTTATCGATTAAAGTGATTATTGCATTTACATAGTGCTATTTAAGGTATATTCAAATATTTTTTTCTCAAAATCTATTTCGAATCGCAATACATCATTTCAGATTTAGGCTTTCTATGAGCAAGCCAAGGTAGGCCAACTTAGAACAAAAATAGCGTTCTAGCTACCTGTAATTTTTGGAAAGTTGAGCCGTAACGTATGCTTGATGATACACTGCCCCCTAGCTGTGTTTATTATCAAAAGCACTAGGTATGGCATCACTAGGATATTTAACAAACTGTTACGGCTGTTTTGTCGCTTTTGGTTACCAAACATCCCAATTATGATAAACTTAAACCTGAAATATCTCATAAACTAAGCATCGCCTGCAGGGGGAAGGGTACCAGGGGCAGCCCTCCCCTACCCTCCTCAACTCCTACCCCTCGATTCTATATACATATTTCCCTTATATGAATAAATGACTTTATTATTATTATTGTTGCTTGTGAATTGCAAGAACTGTAGCTACATAGTACGGTTAAGGAATCGAAAGGAAACCTCCTTTAAACCTTTGCCCAGATTAGTAGAACACAGGCCAAAATAATGCTCCAGTAGCCACTGGACAATCAATGGACATCTGATTTTAAAGTAAAAGCCTAAAAAAGTATTTATGTACAACTAATTTTACTAAGATCATCACTCTTTTTACCCGACTACAGCAAAGCAAGGGAAGAGTGATGAGTTTAATAGTCTTATGTGTGTATGTATGTGGGTATGGTCTGATTTCGACAAGCGAGGTGTCAATTGATTCGTCTTCATTTATTGAGTGTGATAGGCAATTATTTTTTTACCTGACTATGCAGAAGTAAAGGAAGTTTCATAAGTTTTCATAAGTAAGAAGTAAATAAGTTTTCATGAACCCACGATAAGTTTTAGAACTGTAATTGACAAAAAATGTAAGAAAATTTGAATTTGGCGAGCTGAGCTAAACGTTGCACCATAAGGTACAAGACTAAAAAATATTTTTGTACAACCAATTTTGTTAAGATCATCACTCTTTCGTTTTACCCGACTACAGCAGAGCAAGGGAAGGGTAATGAGTTTAACAGTCTATGTATGTATGTATCTATGTATGTGGGTATGTGGATGTTCCACTAGCGTCGCCCCTATTGGTTCGATTTTCACAAGCAAGGTATCAAATCGATTTGTCTTCATCGCAAGAGTGTCATAGGCAATTTTTTGCCCGACCCTACGGTTTTAGTTTTTAGTTTATATCTTTCGTAATAACAAAAAGTCGTAATTGCTATCATGTACTAGCTCAGATCTTCATCATAAATTTGCTCTAACTGTGGCTGTTATATCACCATCAACAATAATTCAGCTGTTTTTACTAAACTTTAATCGTTATTGCGCATTTGGCGCGCAAACTTTGAATTTCGAAGCAATAACACTTTATTTGTGTCTCTTCACTCAGAGCGCGTTATTTTCGGCAGACTGTCTGGGTGCACGTCTGATGCGCGCGGCAGTGACGTCATGTTAGTTTCTGTTTTCGAACGGCCTAGAAGGACGTTGGCACCGCGCTCATTATAAAAACGAAAGTAACTCTGTTTGCTTGTTACCTTTTCGCGACTAAACGGCTGAACTAATCTTGATGAAATTTGGTATGGAGATAGTTTGAACCTTGGGGAAGGATATAGGATACTTTTAATCGCTATAAACTGAAGCCCGTGCGGAAGAAGTCGCGGGCAAAAGCTAGATTAATAAACAATTCTTATCCAAAAAACTATACAGGCGAGTTCAGAACCTCCTCTATTTTGAAGACGAAAAAGAGTTGTTATACTGTTATGTTTACACCTTCAGGGAGAGGGAAAGAGAGGAACAGAAAACAAATGAGAGAGAGAGAGAGTTAAATAAGTATTATTTAGTGTATAGTATGATACGAGGGCTGTTTCTTCTTCTTCTTCTTTTTTTTGGATGGCTTCTGCGGAGGCACTGGCCTACTAGCAATTTCGCCAATGTCAAGTGTATTATATTTTAAAGTAATGTCACGTCACAGTCAATTATTGTCAAAGTCACGAATCAGTAAAATGATGGACATTTACTGAAACTTCCGAGGGAGATTTGGAAAAATCACAAAATGCCATTTATTTCTGCGTTTGATTCTTTTACCCGCACTCGTGCACGTTAACGAACACCTAATGGTTAATATTCCACCAATATTACACATTAACACTCGTAGATACACAAGATTGAGAATAAAATCTAACTCTACATCACACATTTTGTTTTTTTTCAAAAAACCCCCGCGGGCTGTTTGATAAGTCCTTTTAAAAACTATTTATAAAACATTTTTCCCGGAAAAAGACATTAACACTGACAGGCACAATCTTTCAAATGAAGACTGTCTAAAATTCAGCAAAAATAAAACAAGTTTTTGTCAGTTTAACCATTGTTTAACTGTGATCACTCGTAAATTTCCAACAACTATGGAAAAATCTGAATTTCGTGCTGTTATAAAATATTTTTTTATGAAAGGTTGCTGTGCTGCCACAATAAAAACTGAACTTGATTCTGTTCATGGCACTAACGCACCAACGTTGCAGACTGTTTATAACTGGATAAATGATTTTAAACGTGGTCGGTCAAGCACATCTGATGCTCCACGCTCTGGTCGCCCAATCGAAGTCACTACTGAGGATGTTGTTGAAGAAGTTCATAAGATTGTACTCGACGACCGCCCAGTGAAGGTGCGTGAAATAGCTGAGAACACAGGCATCTCCACTGAGCGAGTACATAAAATCCTGCATGAAGATTTGGGTATGACAAAGCTGTCTGCACGATGGGTGCCACGTTTATTGACAATCGAACAAAAACGCGAACGAAAGCGAATTTCTAAACTGTGTTTGGATATGATGAAGCGTAATCCTCGGAATTTTTTGATGCGATTTGTCACTGTGGACGAAACTTGGGTCCATCATTATACACCTGAATCAAAACAGCAATCAAAACAATGGATGGCGACTGGTGAACGTCCCCAAAGAAGACCAATACTGTTTTGTCGGCTGGGAAGGTGATGGCGACAGTCTTCTGGGATGGCGACGGAATCAATACGATTGATTACTTGGAAAAGGGAAAGACTATCACTGGCCGTTATTACGCAGAGTTTGGACCGTTTTAATGCCGAATTGTTGGAAAAACGACCAAAATTGTCCCCCAAGAAAGTCCTCTTTCATCAAGACAATGCCCCAGTGCACACGTTAGCTATTGCAATGGCCAAAATCCACGAGTTGGGCTTCGAGCTGGTTCCGCATGCTCCGTACTCGCCGGACCTAGCTCCGTGCGATTATTACCTATTCCCAAATCTAAAAAGATGGCTTGGTGGGCAAACATTTTTGACAAATGAGGACTGCATCGCAGGTGTAAACGGACATACGAAAGCATTTTTGCCCAAGTGTTTTTTTAACGGCTTATTATTATTATTTTTTAGAACCGGAGACGCTTCGCTCGCGCTTCGGCTATTTTGAAGACCTCGACAAAACGTATTTTTTGGAGGGAATAAAAAAATTGGAAACTCGCTGGAACAAGTGTTTGGCCCTCAAAGGAGACTATGTTGAGAAATAAATGTAAATTGTAAAAATAAAAAAAAAAACTTTTTAAAACGACTTATCAAACAGCCCTCGTACCTACATATTGATGGCAAATCCCAAATCCCACTGGTGTAGTAATTCAACCTCTATGTGTAGGGCGGAGTTGGGCCTCAGAATAAATATGGTTAGAATGGGAAGGTACTTACAAGTGGCTCTGTGAGCTGTAGACCTCACGAGTACATACTTTTTTGCAAACAATCTAGCGGTGCGTAGTAGCGCCATCTAGTTACCTTATTGTACTAACTAACATTAATAACCAAGGTGCTCCATCAATCCCTACCCAGTAGGTAAAGGGCTGATTCCACTAGAAGAGCAATTTACTTCATTTTGAGGAGCTATTCTGATCATCATGCCGAAGATCCTCATCAGATAGATATTCATCAAATATTTATGAGACCAACTTAAAGTTACTACCTTTCAAATAAAAAAATAACCATCGTAATTGGATCTAATAAGGCGGAGATATTCAGTAGCCCCCTTTTTGGGAGAAGTACCCTCCCCCATTCAAAAATCCCCGACTTCTAAAAATTCGTTTAACCTACAGGTTAAACGAATTTTTAGAAGATCGAAGAACGATCTAGACGAAACTTGGTATACATACCAAGTTTCGTCTAGATCGTTTGAGAAATGCGACCTGTAGAGGAGAACAGAGATCCGGACATACCTACGAAAGCATTTTTGCCCAAGCTGAAACGGAGACGCTTCGCGCTCGCTCGGTCACAGAATAAATAATAGTATTAACTATTGACTCGGTCAATGAGTAACTACGTAACATTGTTACATCGTTAGGCATTAGCGTGGCTTTGAAATTAGATTCTAATCCTTTAATCTCGTCATTAATCATACATTGAAATCAATTAGAATTACTGTCCAAGTGATAACACACTCATGACAGGGTCACATATTAAGTTCCGTGAAAAGTACGACGATAATGATTATTAAAGAAACACTGAGCTGCAGGCAATCCACTAAAGCAGATCAATCTGAGATGATCCGTGAACAGTTATTTATTATTATTTCATATTTTATGTAATTACTAGCTTAACCCGCAAGCGACTTCGTCCGCGCGGACTACTGTTTATCGCGAAAAAAAGCATCCGATGTTCTTCTAGGATATTAAAAACCAATGCAAAAGTAGAACACTAACGCTCTTGATGTTTTTTGACAGACTTGTTCGATTCTATAACCAGATCGCATAAGTGTCCGCCGGAAGGAAAATTTTCATCAAATCATTGTTTAATTGGAGCATATTTCCACATTGTTATGATATTATTCGGATTCGGATAATGTTTATCTATGTTCTCAACATTATTTTGTTTTCAAAATGTTTTCCTTAAGGGCGGGTGTCAGTGAATTTTTTGTCCCTCTCATCCGTGATCAAATAGAGCGGGAAAGATGATACATCTCGGGAGTAAAATTTAAGGTTTTTATTTATTTGTAGGAGAACTAAAGCTTTGAATTAAAAAGTGTCTTACCATTTTCTCAATCATAATAAGCTCTTTCTCTTGGTATATCTTTGATATCAGTTAGTGCCGGGGTCTCTTTCCAATCAATGTTCGAAGCATAAAGTTTAGTAGTGTCCTCTTTGATTTTATGTTCTATCGAGTGAATTCATACTAATCATGTTTCTGTGTTCACAAAGTACGAGATAACATGTCAAATTTTGATGTGATACCAATTTCATAGTTCTGGGTTATAAAAGAAGAAAAAGACGTCCGAAAATGATCTAAAATTGCTAAAAATGCTAGAACTGGGCAGAACGAAATATAAGCAAATATTGTGTTTTTTTATTTATGTCCAAAATGCAATATTTGCTTATATTTCGTTTCGGGTAAGTATTTTAAAAAGAAAATACAGTTGCGAACATAGATATACACTATCCGAATCCGAATAATATCATAACACTGTGGAAATATGCTCCAATTATAAATGATTTTGGTTTTACGTTTGTATGGAAGATTCATCCTCCGCGGGTTCGTTAATTTGTCGATCCCGAATTCGCGCGAATTTTTCGATACAAAAGTGTTTTCCATATTAGCGAACACCTTATCTTTATGCATCCGATTAGCCGATCTCTATGTATGTAGGTATGTAAGTGATTCATACCCATAGCTCATTGCTATTCAATCGCCTATTCAAAAGCTTTTGCAGCTCTCCTACAATGGGCAGTGCCATTTATTGCACCAAGAATTACTAATACTATTATACTTGTGAGGGGGACTAATTGTCATTGTCATTTTCGTATCTATGTATGTTTGTTTATCCTAGTTTGGAGCTACTTAATTGGTGTGAATTGTCCTGTGTTTTTTTATTTGGGACTGAGTACTTAAAAAAAAGTGATAATACAAATTTTACAAAAAATTCAGTGCGTCTGGGCTACTCAGGACTAGGAACATACAGGCGGTAGTCAAAATATCAATATAAATAGTTAATAAGCAGAGCACAAATAACCTCAGTTATGAAGCAGCTGTATAGTGTCAGAAATCACAAACTAATCGATATTGTCCCTCGGGCATCCCTGTACTGTTTCTCAGTACTGTTCTCGGACTTTAGTCTCGGACCTAATTTGCCAACAAACACTTGTAACGCAAACAGCGTTAGGTCTGAAAACTGCCTACGAAGGTAAGGCTTGTTTGCATTTCAGCACTCACATTTACATATTAAGGTACCCTGTAATGGCCCTAAGGGGCTAGTTAATTTTCAGTTTTTCGCAACATTAGTTTTCCCGCCCGCGACTTCGTACGCGCGGGCTACTTTTTGTCGCGAAAAAAAAGCATCCTATTATCTTCTAGGATATTAAAAACCAATGCAAAAGCACAGAATAAATAATAGTACAAGTAGCGAAAGTAGGTATAGCACCCAATGCCCTTGATGTTTTTGACAGACTTTTTATTTCGTTTCCGTAGCAACCTCAGCACAGACTATTCTGTGATGGCAACCGTTCCTTACAGTAAGTAATCAACATTTTCCAGTTTTCTCGTGGAAACTTACAATTTTCCGGGATAAATGTATTATTCCAGCGTTTAAGCTATCTTAATTCTAAATTTCATCATAATCCGTCCAGCCGTTATCGCGTGAAAGCTCCCCAAACAAATAGACCAACGTTTCACTTTTATATATTGGTATGGACTAGCGACCCGCCCTGGCTTGCAACGCTAGCGACCCGCCCGCCTGTTATATAGAAAAAAAGAAGTGAATAATGTTCTCGCACACTCGACCTTCACTCCGCTTAGGGGGTCGGCGGCTCGCTTCGCTCTCCGGGTCCCCCTCGCTACGGTCTGATTCTTTTAAATGAAATGACCACGCGGGCAAAGCTGCAGGCACAGCTAGTTATATATAAACCTTAAAAAAAATATCTAACTGTTGGTGAAAACCTCATCAAAATCCGTTGCGTGGTTTAGGAGGAGTTAGCAGCCAAACAGACAGAGAGACAGACAGATAAATAGACGCGGAAAGCGACTTCGTTTTATACTAACACTTATAGTTCTGTGATATTAGCTTTTTGGCATATTACATACAAGTTATTTTCACCAAAATAATTATTGTGTTATTACTGTGACATACCTACTGACTGACTGACTGACTGACTGACTGACTGACTGACTGACTGACTGACTGGCGACTGACGACTGGCTGACTGACTGACTGGCTGGCTGACAGATAAAGCACAGTCTAAACCGGTGGACCTAGAGATTTGAAATTTGGAGGAAATATTCCTTTTGTATCCTTAGTATACCTAAGGATTTTTTGAAATTAAATCCAGGGGTGAACTGGAAAGGCAAAGTTTACACGCGCACTTCCAAGTAATTAATATTTGAAAGGGAGAATCAAACATCATCGTTCTGCCAGCCGCTGATAACCTAGCCAATAAATATCTAATCCACACCAATATACGGGTTGGAATTTTTTAACCACACCCGAGAGGAAAGTGCTCTAAATAAAATAAATAAAAATAAAATAAATATATTCGGGATAATTCCACACCAATTACCTAGCCCCAAACTAGGGATACCCTGTACTATGGGCACTAGATAGCGGATAAACATACATAAATACGAATATCAACATCCATGACTCGGAAACAAACATTTCTGCTCATCACACAAATGATTGCACCTAGCAGGATTCGAACCCGCGACTGTTTGATTTCGTTCCTAGGGTTACTAGCCACTAGACCAACCGGCCGTCAAATACTGGAGATAGCAAATTTTACTCAAAGGAAACATTCCTTAATTTTTAAAAAGAAACAAAACTGCATTCACATATTTTCGAAAACTCGCGCCACACTCGGGAATCGAACTTTCTAAAACCGAAAAAATAACTTTCTGTACTCTTATGGCATCAATCGATAGGGTCTTCTAGGGTATAAGCTCTCTCCATTCTAAATCTCATCAAAATCCGTGCAGCCGTTATCGCATGAAAACTCCCCAAACAAACAAACAAACAAACAGACAACGTTTCACTTTTATATATTGGTATGGATAGCTCAAGCTTTGTTACGTACGTTTGTTATGCCTCTTGCCCGCGATCATTATATTCGCTGTCAGACAAAACCATGTAAATAACAATAGAAGGCCAAACCATACCTACCTTATAACAAAGCGTAAGTATTTTGTTTGTCATAAAAGTCAACAAAGGCTGGGACAATGAAAAATTGTCACATGTATGGTGATTTATCAGGGCGGTATAAAACTCGATTGGTTTTGCTGTTAACTAACCACTGGTAACTACAGCGTAGTATTTCTTATAAGACCGAGGGAAGTGGTGACTAAAATTGAGCAACCTCTGATCGTAATCAACTAATAAGGCTGTCTTCATTTCTCTGATGATGATACGTGTCCTACAAAAACAACTCTTCGGCTAAGCGTGTCCTACGAATAATATCATCATCAGCCTATATCTGTCCACTGCTGGACGTAGGCCTCTCCTAATTCATGCCACTGCGCTCCATCTTCAGCTCTGCTCATCCAGTTTCTTTCAGCCGCTTTTCGCTGGTCCTGACTGACCGTGGACTGACGTGGTCTCCACTCTAGAATATTCTACCCCAACGGTTATCGGTTCTTCAGGAAATGTGACCAGCCCACTGTCACTTTAGCTTGCTTATCCTTAGTCGGTTACCTTGGTTCTCCGTTGGATATCTTCATTACGATTCTTGTCCTTCAGAGAAACACCAAGCGTAGCTCTCTCCGTAGCTCGCTGAGCGACCTTAAATTTGTGGACTAGTTTGACCGACACGTTTCACGAATAATATGAGTGTATCATAATCATACAAAACTATAAATAACAATATACGTCTTTCATCCGTCAAAAAACATACCTACTTGCCCGATTCTATTTGTGGGACATAAATCACAGTGCTGCGGACATTTCTAGTTCTACCAACCGACGGCTAATGTGTTTATTAGATAACAACAACACTTAATGTTAACTTGGCTTAATCAGAGCTGAAGTCGTTCTATACTAATAATTAGAGTAATATTTCGAGATTTCGAGGCCTGTTAGAACCCCTACAATCACGACTTACCTGCGTTCGTTCCGACAAATATCCCAATGGTAATGATAGAAATAAGGGCATTGATTTGGTAGAAATATAAAAGTAAGATGACCTCTCACCGAGACGGCGACAGTTAGCTCTATTTATGTGTTGTTCACGCACATTTTACGAGGAAACTGTTTAATTCAGTGTTGATGATGTAATGTTTAGGGTGTTCAATGAGACAAAGGAAAAGATTGGGTTGCTTGAGACTAGTGCCCAACGATTAGCTATGAAAGGCGTTCAATGATTATTCTGAAATGAACAACATTTAAAAAAACAAACTATTATTATTTTCTCTCCGAATTAATATTGTAAATAAGATTACATATTTTTTATTTTTCCAATCTAAGCAATATTTTCCAAGAAAATAATTATTAAAAAGTAGCTTATTTCAAAAGGACGTAACTGCAAGTGTTCGGTGTTATGAACAAGATGACCGAAGCTATATTAAAAAAAAACATATATCTGTCAAAGTCAGGCTCTAGCGTAGTATTTTTTTTCTCTACATGATTTTTTATTATTCCACCGAACTCTGCTTGGTTGAGAGTTATTACTTTCCCTCTAGTATTTTTATATCATAGTGCACCCCGTCCTTCACGCTTGTGACAATTCCTCTCCATCCAAAAGTTGATTGGAAGAGATCGCTTTTAGCGATAAGGCCGCTCATTGTAACTCATTGTAAACAATTCTACTATTGTTTCTTTATTTCTGTTTGTGGTGTGTACAATAAAGAATTTATCTATATATCTATCTATCTATCTTTGTAGTTACTGCACTAAAAAATTTGGAAATATTTGATCAGCGTAGCAGTATCTCGAAATGGTTTTTGAATTTCATTGCCATAGGAAATATGAAAAACCTATCAATTACGGGTTTGAATAAAATTCGCACCACGACATGTGGATGCGAGAAGTATTTGTATATCTCTTTGGCGCGATGCGAGCTTCTACAAAGAGAAGTAGCGACGCAAAAAATCCCGTTTGTAAAAGGTTGACAGGTAGTGTTGTATGTCTATGACGAGCACTCCCTCAAATTGTTTAGTTTTGTGCAACCGAGTTGAATTATTTGAAAAGACTGTTTTCATTGTATTAGATTGACGTGCTCTTCACCTGAATGTAAATTAAACAATACCCGCATTACCTGGCTTTGTCAATGGTTTTGAGAACAGAACAAGGTTATGACAGTCAAACGACGCACATAGAGTAGCGGATTTGAAACACTACCACACCTGTCTAAACATTTATAGTAACCTGGAGGGCAAGTGCTCACGGTTCGCAGCTCTCCATAGCTACACAACGCGATAATTGCCCTTTATTTCCTCGCAACGTGCAAATTGGGAACTTTTTTAGCTCACAACGTCACGTTCACCTGAAGTCACGCTGCCAAGTGGCACGCGCCACATAGTCGTGTGTACCAATCACGTTCAGGCGCGTTGTCTCGTTAGAAAAGATGGAACTCTCTAATCTAAGGGATGGAATCGGATCTCTGGATGTCTGCAACCATAAATAAGTTGTTTTTTTGGGTTATAGTCCACTAGCTGCGCCCCGCAGCTTCGCCCGCGGTCAAACTTTGCCACTCCCACAAGTTTAGAAAATCAATCTTAAAAATTCCCTCCTTTTTGCATCTATATTTATTATCTACTAGCTGCGCGCCGCGGATTTGCCTGCGTGTAATCTTCTCCCCATTCTATTTAAAAATACTACAGTTAGCGTTACAATCATGTCACATAATTTAAAAGAGTTTTGGTGGTATATATTCTTTATATTGAAGTTTTTTTGATAAACAAATATTTTCCGTCTTGTGAGTAGTTACACGAATAGGTCTGACAGTTTCCCAACACGTGAGCACGGCACATAACAATTGACCATGTGAGGAGCATGTATTTTCCAAATTTAATCCTTAAACTTGTAGTGATTACCCCTGCGCCTTGTTTAGTAGTTGCAAATGGGAGTCACTCCCATAAGGCTGGAATTTCAATAAAACCTTCCTAAGTAACCTTCTTGGATACTCAAGGAATCATTAATTTTGAATGAAAACACTTTTTTAAGAGAAATAATAATATAATCTCATCTAACTACTTTGTTTATTTAAACACACAAAAGCTCTGCTGAATACAAAATGCATTGCCAATTGCCATCAATTAAAGAAAAAGTTTTGATAAACTAATATATTTGTATTTCTATTAAAAACGCAGCGTCATAGTGCATACTTTTTTAAATATAATCACAGCATTTAATGTTGATAGGGAGGTATAATCTAATAACTTTATTTGTCAATTTTGTATCTCTAACTTAAGCTATCCTGGTACCAAATTTCATCCAAATCCGAACAACTGTTCGAGCGTGAAGAAGCAACAACACACACACACAATTGCGGTCAATCATTGCCACTCCCACCACATTAGAAAAGACATTAAAAAAATCCCTCATTTTTGCATCCCTAGGATGTCACTTTGACACCTGTCACTTAGACACTTATCATTTTGAAAATTCCTTCAAAGCTTCCATTTTCTTTCTTATTTTGGTCCCATCCTCCTCCCCCTGGCTCCGTCCCCTTTAAAACCTCTACCAACAACCTTCAACTCCCACCCCCGCCATGTCACTTTGACAAAGAATTTGCAAAAATATATTAATGATGATGATAAATTCTGCTGTCCTGGTACTTTGAAATACTTATTTTAAAATATAATCACACTATTTAACGTTCATGGGGAGGTATCATCATCATCATCGTCATCATCAGTCCGTGTCAGTCCACTGCTGGACATACGCGTTTTCAAAATCACGCCACTGAGCCAGATCTTCGGCTACTACACTCTCGAGGAGGTATACTCACTTTTAATAACTTTATTTTTCAATGTCATATCTCCAACTTCTAAAGTGTTTCTGCTCTCCTGGTACTTTAAACTCCTTTTTTAATATAATCACACTATTTAATGTTCGCGGGGAGGTATACTCACTTTAAATAACTTTATTTCTCAATGTAATATCTCCAACTTCTTAAGTCTTTCTGCTCTCCTGGTACTTTGAATTTTTTTTTTAATATAGTCACTGCATTTAATTTTCATGAGGAGGTAAGTCACTTTTAATTTAATATCTTTATTTTTCAATGTCATATCTCCATCTTCTTAAGTTTTTCTGCTCTCCTGGTACTTTTTTTTTTTTTTTTTTTTTTTTTTTTTTTTTAAATATTTTCACACTATTTAATGTTCATGGGGAGGTTATACTCACTTTTAATAACTTTATTTGTCAATTTTGTATCTCCAACTTCTTAAGTGCTTATGCTCTCCTTATAAATATTTTTTTAAATATTTTTTTCGTTTCTTCTTAGTCTTAGTCTTAAAGAAAACGATAATATTTTTTCTCCTATTTCGGGATAAAAAGTAGCCTATGTGTTAATCCAGGATATAAGCTATTTTGGTACCAAATTTTATCCAAATCCGTCCAGCCATTCGAGCGTGAAGGAGCAACAAACACACACACACACACACACACACACACACACACACACACACACACACACACACACACACACACACACACACACACACACACACACACACACACACAAACATACAAACTTTCGCATTTATAATATTAGTGTGATTACCAATATATAAAAGTGAAACGTCTGTTTGTTTGTTTGTTTGTTTGGGGAGCTTTCACGCGATAACGGCTGGACGGATTTTGAAGAAACTTGGAATGGAGATAGCTTATACCCTGGAATAAATCATAGGATACTTATAATCCCGGAAAATTGTAAGTTTCCACGGAAAAACTGGAAAAATGTTGGTTACTCGCTGTAAGAAACGGTTGTCATGGAAACGAAATAACAAGTATGTCAAAAAACATCAAGAGTGGTGCTATACCTGCTTTTGCATTGGTTATTAATATCCTAGAAGAACATAGGATCCCTTTTTTTCGCGATAATCAGAAGTCCGCGCGGACGAAGTCGCGGGCGGGAAATCTAGTTTGCGATAATTGTGACAGCCCTAAAAGCCTACTTTATCACTGACTGCGCTAGCTTGACTGTATTTCAAGAAGTCCCAATAAAATTTATTGAATTATTTGTACTACGCACATAAGATCAAGTAACCATGTTCTTCGACAGTTGATCCCTTTTATGAATCAGATTTCTGATAGTTTGAACGAGGCCAGGTTAACACGACTCCCAGGCTTCCCAGCTATCCCGGGAAGGCTACCGATCGATGCTTGCCGCACTGCGGGATTACGCGCAACTTCACTCGCTTACACACTTCGGAACGTGAAGAAATTTACTTAAAAGTGGCTTGGAATGTGACCAGCTGCGAGCTAGCTGTATTGAGTCAGAAATAAATAAATCTTCTCGTACGCTAATGGAATGTATTATATTTTTAACAAACGCCATTCTGCTCTTTCTGTAGTAATTTTCCTCGTGCGTTATGCTAGCTATGTCACTTCGTAACATCGAAATACTTCGTTCAAAAAATCGAAATACTTAAAACCAAATTAACTAATAGTAGATTGTTGTATCGAGCGGAAAGTGATTTCTTGCTGCACCGAGTGTTAGATTGGATCTAAGAACAAGAGTGCAGCTAGAACTCACTTAAGCGAAACCTGCTTTTCTTTTCATTACAGCGAAAGCTTTCATTAGACGAATCCATTTTTAAGAAAATGTGAATAAAATTAACTTTCTGCACAAAGTTTTCTTCAAATTGACTTTTAAATTCCTGGAAAAACCGTCACGCCCACATTGAAATAAAAATATGGCCTATATTCTATTTGTAAATCTATTGGATGAATGCATTCATTCAATATGAAACTAATAAAACCTTTTCTGTAGCCTCTGCTAAGATTAAAAATGAAAACGAAACTGGGATAAATATCTGTGTCTGTGTCTGGGATAAATAAATGTTTGGAATTTTGGATTTCCTAACTTACTTTTAGCACTGTTTTTATAAAAAAGGGGTGTAGCGGATTTCCACACTTACTTTCTGCACTGTTTTTATAAAAAAAAGGAGTGTAGTGGATTTCCACACATACTTTCAGCACTGTTTTTTATAAAAAAGGGGTGTAGCGGATTTCCACACTTACTTTCTGCACTGTTTTTATAAAAAAAAGGAGAGTAGTGGATTTCCACACTTACTTTCTGCACTGTTTTTATTATGAGCATAAACAAGGTCCTTTTTAATTGTGATATTACTGTTTAGTGGAATGAAAATGTTTTGGAAATACGTTGGGTCTCTTGTCAAATGCATCCCAGCTGGCTGATTCAGCAGATGCTTTTAGTGTTTTGTGGTTAAAGTCACAATAAATTGCGGTTTGGTTAACGCGACTTGGAGCATTTCGCAATCAAAAAGGGTCAAGTGGCGTTAACCGAATCACACTAACTCTATGAATCAGGCAGCGGGACGATTTGACCCTAAGAATGGTCTTCCAAGGTGACTGCTTCTGATCAATTGGCAATAATAGATATTAATTGCTCTCGTTGACCTGCCAATGTAGATCACTATTGTTGCTATCGGTAGCTGATGATAAATCGAAGGTATGGAGCGAAACATGGAATAATCAAGGCCTTTGTGCGGCTTTGCCCGCGTGCTCATTTAATTTAAAAGTAAGCCATACGTGTTATTCCAGGACCAAAAGTACGTATGAAGTACAATATACATTTCTTCAAAATTCGTTCAGCTGTTGCTCAGCATCTAACCATCGGATTAAGATACCTAGTACTCCAGTTTTTAAGTCAATCCCTAAGCCATCTAACAGTGAAATCTGCATCGTCAATTGGTTTTGGTAGTTATTACGTGATGCGCGAACAAACATAGAGACACGATTTAAAAAAAAACTTAGCCTATTCTAAGTATCCTGGACCATTTTTCTTTAAAGATACTCGTAAGTAATGATCCTTACGGACTTGCCCACAGTATTATTAATCTGCACAGATTTTGCACTGCAGTTCCATTTTTCTCATTATTAAAACTATCCGAATCATGCAATTAAGGGTTTTGCATTATCCCTGATATACTCCTTCGTACCTCTGCTGTTAAGCCGTTTGAGCTTCGAGCCTAGTTATTGAGAACAAGCGAATAAGATAAGTTAGGAGGACGTAGCCCAGTTACTCGTAGCCTGTGGTTACGATGTAAGGTGCCTGTGGTTCTGTGACACAACACAACCGGTGCGCTAACTGGGTCAGCTCTATTTCCGCTCGGCCCTAATTCCGATCGCAAGCTTTATCCACCACTTAATGCCTAACCCGATTGAATTCAGCCCAATTTGTGGAATTGCCCTGATATTTGCCGAAGGTCTGTCCTGATAGTTCACAATTTGTGCTAATGGACAAAGTTGTACTGGAACCGGTTTTATATCTTTACTTTATTCCTCAACTAGCTTTCCCGCCCGCGACTTCGTCCGCGCGGACTACTGTTTATCGCGAAAGAAAGCATCCTATTTTCTTCTAGGATATTAAAAACCAATGCAAAAGTAGGTATATCACCAACGCTGTTGATGTTTATTGACAAGACTTGTTATTTTTCCTATCTCCATATCTATCTATTATGTCAAAAATGTTTTTTCCTCTTTTGTTAGTTTTACCTACAGTGCATGTTTTTCATAGAAATTAATTATCATTATAAGCTATCTCCAATCCAAATTTCATCAAACTCCGTTCACGGTCCAGCCGTTATCGCGTGAAAGCTCCCCAAACACACAAACTAAAACAGACAACGTTTCACTTTTATATATCGGTATGGATAGCTCATTGGGCCACCGATAGGGGCAGGAAATTAGAATCCCTTAATCACCGTTTCACTGTGTAAATACGGATTCGCCCAAGTCCCAAAATCGGAAGTAATTGACCAAGCTAGCGCGAAGCGCGAGCGTCTCCGCTTCAGTTTGGTCAAAAATGCTTTCGAATGTCCTTCCGGATGTCAGTCCGGATCTCTGTTCTCCTCTACAGGTCAACACCGTTTCACTGTGTAAATACGGACTCGCCCAAGTCCCAAAATCGGAAGTAATTGACCAAGTTAGCGCGAAGCGCGAGCGTCTCCGCTTCAGTTTGGTCAAAAATGCTTTCGTATGTCCGGATGTCCGTCTGTCCGGATCTCTGTTCTCGTTAAACGAATATTTAGATTTTTTTAGACGTCGGGGATTTTTGATTGGGGGGGGGGGGGTGGTACTTCCCCCAAAAAGGGGCAAAAGGGGGCTACTGAATATCTTCGCCATATTAGATCCGATTTCGATAGTTCTTTTTTTTATTTGAAATGTAGCAACTGATGAAGATCTGATGAGGATATTCGGCGTAATGAGCAGGATAGCTCCTCAAAATGCAGTAAATTGCTCACTTTTAGGTTTCGAACATTGGAGTCAGCACTTTACCTACTAGGAAGGGATTGATGGATCACCTTGGTTGTTAATGTTAGTTTAATTAAGCTAACTAGATGGCGCTACTGTGCACCGCTAGATTGCTTACAAAATAGTTTGTACTGGCGAGGTCTACAGCTACAGAGCCACTAGTAATTAGTTGTTCTGTTCACCTATTTTAGGCAATGATTGCACTTATCACTTTCTATTGCCAACACAGCTGTTTGCCAACTTTAGAACTCTACAATTCTGAAAACTGTATTATTTGGCTACTAGTAAATGAATGTTGTGGAAGTAAGTACACTTAAAATTCAGTTCAGGTACTCTGCGTTAGCATATTGAATCCAGCAGCATTTCTCAAATGGTAGAGAATTTCATTTCGCAGTAGTAGGATTTGACGTAATACATTAAGACGTGAATAAAAAACACCTGTTTTAAAATTCGAGAAAGTGATCGTATTTTTCGAAGGGATCTATTTCAATATTAAACTAAAGTTATCACAATCTTTGGTTTTATATTCTGAGTTCTGCGAAGGAGCGTGTGTATTTGAAAACAGGGCCTCGGTTTCATCAATATCATTGTTTGTGGGTCTCGGGGGCCGCTCGATTTCATTCAGTGAATCCTGTGATTGGAATTGGATGGAATCGCTAGAGCGTTCATGAATCAATTGGTTCTATATTGCTGGTCAAGGGAAGGTGTAGGGCTATTCAAGTATGTAGGTGGTACTTGATAAATAAATGATCAAAGCTTTAGTTTTATCTACTAGTAGCTATTTTTAGTACCGATACCTAGTTATTGTCTTCTACTATGAACACGCTATGCTACTATAGCTACTATAGCAGTATGGCAATCTGTGCTGAAGCCACTAGAAGTGCTTCCCACGAACGACTTTTCCTGAGTATCCGGAGACTACCAAGTATATTAGAGTACTTTAGAGTCCGTATTTCTGAGAGTATTTTGTGCTAGGTAAAATCCAAACAAGCAGAGAGCGCTACATATAAAATACATAGGTATAGTAGTATTGAAATTTTAGAATATAAAACTGTTGAAAGGGAATTAAATAAAAAAACACTAGACACAAGTTATGAGAGTCAGTAAATAAAGCCCTATGGTTTAGCTTAAACGGATTAGGGGAACTCCGCTGAGAGGGAAGACGTATCGAGGTCGAGCGTCTATTTCTGCGCGGTGCAAGAATTTAGTTCACTGTCAAACTGAACATATGATGTAAACTTGAGAATCAAGTTTAAAGAATGTGTAGACGAGACGACTCGCAAGTTTCAGGTTACTAAAGAGTAAAGGCATTGTTCACTGAACTTCATGTGAAGTGTTTCGCTCTCGGGCGACTTGAGAAAGTAGTTGCTGATAGAGCACGACTTATATATTTATATATTCTGTGACTAAAGTGTGATGAGAGAGTAAACTAGTGGCTCTGTGAGCTGTAGACCTCTCGCGTACAAACGATTTTGCAAACAATTTAGCGGTGCACAGTAGCGACATCTAGTAACTTTCTTGTAAAACTAACATCAATAACCAAGGTGCTCCATCAATCCCAACCTAATAGGTAAAGGGCTGATTCCACTGGTAGAAACCTAAAAGTGAAATTTACTGCATTTTGAGGAGCTATTCTGCTCATCACGCCGAAGGTCCTCATCAGATCTTCACCATATTTTTATGAGACTAACTTAAACATACTACCTTTCAAATAAAATAAGAACTAACGAAATCGGATTTAATAAGGCGGAGATATTCAGTAGCCCCCTTTTTACGTAGTACCCACACAATCAAAAATCCCCAAAGACTAAAAAATTCCAAAAATTCGCTTAACCTGTATACCAAGTTTCGTCTAGATCGGTTGAGAAATGCGACCTGTAGAGGAGAACAGAGATCCGGACATACGAAAGCATTTTTGCCCAAGCTGAAACGGAGACGCTTCGCTTCGCTCGGTCAACTACTTATTACGATCAACATTGTTTCTTGAATGGATTACTACATCCTTCGAGCGCAGAATAAATAATAGTACGGTGGTGGTTGTTTGCTAAAAGCTTACGCCGTAATCATTATTAAGTACTAGCGACCCGCCCCGGCTTCGCACGGGTAGATATATGGAAAGATAAAATTAGTAGGTACTTTATTTGGACAAATAGAACAACAACAATTTCGTACACAAAATGTTTACCTATGTTTATAGGTATTATACTCACGCACCATTTCGTCTATAGTATTATTCTGTTTAACGCAAGGAGGTTGAATTATGGTTACTATTTCGTGTATTATTAACATAGAGCATTTCCTACGTCAATGATTATTAGATGTTGTGATTTGGTTTCCATGCCAACATTCCATAAACAAAGACTCGTATCTCCTTCTTAGTTTGTGATCTTACGTAGTATTTATATACTCTTTGGTTTGTTATACAAGATACAAAGTAATCGAGATTTTAAGCAGAATTTAATATCTCTGGTTTCATTATTGCAATTCTCGAAGGGAACTCAAATTTTTGAAAAATAAAATCCTGCTAGTGTTACACGCTGATAATTTAGCTTTCTTTATGTGAAAGAATTTTTAAAATCGGGTCTGTATTTTTTGAGTTTATCCATTACAAACAAACAAACATTCAAATCTTTCCTCTTTATAATATTAGTGTAGATGTAGACTAGCTTTCCCGCCCGCGACTTCGTCCGCGCGGACTACAGCTTATCGCGAAAAAAAGTATCCTATGTTCTTCTAGGATATTAAAAACCAAAGCAAAAGTAGGTACTCGTATAGCACTAGCACCAATGCTCTTGATGTTTTTTGACAGACTTGTTATTTCGTTTCCATGGCAACCACAGCTCATTCTGTGATGGCAACCGTTCCTTACAGTGAGTAATCAACACTTTCCAGTTTTGACGTGGAAACTTACAATTTTCCGTGATAAAAAGTATCCTATGTTTTATTCCAGGTTATAAGCTATCTTCATTCTAAATTTCATCTAAATCCGTCCAGCCGTTATCGCGTGAAAGCTCCCCAAACAAACAGACAACGTTTCAATTTTATATATTGGTATGGATAGTATGTAACATAGGTATGTATAAATATGTAGGGTTGTATAAAATACTTTGTTTATACCTATAATACATTCTGCGGTTTAAACTCTGATTTAGGCATTTACTTTGCTGTTGTATTTATTATTCCAGTAAACCTAAACAATGCAAAACCACAGAAATCGGAATGATAAACGAAATAGCTCGCTATTCTTGCTACAGTATCGCATTGTCCGCCACAGCCCTGCTCAAATTTATTCATTTGACTCCCGCCGGCTCATCTCTCGTATTTACACTACTATTACTTATTTTGTGTCTGTGGACAGCTGAAAATTTCCCTAAGGATATTTAAAAAGCCAGCAAGTCACGTAACGACCTGTGAATAATAAAAGATTTGGCCGCTTTTTTCATCCTTGTCCTAAACCTTCGCGGGTCTTATTCCCTTTAAACCTTTTGCGCTTGGCCGATTCGTCTTTACCAAACTTGCTTAGTTTTAACCCTTAAAGTTAGAAAGGTTTGCTGTTAAAGTTGTAGGTAAAAACTCGACAGTTCTGTGCGTCGTATTTTTAATCGACTTCACAAAAGGAGACAGTTATATGTTCGGGTGTATGTATGTTTTTTTTTTTTTTTTTTTTTTTTTTATTTATTTCAGTCGATATCTCTGTCAATTGTGGACCGAAAGTTGAAAAAAAAAAAAGTATCAGAATTGGTTCAACAGTTTTTTCGAGAATAAATAGTTTTGTTGAGTAAATCCATTCGATTTTGTGTTTATATTGCCCATATTTTGTGTTTATCTCTAAGATTTCTAAACCGATTTAGATGGTTGATTTTTTATTCAAAAGAGTAAACTTTCCGTGTAGTCCCATATACATTTCATCAAAATTGGTTCAGTTTTTATATTAGAAAATCAATTTGTTTTATAGTTTATATTCTCTAATATCCTGGGATTTCTGAACCGAATTAGATGATTGTTTTTACTTGAGTAAGAAGACCTCTAGTGTGGTACTGTATAAATTTCATCAAAATTGGTTTAGTAGCTTAAACAAGCTTTAATTTAATAAAAATAAAATATTTTTCCAAAAAAAAAAAATATGACTTCATAATAAAAATGTTATTTTTAAAACAACCACTAAAAAGAATAAAATAATTACAATTGAGCCAGAACAGTATCACTTTTTCGAAGTTACCAACGTAATAATAATGCATAAATACAACATAATATAAGAAAGAGTTTTTTGAAGGCGGTGCCAAGCCGAGCCATAATTATTAATATGGTTGAGCTTATTCCAAAAGATAATGTCTTAAACGTCTTGACGTCCTATATAAAATAATAAGCTTTTAAAGTAATTATCTACAAAAACTTTATCATTTACTACATTGTATTCGTGTCAATCGGTTTGTGAACGTGAGGTCAAAATCTGCTCGTGTGAGTCTCTTGTTTTGTCTATTCTGCGTTTCGTGTTTTGTATGAGGGTGCGTCATAGACAACTGCATATTACTTCGTACGTAGATAGGTATGTAGTAATTTTGTAAAGATATGTGATTTAAATGATGGGTTGGCACCGCCTTCAAAAAACTCTTTCTTATCTTATGTTGTATTTATGCATTATTATTACGTTGCTAATTTCAAAAAAGTGATATTTTCTGGCTCAATTGTAATTTTTTATACTTCTTAGTGGTTGTTTACAAAATAACAATTTTATTATGATGTCGTTTTTTTTTTTTGGAAAAATATTTTATTTTAAAACCTTTTTTTTCATCTTCACTTGTATGTATCTATGTATATATCTATGTATGTATCTATGTATGTTATCTATGTATTTCTGTCTGTCCTGGATTCTTGCAATTCCAATTTCGAGCACTCCCCGATTAGCTATCCGGCTGAAACTTTCAGGGTGGCTCACATACCGATGACAAAGCAACAAAAAAAAGAAAAAAAAGTGACATTCAGTAAAAAAAAAACCCGTAAAAGATAATTTTTAAAATATAATTTTAAAATTTATTCTTATTAGGTATCTTTTACCGTACTGAAGGGAACAAGTTCACCTAACTTCAGTGATCCATCTGGCAGCATTGGACCAGAGTGGTGGATTATGGCCGTTACCATAACAATAAGTAATACAGTCGAAACCGGATATTACGACATTGAAGGGGCCGTATAACTAACGACGCTACATCCAATAGTTGTTATAGCAATATATAGTTTTTTCCATTCGTTAATATTGTAGAATATAAGACGCCGCATTCCTTTGCAATTTCCCTATTTAGCTCACCATTTTCTAATCGCCAAAATATGATGTGACATTTTTCTCTTTTTTTTGCGACATGGTGACGCAAAAATGCACGATCCAAATCAAATCACTACTATATTCTCGTCGCCAATACCGCAAAGTGTGTACGACTAGTCCACCAAAAAGTCGCTCAGCGGGCTATGGAAAGGACTATGCTTGGAGTTTCTCTGAAAGATCGTATCCGTAATGCGGTGATCCGGCAGAGAACCAAAGTACATAGCCCTATAAGCTGAAGTGGCAGTGGGCTGGCCATATCTGTCGAAGGACTGATAACTGTTGGGGTAGACGTGTTCTTGAGTGGAGACCGCGACTCTGCAAACGTAGTGTAGGGCGCCCTCCGGCTAGGTGTAGCGACGATATACGCAAAATTGCTGGCATCAGTTGGAAGAGAAGAGCCGAAGATTGGGTTCAGTGCCGTTCTTTGGGAGAGGCCTATGTCCAGCAGTGGACTGGCGCGGGCTGATGATGATGATGAAATTCCTCGTAACTTGAATATAGGGAGTCCTAGTAAAGGAAGACAGATGTTTGATCCCATTAAAATAATTTCCAATGTAATTTGCCCCGTAAATGTATGAAGCTGAATACAAAACGTGCACTCTGCTCCTGAATTCCGTGGTTTTCTGAAACTAAACCAGTCATATTCCCATATCCTTTAGTTTTTATAGCTTTATTGTCGTAGTAAAGGATGACAGATGATACCAAAAGTTTATGATCCCATTAAAAGAATTTCCAATGTAATAAGCAACGCTTTCCAAGTTCTGCATTGTTGGCCTCGTAAATGTATGAAGCTGAATACAAAACGTGCACTCTGCTCCTGAATTCCGTGGTATTCTGAAACTAAACCAGTCATATTCCGATATCCTTTAGTTTTTATAGCTTTATTGTCGTAGTAAAGGATGACAGATGATACCAAAAGTTTATGATCCCATTAAAAGAATTTCCAATGTAATAGCAACGCTTTCCAAGTTCTGCATTGTTGGCCTCGTAAATGTATGAAGCTGAATACAAAACGTGCCCTCTGCTCCTGAATTCCGTGGTTTTCTGAAACTAAACCAGTCATATTCCGATATCCTTTAGTTTTTATAGCTTTATTGTCGTAGTAAAGGATGACAGATGATACCAAAAGTTTATGATCCCATTAAAAGAATTTCCAATGTAATAGCAACGCTTTCCAAGTTCTGCATTGTTGGCCTCGTAAATGTATGAAGCTGAATACAAAACGTGCACTCTGCTCCTGAATTCCGTGGTTTTCTGAAACTAAACCAGTCATATTCCGATATCCTTTAGTTTTTATAGCTTTATTGTCGTAGTAAAGGATGACAGATGATACCAAAAGTTTATGATCCCATTAAAATGATTTCCAATGTAAAAGCAACGCTTTCCAAGTTCTGCATTGTTGGCCTCGTAAATGTATGAAGCGGAATACAAAACGAGCACTCTGCTCCTGAATTCCGTGGTTTTTTGAAACTAAACCAGTCATATTCCGATATCCTTTAGTTTTTATAGCTTTATCTAAGAAAGTCAGGGATTTTGCTCTTTCCAGATACATTGTACATAGAAAGTGAGACAGGTACCTAGACCCGTATTCTCGTTAAATATCCCCAGCGTTTTTGCTCGTAAAACATTCCGAATAAAACGTATATTTGCATAGATAGACGTTTGATTCTTTCACGTTTCAGTGCGCCTTCATTTGTATGATGTCTTTGTTTTTCATAAAATGGGATCTATTTGGATTTGACCTTTGTTACGTTTGCAGGTCCTCGATTTACATTTCATTATCATAATTTGGTTTGTTCTGTTTTGTATCGTATAGAAATCTCTAGAGAAAGTTTTTATTTGGATTTTGTTGGGTTTCTGGCTAGATGTAAGCTTAAAAATCAAAAGTAGTTCGTTAGGATACTCTTTGAAAGCTAAATTTAATTCAGCACGAATCCCCGCGCTTCCCCTTGCTACAGTTAGCCGATCTATTATTATTGACACGCTTTTATTAGCTTCACATGTGTGTATGTTTGTATGTACCTATGTAACGGAATCCTTGAACTCGATTATTACCCACTTTAAATGGTCAGATTATGCTTATCATTTGATAAGTGTGCAAAATTTTCAGGGCCTTATGACAATACAATAAATTACAAAAGTAAAAAATAAATTTCAGTACAAGAATGATTAACAAAAAAGTGATTAACGATAAAATTAATGTCATTGTAAAAAAGTCTGGGGTGGTCGATATTCACCCCATGCTTAACTTATTTTAAATATTAATATCGAACAACCCACGCTTTTTAACAATGACTTTAAAGTTCTCTTTAATCACTTTATTCTTACATTGAAATTCATTTCTATCGTATATCTCAAATGGAAACTGATTATAAACTATCAAATCATAATAATGGTACATTGTTATTCTCGTCTTTGGCAGTCTTCACATTATTCTTAAATCCTGTCTGAACTTCACATTTCCCAAAGTAATGGTCTGTGAAATCCATTGTGAATTTCGTTATCAAATTCGATAATGTTTCCACATCGTAAAGCCCTGTAACACAATTTGGATTAATGTCCTTCAAGAATGAGGGTCGTAAGAATCCCTATTATCTGAGGCTCTAAACCGGTATATTTTATACCAGCTACGTGCTGGAAACCGGTATAAAATAACTGTTTTTTTATTCGGTTAAGTGACGAAATCAGCAGGCTTACCATCAGACGAGCACGTCTGATGGTAAGCGTTTGATAGTGATCTCTCACTCTTTCTTTGTTACCCGACTACAGCAAAGCACGGGAAGGGTAATGAGTTAAACAGTCTATGTATGTGGTTATGTGGATGTTCCACAAATCGACTACGGCGAAGCGTAGGAAGGGTTATGTGTTCAAACTAAAATGTTGGTCCGATTTTGACAAGGGAGGTGTCAAACGATTAGTCTTCATCGCAAGAGTGACAAGCTATTTTTTACCCGACCTAGTCGGGTTTTAGTTTTTGAACTTATATTTCTTATTAACTATTGAATATTCCATGTGTTGCTGAAAAAACAATAAAGAATCAATTAGAGCCGTTACAGAGGTTCGGTTTCGAAATACTAAGATTGGGATCGCGAAACAATGCTTGTTTAACTTTTGCTAATGTTATACAGGATGGAAAGTTTGGACGGGCCCTGGAGGGAAAGTACCTTCATTTGTGGAGAAGGTAATATTATTCAAAGGAAATATTTGCTTATTTTTAAAAGTAAGTAAAACAATATTCAAACTTTTTTATAAAGTTGCTTACTCAGCCGGGAAGCGAACCGACACAAATCCGAAAAAATGACATTCTGTATTTTTACGGTACCGATCGATAGGGGGTCATACATATTAAATTAAGTGAAGATCATGAAATTTAAATTAATTGAACATAGGTACAGGTTCCAAGTTAAATTTCATCCCATTCTAGTCCTTTTATTTATTCTTTGCCCAATCGACGGCAGATTTGAAAATTTTACAAAAACAAGAAGTGTTGAAGTGTGTAGGAGGCGGGAAAAAATGTATTTTACAAAAACAAGAAGTGTTGAGGTGTGTAGGAGGCGGGAAAAAATGATCTAAAAATAAAAATAAATGAAAGAAAAATAATTAATTGCAAAATTTGTTTACTCTTTAACTAAAATGATTAGCTGTTCCAAATGAGATCCATATTGTTGGATGCATTCTTAAAAGGAACTAGTTTTCCCGCCCGCGACTTCGTCCGCGCGGACTACTGTTTATCGCGAAAAAAAGCATCCTATTTTCCTCTAGGATATTAAAAACCAATGCAAAAGTACGTATAGCACCACTCTTGATGTTTTTTGATATAATTGTAATTTCGTTTCCTTGGCAACCGTTTCTTACAGTGTGTAATCTATTTTTTTTTCTAGTTTTCCCGTGGAAACTTACAATTTTAAGGGATACAAAGTATCTTATGTTTTATTCCAGGGTATAAGCTATCTCCATTCCAAGTTTCATCAAAATCCGTCCAGCCGTGATCGCGTGACAGCTCCCCAAACAAACAAACAGACAACGTTTCACTTTTATCCCATAAAATTGTAAGTTTCCAAGGCAAAACTGGTCAAATGTTGATTACTCGCTGTAAGAAACTAGTTTTTTTTTGAGTAATATTAGCTATCTTCAATATTGAGGGTACTTTACCTCCAGGCCCGTCCAAACTTTGCACCCTGTATAGTTATCTCATGCTTATGTTTCAGGACGTTATACCGGCATGATACAGTCATTAAATTGTTCCAAAAAATACAGACGAATCAGTCCCTCTGCAGGGCTTTATTAATTAAGGCTAACAGTTCTGTGAAAACAAGGGTTGGACCCCTAGGGCAGCGGGACCTTCGAACTGCCTTGGCATTAACAATGGAACTCCAAAGCTTGCGAATCGTTGCTCAACAGTTGTGGGCAGCAACAGTTCTTGTGTTCTTTTGTTTAGGCCTTTGTTGGCGTTCTCAATGTTTTGGTGTTTGTTGGGCGCTAATGAGTTTCAATATTTTGAGGGAGTTTATTTAGAGTTTGGGGTATTTTACGCAATATGGGCAAAGTTAACGGACTCTTCTACGTGCTCATTCTACTAGAACATTATTGTATTACTAGCTGCACCCGCGGCTTAGCACTCGTGATCATTTCTCTAAGATAAAAGTACTCTATGTACTATTCCAAGACCTAAAATACCAATATACTAAAATATAATATATTGCGATGCGGTTTTCACTGTTGGATAGCTTAGGAATTGACTAAGCTGTCCAACAGTAAAAACTGGTGTACTTGGTATCTGAATCCGATGAGCAGAAGCCGAGCAATCGATATAAACTTTTTGACGGTTGAAGGAAGTTTGGTTAAATGTTTTGACATTGGTATTTTAGGTCTTGGAATAAGACACTTATTCCAAGACCTAAAATAAATAATACTCATAATTAAAAATACCAATTATATGTATTTTTAATTATGAGTATTTTTAACCTAAAGAATTGACCACGCGTGCGAACCCGCGGGTGCAGCTAGTTATAAGTAAAATATAGAGAATGGCGGGGGCGGAGACGGCTCGTACATCTTCAAATCTATCCCACAAAGTTTGAATATGATTGTAGGTAAAGTTAATTTAATTATTCGATTCTCTTTATTACATCCACGTGGTTTCCCATTAGGCAAGAACGTAAATAATCGTAATTTATTGCGGCAATCAAACGGCAGAACAGTGCAATAAAGCCCGTACACACCAGGTTCGGACCGCTACTTGTCTGGCCTACCATAAATGGCGCGTGTGACACCTGGATCTGAGAGGGAATCCGCCAGGTGGGGGCCGCTACATACACACGTTTTGTCTGGCCTACCATAAATGGCGCGTGTGACACCTGGATCTGAGAGGGAATCCGCCAGGTGGGGGCCGCTACATACACACGTTTTGTCTGGCCTACCATAAATGGCGCGTGTGACACCTGGATCTGAGAGGGAATCCGCCAGGTGGGGGCCGCTACATACACACGTTTTGTCTGGCCTACCATAAATGGCGCGTGTGACACCTGGATCTGAGAGGGAATCCGCCAGGTGGGGGCCGCTACATACACACGTTTTGTCTGGCCTACCATAAATGGCGCGTGTGACACCTGGATCTGAGAGGGAATCCGCCAGGTGGGGGCCGCTACATACACACGTTTTGTCTGGCCTACCATAAATGGCGCGTGTGACACCTGGATCTGAGAGGGAATCCGCCAGGTGGGGGCCGCTATATACACACGTTTTGTCTGGCCTACCATAAATGGCGCGTGTGACACCTGGATCTGAGAGGGAATCCGCCAGGTGGGGGCCGCTACATACACACGTTTTGTCTGGCCTACCATAAATGGCGCGTGTGACACCTGGATCTGAGAGGGAATCCGCCAGGTGGGGGCCGCTACATACACACGTTTTGTCTGGCCTACCATAAATGGCGCGTGTGACACCTGGATCTGAGAGGGAATCCGCCAGGTGGGGGCCGCTACATACACACGTTTTGGAGGGGAGGCGTGCCGCTTATCATCCGGCGATCTAGTCTCATCAACCTCATACAATACATAAATTATACAAGTTAAATTATTATAAAAATACAAAACTGCGAACAAAATTATTGACTACGAGCTGACCTCCCGCAAAAATAATCACACTAATATTATAAAGGCGAAAGTTAGTATGTATGTAAGGGTATGTGTGTGTGTGTGTGTGTGTGTGTGTAAGTTTGTTACTTCTTCACGCCTAAACGGCTGAACGGATTTGGATGAAATTTGGAACGGGGGTAGCTTATAACCTGGATTAACATATAGGCTACGTTTTCCCGGAAAAAACGAATCATTCCTGAGGGACGCGGGGGAAACCGCGGGGCGGAGCTAGTATTTATATGAATTTAATGTTTTTTGTTACTTACATATTTTACTTCTCTTTAATAGTTGCAATAGCAACATTATAGTATTAACATTAACTTGAATAATCTATAATTGAATTATTTTTTATAAAAAATATTAATTTTTGAAATGGTCTTTTAAAGATCTTTATTTTGATACCTCACTCGATAGGTGGTCAAAGTAATGCAGTTCATAGTAGTGCGTCTTTAGGGATTAAAGTAGCTGAATACTGAGCTACAATTGTTTAACAAAGTCATCCCTAACTTATAAATAAATAAGTTAATTTAATACCATTAAAATTAAGCTTTTATGCAGTAGCCATGTCATGATGAAACTTAGAACGGGTGTCACAATTAAATGCGTATTCAACATTTCGTGTCTATGCTGATAACCGTTGAGGAGTTCCCTAGCTAGGAGACACCCCGGAGTGAAGCAACCATATTATCATGGTAAAACTTCAGACGCCGGTCTGAAGTTTACACAATAGCACAATATAATGTGTATACAAAATTCCGTGACTGCTGTTGACCGTTAAAGAGTTCCTTTATCTGGAGCTGTTCCTGGATGTCGATTCAGGTCATGCTTACCATATACATGCATTTTTATCGGAACTAAACCAACATGCAAAAAGTCAACTCCGTAGGATAAGAGGAAGTGGCCCTAATTCAGCTTGCAAGATTTGACCTAAACAAACATACATACAAACATTGCAAGTTAAATAAAAGCTTTTAAAAAACAGGACATCGACGAGACGAAGAAGATAATGGTCCCTAGAACAGCAGACGAAAGCTACCCGCCGCGAATCACCATATTTTTTTCCATAGTTTTTTATTGAACCCAAACTTTGTCATAACAAGTCGGATCCTTAAAATCACTACGGTCATAGTTGACAATGAATACCGTGCCAAAAAAGTCGGCACTTTAACACCCCTGGTCCTCAGATATACCGTGAAACCGTGAATGCCGCCGCCGCCGTGGTTGGCCTCGTGCCCAAACTCCGGTAACTCGAACAGCGCCTTTAAATTACGGCTACAACCATGATTACCCAACTATACCGACTAAGCCACTTTAGGGATGTAGATGTATCGATATGTCGTCATGGCGATATCGTAGAATTGATCATTTCATGCAATGGCCAGCTAAAACTGACCATATCGTTGAAATATCAACGTTTCATGATATATCAATCCATGTTTGGCCATATCATTAATGTTGGGTTTTCATGACCAAAGGTGTTCAAACAGATAGGTTTACAAAGCCCTAAAAAAATACGAAGACCAAGGGGGAAGCCGCTACGCTTCGCTCCCGCCTTCGCCTTCTAACCTATCACGCCCAAGTCGGGTTTCCGCCTAGCGGATCTAGCGGTAGATAATGTAACTACTTTACGTTATGATCACTAATGTTTAAGCTTTTTTCAAGGCTAAAAAAAACTCGAAAATCAAGGCGCTCGCTACGCTTCGCTCCCTCCTTCGCCTTCTAACCTATCACGCCCAAGTCGGGCTTCCGCCTAGCGCCTCTAGCGGTGGATAATGTAACTATTTTACAATATGATCAGTAATGTTTGAGCATATCATGAAGTAGCCGAGCATTTAGCTGTTCATATCGTCAAACGCTAATTATATTTCATGAAATTATAAATTTTACGATATCGCCACGAAATATACATAAATCGAGTCGAACCGATCGCAACAAAATCGATCCTGAATTAAATCGGGAAAATGGATTTCCGATTTTCCTTGATCAATTTTAGAACACGCTCTAATGATAAAGATATGCAATGATAGCTTAGTGACTTACATAGAAAAGGTCATGGCTTTTCCGAATATTATTTGAGCTTGATGTTGGTGTTTCATATTAAAAGTCAATTCAAT
This sequence comes from Alsophila aescularia, assembly GCA_946251855.1. Classification (NCBI taxonomy): domain Eukaryota; kingdom Metazoa; phylum Arthropoda; class Insecta; order Lepidoptera; family Geometridae; genus Alsophila; species Alsophila aescularia. Next base: position 41,915,543 of record OX276385.1, read on the forward strand.
AATGTCAAACATATACAAACAAAAATGTATGTTTTATTCAGCTGATTTTAGCAAGCCCAAGTGATGATTTTGTGAATTGAACCGATATGGTTCTCTATAAATCGATTCAGTGTATCGATCAAAAATCTGATCTATCTGAAAAAGTAGATTTTCTTGCGACAGAGAATCGATATTTCGTAAATCGATCTCAGATTGACCGACATCCCCAGTCCCTACATTGAAGCTCGGTAACGGCCACTGTTACCCGGTTTTAGCAAATTTCATTCCTGCTCGAGTCGAGATTAGCCTAAACCGTCCTAAAACAAATATAGTCACAGGATATTAGCTGGCATAATCCGGAACCTCCTGTATTAGAGTCAAAGCTCGCCGGGCTGAAGGTATATTGCTAGAATAAACTAGATTACAAGAACTGAAAACGAATTTATGTGCAAACTAAATTTAGTAGGACGGAGCGTCTTGAGCGATGATATTATCATTAATGGCGCAAGGTAGATGACAGCAGATGGATGCTAATTTTCGAGTAATTGAAGACCGGGTTGTTAGAAGAGGCCAACAGCAACAGCTGACTAACACGGCATCGATATTAATTATGGTTGACTTTCCACCGATTCGTACCGCGTTTCGCTTCTACGCTTAAAGAGAACAGCGACATCTTACCAGCGCCTTTGTGTCCCAGTAAATACAATCTGTGTTATCTGTGTGTCTTCACTCTTCAACTATATGCTCCGTCTTCGTCAATGCGTAACTTACAACCAAGTAGGCAAGCATTTTACCACCCATTTTTTTTGCCAAGATTATTCATCAGGAGAGGACGGGAGAGCTACTGAACACCGGTACTTAAAGTCCTTCAGAAGCTGTTTAACTCCATCATCCTCGAGGGTACTACGCCAGAGGCGTGGTACAGGAGCGTAGTGGTGTTGTTCTTTAAGAAAGGTGATAACACCCTCTTGAATAATTATAGACAGATTTCGCTGCTGAGCCACGTCTATATTTCGAGAGTAGTTACAAACCGTTTCGCTCGTAGGTTTGACGACTTTCAGCCTCCTGAACAAGCTGGATTCCGGAAAGGCTTTGGCACCGCGGACCACATCCATACGCTCTGGAAGATTATACAGAAGACCGAAGAGTATAATCGGCAACTATGTCTAGCGTTTGTGGACTACGAGAAAGCCTTTGATTCAGTTGAGACCTGGGCAGTGCTACCGTCATTACAGCGGTGCCAGATTGACTACCGGACATTGACATCGAAGTGTTGCAGTGTTTGTACAGCAAGGCCACCATTAGGATGGTGGCACATGTCCGTCTTTAGGATCGGAGCACGAATTCTATCCAGCTGCAAAAAGGGGTGAGACGGAGACTTTATTTCTCCGAAACTGTTCACCTCTGCACTGGAAGATATACTCAAGCTTCTGAACTGGAACGGATATGGTGTTAACATCATGGCGAATGCACCTTCGATTTGCTGATAATATAGTCATCATGGCAGAAATCCTGGAAGACCTAAGCACAATGCTCAGTGACCTCAATATTGTTTCCCAACAGGTGGGTCTTAAAATGGACATGGGTAAGACGAACATCATGTCAAATGCCCATGTCGCACCCATGTCGGTCTATATTGGGAACGATAATATCGAAGCTGTTGATCACTATGTCTACTTAGGTCAGAGGATCCAACTGGGTAGATCCAACTTCGAAAAAGAGGTCAACCGACGAATACTACTCGGATGGGCAGCCGACATAGGTCTCAGAGTTTGAAAGCTGAAGTGGCAAGTTTGCAGGCCATAAAGTTCGCAGAACCGACAACCGCTGGGGAATGAAGGTTCTCGAATGGCGACCACGAAGAAGCAAGCGAAGTGTAGGGAGACCCCCCATACGATGGACCGACGACATTGTAACCATCGCAGGAAGTCGGTGGATGGAGGTGGCACAAGATCCTCGTGATGGCGCTCTTTGTGGGAGGCCTATGTTCAGCAGTGGACTTCTAAAGGCTGACTTGATGACGATGACGATGACAATGTAATGAGTCCGTCTACACTCAAGCAATTCACTTTCAGCGTCTGACAAACCCGTTGGGCCTAAAGCCCTCACGTACCTTTCAGTATTCGCTCAATATACCCCGGGGAGCTGAAAGGAGCGGCCTTGAGTCCATCATTTAGAAGCTTTCTCGCGCAAAATTAAATAGATTGATGTTCAGCGGGAAATTCGTGGAAAACGTTAATGGAGTTCGGCGCTTTACTGTCGAAGTATACTTACAGCTTCTCAACTAAAACTAGTTTGGGCCTTTTGAAATCGGCTCCCAAGCTCAATATTCGACAAAGAGTAATATTTCTTTATAATTCTACTAGCTGATGCCCGCGGCTTCGCACGCGTGAAGCCGCGGACATTTCTGTAGGTTAAAATTACTCTTTGTGCTATTCCAGAACCTAAAATACCAATATACTAACATTTCATCAAAATTCCTTCAGCCGTCAAAAATATTTTTATCGATTGCTCGGCTTCTACTCATCAGATTGAGATATAAAGTACCCCAGTTTTTATGTCAAAGCATAAGCTATCCAACAGTGAAAACCGCATCGCAATCGGTCCAGTAGTTTTTACGTGATGCGCGAACAAACACACAAACAGACAGACACGAATTTTTAAAATGTTATGTTCTTGTTTAGTAGCTTATTTTATGTACCCTAGAACATTTCTTTTTAATTATCTTCTTTGTACTGACTATTGCTTTATTATAAGTAAGTATAGATTTACATCATGCCGAAACCACGTCAGTGAGATTTACACCATGTCGAAACCACAACAGTGGGATTTACACCATGTCGAAACCACAACAGTGGGATTTACACCATGTCGAAACCACAACAGTGGGATTTACACCATGTCGAAACCACAACAGTGGGATTTACACCATGTCGAAACCACAACAGTGGGATTTACACCATGTCGAAACCACAACAGTGGGATTTACACCATGTCGAAACCACGTCAGTGGGATTTTTTTGTACCTAATATAGAACAAGACATAAGTTCAAAAATTAAAACCTGACTACGGTCGGGTAAAAAATAGCCTATGACACTATACCTGAAGACGACACCTCGCTTGTCGCATCTCGCTTGGCTCGCTTTCCTATAGGGGCGAAACTATGGTGGAACATCCACATACCCATATACATAGATAGATACATACATAGACTGTTAAACTCATTACCCTTCCCTTGCTTTGCTTTAGTCGGGTAAAAATACCTATAAAGTTTTCATATACACCTTTTCTTGTGCTCTTATCTGAAAGTCGTGGAATATTAATTGTTTTGTAAGTTGTAACTTTCGCCATTATTACAGAAATGACTCGGCGTCTCATATCTACACTAATATTATCTAGAGGTATTTGAATCTACTGATCCTGTTCATAAAATTATTTCACTAATTAGGAAGCTATATTATCCCTGAGTGTTACAGGGGCCCTATATATACTGATAAAAATATGTTAACAATAAGAGATCACAATATTTCTTAGACGACCCAGAAAAAAAGCCGTTTGGCTGCTTTACCGTGCGCTGAGCAAACGGTTTGTTATAACTAAATGACATATACTGCAAATATATTTTTCACCTCAAAAGCTCGGAAAGATTCTGTTTGTCATTCGAAATCGGAGTGCAAAAGTGCGTTTTACCCGCTAGCGTAGAAAGAGTTTTTAAAATTAGAACCTTTCTATTCTAGTACATTACTGCCGCGGTCTGTAATGACTGCGTTGCTGGCAGCGATGATGATGGCCGAGAGCGTAGCTAAGCTAAGTTCGAGGCCTTTATAGCGCGGACAGCAAGGGCTGCAATGATGGCCAAGCTTGAAGACCGAGAACTTAACAAAGCAAAGCTCGAGGCCATCATAGCGTGGCCAGCAGGGCAGTCATTACGGACCAAGGCTTGTATAGTGCTTTACTCAAATAATGCAACAACAACGACAACGACAAAGACAACAACAACAATCACGATCACATCAGAAAAAAAAACATCAAAATCGGTTCATTCGTCTGGGAGCTACAACGCCTCTCTTTTCGCGTTCGGGGTTAACGAACCCACGGAATAAATAATAGTGCTACGACAAAAGACGACAATAATGGATTTTCAAAGGAAATTGCTGGCCGCAAAACACGACAATAATGAAATTCCATACAACTTTGCTGGCGCCTATTCAAGCAGCGCGGCAAGGTCGACTTTGCCCAAAGAAGGTTGTCGAAATAATGACCACATTACTAGTATTGTTTGAGTAAAATTTATTTCTATAGATAGATAGATAGAAAACTCTTTATTGCACTAAAGAAACATTAACAACAACCATTAACATTATCATTAACCATTTCTATAGCGCCAATCCACTGAAAGTACTTTATTACTAATTTATATTATATCATTATCCGATTCGATTCTACTCTATATAACTCTATTCGCCTCTTTTTGACTCTACTCGACCCTAATCAACTCTACTCGACTCTAATCGACTCTACTCTACTCGACTCTACTCTATTCGTCTCTTTTCATTTTCAATTCTATTTTAGTCTATTCTACTCTGTTCTACTCTATTCTACTGTGTTCTTCTGTATTTTACTCTGTTTTAATCTGTTCCACTATATTCTACTCTGTTCTACTATTTTCTACTCTGTTCTAATCTGTTCTTCTATATTCTACTCTATTCTACTCTGTTCTACTCTGTTCTACTCTGTTCTTCCCTTTTCTACTCTATTCTACTCTGTTGTACTCTTTTGTACTCTTTGCTAATTTTTTCTACTCTACTCTACTCGACTCTAATAGACTCTTTTCATTTCTATTTGACTCTTTTCAACCCTATTCGACTCTTTTCGATTCTATTCTATTCGATTCTGTTCGACTCTATTCTATTATCTTTTTACATCTGCCAGGCATCCCGCGACGGCCCTTTTTTTATTATTATAATAAACACTAATTTAATATATTATTTTAGCTGTTTTTCTTGCACCTAGCATTTTCCTCGCTGTAGTGAGGTGAAAAGCTGTGTGTTGCGCTCGGTAGCAAAGTTATTTGGCGTCTCGTACGTTTGAATCCCTCGCTACGCTCAGGATTCTATATTTGAACCACTCGCATCGGTCGTGGTTCAATCCTAGAAGCCTTCGCTTGCTCTGGTTTCAATACAAGTACTCGCGCTAAAAAATAACTATGCAGCCTTGCATAACAAATAACTATTACTTCATTAGTTCTACAAGAAAGTAGATGTACCTATTACAGAAAGCCCAAAATAATCTTTTATCTGTAATAAACAATCTTACTTTATAGATAGATATGTTACGACGGTCACTCACGACATCGAACAATATATTTCGTCGAACAGTTCGACCGGTGTTCGGACGTTAAAGACGTCCATCCTTAGGAGTTTGCGCAACAAGGGCACGACGCGAACTACGGATTGCCGCGCGTGTCGCTCGTTGCGTCAGCGGCGCAGGTGCTGCGGGCGGGGGTAGCTCCAGAACAGATGTAGGCACACTCGCGCACGCATCATCATCACTGATGTCGCTGGCGTACACAATTTGTGCAGTGTCCACCTCGCGGAGAAACGGCTCACTTTCGGTGTTCATAACTCGTGAGTGACAGCCGTAACATATCTATATATAATGAATCACTCTCACGTTAGTTTAATTTATAGATTCCATTTTCTAGAGCTATTTGTGATAAACAATATTAATCCTTATCAATTTCAATGTCACAGTACCTTGTCTTTCTTATTTCATGTCGATCAATTATGCCCTGTACACCATACGTTTTTGACAAATAGTTTAATAAGTATAATTTAAAAACTAAAATAAAAAAAAAAGATTTTAAGAGCTTTTTTTAATGATGGACACTTTTCATGTTTTTTTTTTGTTTTTGTTTTATTGCTTTGTCAGTTTATACGTTGTTTTATTGCTTTGTCAGTTTATACGTTGTTTTATTGCTTTGTCAGTTTATACGTTGTTTTATTGCTTTGTCAGTTTATACGTTGTTTTATTGCTTTGTCAGTTTATACGTTGTTTTATTGCTTTGTCAGTTTATACGTTGTTTTATTGCTTTGTCAGTTTATACGTTGTTTTATTGCTTTGTCAGTTTATACGTTGTTTTATTGCTTTGTCAGTTTATACGTTGTTTTATTGCTTTGTCAGTTTATACGTTGTTTTATTGCTTTGTCAGTTTATACGTTGTTTTATTGCTTTGTCAGTTTATACGTTGTTTTATTGCTTTGTCAGTTTATACGTTGTTTTATTGCTTTGTCAGTTAATACGTTGTTTTATTGCTTTGTCAGTTTATACGTTGTTTTATTGCTTTGTCAGTTTATACGTTGTTTTATTGCTTTATCAGTTTATACGTTGTTTTATTGCTTTGTCAGTTTATACGTTGTTTTTTAAATTTCATTTTCACCAGTACCTTTTTTATTGTTTTTCATCGGTTCGTGAGCTACCCTGAAAGTTTCAGCCGAATAGCTAATCGGGAAGTGTTCGAAATTTGTGTTGAAAGATTCCAGGGCCTGCAGTCTTGACATTGCTTTACGACCGACATTGGTACTTATACCGACGACAAACGTTATCTTTAATAGTTATTGTCAAAAGCTATCGATTGTCATCGGTATCTGTACTGACAATGATCATGATTGACATCGATATTTGGTAGAGACTACTAAATATCGTTATAACCGGACTATTCGACCGATTTCGGTTGTAAAGCAATCGCTGTCGATGTCGAGACTGCAGGCCCTGGACAGACAAAATACATAGATACATACATACAAGTGAAATTATGTCGATTTTTTTGATCAGCGGATTTCAATTAATTCTGCTTGACCCGTTCTTCATACCTACTATTAGTGTATTCTGTGGTGTAATGCGGTGGCGACATCGTGCAGGCTGCGGCGCTGGAGGTCAATATAATAATTTGTACAAAGAAATATTTAGATATATCCATAACGACCCGAGCGAAGCCAGTAAATGATATTTAGACATTTGCTCAGTATCTTTATTGTCACTATTAAATTATTATTTTTCTTTGTCATGACTCGTTACGGAATATGGGTAAGATATAGTGGCGTCATCTGCTATGTTTAATGTTTATTTTTCAATATAACATGTTATTTTACGGGTCGTTACTATTTGAAGGTCGACATTCGCTATACGAGTCGGCTGCTGGAGTCGTTCACCCGTTGTCTGTAAAGCCTGTAAAATGTTGATCACAATTAATAATACCTTCATACCCAACCAACACACTAGTGGAAATTGAAGCCTATTTTGTAACTTTAAGGGCCGATTTTTCAATGCTCAGTTAAAGAATCAGATAGGATTTATTCCATTGATAGCATGATTTCGAATTTTTCAATAGTCAGTTAGAGGTTATCTGCGGAGTAAAACCTGTAACTGAGGAGTTAATTTAACCGTCTCTTCATGCCTCAGTTAAAAGCTTATCTGTGGAATATATGTAGTTTTTGACGTTTGTTTACTGACATTTGATTCAGCGGTGACACTGAGAGGGTATAATAATTATCTATCATATTGTGTGGTGATTTTTGTACTTTTGTGTTTTGTTCTTATCTCGGTGGTTTTGTTTCGGCCTTTCGGACCTTTTTTTTTGTCAATATACAAACGACCAATTGCATATAATAAACTGCCGATACTTAATAAAAATACTAAATCATTTTATTTGAAAAAGTCAATACTATTAAGCAAATATTTCATCCATTTTGATGTTATTTCGAAAGCGCTTAAAAATTACTGGAAACACACCATAAATATACACAGTAAACATGAAAGTATTTTTATCCACTCGTGTTTAACAAAATCTTAAGGCACATATGAATTATTTACTTAACAATAATATTTTAATGATGGCAGAATACTTTATTAATTACACTTTACCATTTTGACATACAATACATTCATTCATTTTCGTTCACTCGTTCACAAAAGTAGCTTTATAAAAGCGTTAGAGTGGCGTTAATCATCTGTTGCAGCTCTTGAGGCACCATTTTACTACCCTTGTGCAGTTGTAATGTAACTAATCGCTATATAAAATTGTGCCCAATATGGTTCTAGAGCTGCTGCATTAGACCTCCAGAGCACGCTCTAACACTTACGTCTTAGCACCTTTGGGCATAATCAGATTGGCTCTAAAGCCATTATGCAACTTGTTTGAGTTGGTTGGGTAATAACTAGTGGATCTGTGAGCTGTAGACCTCGCGTACAAACTTTTTTCAGCAAGCAATCTAGCGGTGCATAGTAGCGCCATCTAGTTACCTTAATGTAAAACTAACATTAATTACCATTGATGGAGCCATCAATCCCTACCTACTAGGTAAAGAGCTGATTCCATTGGTAGAAACCAAACCAGTCGCACGCGCAGTGCGCAATGTTAGATATATCGCCAACCGCCACCCGATGATCTACTGGCTAAAAGTTAGCAATTTACTGCATTTTGAGGAGCTATTCTGCTCGTCACGCCCAAGATGCTCATCAGATCTTCACCAAATTTGTATGAGACCAACGTTAACGGATCTAATAAGGCGGAGATATTCAGTAGCCCCCCCTCATGCCCCTTTTTGGGAAAAGTACCCCCCCCCCCCCCAATCAAAAATCCGCGACGACTATAAAATTCTAGAAATTCGTATTCCAAGTTTGAGAAATGCGACCTGTAGAGGAGAACAGCCGGAGATCCGGACAGCGCGCGGACTGACATACGCAAGCATTTTTGGCCAAGCTGAAACGGAGACGCTTCGCTCGCACTCCGCGCTCGCTCGGTCAATCAGATTTGATGAGCTGGGTTTGAATTTGTATAAATTGGTTAGCATATTTTCATTGGCAGTTTTATTCTTGCTTTCTTTTGTAGCTAGAGCTTGTGTGTTAGCATTAGCACTGTAGACCGTAGCTAGCTGGTCTTGAAATCCATCCTGTTGACGCCAGTAGTCACATTAGCACTGTAGACTGTTGCTAGCTGGTCTTGACATCCATCCTGTTGAGGCCAGTAGTCACATTAGCACTGTAGACTAGCTAGCTGGTCTTGACATCCATCCTGTTGACGCCAGTAGTCACATTAGCACTGTAGACTGTAGCTAGCTGGTCTTGACATCCATCCTGTTGACGCCAGTAGTCACATTAGCACTGTAGACTGTAGCTAGCTGGTCTTGACATCCATCCTGTTGACGCCAGTAGTCATATTAGCACTGTAGACTGTAGCTAGCTGGTCTTGACATCCATCCTGTTGACGCCAGTAGTCACATTAGCACTGTAGACTGTAGCTAGCTGGTCTCGGCATCCATCCTGTTGACGCCAGTAGTCACATTAGCACTGTAGACTGTAGCTAGCTGGTCTTGACATCCATCCTGTTGACGCCAGTAGTCATATTAGCACTGTAGACTGTAGCTAGCTGGTCTTGACATCCATCCTGTTGACGCCAGTAGTCACATTAGCACTGTAGACTGTAGCTAGCTGGTCTTGACATCCATACTGTTGACGCCAGTAGTCACATTAGCACTGTAGACTGTAGCTAGCTGGTCTTGACATCCATCCTGTTGACGCCAGTAGTCATATTAGCACTGTAGACTGTAGCTAGCTAGTCTTGACATCCATCCTGTTGACGCCAGTAGTCACATTAGCACTGTAGACTGTAGCTAGCTGGTCTTGACATCCATACTGTTGACGCCAGTAGTCATATTAGCACTGTAGACTGTAGCTAGCTGGTCTTGACATCCATCCTGTTGACGCCAGTAGTCACATTAGCACTGTAGACTGTAGCTAGCTGGTCTTGACATCCATACTGTTGACGCCAGTAGTCATATTAGCACTGTAGACTGTAGCTAGCTGGTCTTGACATCCATCCTGTTGACGCCAGTAGTCACATTAGCACTGTAGACTGTAGCTAGCTGGTCTTGACATCCATACTGTTGACGCCAGTAGTCATATTAGCACTGTAGACTGTAGCTAGCTGGTCTTGACATCCATCCTGTTGACGCCAGTAGTCACATTAGCACTGTAGACTGTAGCTAGCTGGTCTTGACATCCATACTGTTGACGCCAGTAGTCACATTAGCACTGTAGACTGTAGCTAGCTGGTCTTGACATCCATCCTGTTGACGCCAGTAGTCACATTTGCATTGTTGGTGCTGTTTTAATAACTTTGCTTCGTCATAATTATGTTATGCTTCGGTTAGAAGTTTCGAAGAAACATATACATACCTACTTAAGGCCAGGCTCCATTTATACACATTTTCCCACTCCCCTCTACACTGTGCCACCCGCTACCTGCAACAAACACTGAGGTGTCTGCGTAACAAGGTGGAATATCGCGAGCACTGTTTCAACACACAATTTAGCTCGGAACTAAATGACGTAAGTCTCAAAAGTATATTTTTTTATAGGCATGCTAATAGTTAAGTTTTGTCTTGAATGTGGATTATAAACTATATTTTCTTGCTGTGAGATTCTTTCAGAGATAAAACTTAAGCCGTTGAGTAGAAAAATATTACTGAAAATAACGTCATTCTTGATAAGAAAATGTATCGAATGAAATACTGCTAATCACTTTTTTGTCTTGATTACAGCTCTCTGTGAAAAAGTGTCTCTCCCTTAAAAAGTGGAGCCTGGTGCCTGGTCTTAATATCGTACCGTCTGATATAAATGAATATAAAATGACATCGCGTAAAAAAAAAAGAAAAGCTTAAGATCGCCGTACTCATAAAGGTTTTAATTTTCAATTAAATATTTTCTACTCTCTTTGTTCTATTTTTGACTTTGCCACCTCTGGCGGGTCCTCTCAGCTCGTAACATAATATAATTAACTGTTACATCTTCTTTATCAATTCTGTTTTAGATTAATTTCTGCGTCGCTTTCGTAATTAAACTCCGTCTGGTAAGTGCTGCTATACTATTCATGTTTTTCATAATTATGTAAGAAAATATTTGTCCGACACGCGAAGTTCCATTAAGGAGTCAAGGCCGACGGGGCAGTTCTTTCGATGCCCGAAATGTTTAGGTAACTTTTTCGTTCTCTTGGGATCGTACAAGTTTGACCTTTTTGTAGAATGGCAATTTAGGTTTGGGAAATGTATCCTTAACTAAAAATAGATGGTACGGAAGAAAAAGAGTGTCCTTGGTAACTAACATCAGAGGTATTAAAACACGAGAGATTGGTTGTAATAGTATCACTCGAGTGTTTTAATACCTAGTTATGTGCCGTTTCATACACTACTTTATGTACACTCATGCAAAAGGAAAATATTTTATATAAAAAAAATGAAATATTTCTTGATTTTGCTGGTATAAGCTCGTTCGTCATGTTCGTTGCTGTTTCCGTGATGTCAGGTGGAGTCAAATCCTCCTCACTAACACTGCTGTCGGACATTTTTAATCAGTATAACACATTAAATTGGTTAGTTATTAATAGAATGTCAAGTAAATTATGTCGCCAAAGTACAATCCACAGCGAATTCGGGCGCATACAGTCTAACACGCGCCGCCATAGCAAAAATAAATAAATAAATAAATGGCGAAAACCCTTGTAATAAGGAGCCAACCGGTGCATTTAAGGGAAAGAAATATATAACATTGTTTAGTTAAAAAAACAGTGTTATAATGGTTTATTTTCTTATTAGAGACTTGCTGTGCGTAATTTGTATATCATTATGCCATCATTTTTGAGTTCATAATCCGGTTTTTACGATATGAGTAGATAAAAGTATGTATTAAAGATAAGACGAATCACAAACTTCTATATTTATAGCCTGTTCTTCTTCATCCATTTAATCAATTCACTCGTGTACTTTCTTTCCAAAAAAGCTTTTGTATACCATTCGTCATAAACTTCCCAGAAAATACTGCAGGGCAACCGCGGATACGCAAAGTTAACGTAAACGTTTTCAATTTGACATTTTAAAACAATAAACCATTAATTTAGTACCGCCAAACTGTCGCGTTTACCATTAAAACGATTACGAAAAATACTTTTGGTGGAAAACTATTGAACGAATGATTCCCTACGAAATGACAGTTGTTACAAAAAAAGGGTATCGCGAACGCTTTCGCAGCTTTGAAAACGATCGTAATGGTGATTGTTGAAAACGGTGACTAATGAGCAACCTTTTATGCTACATACTATCAAGTTAATACTTTGAATATACACATTGATTGTGATTTATATTCGAAGTCAATGTTTTCATTTTAGATTATGTTATTGGTTTTAGATTATGTTAAGTCTAAACATAGACCCAGTTATTAAGTAAAGTACCTAGTAGTATTAGTATCTACTACCTAAATGAAAAGTGATCTATAAATCAATTTTAGTTCATCTACCTACGTAAGTGGCGGCAATAGCCTATTTGCTTGGGGCTGCAGAGGAGGAGCGTCAGAAAGCAGATCATAGAAAGAGGCGTGTATGTCTTACGTGATCTCAACAACCCATTGTAACTGCCGAATGAACATTATAGGGCCAATTAAAGACTGAGCAAGGGTTTATTTCAATGGTGGTTCGAGAAAATAATTCCCCAACTGCTACCGGCGACAGTTTGGCGGTACTAAATTATTATTGTATATTTATTATTTGGTTCTGCACGACCAGTGCATTTAGCCAGTGCCAGGTAAAGAGATATAGCAAATTGTATGTTTTTATCAACAGATTTTCAAAATGTCTAATCTCAGTCAGTCAGATAGTCAAAAGTCTAGTCATGTCACGATTCAGTAAAGTGGTGGAGCTTTACAGAAATTTCCTAGGGAGTTCCGGAAAGAACACGAAATGGCACGCTTGTATCATTTACCTACACTAGTGCACGTTACCGAATACCTTACGGTTAATATTCCACCAATATTACACATTAACACTCGAAGATACACAAGTTTACAAAATAATAAAAAGTTAAACACCCGTTTCGGTTTCGTTTCCCGCCGAAAGTAGGTACTACTTAATGTTATAAACTTTCTTGGTTATGGCCTTGCTAATGGTATAATCGTTTAATAATTTGTCGTTTTAAAAGGACAAATTGAATACGTTTACGTTTACTTTGCGTATCCGCTGTCGCCCTGCAGTTTGAGAAATAAAACAAAACAAAGCAAAACACCCGTTTCGATTTCGTTTCCCGCCGAAAGTCAGTACTAATATAGAGGTTTATGGTTTTAAAATGACAGATTGATAACGTTTACGTTTACTTTGCGTATCGGCGGTCGCGTGTCGCCCTGCAGTTTGAGAAATAAAACAAAACAAAACAAAGCAAAACACCCGTTTCGATTTCGTTTCCCGCCGAAAGTCAGTACTAATATAGAGGTTTATGGTTTTAAAATGACAGATTGATAACGTTTACGTTTACTTTGCGTATCGGCGGTCGCGTGTCGCCCTGCAGTTTGAGAAATAAAACAAAGCAAAACACCCGTTTCGATTTCGTTTCCCGCCGAAAGTCAGTACTAATATAGAGGTTTATGGTTTTAAAATGACAGATTGATAACGTTTACGTTTACTTTGCGTATCGGCGGTCGCGTGTCGCCCTGCAGTTTGAGAAATAAAATAAAACAAAGCAAAACACCCGTTTCGATTTCGTTTCCCGCCGAAAGTAGGTACTACTTAATGTTATAAACTTTCTTGGTTATGGCCTTGCTAATGGTATAATCGTTTAATAATTTGTGATTTTAAAATGACAGATTGATAACGTTTACGTTTACTTTGCGTATCGGCGGTCACGTGTCGCCCTGCAGTTTGAGAAATAAAACAAAGCAAAACACCCGTTTCGATTTCGTTTCCCGCCGAAAGTCAGTACTAATATAGAGGTTTATGGTTTTAAAATGACAGATTGATAACGTTTACGTTTACTTTGCGTATCGGCGGTCGCGTGTCGCCCTGCAGTTTGAGAAATAAAACAAAACAAAGCAAAACGCCCGTTTCGATTTCGTTTCCCGCCGAAAGTCAGTACTAATATAGAGGTTTATGGTTTTAAAATGACAGATTGATAACGTTTAAGTTTACTTTGCGTATCGACGGTCGCGTGTCGCCCTGCAGTTTGAGAAATAAAATAAAACAAAGCAAAACACCCGTTTCGATTTCGTTTCCCGCCGAAAGTCAGTACTAATATAGAGGTTTATGGTTTTAAAATGACAAATTGATAACGTTTACGTTTAGTTTGCGTATCGGCGGTCGCGTGTCGCCCTGCAGTTTGAGAAATAAAATAAAACAAAGCAAAACACCCGTTTCGATTTCGTTTCCCGCCGAAAGTCAGTACTAATATAGAGGTTTATGGTTTTAAAATGACAGATTGATAACGTTTACGTTTACTTTGCGTATCGGCGGTCGCGTGTCGCCCTGCAGTTTGAGAAATAAAATAAAACAAAGCAAAACACCCGTTTCGATTTCGTTTCCCGCCGAAAGTCAGTACTAATATAGAGGTTTATGGTTTTAAAATGACAAATTGATAACGTTTACGTTTAGTTTGCGTATCGGCGGTCGCGTGTCGCCCTGCAGTTTGAGAAATAAAATAAAACAAAGCAAAACACCCGTTTCGATTTCGTTTCCCGCCGAAAGTCAGTACTAATATAGAGGTTTATGGTTTTAAAATGACAGATTGATAACGTTTACGTTTACTTTGCGTATCGGCGGTCGCGTGTCGCCCTGCAGTTTGAGAAATAAAATAAAACAAAGCAAAACACCCGTTTCGATTTCGTTTCCCGCCGAAAGTAGGTACTACTTAATGTTATAAACTTTCTTGGTTATGGCCTTGCTAATGGTATAATCGTTTAATAATTTGTGATTTTAAAATGACAGATTGATAACGTTTACGTTTACTTTGCGTATCGGCGGTCGCGTGTCGCCCTGCAGTTTGAGAAATAAAACAAAGCAAAACACCCGTTTCGATTTCGTTTCCCGCCGAAAGTCAGTACTAATATAGAGGTTTATGGTTTTAAAATGACAGATTGATAACGTTTACGTTTACTTTGCGTATCGGCGGTCGCGTGTCGCCCTGCAGTTTGAGAAATAAAACAAAACAAAGCAAAACACCCGTTAAGATTTCGTTTCCCGCCGAAAGTCAGTACTAATATAGAGGTTTATGGTTTTAAAATGACAGATTGATAACGTTTACGTTTACTTTGCGTATCGGCGGTCGCGTGTCGCCCTGCAGTTTGAGAAATAAAACAAAACAAAACAAAGCAAAACACCCGTTTCGATTTCGTTTCCCGCCGAAAGTCAGTACTAATATAGAGGTTTATGGTTTTAAAATGACAAATTGATAACGTTTACGTTTAGTTTGCGTATCGGCGGTCGCGTGTTGCCCTGCAGTTTGAGAAATAAAATAAAACAAAGCAAAACACCCGTTTCGATTTCGTTTCCCGCCGAAAGTCAGTACTAATATAGAGGTTTATGGTTTTAAAATGACAGATTGATAACGTTTACGTTTACTTTGCGTATCGGCGGTCGCGTGTCGCCCTGCAGTTTGAGAAATAAAATAAAACAAAGCAAAACACCCGTTTCGATTTCGTTTCCCGCCGAAAGTCAGTACTAATATAGAGGTTTATGGTTTTAAAATGACAAATTGATAACGTTTACGTTTAGTTTGCGTATCGGCGGTCGCGTGTCGCCCTGCAGTTTGAGAAATAAAATAAAACAAAGCAAAACACCCGTTTCGATTTCGTTTCCCGCCGAAAGTCAGTACTAATATAGAGGTTTATGGTTTTAAAATGACAGATTGATAACGTTTACGTTTACTTTGCGTATCGGCGGTCGCGTGTCGCCCTGCAGTTTGAGAAATAAAATAAAACAAAGCAAAACACCCGTTTCGATTTCGTTTCCCGCCGAAAGTCAGTACTAATATAGAGGTTTATGGTTTTAAAATGACAAATTGATAACGTTTACGTTTAGTTTGCGTATCGGCGGTCGCGTGTCGCCCTGCAGTTTGAGAAATAAAATAAAACAAAGCAAAACACCCGTTTCGATTTCGTTTCCCGCCGAAAGTCAGTACTAATATAGAGGTTTATGGTTTTAAAATGACAGATTGATAACGTTTACGTTTACTTTGCGTATCGGCGGTCGCGTGTCGCCCTGCAGTTTGAGAAATAAAATAAAACAAAGCAAAACACCCGTTTCGATTTCGTTTCCCGCCGAAAGTCAGTACTAATATAGAGGTTTATGGTTTTAAAATGACAAATTGATAACGTTTACGTTTAGTTTGCGTATCGGCGGTCGCGTGTCGCCCTGCAGTTTGAGAAATAAAATAAAACAAAGCAAAACACCCGTTTCGATTTCGTTTCCCGCCGAAAGTCAGTACTAATATAGAGGTTTATGGTTTTAAAATGACAGATTGATAACGTTTACGTTTACTTTGCGTATCGGCGGTCGCGTGTCGCCCTGCAGTTTGAGAAATAAAATAAAACAAAGCAAAACACCCGTTTCGATTTCGTTTCCCGCCGAAAGTCAGTACTAATATAGAGGTTTATGGTTTTAAAATGACAAATTGATAACGTTTACGTTTAGTTTGCGTATCGGCGGTCGCCCTGCAGACGATTGAAAACTATTCATTCGTTCAATAAACCATTACAATACGATTACTCATCGCGGTACCAATTTTTATTCGATAGTAATCGTCAATGGTAAACGTAAACGTAAATAAAGCCATAACGATCGCTCATCCGCGGTCGACCTGCTGGTCTGTTTATATCACAGCAAAATATCGTTTTCCGAGACAAAAAATATGATACCGTTCTACATAACTTAAGTTTTGTTTAAAAATTTCACCTTACATCAGCTGCCTGTAATATTTCGCCATCCGAAAGTGCATGCCATTACAGTGTCGTGACATTTATGGCTGGGGTATTTAATCAAGCTGAGAGTTTTGCTAAGTAAGTTTGCTTCGCAGTGCACTTAATAAAAAACCAATCTCGAGCACTTACTTACCTCTACCTCTCTCTGGGGCTTTCATTTACTAAACTGGAATTGGATCGGTGTTTAAATTGTGGAATTGTTGATGGAGCCAAACTTTTTACCAGACTGCGCATCGCAAAGGCCCGGTAATGTGTTTATCAGCCTATGTATGTATGTCTGTTCTTTTGTGGCACTATATAGACCAAACGCCTGGACCGATTTTGATGACTCATACGTCAATCGTTTTGTCTTAATATTGCGAGTGCTACTAACGACATGACAGTAATCAAAATTCAACATGGCGACAACCATACTCAATATTGTGAAAAAGAAAAAACTGAAAGTCGATGAACCATGTCATCAATAGGTTATTGAAAATCATCTTTACGTTTCTCTTATAATTTTTCAATTCGAATGACCATTTAGTATCTATAACAATTTAAAGTTGTTTAGCAACCATTCTCACTAATTCTTCTAAATATAAACTAAAAACCTTAAAATAAAATTAATAATTATAAGAAAACAAACACCCGACTGCGAACAAAACTAAAAAGAGGTAAGCTTTAGATTTTTTATTTTGAAATATAAGATACAGTTTATTTGCGACCAATAAATGCTTTAATTTATTTTATCTACAATCATATAGTAAAATCCGGATTATGAACTCAAAAATGGTGGCATAATGGCATACTTTACACTCGACACGTCTCTAGTAACAAAAAAAAAACACTGTAACACTGTATTTTGAACTAAACTATGTTATAATTCATTTTTTTCCCATAAAAGCACTGGTTTGGCTCCACACCAACGAGAGTTTTCGCCATTTATTATTTATGGCGGCGTGTGCTATACCGCATGCGCGTGATTTAGCTGTGGACTGGATTTTAGCGCCACAATACAATACCATACAATAACACTTTATTGACACACAGAAAAAACAAATTACAAAAATATTAATAACATAAACAATAGGTACAATGGGCGGTCTTATCTTCCAGACAACCTTAGGATGGACATAAGTATCTAACCAATTTAATGTGTTCTTGATGATCAAAAGTTTTATCCTGATTAAAAATGTACGACAGCAGTGTTAGTGAGGAGAATTTGACTCCACCTGACATCACGGAAACAGCAACGAGCATGACGAACGAGTTTTTGCCAGCAAAAACAAGAAAATATTAGGTTGTTATATTATCATAGGAATATTCCATAGTTTTTGTATAAGTAATGTTTAACTGTGTAATACGAAACCATGCCATAAATATTCGACCGTATCACAAACGTGTCACCATTTCATGCAATTCTTAAAACTTACCACTTCAAAAGCTTTTAAACACTTGGCCAATTCTGATGCCAGTAAAAACTAAATTAACGTTGACACATTTATGGTTTTCCAAAATCCGGAGCGTGTGAATGCTAACCAATATTTTTTGTAACTTATTTGTTTTTGTCCTTAACTTTTTTTATACATAACATTTCTTTTTAAATTGTGTGTTGTGTTGTAACTAGTATTAAGTTAGCCGTTGAGGCGAATAAACGTCTCTACTAAAAAATCTTCGTATTTTTTAAAACGTCCCCCGGCCCGCCGTCGTCGCTTGTCTAGGTACAAAATATTTGTTTTCATTAAAAGTAAGTTCCTATTGCATGAGTGTAGATAAAGTAGTGTATGAAACGGCACATAACTAGGAATTAAAACACTTGAGTGATACTATTAAAAAACTCACTCTCGTGTTGTAATACCCCTCGTTATAAAACCGTTTCATAAACTGCTAATATATATTCTACGTTTATTAATTTACTCCTGATGAATGACGTGGTTAGTGAATAATGATATAATATAGTTACTGAATTACCGGCCCAAATAATGATGTATTGTTAACGAGAGAATGTTGTTCATTAGTGTCCTGTTATATTGTAGAATTGTTAGTTAAATACATTATTTGTTGGTATTTACTTTTATTTTTATGTTCATTAGCCAATTTGTATCGTTGTTACTAATAGGTAAGAAATTCAGTAGATTTATTTAAAAAAAAAACTGAATTGACTTGTCTAGGACGTTGGGCGATTTAACTAATGGTTACAGAGTTTTCACCTCACCGAGGTCTCGAAACAGAAGCAGAATTACATAATCCGTACCAATATATAAAAGTGAATCTTTGTCTGTCTGTTTGATTGTTTGTTTGTTTGCTTGCTCCCCAAACGCGATTTCACGCGATAACGGCTGAACGGATTGTGATGAAATTTGTAATGGAGACAGCTTATACTCTGGAATAAAACATAGAACACTTTTTATCCCAGCAGTTTTCCATTGGAAAACTTGAAAATGTTGATTACTCGCTGAAAGGGACGGTTGGCATGGAAACGAAATAACAAGTCTGTCAAGAAACATCATGAGAATTTGTGCTATACGTACTTTTGCATTGGTTTTTAATATCCTAGAAGAACAAAGGATGCTTTTTTTCGCGATAAACAGTAGTCCGCGCGGACGAAGTCGCGGGCGGGAAAGCTAGTAAGCTATATTTCCAGATAATCATTAAACTATAATGATTCGAATGCACATTAAACATCATCGATATCGATAGTATGTGATGCTATGGAACCATAGTTCATAGTACGGTAAGTATGTGATGCTATGGAACCATAGTTCATAGTACGGTAAGTATGTGATGCTATGGAACCATAGTTCATAGTACGGTAAGTTGATACTTATCTATAAGCATTGACCTCCGTCTTTATACCATGATTTAACATGATAAGTTACAACTGCGGTCATTGGCGGACTGGATGACGCCGGTGCGGTGCCTACCTTTCTCAGGAAGTCCTCTCACTTCACCCTTATGACCTGTTAATGCATGTTCTAGAGATCTAAGGTAGAAACCCATGTCCAACTCACCAAGTAATGTGGAAGCGATTCTTTCTATAAACATATCGTTTTCGTTTATAGTTTTTGTAATTCAGCTGGATTAATTTCGTGTCTGTTTATGACACTGTCTCACAGCGGCCTGCTCATTTTGGCCTGTACATTAACGGTTGCCTTTATTTGTATCCATCCGATAAACACATTGAAAAAAAGAAAGAAAGAAAAATCTGAGTAAATACAAAAAATAAAAATATGTTACAATGATATATGTACGGCAATTAAACGAATTAAACTAAACATAAAATACAGATTAAACATATAAAGCTAAGTGTCGAAAGGGTCATGCCTCAGCATAATGCCAAGTGTCTTCGACATTGCTGTTTCATGACATTAACGCTTCATTGATCGACCTACTTCTATAATGTACGTTTAATTTGTTTCGAAACGAACATATTATTTTCTTCGTGCAAAATGTAAATAGAATATGTATACATTCTTTGAATGAATGTCAGCCTCAGCCAAGAGTGAACTTAGAAGTGCGATAAGGTTGATGGGAAAGGGTCGAATGTAGAATACTTCTTCGCGTACCAGGCTCCTCTTTTTAACGGTTTTTTCCATAAATATGCTGGGTCAACCACAAACCTAATAAATGTGAAACTTAACATATATGTTTTTGAGATCTTTATCTCTCTAAGACTAAGACAAAAACATGATTAACAGAATTTCATTCGATACATTTTTTTTGTCAAAAGTTGCGTTATTTTCAGTAATAATTTCATTTTTCGACTCAACGTCTTAGTCTTAGTTTTATCTCTAAAATAAATCTCACAGCAAGAAAATATAGTTTATTATCTAATGCTTAGACAAGATTTACCTAACTAAATTATTAGCCTGCCAATAAAATAAATAACAATACAATACAAATACACTTTATTGCACACCAAAAAATAATACAATTAAAGATATAACTTATAAATTAAAGAGTACAATTGGCGGTCTAATAACTTTGAAACATACGTCATTTACTTCCGAGCTAAATTGTATGTTCAAATCGCGATCTCGATATTCAACCTTGTTATGCAGGCACTTCAGTGCTTATTGCGGGTAGCGGGTGGCAGAGTGTAGGGAAGGTGGCAGGGGAGAGGAAAATGTAACCTTGACAGCCTGGCCTTAGTTTAAAAAGTACACTCCTTGCTTGTCGTATCGTAAGGTAGTGCTGGCCTCTGGTGAGAGTTTGTCAGACAGCCCGAGGAACTCTGACATGGCTTAACTACTGCTATTAATTAATAATAGACGGGACCGACAGCTTAACGTGTTAAGAGTACACCGATCTTTCAATATAATGACACAACAGCAATCCTATCTACAATAGGTGTCACCTACGCTCTAAGCCTTGAGTTGAGTATTCGTTGTGCAGCCATGCGCATAATATAATGACACAACAGCAATCCTATCTACAATAGGTGTCACCTACGCTCTAAGCCTTGAGTTGAGTATTCGTTGTGCAGCCATCCGCATAATATAATGACACAACAGCAATCCTATCTACAATAGGTGTCACCTACGCTCTAAGCCTTGAGTTGAGTATTCGTTGTGCAGCCATCCGCATAATATAATGACACAACAGCAATCCTATCTACAATAGGTGTCACCTACGCTCTAAGCCTTGAGTTGAGTATTCGTTGTGCAGCCATGCGCATAATATAATGACACAACAGCAATCCTATCTACAATAGGTGTCACCTACGCTCTAAGCCTTGAGTTGAGTATTCGTTGTGCAGCCATCCGCATAATATAATGACACAACAGCAATCCTATCTACAATAGGTGTCACCTACGCTCTAAGCCTTGAGTTGAGTATTCGTTGTGCCATCCGCATAATATAAAAAATCTATTCCAAAAAGCAAGTAAATAAAGATAATTAAAAAAAAAAAAGGTTTTATGATCTTTTTTTTTAATGAATGTCACTTTTTATATACATATGTTTTTGGCTATTTTTTGGGAAACTTTTTTTATTGCATTTTCATTTTTTAAGAAATATCAACAAGAATAACTATTTTTTTTTTGCTTTGTCTTCTGTTTGTGACCTACCCTGAAAGTTTCAGCCGAATAGCTAATAGGGAAGTGCTCGAAATTTGAATTGCAAGATTCCAGAACAGACTAAATACATAGATACATACAAGTGAAGTTAAATAAAAGCTTTTAAAAATACCTATAGGATAGTTTTTTTTTGCACTCGCGTTTATCTCGTGCTATTCACAATTAATTTACTCCAAATCCGGAGAGAAACGAAAAGTTTCATTTCAAATATTCTTTATTGCAGCCAAATTACAACCCATGTGATTAATTTGACGAATGACGACCGGTTGGCCAAGTGGCTAAAACACTGACTACGAAGTCAAACGGTCGCGGGTTTGAATTCCGCAAGGTGCAATCATTTGTGCGATGAGCAGAGATGTTTTTTCTGAGCCTGATTCAGAAAAAACATTTCTGATAAAAACATGTATGTAATTCGTATATATTTATGTTTATCCGTTGTCTAATACCCATAGTACAGGGTATCCTAGTTTGGAGCTAGGTCATTGCAATGATACATAAAATATAAATTTGATTTTGAAAACTAACGCTAATCCCTCGAGTATAAGATCGAATTATGACCTTCTTGATGATCTCTTCTTTCGAGAGCTTTTATTCGTTTTTATTTATATTTATAGAGAATTAAAATAAATAAAATATTTTCATTTTGCAATTATCTTACCTTACATAATTAATTAATTATATTTTCATTTTGCAATTATCTTACCTTACATAATTAATTAATTATATTTTCATTTTGCAATTATCTTACCTTACATAATTAATTAATTATAAATCACAATGGTAGATTGTATTACTAGGGAGCAAAATAATATTTTGCCGGCGAGGACGCTATTTTGAATAGAATCCTGAACGTGGCGAGGGATTCAATATACGTAGCCCGAGGAAAAATAATTTTGAGTCCGAGTGATACATCCTACTGTTCATCCACATCTATGAGAAAAGTAAATAAATCGCTATTATAGATACTTTATTACTCTTATATTTATTTAAAAAGGGTATTAAATAGACTAAAAATAAACAAATTAAAATGAAATTCACTTTGGCCTCCTTCATTCTTCAGATAGCCTTCAGATAATCTCTTCAGATATTGTGTTCTAAATCTTGTGTAGATCTCAATTTGAATGCCATTATGAAAGGTTTCCTAAAGGAGGATGCCAGCTTTCGACTTCCCAGACTTTTAAATGTTAAATGCCGCGAATATCCACATTATTGACTACTTATATAAAATAATTTAATTCATTATTATTAAAACAATAACATTTGGGAACGGTTATTAAACAAAATGGGAATTAAAATGGATAGAAATTACCGGAAATTGCTGTGAATTGATACTAATTACGAATCATAGTCTTCACTATAACTCGTAATTAGTGCAAATAAACTATTAATAAATCGATAAACAAAATCGATTTCAAAATAATCTACAGGCCATCTTAGTTTATTCTAATAGAAATCATTTCAGTATATTATTTTATGATATTAGAATTAACAACAATAGACGCATACGTATTTTTTTTCTGCTTATACGTTAATTCATTATTTGTTGTATAAAAATGTTTCAGTGGTTTAGGTACCAAGCTCACGACAAGAGTCGAGAAGGCCCAGGGTTCGATTTCAGATTGAGTACATAGGTGCCTACTACTATAGCAGGTATAAGTAGGTAAAAATACTTTATAAATGATATTAAAAATGATCGTAAACTGTAGGTAAGCTACATAATATATCAGTTTAATATTAGATTTCAATAATTATATGGGCTATATTATTCTCTTGACCATAAACCGTGTCATAATCTAACGAAAGTCACATAACCACATTTTTCACAAGTTAACTTTATTTCCTCATAACTTTTTTTTGAACAGTTCCCAGTAAAATCTAATAACACACAATAGTACATTACTGCCGCGGTCTGTAATGACTGCGTTGCTGGCAGCGATGATGATGGTCGAGAGCGTAGCTAAGTTCGAGGCCATCACAGCGCGGTCAGCATTGCAGCCCTTGATGGCCAAGCTGGAATGAAGGCCGAGACCGAAGGCCATTTCAAAAATATATAATTCTTATAACTAAACAGTAGCAATTTTCTTTAAAGCTTCTTACAAAATCTTCAATTTTAATTTATTTAAGTTAATGTAAATACTGTAGTCTAATGTTGTTATAAAATACTACCTGCTCGTCGCGGTTTCAACCGCGTCCTTCAGGAGCCATACATTGTTACAGCATAAAAAGTAGCCTTTGTGTTAATCCAGGGTAGCTACGCCCCTACCAAATTTCATCCAAATCCGTTCAGCCGTTTATGCGTGAAGAAGTAACAAACACACACACTTTTACATACATCCATACAAAGTTTCGTGTTTATAATATTATTGTGATTATTTTTGCGGGTGGTCAGCTCGTGTTCAATAATTTTGTCCGCAGTTGGGCTTTTTGTATTTTTTTAATAATTTTAGTTGCTAATGTTAATGCCTACCGATGTCATAATCATTACAGCTCCAGTCATGTAACTTTAGGGTCTCCCTTGGGACTTTCATGAGTATGGCTACTTCATTTAAGGGCCATATTTCTGTATTATATCTTCGAAGACTCCCTTGAGGGTACTAAATAATCGTTTACCTTGGAGCTCCAACATTTACGTAGACGTAATAGTTATCTTATTTTTTCTCTAGATTGTATTTTCTATTTTATGCCTTTCTGTAATGCGTCGATGTGTTGTTTTGATAGAAGCGCTATCTCTATAAGCGGCATCTACTCGTATACTTATAATAAAGCAATAAGAACTAAAATGTCTCTACAATGAACATAATAAGAAAAAATAGTCTAGAATACTTAAAATAAGCTACTGAACGTAAATAGTTTTTTTTTAATCTTATCAAACAAACTGACTAGGTCAGTAAACTGACTAGGTCAGTTTGTTTGTTAAATTGTCTCTATGTTCGCGCATCACGTAAAAAGTACTTGGCCGATTGCGATGTAGTTTTCACTGTTGGATAGCTTAGGGTTTGACTTAAAAACTGGGGTTTTTGGTATCTTAATCCGATGATTAGAATCCGAGATAAAAAACTATTTTACGGCTGAACGCATATTGATGTAATGTAGTATATTGTACATTATAGATACTTTTGGCCCTGGAATAACACGTGTGGGCTACTTTTAAATGAAGTTACCAAAAAATGAAAAAGATGAATGGGACAAGCCCACAGCTAGTACTTAATATCGTACCGTGCTACCAGATTGAAACTGAGAGTAATTCCCTTTCCATTAGTAGTGACCCCTGACATTTCGTTACACACGCTCAGTCAGTAGGACTATATCATGTACTGTGGTCATAGCTTGTTACATAACTACTGACCACGTGTCACACTATTCGTAGAACAGCTAATTAATGTCATTCCCTGATAAGTGATAACATTTAACTTGTTTATCATTTAATGTAAATATTATATATAAGTTTCATTTTAGAGTTCTTTATAAGATAAACTAGTAGAGGCCAGTCGCCTTTAGATGCCAAATCCGTCATGAAGACCTAATATAATTTGACGGTTCAGAATCACCATTCAAAAATAGCAGATATTTTTTTTGGTTTATTCCCCCAGTTTGTACTCACTCTTTTTCTACTTTATTGCCCTAGCTCGCGGCCGATAAAAGGTTTATTCCCCCAGTTTGTACTCACTCTTTTTCTACTTTATTGCCCTAGCTCGCGGCCGATAAAAGGTTTATTCCCCCAGTTTGTACTCACTCTTTTTCTACTTTATTGCCCTAGCTCGCGGCCGATAAAAGGTTTATTCCCCCAGTTTGTACTCACTCTTTTTCTACTTTATTGCCCTAGCTCGCGGCCGATAAAAGGTTTATTCCCCCAGTTTGTACTCACTCTTTTTCTACTTTATTGCCCTAGCTCGCGGCCGATAAAAGGTTTATTCCCCCAGTTTGTACTCACTCTTTTTCTACTTTATTGCCCTAGCTCGCGGCCGATAAAAGGTTTATTCCCCCAGTTTTGTGTTTACAGATCACACTTTCGTTAATATTATAAAGTAGATGTGCGCGGCTTTGCCCGCTTGGTAATTTTTCTAGTACAATAATGTGTTACAACCAACACAGTTGTATCGCTTTACTCTTCTACAGCAAACTCGATTTGTTGAGCCCAGCAAAGTCCTACGTCTAATCGTTTTTTTCTAAATTATGATGATTTTTTAGCCATAAACCACCCCGGGCGTCATCAGACGATCTTGCTAAAGTTTCGTCACAATCCGTTCAATGGTTTAGGAGCGCATCGCGCACGTACAAACACACATTCATTTTTATATATATATATAGATTTAGTATTAGTCAGTTCTTCGCATGGTGGAACACGTTATCTTTCTTAGCGACATTTATCTTTGAATGTATGATGGGTGGGTACAGACCTCGCGGATATATCTCGTCTCTCGGTGTCATAAACTTGGAAGCCATTCGACTTACGTCTTCGATTCGCGCTAATTTCTGGAAGTCGTTCAATTTTATTTGTATCTTCCAGAAGTTTCCTTAAGGTCTCGATCGTTAAATATACTTTTATTTTATTAATCACTTCTCATAATTTACGGTAGATAACACATGACTTTTAGTCCTAGACTTATCGCTCTGTTATTTCTTTACATTTGTCGTTCGCGCGTCATTTGTCCAACATTTCCCGCGGAGGAGCCTCGTCGCCCGCGTCGCTCCGATAAACAGCTCGTGGCCGAGGACGTCTCAATAGATAATCTTTTATCTGGCTGTTAAATAATGAGTGTCGGGAGCGAGCCGCCGGCCACTTTGCGAGTGCGATCGCACTAGTTTGGTGAGCGGACGCCGGCGGCGAACTCTTCTGATATACCTCGAGTGAAACGTCTGTGACTTGTTGTGATGTCCCATTAACGACTTCAACATCATCTTTGTCAGTGCTCAAGTGTCCTCAATATCAGTGTTATCAAAATGATTTTACAAACCTACGTTAAAGTGTTGGCGTGATGTGCTTCTCCAGAAATTTTGGCAAGTGCGACAAAGGAATGTGTGCCAAGATGACGGTGCTAACAGAGGTGCGTGTTTTTTTACGTAAAGATCTAGACTTGTTGAATAGAAGCGAGTCTCTAACATTCTTAACCAAAATTACTCGGATTTGAGAATTGATGTTCTCGCCTGCAGATAACCTGTCTTTTATTTGCGTTCAGCATTCACGTGTAAAAAAAATCGAATGCTCAACACGCATCATGTGCGTGCCGCGTGGTGAATAACTCGTTTTAGATGATTCTATTAAGTCTTTTGATAATAAGTTCAAAAGTTTTATCACCAATGTGTTCATTAAGGCTTTAATTCCGTGTCATTATCCTATTAACTTGGTGCCACGTCCCAAATCACTTGTAATTGTAAACATGATTCCTAATAATAGAATACAAACGACACCATAACTGCTGACGATCAGAAATAGTTGCCCGTTAATTAGCCTAACCAAACAATAACAATGCTTCGAGACAATTCTTGGCATTCTTTAATGAACTGCTCGTCGTTTCACGGCTAGATCAAGATCATTTGTTTTGGTTCTGTGCAGCTATTTGTAAATAACATGTTTACTATGTCTAACTTCCCAAGCGAGCAGCAACACAACTTTCACTTTTAAGTTTTATGACTGAAATGAAAGCACCTAGTTTGCAATAACGTTGCATATTTTCATATCATAAATGAAACGTAATCGTTGTAAGAATGGACTGTATACAAGATGTGGTATCAATAAACAAAATTGGTAAAATTGTTAGGTAAGATACAAGAAGGCTACGAATGAGCGGCGCTGGCGCAGGGGAAAACGTGTGTGGGCGACGCTGGAGCTGGAGGCCAATATAAATTTTCGTGCCGGCGCGTGGCGTGGTGTGGTGAGCGACGGCTTGTCCCCACTGACCCCTCGGTCCCCGCACTTGCGGAGTAGATGGGCTGATGCGTAGACAATCGTTATGGATCTTAAATTAGTTTTGCAGTTACATATAATTTCCATAATTTATATTCAATTAAAATATAATAAAAATAATTATTATATTTAATTATAGATTAGTTAAATTTGCCATATTCGAAGATTATGCCATACAAGAAATTAATTACATTAGTTTTTTCTTAAAATATCACTATCTACGAGTTTGAGAAAAAGTTCGCCATAATTGGTGTCATTTCGAATGAATGAAGTCTACAAGTTTTGCAGTCATGTACCTAGTACTACTCTATGTTAGTTTGGTACTTCTATTTCTGTTGGATAGACTGTTCCTATTTGCAAATCTCCAAATATTTGCAAATTTGCAAAAATTCATAATATGCACACAAGCATTACACACGCACGTTGTCTGTTTTGGAAGCTTTCACGCGATAACGGCTGGACGGATTTTGATGAAATTTGGAATGGAGATAGCTTATACTCTGGAATAAAACATAGCATACTTTTTATCCTGGAAAATGGTAATTTTCCACGGGAGAACTGGAAAATGTTGATTACTCGCTGTAAGGTACGGTTGCGACGGAAACGAAATAATAACAAGTCTGTCAAAAAACATCAAGAGAGTTGGTGCTATACCTACTTTTGCATTGGTTTTTATAATCCTAGAAGAACATAGGAACCTTTTTTTCGCAATAAACTGATGTAGTCCGCGTGGACGAAGTCGCGGGCGAAAGCTAGTATTAGTTAAAAACTACATGGTTAGGTAATTCCATCGTTTATAGACGTATTTTAAAATTCGAAAATATTGTAACTTTCCGTACTAATAAATTGAACGCGTGGTTTCCATGAATGCCGAAGTGTCTGATACACTCTCTGTGATCAATGACCTAATGTCGGTTTCCACTCCAACACTCGTAAAATGAACAGCATCGAACCGAGATGACCGAGCGGTGTGACGTGTCACCGATAACCGTGTGTCATGTGACCTGCGATTACCATTCGTACAACTTCACAAGTAAAGCTTTGATCTTTGTTTGATGTTAACGGGTGTGAGTGACGGAGGGGTTACATTTCGTTTAGTTTTACATATCTACGTAAAATCCGGCGAGACATTTCAATTGGTTTTATTGTATTTGTATTTGAGAAAACATGAAATGGACTTGTTCTGTTCATGTCTTAAAATCGCCGCACAACAAGGTTACGGGTGGGTACCTAAGATACGAACGCATTGACATTCTCGAACCTTATTCATTTGACTTTTTTATGCATAAATAGTATTACCTTTATTCCAAAACAACGAAGAAACAAATTGCACCAGATAAAATGTAAATCGTTTGCCCTACTTTCAACCAGTATTTTCTACTGAACTCTACGTCATTTCGCAAAGAAATAAAAGCAGTCTGTTAACTACCGAAGTAAATTATTCGCCCTAGGAACAGCCTCCGACATCCGGCTGTACCGCATTACGTCAGTGCGGCAACCCTAGCTGGCATACCGCCAGTGACCATACAAGAATTTCTTCCAAGTGCCCCTTTTGACGACATAAGCTTTTGTCGCGATCGCAATAAGGTCGTGTATCCAGACTATCCAGTATTGTTCATGGGAAAATGAGTCATGCTAATTGCTATGACAAATCAGGGTAATGTGGGAATGAGGCCTATTTTGTTCGTTTGGTGCTGAAAAACTGTTTTATACCCATGTATTTTTGATATATAAAGTTGGCCTTAATGCTTTCAGTGGTTTTACATTTACGTTCAGAAACGTGACTTATTTGTTTATCTACACTCATATCGTAAAATCCGGATTATGACGGTGGCATAATGACATATCTACTAGGGCATGCAAACCGGATACCCGATTAACCGAAAAACCCGAATAATCGACTGATTTGAAACTCGGATTTTTAAGATTGAAAACCTGGGGTTTTCGAGTTTTTTCATTCTTGATGGTTTATGTAAAATACTACCACTAGAACATTAATAAAGAATCAAACTTCTCAAAAACTTACTGTTTCCCTATTTCTACTCTATTGAGCGAATAAATTGGACAGGCTCACCACAATCTATAATAATTATTAGGTACTAGGGAGTAATATATATGTATGTTTGCGTGTGCATAAAATGTACCTTCTCTCTTTATCTAAATGTGTTATCTATGAAAGGGGAAGAAATTTGTTTTTTATCATCGTCATCATCATATCGGCCTTTAGAAGTCCACTGCCTCCCCCAAAGAACTTCGATAATATTGCTCCCAACATAAACCGGCATGGGTGCAACATGGACATTTGACATGTTGTTACCCATGTTCATTTTAAGATCCACCTATTGGGAAACAATATTGAAGTCACTGAGCATTGTGCTTAGGTCTTCCAGGGTTTCTGCCATGATGACTGTATCATCAGCAAATCGAAGGTGAGTGATGCATTCGCCATTGATGTTAACTTCATATCCGTTCCAGTTCGAAGGCTTGAATATATCTTCCAGTGCAGAGGTCAACAGTTTCGGAGACATAACTTCTCCCTGTCTCACCCCTTTTTGCAATTTGATAGATTTCGAGCTCCAATATTGGAGACGGACAGTCATATTGGCCTTGCTGTACAAACACTTCAAGACTTCGATGTATCGGTATTCAATCTGGCACCGCTTTAATGACTGTAGCACTGCCCAGGTCTCGACTGAATCAAAGACTTTCTCGTAGTCCACAAACGCTAGACTTAGTGGCCAATTATACTCTTCGGTCTTCTGTATAATCTGCCGGAACGTATGGATGTGGTTTACGGTGCTAAAACCTTTCCGGAATCCAGCTTGTTCGGGAGGCTGAAAGTCGTCAAACCTACGAGCGAGACGGTTTGTAACTACTTTCGAAAACAGCTTATAGACTAGGCTCAGCAGCGAAATGGGCCTATCATTCTTCAAGAGGGTTTATCACCTTCCTTAAAGAACAACACTACTACGCTCCTGTGCCACACCTCTGGCGTAGTACCCTCGAGGATGATTATGATTAAACAGCTTCTGAAGGATTTTAAGTACCGGTGTTCCACCCGCTTTCAGTAGCTTTGTCGTTATTCCATTCTCTCCTGGTGCCTTGTTGCTCTTAAGCTATTTGAGATACATTCTGATCTTGTATAGGCTGACGGCCAGGATATCTTCGCTATAATGTCGGATCAAACGGGTTCTTGACATCGCTAGCCGTGCTAGGTGGACTACGTGATGAGATGTAGTGTAGTGATCAACAGCTTCGATAAAGCCGTTCCCAAAATAAACCGATATGGGTGCGACATGGGCATTTGAACTGATGTTCAACTTACCCATGTTAATTTTACTCGTAAGACCCACCTGTTGGGAAACAATATTGAGGTCACTGAGCATTCTGCTTAGGTCTTCCAAGGTTTCTGCCATGATGACTATATCATCAGCAAATCGAAGGTGAATGCCCTCGCCATTGAAGTTAACACCATATCTGTTCCAGTTCAGCAGCTTAAATATATCTTCCAGTGCAGAGGTGAACAGTTCGGAGAAATAACGGCTCCCTGTCTGACCCCTTTTTGCAATTCGATAGAATTCGTGATCCGATTTTGGAGACGGACAGTCAGTTTTTTATTATTACTAGTACCAAATGTTACTTTGATTATTAATACTGGTAGTACATATACCAAATGTTACTTGATTGATCTCTTGGTAAAGCTAAAAAATAAGAACACGAAATTAAAACATATTTTAATCACATTTTAGCCTTTACTTACATACACTAATAATAGTTCTTTCAAGGCTCAAATAAAGAAAAACTCGAAAAACCCGTAAAACTAGAAAAAAACGGTTTTTAAAATTGAACACTCGAGTTTTTTAAACTACCTGAGTTTTGCATGCCCTAATATCTACATTACGCACGGTACGTCTCTCGTTACAAAAAAAAACATTATAACACTGTTTTTGAACTAAACTATGTTATTTTTTTTTTCCCTTATAAGCACCAGTTGGCTCCGTACTACGAGAGTTTTGGCCATTTATTCTATATCGCGGCGCGTGCTAGGCCGTATGCGCGCTAATTCTCTGTGGACTGGATTTTGGCGCCATAATTAACTTTACATCAGTACTTAACCCATATAATGTATTTTTGTTGATCAAAAGTTTTATCCTGATTAAAAATGTCCGACAGCAGTGTTAGTGAGGAGAATTTGACTCCACCTGACATCACGGAAACAGCAACGAACATGACGAACGAGATTTTACCAGAAACAAAAAGAATATATTACGACTTTTCTTTTTTAATTAATTTTTTTCTTTCCTTTTGCATGAGTGTAGATGAAACTGCACATAACTAGAATACCTCTCATTATGCAACCGTTTCATAAACTACTATTATAGACGAGCAGCTCGCTCGCCTGATGGTAAGCATCATCATCATCAGCCTATATCTGTCGACTGCTGGACGTAGGCCTCTTCTAATGCACGCCACTGAACTCGGTCTTCAGCTCTCCTCATCCATTTTCATCTCATCTAAACGTAGTCTCCACTCGAGAACTCGTCTTCCTCAACGGTTATCGGTTCTTCTGGAAATGTGACCAGCCCACTGCCACTTCAGCTTGCTTATCCTTTGAGCTATGTCGGTTACCTTGGTTCTCCGTCGGATATATTCATTACGAATCTTGTCCTTCAGAGAAACTCCCAGCGTGCCCATAACTGTTAGAGTGCACCAGCATTTTGGTTACCAAACCTTGCGCGTCACTGCACTGCGCTCGTCACCCTGAGAAATTGGTTGTTAAGTCTCAAAGCCCAGTAATTTCAATGGAAAAATTGCCCTTCTGAAATGTTTACACACTACTGCTTGGCGGTTGAACATCTGACAAAGGTGTGGAAATTCCCCATCCAGTCTCTTGAGTAAGAGGTCAACCAATACATAAAAAGTTGAACAATGTTTTATGTTTATCAAAATCAAAACGTATAAAAGTGCTCATACTTACATATTTTTTCATTCGCTGTAAGTAAGTAACTATGCCACAATCTATATTTATATACTTATAATAAAATTGTAACAGGTCCAATTCTATACATAGAAGATATTTTGTAAAAAAAAATTGGAGTGTGCTCTGTATTCTATACTGAGGCCCAAACTGTTTTTTTCTTCATTTTTATCTGTCTGTATCTTGGGCGCGCATATCGCCGAAACTACTGAATAAATTGAAATGAAACTTAGTATGATTTGAGTTCATACTACGAGGTAGGCCATAGGATACTTTTCATCCCGATAAATTAAACGGTTCCCGCAGGTTAGAGATTAAAATTTATTTAAAAGAACACGTATCACGCTGAAACTCCTGGGGCCTTACTCTTGAACACAATTCCGATCGGTCGGTATTGGAATTATGACAATTCGTACTCTTGAACACACGTGAATGCCAATCTAGCGCCAAATTAATTCAATATTGTGCGGATATTGAAAGAACTAAATGGTATTGGCATTGAAATTGATTTTAGTAAAATCGGCACTCTTGACGCTGTTTGGACAGCCGCGTATTGGGTTAGGTATTGCGTTGAAATCGGAATTAAGACAATAGCAAATTAGTAACTTTTCCGTGATTAAAATTCAGTTTTGTGCGTTTTTAGATCATTTTGTGACAATATAATGGCACGTTTGGCTCTGCGTTCAATATCCTACGTCGAAATCATGCATTACAATTTCAACAAAGGCGAACCGAGCTTCGGATGATGCGTTATATGGACAAGGCATTTTCTATGAGTGAACATATTGTTGTCCATCTGTTTATTACCTCTTCATGGTACTATTGGAAATTTAGATGTAAGTACTTACCTAAATAACTGAAAAATATATTATATAAAACAGTGTTAGTTAATTATTTTTGTATTAAAGTATTATGGCACATAAACATAAAAAGTTGAAATTACTTTACATAAGAATTCAGCTATTATTTATTATTATACGTAAGTAGTATTTAGGCTACCTACCAAAACTACAATAGAGAACCTTTTGTCAACATATACAAAATAGCATTGCCTAGACGCATACCTCTTTAGGTAGGTAAGTCTTAAGCAGTCATAATACTTCAAGTAGGTTTAGCATTTCACTTCACTCAGACTTCTGTTATAAAATAAACTTACTTGTAGTAAATCTCTGAATAAAGGAATATAAAATCAATCAACAAGTATTTTAACAACAAGGTAAAAGTTACATTTTAGTCTATAAAAACCTCAATCTAATAGATATTTTTAAACAAACTTAACAGTATTGTATGACAATGATGAAAATTAATGATGGTGATGAAAAGTAACCTATGTCTTTTGTCTTCTAGGACCAAAGGTATACATCAAAATCCGTTCTGTCGTTTGGGCGCGATGAAGTAACAAACATACACACTCACAAACTCTAGCATTTATTAGTGTGAATTGTAATTAGTGTGATACAAATAAATCTCTGAATGTAGGAAAATAAAATCAATAAACAAGATAAAAGTTGCCCACAACTAGTATAGTCTTTAAAAACATCAGTCTTAAGTAATGATACTAATATAGGTACATGAAACCTAATCCAGTTATTTATTATTATTACTTAAAAATGAAATAAGAGTTATGCACACGATGCCTTTTTCATGCGCTGATAACGCGCGCTTATCGCAAGACTCACTGCAAACGCATTGCATTTACACCCTTGTGTTGTATGTGATTTATGGACGCTGAGAGGAGCTTATAATACTTCATAAGTTTATAATTTGGGCTCCATCCACTTCAAATTCCAATTCGTACCTATCCACTTCTCTTGTAATGTTTTGTTTTTTTTTACGTCTATTAGTCAGTCATAGGCAACGGACACGCATCATTCAGCCAAAAAAAACATAAATTTATTACTAAACTACTATTTTTTACTTAAAAAGGAAAAATATGTATAGTTTTATGAATTAAACTATGTTTTATTACTTTCTATCAATAAAAAGCTCAGTTTTTAGACTTTTTAAGGGTATTTAGGTTGTTTTACCGATTTACGATAGATGTGAACGTAACATTGAATAAGAATTAGTGTAGGGTTCAAGAGTAAGCGCGCTGGACGGATTTTGATGCAACTTGACACAGTCATTGTTTATATGATGGGTTAATAATGTGGATACTTTTATCCCGAAAAAATAAAGGATTCCTCTAGGATAGGGGTCCAAAGTTATGTTAATATTGAGGTAATAAATAATATTATTTGGATGGTACTCTATATTCGATACTGAAAACAAAACTTTATTCCATTTTCATTTTGTCTGTCTGTCTGTCTGTATTTTGGCCGCGCACTTCGCCGTAACTACTGGATGAATTCAACTAAAACTTAGTATGATTTGAGATCATACTACGAGGTAAGACATTGGATACACTTCATCCCGAAAAGTTTAAGTTTTCCCGCAGGATTTTGGTTAAAAGTTATTTAAAAGAATCACGCTGAAGCTACTGGACGGATTTTAATGCAACTTGACACAGTCATAGTTCATATGATAAAATTGAGGATACTTTTTTATCCCAAAAAAATAAAAGGTTCCTGTGAGATCCAAAGTTATGTTAATTTTGAAGCAATACATATCTATACATATATAATAAAGAAATAAGAACGAAAAAGTATGTACAAAAAATATGTTCTTGGGTACTTAAAATAGGCTACTGAACAAGTTTTATTTTTATTATATTATGTCAGTCTGTTTATTTGTTCGCGCATCACGTAATAACTGCTGGATCGATTGTCATGCGGTTTTCAATGTTGGATAGCTAACAGCTTAACTTAAAAACTGCTGTAATTGGGTATCTCAATCAAATGAGTAGAATTCGAGCAATCAATAATTAAATTTTGATCAAATGTTGGTATATTGGTATTTTGGGTCTTGGAATAGTACACAGTGTACTTTTAACCTAGAGAACTGACAACGCGTGCCAAGCCGCGACCACAGTTAGTATATTCTAAAGTTCTACCTTCAAAAAGTTTTACTGAGAATACCTACAGTATTTGTAAACAAATGCAATTAGAAGTCGTTTTCTTTGAAACATTTTCCATCGGGATGAGGATTATTGCCAGTTCATTTTTATATCTAACTCAAGAGTTAAAACAAACTATATTGCATATGTCCTGTGTGTATCTCTCTCCCTGAACCAAAACTGCACATCTTCATTCAAATTGTTTCCTCATAAATTTGCAGGTTGTCACGCGGCCATGTCACGCGGCTGGCAAATTGGTGACACCGCGTGACAAGCGTGTCCTGCTCCCGCGCGCCCGTTTATTGGATAATCACGCTTGAAACAATGGGTTCCTTTGAGCTGGCGCCGGCGTCTCTTACATTCTGGAATATATTGTCATACTAACTTTCAGCACGCGATTTCTTTAACGCCAAAATTATATGTAAAGTGGCCTGTGGTGTGTCAATATACACTGAAGGACACTTAAACTGCATCAAAGTTCAGGTTTACTTTCAAATGAATATTTTAATATGTATGCAAACTTATTAGATTTACATAAATTACAAAGTTTTTAGAAGATCACGTGTGGTACTTTGCATGGGCTTCATAGGCGAAAATTATATTCTAATGCAAGATAATGCCCTACCGCACGCCGCTGCACAAGTTCGACAATATTGCGAAGAGGTTGTGTAAGTTCCATGAATTGGCCAGCACGCAGCCCGGACCTTAATCCGATTGAGCACGTTTGGGACAATTTAAAAAGAGCTGAAATCCTGTGCCCGAAACAGTGGCAGCACTAATAATAGCAATTTTACACGAATACAACAGTATTCCGCAAGACCGTTTAATAACCCTAATCAGATCTATGCGGAACCGATTAGAATCAGTAATAACGGCATTTGGAGGTTAAAAACATAAATTACAAAAAAGTGTGCTTAAACTTTTTTTCAATTGTTAAAACTAACTGCGCAATTCAGCCAATTTTTATTCTATTTAACACATTTGTTGAAAATAATTGAATGGTTGTTTCCAGTAAACAAACTTAAACTCAAGGATATGATAAGCTGTTTCAAAGTTAACTAACCAATCCATGGTTTTCAATTTAAATTTGTATGAAAAGTTTGCATACTTGGTCAACATATTTATTTCAAAGTCATCTTGTACTTTGATGCAGTTCATGTGTCCGTCAGTGTATATCTTAGTCGAAATTTGAGCAGGTTGAAGAGAGAAAATGATATGCAGTGAATGTAACTGTTTCAGGTTTTTAAAGAAAACAAATAAATAACATAAGTAATTTAAACTAACCAAAAACAACCTATTATAACAAACCTCTAACAGTAGGTAATGTTCCCGAAATGCTGGCTGCATCGTCATTCGTCCAGATGCTCAGAGAGGTTTTAAAAAAATGACCTCTCGGCCCCCACGCTCCCAGCACTTCGACCCCAAAGGGCTCAAATATATATCCACTGTCAAGGGTAGGTACTATATTTACGCCTTTCGAGGCTCTTTGCTGATTTAGCCGCTGCAGTGGCTCTACTGGATATTATATTCTCATCATTTGGATCTTTATACAACGTTACCTTTGGAGGTTCGGTATTGTTTGAATTTTCACTTTATTTTACTGTTATGAATTGAACTTCTTTCTTTAGCCATACCATAAACTAATGTCCCTAGTGGTTCTGTGAGCTGTAGACCTCGCGCTTACAAACAATCTAGCGGTGCACCTTATTGCACAACTAACATTAATAACCAAGGTGCTCCATCAATCCCTACCTAGTAGGTACAGGGCTGATTCCACTGGTAGAAACCTAAAAGTGAGCAATTTACTGCATTTTGAGGAGCTGTTCTGCTCATCACGCCGAAGATCTTCACCAAATTTTGATGAGACCAACTTAATGTTACTTTTGAAAATAATAACCATCGAAATCGGATCTAATAACGCGGAGATATGAAAATTCGTAAAACTTGTATACCAAGTTTCGTTTAGATCGGTTGAGAAATGCGACCTGTAGAGGAGAACAGCCGGACATTCGGACATACGAAAGAATTTTCGCCCAAGCTGAAACGGAGACTTTCGACTTTTTTGGAAGCTAGTAAGTCTACAATATTGACATCGGAACAGGTGTCATCCAGAAATCATTCTTATTATAAGAGAAGCCCTCACATCATTTATTCAGTGGAATAAAAACTTTTTCATTTGTGGATCCTTCTCACGACTTCCATCAAGTCCCAGTTTCGATGTAAGTAATAAAGATTGAGGGTTTCCGTCTCAGTGTCAAGTTAAATGACTCGGAGATGATGGATAGGGCTGCGAGCAACATCGGCCAGATAAATGACTTTATTGTTTCGCTGTTATTGGCGTGTTAATAAAATCTTTGCATGTAATGTTTTGTGAATATTTTGTTATTAGTGGAAAGTCTGTCCTTTCATAATAATGCCAAGTGTAAAGAAGCAATAAAACAGCAATGACTTTATTGTTTTGATATTACTGTAATGTTTAAAGAGTTCTTGCATTTTGTTTTCTGCGAATATAGTATAGTTATTAACCCACCAAATGTCCAACGCACACAGCTTTCACGCGCGTGAAGTTCTCATGTGGGCGTGTAGAATATCTGTCTTATCCAGGGCTGCCCATGCCTATTTATCAAATTCCCCAAATTTGGGCAGATAAATCTGCTGATTCCCTCCAAATTTCAACTATTTAAATATTTATTTTTTATGTTTCATATCAGACACATTTTTCCATATTTTGTTGCTATTATTTTGCTCGATGGGATAAACTTGACACTGCCGCCCAGTACATTCCTTCCCTTGTTGCCATTAAATATACTACAATATCTGTATTTAATCGCCTGCAGGTTTTGTCTTTAAAATTATAAACACAACTTTTTCACACTTATTTTCAAAGCTGGCGTGCTTCAAGTGTATTTAGTAGGTATCTTTCATAAAACTTTTATTGAAGGGGAATCCCCTAATCATAGACAACCGCCAAACTAGGGATGTGCCGTATATAATAATGTTTTTAAAAAATACGATAAAACTACCTAGGTAATAAACCGTATACTTAATAATTTTAATTTTAATCACTAACATATACTAAATACTACACTATATACTTACTACTTAATAATTTTAATTTTTATCACTAGTCATGATATTATTTATGGAGATGTCAAAATCCTCACATTTTCCACGCATAATGCCATTCCCCAATAAATCCCCAATCAACTTGAGATTCCCCGCAGTTTGAAGAATTCCCCACAAAATTGGCAACGCTGCTCCCATGATGTGTTTCATATTTATGGCACTAGTATAGAAATAATAAAATATAATTTACTTGACTTTAATGTTTCGCTGTTAAGCTACTGCTGCTGCTGCTGCTGCTGTGATTATAGAGTCTTTACTTGAATATTTTATGGTTATTAGGAGAATACCTGTCTCTTCATGTTTTTTATAATGGTGTCACGAGTATGGAAGTGTTAAAAATACATTATTTTTTGATTCATGGTATAGAAACGAAGAAAATATACTTTTTTGTTTGGCGGAAGTAAGCTACAGTATAATTTTTTCTTCGTTTTTTTTAATGTTAGTGATTGAGGGTATTTCCGTCTTTAGTACCACTCTGCTGCTAGACACGATTTATCAAGTACATCAATAAGTTGTCATGGTTAATAAGAGCTAAAGAAATGTAAACAGTACCTAACCAACATCTACTATGTGTAGAGCTAAGCCTTGTATGAAGCTGTTCAATTCCATTAAAAGTGTGTTACATCGATGATCTACTTGTTTACTCTACACCTACGCAAATTAAAAGTAGTATTGCTATTTTCGTAAAACCCTCATATGCATCTACCTTGGCGTATTTATTTAGCTTGCTGCCAAATGTTATCACATTTACAATGTTTGACGTAAACCGAGTTTTTCTGGAAGGCCGCCAGTCTTCGGCCGTCAGCTGGCGGCATGTCCCTTACTGTCTACCTTTTAGGTTACGTGAGTCAAATTGCTTGTTTTTGACCAACTATCTACTAGTGGCTCTGTGAGCTGGAGACCTAGCGAGTTTTTTTGCAAACAATCTAGCGGTGCACAGTAGCGCCATCTAGTTACCTTATTACAACTAACATTAATAACCAAGGTGCTCCATCAATCCCTACTTAGTGGGTAAAGGGTTGATTCCACTGGTAGAACCCTAAAAGTGAGAAATTTACTTCATTTTGAGGAGCTATTCTGCTTATTATGCCGAAGATCCTCGTCAGATCTTCACCAAATTTTTATGACAAATTTAAAGTTACTACCTTTCAAATAAAAAAGAACCATCGAAATCGGACCTAATAAGACGGAGATATTCAGTAGCCCCCCTTTTTGCCCCTTTTTGGAGGAAGTTACCACCCCCGAATTAAAAATCCGCAAAGAAAAATAATAAAAATCGTTTACCTGTATACCAAGTTTAGTCTAGCTCGGTTGAGAAATTCGACCCGTAGAGGAGAACAGATCCGGACAGACGGACATCCGGACATACGAAAGCATTTTTGCCCAAGCTTCGTGCTCGCTCGGCCAATTATTTTATAATAAGAGTAGTAATAACCAAAATCTGAAAATTGAAGTAAATTTAAAAAAGGAAGGTTTATGTTTTTAATATAAGCTACTGAACAAGTGTTTTTTTAAATGGTGTCTGGCTGTCTGTTCGTCCATCGCGTACAAACTACTGGACCTACTGAAATGCGGTTAATTTTCACTCTCGGATATCTTAGATTTTGACCTAAAATCTGGTGTTCTTTGTATCTTAATACGGTGAGTAGAAGGCCAGTAATCGATAAAAAACTATTTGACGTCAAAGTTTTATGAAATTTGTTATATTGATACTTTTGGTTTTACAATATTTTATAGCATACTTATATCCCAGAAAACTGACCAACAACAACTGACTGACTGTTGCCAAACGTGATCAAAACTGACCAACAACAACTGACTGACTGTTGCCAAACGTGATCAAAACTGACCAACAACAACTAACTGACTGACTGTTGCCAAAAGTGATCAAAACTGACCAACAACAACTGACTGACTGTTGCCAAACGTGATCACACATTTTTGGCTTTTTATTTTTGCCTTGCTGATTTC
Organism: Alsophila aescularia; assembly: GCA_946251855.1. NCBI lineage: Eukaryota > Metazoa > Arthropoda > Insecta > Lepidoptera > Geometridae > Alsophila > Alsophila aescularia. The sequence continues at coordinate 41,956,346 of OX276385.1, forward strand.
GCTTGGAGACAAGGCCAAGGTTGGTAACAGTTTGTGTTACCAACCAACCAACTATAACAAGCTGACCCCGCGGCTTTGTCCGCGTGGTCATACTTCTGGGCTAAAAGTAGACCTATGTGTTATTCCAGGACCAAAACTACAAATATCCCTGCGTACGAGATGATAAGATGGCGTTGTGGACAGTTTCGAAATGTACATATTTAACAAGCCGTTCTCTTTGAACATTTTCGACACTTTTGCCCTTTTTGCAACTTTTCACACTACCTATCCTTTCCAAACCGAATGAAAAACGACCCTATTCTAAAGGGAATACAGTCGATCTTCCTATGTCGACATGTCATCTAAACATGCAAAAGGAACGGTGATCGAAAACAGTTCAGAACGCTAATTTCGCCCTCAAAATGTCCAAAGGGAACGGCAAATGTGATCATATTTAGCATTTTTAACAGTTAATTTCGTCATTTGCTACAAAGCGAACGGCCCCTACAAGGTACAATATACCCATTTTCGTTTAGCAGTCCAAGTGCACCCGTTTTTAAGTCTAATCAAAGGCTATCCAACAGTGAAAACTGCATCGCAATCAGTCCAGTAGTTTTACGTGATGCGCGAATCGACGAACAGATGAAAGACAAATACGATTTAAAAAAATGTTATATTCTTGTTCAGTAGCTTATTTTATGACCTTACAACATTGGTTACTTACTTACAATACTGAAATAAAATGTATTTGCATTTTTGTCCGTAACATCGTCCGCGCGGACAATAGTTTACTGTATCAATAGTTAAAAGTATCTTATGTCCTTTCTTCGGGTTCAAACTATCTCCATACAAAAACCATACATAAATTTCATCAAGATCGGCTCAGCCGTTTAGTCGTGAATAGTTAATAGACAGACAGAGTTAGTTTCGCTTTTATAATTATTCAGTATTGGTATGAAACTATGGAAGAATATAAAAAAAAAATGCTCTTATAAATTAAACGGTTGATGTCCATTATATTCGACCTTGATCAAAGCGCGCAAATTAAACCACTATCGAGTACGTTTACATTTTATCGCTGTTTTAATCCTCATATCATTGCGGAAGCAACATCATTATTTTGATTCTGAAATGATGTCCCTTTATCCAAGGCCACAGAATAAATATCAGTACCAACGGCCTCAGCGAGGTGGGAGGAATTATTCGCAATACTACGTAGTACTTATATTTATTCTGTGGCAATACGCTCATGAAATAAGCTCAAAACCTAAAACCCAACTACAGTCGGGTAAAAAATAGCCTATAACACTCTTGCGATGAAGACGAATCGATTGATAACTCGCTTGACAAAATAGGACCATGTTTTTAGTTTGAACACTTCAATAAAAAGTAATTTCAAAAAGTAAAACCCGACTACGGTCTTAATGGACTAATAAGTAAAACCCGACTACGGTCTTAGTGGACTAATAAGTCACAAGCGAGAATTTTCAAACGTTTTAGAAATTTAAAACTTTAGGTATGAGGACTTAACAGAAATGACACGACTAAGCCGATCGGCATAACATTGTGTTAGTTTGTGCGTGAAGCTTGTGCGTAAGAGCGGAACGGCATATCTTGGGTGCTTCTCTTTCGATTTGGCAGTCTGGAATCCGTCTTTTAAACATTCTTGCTCAAAAGTTAATAAACCACGTAGTAACATTTGAATATGTAGCGAGAGTATGCGAGAATTGTTAAGTGAAAGAAAGATTTGAAAATATCTAAACCAGCTTGCTCACAAAATATACTCGTAGATATGAATCGTCTTGTGTGAAAAGCTATTTACGTGTCGAAGGGTGCACGTTTTTCTATAATTGTAATAAACTCATTTCCTACGGCTATTTCAAAATAATCTTGGGACCTATTAGTTTATCTATTTGAACAGATCTGTTTATGTAATTGTACCGGTTTGTTTCGGTCGTAATTTGTGTTCTGGTTAGAAAGGCGAATACCTAGCTTGCTTATAATTATTGTTATCTCATTTGTCGGGTAACCAAGCACGTGGATACATTCAAAATACGTACTTACCTATCTGTGTTTTATAACGCATAGATACGTAGCTAATGAGAAGCAATTGCGTTATTTGTTATTCACAAATACGTGCGGCCCGCGTGTTATTTTTACTGGATAGAGAGTAGCCTATCTTGGTCTCTATACTATAGAGCACATACAAACTTTTTATCAAATTCGGTCCAGCCGTTTTGGCTTCAAAATTTACATAATATTATACATGTCTGCTCCAAACAATACCCTGTCACAGAATATATATACTTGACCCTGTTTTAATGATGCGCTGAATCAGGTCAGATGAGCGCTTGCATCTTGCCTATGAAAGAGTTATAGAACTCGAGCGGGGTAAGCTTGTTACAGAAATGTAGATAGATCTCTGTTTAGCTTACTTACAGTTCTACAGCTTACAGACTAAGTATGTCACGAAGCCTTAGCAACTTAATAAGAATAAGCTTTGAAGCTTACTCTGGTAAAGAGTAAGCTTCAAAGTCTAGCGCATCGACGTGAGGTCGCAAGCCTGTCGGTATTCTACAGATTGATATGGAGAGTGTGCACAAGAACTGCACAATCTGATTCACCCATCACCTTTCCATCACCGTACGACTAGACGATCGGCAAAGCGCCATCCTTTTATGGTTGAAAAACCTCGCACAAGAACGAAGCGTTACGCTCCTTCATTTACTATAAGAACTGCAAAGGAGTGGAATGCCCTGCTCTCGACAGTATTTCCGGTAAATTATAACCCAAATCAAGAGTCAATAGGTATCAGGCAAGAGTGCTACACCTTCGACTACATCATCGCATTCCATCAGGTGAGATCGTGGTCAAACGATGGCCTAGTCCGTAATAAAAAAAACAAGCCATGAAGGCAGTACTAAGCCCGGTGCGAAACAGGTCACAGCACAGTGTGTGATGAGAGCGAGCGCATGTACACATCCATTATCAAAGAGCTTCAGATGTTGTAGGGCAGGTTCTTTGTGTATAACGCAAAGGTTAGGCTTTTTAGAAGTAATCTTGGATTTGGGTTGTGTTTATTATTTACAGCTTTTACCGACCCCAATAGTTATGAATATTTTGTTTACGTCTTTGTTTCGCTGTATATTTAGGCTCTTTCAAGATCTTTGGAATATTGCTGTAGTTTTTACACATCTGCCCAAAAAAGGAGTATTATGTTTTTAGCATTCATGTATGTATGTTTGTATGTATGTGAGTTTCTTTATTCCACCATAACTTTTAAATGCCTGAACAGATTTAGTCGTATGGGGCATCCTCCCACGAGTAAAATACGGTAGTACGGATCCAATAAAAATGCGAAAAAAAAAACAAAATGGCTATTAAATTGAAAGCCTTGATAAGCACATTCCAACAGTATATAATTTATTGGCATAAGTTCTTTTTTGGCGGCAGGCGTGTTTTTTTAGCTTTTAAGCTAATTATTTACTATAATTTTCAGCTCATGAGAGCGATGATAGCGTAGCGGTTTGTCAGTGCGACTTAGAATCAAACTCAGAATGAAATTATTAAGTTTCTCAGTCATAGATACGAGTTATTATTCTTAGCAAGTCTTAATTAATCATAATTCTAATCACTTCTTTTTTTTCATTTTTCTTTATGTTGGCTAGGCATCACGCCGAAACTACTAAATAAATTCAAATTACACTTGGCATGATTGAGTTCATACTACGAGGTAGGACATTGGATACTTTTCATCTCGATAAATTAAAGGGTTCCCGCAGGATAGGGACTGAAAGTTTATTAAAAGAACAAGTATCACGCTAAAGCTACTGCACGGATTTTGATGCAATTTGGCAAAGTCGTAGAATAAAAATAATTTATTGCCAACAAACATAAACAACTTAAAGAATACAAAAATCACATGAACCGTGATAACAAGTCTATTATGTAGTTGATATGATGAGTGAAAATTGAGGATTCTTTTTCGTACCGAAAAAATAAAGGGTTCCTGCGGGATAGGGGGTCCAAATTCGTGTACATTGAAGACATTTAGTAAATATTTTTTTGGAGGCTGTTCTATTATTCGTACTGAAGCCAAAACTGTATTGTTTTCATTTGGTCTTTCGGCTGTCTGTCTGTATCTTAGACGCGCATCACGCCGAAACTACTGAATGAATTCAAATGAAACTTGGTACGATTTGATTTCATACTACGAGGTAGGACATTGGATACTTTTATACCGGTAAATTAGGGTCCTCGCAGGATAGGGGTATTTTATTTGGAGTTGGTATTCATGTTTTACAGTTTATAGTTATAGTGCACCTCTAGGATACTCAAGGAGTATTCCTCCAAATTTCAAATACCTTGGTCCACCGGTTTAGGCTGGGCGTTGTCTGTCAGTCAGTCAGTCAGTCAGTCAGTCAGTCAGTCAGTCAGTCAGTCAGTCAGTCAGTCAGTCAGTCAGTCAGTCAGTCAGTCAGTCAGTCAGTCAGTCAGTCAGTAGGTATGTCACGGTACTGTTTTATAGGCATGATTAAAATAATGTAATAAAACCCATAATTTTATTATTCTGCCCAAAAGTGATGGACATATATACATATAATTAAGTAGTAAGTACCAAAAAATACTGTAAAAGAAAGATATTAAAAAAATAAAGATCTAGAGTACTAAAAATAAGCTACTGAAAAATAAATCATTTTTAAAATTCGTGGCTGTCTGTCTGTTAGTCGGTTCACGCATCACGTAAAAACTACAGGACCGATTGCGACGCGATTTTCACTGTTAGATAGCTTAGGGTTTGACTTAAAAACTGGTGTACTTATTATCTCAATTCGATGAGTAGAAGTCCGAGCAATCGATAAACACTTTTTGAGGGCTGAAGGAATTTTGTTTAAATGTTGGTAGTAGAGAATAGAGTTATTTTAACCTGGAGAAAGGGCCACGCATGCGAAGCTGCGGGTACAGCTAGTCAGTTCTATTTTAATGTTTATTGTACAAAAGTTATGGAGTAAATTGGCGATACCTATCTAAAGAATCTTACCACAAAGTATGTATGTATAGTATACTAAAGCATAGAATGGTCATTGAACGTTGCCACCCGCGCGGCGCCACGCAGCTCCAGTGTCAATGAAAAGGTTCATTTTGAGGGCTGCCGCATTTATAAAGTAATTTAATACTAATGTTATATCAAATTAAAATCAAATTAAAAACATAAAGTAAAATTTTTAACATGGTCTGTCTATGCGATCTTGTGTCCCAAAATGCTGGCCGCGTAATAATATTCTAAAACCATTAAAAAACGGAATTGAATCATATTCCCTGAATTGGTAGAAGATATGAGAAATCGACTTTTCAAGTACATACTGAAGATGTTTGTTTGTTTTGTTGTTTGTTTATCGTATATGAGGTAGTGCTGGCCTCTGGTGTCAGAGTTTGTCAGGCCGCCCGAGGGCTGCTGAAGATGTATTTGGACGTTACTTTGGTAGGTATCTCAGTCAAGTTACTTGTTTTCGTTGCGATCAGTGTGTAGGTTTACAATCAAATCGTTTGAAGATATCTTAGTGCCATATTCTGCAATTTCTGTAATGCCATTCTACCATGACTTAATTATCACCTTGTACTTATACAGACTTGATCAGGTGTCACTACGTGATACAATCTGAAATGAGGAAATCCGTAGAAGAACCAAGGTTACCGACATAGCTCTCAGAGTTTGCAAGTTGAAGTGGCAATGGGCAGGCCATATAGTTCGCAGAACCGACAACCGCTGGGGAATAAAGGTTCCCGAATGGCGACCACGAACAAGCAAGCGAAGTTGTAGGGACACCCCACACACGATGGACCGACGACATTGTAGCCATCGCAGGAAGTCGGTGGATGGACGCGGCACAAGACCGCTCGACATGGCGCTCTTTGGTGGAGGCCTATGTTCAGCAGTGGACTTCTAAAGGCTGACATGATGATCAGGTGTTGCCTGTATGCTCGATGTCACTCGTTTGTAAACAACTCGCTCGACAGATCGAGGATACTTCGCATACGCCTTAAAAAACCTCCGTGACGCGACAGTTAGATGGAAGCAAGCCGAAGGTCGACTTAGTCTTATGAATTCGTCAAATGCCCACAATCAATTTGAGCACGAGTAATCACAAGTGCTTTTGATACATATTTAGGGTGTTAAATACTCTAACATGAATCATACTGATGCTAATTTTGGAACTTCGTACTGGACTTTTGCTCCCAATTTTCTGTACGTACAACATCGTCATAGTTGCTCCGCTTTCAGCCATTTCCATCGCGTTATATTGCATTGGCTGAAAAGTTGTGTCATATTTTTACCGGATTGCGGGAGGGCTATGTTTTTTGGCTGTTTGTATGTTCATTAGGCTCGTCCTACAGCCTAAACGGCTTGATGGATTTTGATAAATGAGGTATCATTGGATTCGTCTTAATCACGAGAGTGACAAATAATATATGAAGTGCTTTCCCGCCCGCGACTTCGTCCGCGCGGACTACTGTTTATCGCGAAAAAAGCATCCTATGTTCGTCTAGGATATAAAAAACCAAAACAAAAGTAGGTATAGCACCAATGCTCTTGAAGTTTTTTTGACAGACTTGTTATTTCGATTCCATGGCTGCAGTTCCTTACAGCGAGTAATAACATTTTCCAGTTTTCCCGTGAAGACTTACAATTTTCCGGGATAAAAGTATCCTATGTAATATTCTAGTGTATAAGCTATCTCCATTCCAAATTTCATCAAAATCCGTCCAGCCGTTATCGCGGTAAAGCTCCCCAAACAAACAAACATACAAACAAACAAACAACGTTTCACTTTTATATATTGGTATGGATCGAAAAATCTAATATGGCGACTTATAGCTGCCATATTGTGTTTCGGAGGCATGAGTAGCTCGCCAGGTTCTAGTTGATCCAGTCAAAGGATCAACCAAAAGCCAAAACCAAAAGCTTATTTGCCTCTTTTTAGTTTTATTAATCAGTATGAAAAATGCGGGAGCAAGTTATTTCAACTTCTTATTTATTTCAAATTTCAACTTCTTAAACTTCTTGAATATTCTTATCACAACGAAATTATTCTGTTTAGGGTCATCAAAGTTATCTCCTCGGTCACTACTGGCATGCTTTGTCCACCGCTAAAGAACGGTCTCAACTCGACGTGCTATTGTGGTCCAATCAGCGCCGCCGACGAATGAGCTCCGGCGCGATGTCCGCAAGATCCTGTAGGTCCTTTATTCAGAGTCCTCGAGATGGACACTAGTGCGGATGACGCATGTCCTAAATTGGGGTTAGACGACTTAGTCGGCATGGGGAGATGGTCGATGTCGCTCGTTGGGATTCTGGTAAAGGTTTTGCGAATAATGTTTTAATTGAATCGTTTCGTTATCTGCTCGCGCTTAGTTGTATCTCCGCACCACGCATCACCTGTCCGCATCATAATGTGTTGTTTGCGTTGTTCCAGCATGAGGTCACGGCGGTGGTGCGGTGTCCGCATGGGAGCCCGGCGGGCTGGTGACCCCGCGCTGCCCCCGCTGCGCGCGCTCAGCCGCCCCGTTCTGCCGGTATGGACGGCGCGCGCGACTCGCCGCCGCCGCTGCTCGCGGACAGTCGGCCGCTCGAAGGACGACCCGGCGAAACCGACGCTGCGGCCGCGCCTCCGGAGCCCGTGAGCGCCGCGCCGCGGCCGCCCGCGCCGCGCCTGCTCTCCTCCATCCCCGAGGCCGCGCCGTTGCTCACGGGCGCGGCGCGCAAGCACAACGGGCGCGCGCTGCACGTGCAGTTCGACGCCGCCTCCCCGCCCGCCGCGCCCTCTGTCTCCAGCTCCGGCTCGAGCTCCTCCGATGACGAGGATGTATCCATCGCGGAGGCTCGCCCGCCTGACGGTGGCTGGGGCTGGGTCATCGTGTTCGCCTCCTTCATGGTCAATCTCATAGCGGACGGCATCACCTTCAGCTTCGGCGTGTTCTACCCGCACTTCCTAGAGTACTTCGGCGAGGGCAAGGGCAAGACGGCCTGGATCGCCGGCATCTTCATGGCAATGCCGCTCCTGTCCGGGCCCATCGCCAGCTTCTTGACGGACCGGTACGGCTGCCGCTGGATGACCATTTTCGGCTCCATCCTGGCGGCGATCGGCTTCGTCATATCCGCCTTCGTGGACAACATCGAGACGCTGTTCATAACGTTCGGCATCATGGCCGGGTTCGGACTCAGTCTGTGCTACGTCGCGGCGGTGGTCATAGTCGCGTACTACTTTGAGAAGAAACGTTCGCTCGCGACCGGCATCTCCGTCTGCGGCAGCGGCATCGGGACGTTCATATTCGCGCCGCTGACGAACATTCTCCTGGATGAGTACGGGTGGCGCGGGACTGTGCTGATCCTGGCGGGGTTCTTCCTCAATATGGCGGTTTGCGGGCTGCTCTTCCGGGACCTGCCGTGGACCACCACGATGAACGCTGAAAAAGCGAAAGAGAGGAAACGAAGAAGAGAAAGGAAGCGGAACAAGCGCTACGGATCTTCCGTCGACAGTTTGTCCGACAGCAAGAGCAGCGCCGGCGGCTCGCAAAAGGTGGCGGACGGCGGGGAGGTCGAGACCGTCACTTCTCCAACAATGCCTCAATTTAGTTCTTTAGTAGACCTGCCTACTTACATGACGGGGGGCGAGGGGGTATCGCTGGAAGTGTTCGAGATGATGTCCAGCAAAGGGCGTGCGTACGCCATGCTCGCGCAGAACTACCCCGGGATGATGCTCCCTTCGCGGAGCTTTAGTGACAGTGGGCGGTTGCACGAGCAGTCGCCGCCGAGGGCGGTGATGTCTCCCGGCGTGGGGTCCCCGGGGGCCTTGTCTCCTACGTCGGTTCCGAAGGCGCCCGAGGAGCACACGACTGAGACTTTAAGTGACAAAGCGTCCATATCGTTGTGGCTGAAGAGACAAGCGAGCGGGAACAAGAAGCCGCCGGCGTTCCTCAAGGACCTGCGGCTGCACCGGCACTCGCTCACGTACAGGGGCGCGATGCTGAACATCAACCGGTACCGGCTGCGAGCTTCCTCCTGCCCTAACATCTTCAAGAACTCCATGACTACCATTGCCAAAGAAAAGGTGAGGTTTGTTTTCTTATATTTATACAGGAGTTTTCATACAATGATCTCTATGGCAGCTAGGGTTACCGTTAAAGACAGGAAGGTGGTAGAAAACCATCTAGCGGTTTGCAAACTTATTTAAACTGCATTTAATAATTTGGAAGCATAACTCAATTACGCGAAAATATAAAACAACTTATAAACATGGCTCAAGAGTGAAATAGGTCGATAATTCTTTTAAAGGATTTTATCCCCTTTTTTAAAGAAGAGTACTATCAAATTCCTGCTCAATGCCTCTGGAGTTCTCCCATTGTTAAGAACGGTGCTAAATAACCCCTGAAGCTCTCGAAAAACTGGCTTTCCCCTTACTTTCAAGAGCTCCGAAGTTATTCCGTCTACTCCAGGGGCCTTTCCATTCTTAAGTAGTTTGAGCGCCATCTCAATCTCGTCTAGGGTGGCGGGTCAGTATTGCGCGGGAATCCTCTGTGCTGGGTACGGGTCTAAAAGCATGCGAAGCGTAAAGTCGGCCATATAACTCTTTCGATCTCAGAAAGGATCTCCGGCTTAAGGACGACAGTTGTGTCATTATTGTTCTTGAGCTTCGACAGGTGGCATCTACTCAACTGCTGGGCGAAGACTTGACTCCCGATTCTGCTCAATTGCCTTTTCTATCCGGCGTGTATTTGAGCATCGGACGTCACGACGTACCAGCTTACTGTTTTCTTTTATTGAGAGACGGAAATTACTGACGCACACCGTCAGTCATTTCCGTCACTTGCTGTAGACCCCGTCGCCTCATCCAAGATTTTAGACTTCGTGCCCGTAGCTGAAGCTGACAAAATTTAGTGCCTAAGGATTCCCACAACTTTTTGGAGTTCCTCATCCACGTCATTTGTGGTTTCCAAGGCAGCGAATTGATTTTCCATATTGAGTTCGAACTGTTCAATCCAACAGCGGCTTGGAGCAGGTTGATTCGAAGCGTAGACTTCACCAGGCGGCATCTTCTTTTAAGGTTGTGGTCGATATTCAAGGAGCCTTGGACAAGTCGGTGATCTTCGGTCGGTATTGAACTTGCGATCACTGAAAGAGACATCCCTGAATATGTGGGTATTGTCCGTCATGATGAAGTCGATCTCAAAGTAGCTGGAGGGCGCCCTACACTACGTTTACCGAGTCGCGGTCTCCACTCAAGAACACGTCTACCCCAACGGTTATCAGTCCTTCGACAGACATGACCAGCCCACTTTCAGCTTACTAATCCTAAGGACTATGTCGACAACTTTGGCTCTCTGCCGGATCACCTCATTCCGGATACAATCTTTCAGAGAAACTCCGGGCATAGCCCTTTATATAGCCCGCTGAGTGAACTTAAATTTGTGGACTAGTTTGACTGTGAGTTGACTTTTCGGCTCCGTAGGTTAGACTGGTAGGACGCACTGATTGAAGAGTTTTGTCTTCAGACGCTGTGGTGTGGATGACGAGAAGAATTGACGAAGCTTGCCGAATGGTGCTCAACACATCTGAATTCTTCTGTTGGCTTCCTTCGCAAAGTTGTTCTTACCTAATTGCAATATTTGTCGTAGTGTAGGGCGCCCTATGGCCAGATGGAGTGACGACCTGCGAAAAGCGGCCGGAATAAAATGGATGAGGAGAGCGAAGACTGAGCACAGCGGCGTGCATTAGGAGAGGCCTACGTCCAGCAGTGGACAAGTATAGGCTAATGATGATTCAATAGTTTAAAAGTATATCCAACTTACTCCAAAACATAAGCAAATCAACCTTGAAAACACTACTTGTGTAAATTTGTATATTTCTTAATATATTCTAATTATTAATTGAAAACAAGAATTTTATCCAGCTAGCTGTGCTTTCCTGTGTTGACATTTTCCAGTTTTCCCGTGAGAACTTACCATTTTCCGGGGTCAAAAGTATCCTATGTTTTATTCCAGGGTATATACAATCCAAATTTCATCAAAATCCGTCCAGCCGTTATCGCGTGAAAGCTCCCCAAACAAACAGAAAACCTTTCACTTTTATATATTGGTGTGGATTTAATTTGTTTGTGTACACACATTCCAGGTCCAATGGTACGCCGGGCTCTGGGACTTCTGGGACCTAGTAGTGGACGTGCTGGACTTCTCGCACTTCCGGAATCCTTCGTTCCTGATCTTTGCGATCTCCAACTTCCTGCTGTATATGTGGTACGACGTGCCCTACGTGTACATAGCCGACAGCGGCATGGGCATGGGGTTCAACGAGTCGCAGGCCAGCATGCTCATCAGTATCATCGGCATCGTCAATATGTTTGGAGAGGTGAGTGTACACTATTGGTATTTCTGTATAATCATTCATATCCGATTAGTCTCCACGTGTCCAGCATGTTCAATTCAAATTTTTCCAACCACTGAGAAGAAAAATAAAGTTTCAAGTAGAGGCTATGTTAGCGTGACGGGCACATCGCAACTATGTCTCATTGTACATAATCATGCAAATCATCATATCATCCGTTCCCACTTCGGTGTTTCAAACAGTGTGGCCGTTTATTAAAGAAACTGTACCCCTAGTACGAGTTTTTATAGTTTTCGATAACGAAATGTAGTTTCGTATACTGGTACATGTTACGAACGAAATCTGTTTAGAGTAATCGCTGATTTGCAATACTTTTATAGTAATTAGATAGGCTCCAAAGTGTTCGCAAGAGATCTGTCTATTGGGCAAAGCCTGTTGACGAAGCTAAAGACTGACAGTGGCAGCATCGTTTCGTCAAAGCCAGAGATTTTGAGTGTGCTCGAGAAGTTCTATGGGCAATTATACACTTCATCGCGCAGTCCTCCTAGCACAACTAGCGATGCAAGAGCCCGTTTGACATTATACCGAAGATATCCCGGACGTCAGCCTATACGAGTTCAGAATGGCTCTCAAACAGCTTAAGAGCAACAAGGCCAGGGGAGGACGGAATAACGATAGAGATAACGACGAGAAAGACTTTGATTTAGTCTAGACCTGGACAGTGCTACAGTCATTACAGCGGTGCCAGATTGACTACCGGTACATCAAAAAGTGAAGTTGAAGTGTTTGTACAGCTAGGCCACCATGACTGTCCGTCTCCAAGATCGGAGCACGAATTCTATCGAGTTGCAAAAAGGGACAGGAGACGTTATTTCTCCGAAACTGTTCACCTCTGCACTGGTAGATATATTCAAGATTCTGAACTGAAACGGATATGATATTAACATCAATGGCGAATGCATCACTTCACCTTCGATTTGCTGATGGCAGAAACCTTGGAAGACTTAAGCACAATGCTCACTGACGAATCCAGCTCGGATGGGCAGCGTTTGGGAAATTAAGCCACATCTTCTCTTCGTAGACACCACAGAGCCTCAAGATGAAAGTTTATAATCAGTGCGTGTTGCCAGTGATGACATACGGCACTGAGACGTGGTCGCTAACTATTGGTCTCATACACAAGGTCAAAGTCGCGCAGCGTCCAATGGAGAGAGCTATGCTCGGTATTTCACTACTTAATAGAATCCGAAACGAAGAAATCCGTAGAAGAACCAAGGTTATCGACATAGCTTTTAGAATTTTCAAGTTGAAGTGGCAATGAGCAAGTCATATAGTTCGCAGAGCCGACAACCGCTGGGGAATAAAGGTTCTTGAATGGGACCACGAACAAGCAAGCGAAGTGTGTGTCCATCGTGTGGGGGTCCCACACGATGGACCGACGACATTGTGGACATCTATTGAAGTCGGTGGATGGAGGTGGCACAAGATCCCTCGTCATGGCGGTCTTTGGGGGAGGCCTATGTTCAGCAGTGGACTTCTAAAGGCTCACATGATGAATTAGATAAACTATTTAACTACCTTAATATTTAGGCAGATACGTGTTCGCGCGTAGCGAAAATGGAAAGGTCTATTGTGGTACGGCGTGCCTTGAAGATGTTACCTTATATTTCCCTAAAAAATATTGAGAGTGGAACGAGAAAGATTTAAATTTTTCTCGTTCCATTATCAACCATTTTTAGCGATACGACAGTACCTAATTCTAATGACAATCTCGTATCCAAAGTATTCATTGTTTAACTTAACCTACATAAATCCGGAGCGTTGACTCGATAACAGTTGATTCTGCTAACGACCACTTCACTGATAACGGGTGTAATGAAGCAGAATGATTACACAATTACACGTGGAGAGATTATGTAGAAGTATTGATAGTGTTTTTTTAACGCAGGTAAACATAAGGGTTGCTTGGGCAGGTTAAAATAATAAATAATAGTACAAGTAACGATAAGTAGAAGACTAGCTTTGAAATTATTGGTTAAGATTACTTTTGCAAACTTAACTATTATGATTTGGGAACTGAAACAATGTCAAGGACGTGACCTAGATTGGTCCTGGCTTTGAAATTATTTGTTAAGATTACTTTTGCAAACTTAACTATTATGATTTGGGAACTGAAACAATGTCGAGGACAAGATCTAGATTGGTCCTAGCTTTGAAATTTGGGAACTGAAATAATGTCGAGGACACGATCTAGATTGGTCCTAGCTTTGAAATTATTGGTTAAGTTTACTTTTCCAAATTTAACTATTTTGATTTGGGAACTGAAACAATGTCGAGGACATGATCTAGATTGGTCCTAGCTTTGAAATTTGGGAACTGAAATAATGTCGAGGACACGATCTAGATTGGTCCTAGCTTTGAAATTATTGGTTAAGTTTACTTTTGCAAATTTAACTATTTTGATTTGGGAACTGAAACAATGTCGAGGACATGATCTAGATTGGTCAGTTTGTAAGTTCGGAATAAGCGTGGATGGTGTGACGTTAAATGCCTGATACATCTCAACTCAACAAAGATAACACAACTAGACTGTAAATATAATTTTTTCTCACAGACGAGACCCAATTTTTCCATTAGAAAAAATATTATATATATTTACGCTAAGCAGGCGTTAAGTGCTATAAAAAACCCATAAAATACTACTAGACTGTAAGACATAAGGGTGCCTACTTTTTAGTTCAACTAAACGATCGAACAATATGGTCATTAAATAATTTTCGTAAAATAAGCGATATGATAGGATGCAGAAACCTGGATTTTAGCTATTCAAGTAGAAATCAAATTAATTTCTAATATATTTGCACTTTGATATTGAATTGAGTTAATATGACCACAGCTGTTATGGCGACCGCGTGACGTCACGTTTGCACAAAGCTATAGAAAACGCAGGAACAAAACAACCGCGAATTCATAATATTTAGCAAGCCGTGAGACGTCACGCGGACTGCGCAGTGTTTTGAGTCAAATGGCGAAAAGTTACTTTTGCTTTCATCATCATCATCATCAACGTATATTTGACCACTGCTGGACGTGGCCTCTCCTAATGCACGCCACTGAGCTCGGTCTTAAGCTCTCCTCATTCATGCCACCATTTTTTTGTTGTATCTAGCATTGTTACACAGTCGTAATCGTTATTATCTAATGAAATAGAGTAGTCGCAGCGAAACTTTATGGTTGTGAAGTTAGGCTCTGTGAACCATTGCGCAGGTACAGCCGTGACGATAAAACATCATAAAATAAGAGCGAAATAGAATATGCGACAAACGTAAGGAATGAGCGAGGCAGTTATACATCCTGTTTAACGTTGGGACTGTGCCTGAAAAATTGTTATTCTTATTCTTATAGATTTTTGTTGTTGTTTACATGTTTTTTGTAGATGTTTATGTACACTATTGAAAAACTAGAACGAGAATCAGGTATTTTCACAAATTATCTTGAAAATGTGTGAATTTCAGATCCTCCTTGGCTGGATGGGCGACTGGGAGTGCGCCAGCCCAAGCCTGGTGTACGCGGTGTGCATGGTGCTGTGCGGCGCCGTCACCTTCATCATGCCGCTCCTCACCTCCTACTCCGGCCTGGCCGCCGCCTCAGGTCTGCTCACTGCTCACCTAGTCCCTGCTTGCTTGTCGTATGAGGTAGTACTGGGAGTGCACCAGCCCCAGCCTGGTGTACGCGGTGTGCATGGTGCTGTGCGGCGCCGTCACCTTCATCATGCCGCTCCTCACCTCCTACTCCGGCCTGGCCGCCGCCTCAGGTCTGCTCACTGCTCACCTAGTCCCTGCTTGCTTGTCGTATGAGGTAGTACTGGGAGTGCACCAGCCCCAGCCTGGTGTACGCGGTGTGCATGGTGCTGTGCGGCGCCGTCACCTTCATCATGCCGCTCCTCACCTCCTACTCCGGCCTGGCCGCCGCCTCAGGTCTGCTCACTGCTCACCTAGTCCCTGC
The DNA here is from genome assembly GCA_946251855.1 of Alsophila aescularia. Taxonomy (NCBI): domain Eukaryota; kingdom Metazoa; phylum Arthropoda; class Insecta; order Lepidoptera; family Geometridae; genus Alsophila; species Alsophila aescularia. The sequence continues at coordinate 41,971,710 of OX276385.1, forward strand.
TTGCTTGTCGTATGAGGTAGTACTGGGAGTGCACCAGCCCCAGCCTGGTGTACGCGGTGTGCATGGTGCTGTGCGGCGCCGTCACCTTCATTATGCCGCTCCTCACCTCCTACTCCGGCCTGGCCGCCGCCTCAAGTCTGCTTAGTGCTCACCTAGTCCCTGCTTGCTTTACTGGGAGTGCGCCAGCCCGAGCCTGGATTACGCGGTTCGCATGGTGTTGTGCGGCGCCGTCACCGTCGTCATGCCGCTCCTCACCTCCTACTCCGGCCTGGCCGCCACCTCAGGTCTGCTCAGTGCTCACCTAGTCCCTGCTTGCTTGTCGTATAAATACCCTCCGAAAAACCATACTAGTCTGTACTACCGGTAAAATGTAACCCACCCAGGTGTGTTCAAGTCTAGAAATTCTGTGTCCACACTGGAGGAGCTGGTACCTTATTTTCCCATTTAATTAGATCCATGAATTTTCAGGATACAAATCTATTTATCTTAACCACAAGATCGTCTGCTTACTCAATGTGATGTAATTTCCAGGTGCGTTCGGAGCGTTCATCGCCGCCAACTACTCGCTGACGAGCATCATCCTCGTGGAGCAGATCTCCCTGGAGAAGTTCACGAACGCGTACGGGCTGCTGCTGCTGATACAGGGCATCGCCAACCTGATCGGCCCGCCGCTAGCTGGTCAGTACCTGCACTTCATTAAATCCTCGTGGAGCAGATCTCGCTGGAGAAGTTAACGAACGCGTACGGGCTGCTGCTGCTACAGGGCATTGCCAACCTGATCGGCCCGCCGCTGGCTGGTCAGTACCTACACTTCATTACATCTTCGTGGAGCAGATCTCACTGGAGAAGTTCACGAATGCGTACGGGCTGCGGCTGCTGATACAGGGCATCGCCAACCTGATCGCCCCGCCGCTGGCTGGTCAGTACCTATACTTCATTACATCCTCGTGGAGCAGATCTCCCCGGAGAAGTTCACGAATGCGTACGTGCTGCTGCTGCTGATACAGGGCATCACCAACCTAATCGGCCCGCCGCTGGCTGGTCAGTACCTATACTTTATTACATCCTCGTGGAACAGATCTCGCCGGAGAAGTTCACGAATGCGTACGGGCTGCGGCTGCTGATACAGGGCATCGCCAACCTGATCGCCCCGCCGCTGGCAGGTCAGTACCTACTTCATTACGTTCTCGTGGAGCAGATCTCGCTGGAGAATTTCACGAACGCGTACGGGCTGCTGCTGTTGATACAGGGCATCGCCAACCTGATCGGCCGCGTGGTCATGTCATTTAAAAGTAGCCCACACGTGTTAATTTAGGACCAAAAGTACCTATAAAGTACAATTATAATATACTACATTCCTAATTCGTTCAGCCGTCAAATAACTTTTTATCGATTGCTCAGCATCTAATCATCGGGTTAAGTTACCAAGTAACCCAGTTTTTTTAGTCAAACACTAAGCTATCCAACAATGAAAAACCGTATCGCAATCTGTCCAGAAGTTTTGGGGTGGCACTCTAGTAAAGATTAAGCTTCAAAGTCTAGCGCATCGACGGTATTCTACAGGTTGCACTATGGAGAGTGTGCACAAGAACTGCACAACCTGATCCCGCCGCCACCTTTCCATCACCGTACGACTAGACGAACGGCGAAGCGCCACCCTTTTATAGTTGAATTACCTCGCACAAGAACGAAGCGCTTCTTCATTTATTATAAGAACTGCAAAGGATTGGAATGCCTTGAGCAGAAAATACCTACTTTGCTTCCACTTTTCGAGGAACCAATCAGCGTTTTTCGAATAGATGGGATGAGAATGTTATTTTATTTACCGCGACGTTTCGATCAAATTGCATTCAAGAAGACCACGAATGCGTTCGAATCGAGAAAATTTAAAAGTTGCAATAAATTGATTATCATATCATCTAAATGATTGTTTTCCGTTTCCAGGTTGGGGATACGACATGACAGGTTCATACGACTTGTCCTTCTACTTAGCGGGCGTGTTCATCGGACTGTCGGGGATCGTGCTGTTCGTGCATCCGCTGTGCAAATGTCTCCGGCGCAAGACTCCGGCCGTACAGACAGACAAACTCGCCACCAACGGGAAACTCAACCAGAATGGGAAGCTTATAGCTTAGGCCTATGATACTTTTAAAATAGGGTACTTGACTTACTGTCGTGAACTAATTGATTGGGTGTATTTTAGCAAAAACATACAACATTTATGAAGTAATTAAATGAAAATCATTATATATATATATGCACTTTAGAGAGTTGTTATAATTGAATCGCACCAAAACGACGAAAGGTGTCATGGCGACCGTATGACGTCACTGTTGCTCAAAGATGTATAAAAACGCAGCCACAAAGGAGCAAAATTACCGCGAATTAGGAACAATGACGTCACGTGTACTGCGCAGTGTTTTTTGTCAAACAATGGGAGTTTTTTAAATTGTTTTTTTTTTATATATTTTGCTTTTTAATTATTCATGGATAAACCTATGGATGAGAGCGTTTTTGGAGTTTTTGGGCAATTTTTTTAAATACAGAATGGTTAAAAGGTTTGCCATACAAAAAATCTGTATTTGTGAAAGGTAAATGAACCAAAAAACGTTTTTTTTTGTTATTTCTACTTTTTTTTTTTTAATTGGTCTCATATATAGATTAATATATTCGGAATCCTTAAGTTATAACATATTTCATTTAACCTCCTTAAATGCAGATGAAGCATGTAGCTAACCTTTTAATTATTGTATAATGTAAAAAAAATTTTTTTTTATAATTTTGGAAATAGCGATAGCCTAATGTACAACATTAGATTTTATATATAATTACTGTTATGTTGTTTTTTTATTGTAATGTGTTCAATAAAGAGTTATTGTATTGTATTGTATTGTAATGTCAATAAAAGCACAAAGACTAAAAAAGCATTCGTTCACAGGTTATAAGCAGATGATAGTTTTTTTCGTTAAATGTCAAGTACCCTATTGATGACTCTGGCACAGTTGGTAGGGCTCCTAGCTGAGCTTAGTGTCCCAGGTTCGCATCCTATCCGAGACGAATTTTTGGGTTGGGACAGTTTGGTTTTGGGTCTTCGATGATTGTGGCGTGTTTGTGTGACCTGGGTGTCGGAGTTTCATGTAATTACAATTTACTTTCCACAATTGCGCGGTTGTTCGAGATTTCACAAAACGCCTAGTTTTTTCGCGAAAAAACGATTTATGCGATAATTATATGACCCAAGCGATTACATTACACAAACCTTCATCAAGGACAGATACGAACAATTAACCTTTTATGCACTTGCATAATGTAAAAGTGTTCACTAGTCGCATGCCCTCAGGCCACATTATGAATGAAAACACACAAGAAAAACGTAAAACACACGCGAGGAAAACATTATTGTGATGCTTAGAAATAATTATGTAAATGGATTTGATAATGTATCAACAATATTAAATTAAACAAGGTTTGAATTATTGACATAGTTAAGTCTTTGAGTAGCATTACGTAAGTTTGTGAGTATATTATAAAGCTAATATAGGTACATAGTATTGATTGAAGTAGATAGATTGTTTTAGAAGGAAATTGTGCGGTATAAGAGATTACGCGTAAGAACATTTTTAGGAATTACATCTATGCCTATAAAACAGCGTGACATACCTACTGACAGACAGACAACGCACAGCCTAAATAGGACCTAGGGATTTGAAGATTGGAGGAAAAGTCTGCACGTGAGTGATAGAGTCCAGCGATACCGGGTTCAAACCTCTCAACAAGTGATAAAATTCTATACTCGAGTATCAACATTTACTAGAACGCTGGCACTTTTACACCACTGCCCAAAAATGGAGTGTAACGTTTTCAGTGTTCATGTATGTTTGTATGTATGTGAGTTTCTTTATTCCACCTTAACTTTAAAATGCCTGAACAGATTTGGATGTAAGGGATATCGTTAGAATCCTTACATCCCCTGAGTAATAAAGGTAATTATTTTTTTAAATGAGAAACTAAAGGAAAAAACGAACAAACCAGACAAAAAAAATACTCACTTGAAAATGGGGCAACACATCCGCCATAAACACTTAAAATAAAATGGGGCAACACATCCGCCATAAACACTTAAAATAAAATAGCCTATGTTACTCGGGAGGATGTAAGGATTCTTACGATACCCCATACGTCTAAATCGGTTCAGGCATTTAAAAGTTATGGCGGAATACACAAATATACATACATACATACATGAATCCTAAAAACATAACACTCCATTTTTTGGGCAGTCGTGTAAAAAATAAAATTATTTGCTTAAAACATGTCCTACATGTTCCACCAGATACAAAGAATAGTTGGACAAAGCAATATCGACTCTAATACGCGGCATTTAAGTGCAAGTTAGCATGCACGCTTGTTGGTTGCTAATAGCTACAGGACCGGCCGCAGGCGTTGTATGTATACATTATTTACATGTAATCTTTTACCGTAAGTGACGCGAGTTGTAAACTTTGGTAGAAGTTTCTAAATTTTGGACTAAAGTTAAATACTATCTGATGATTAATTAGTTTCGAAAATTCTAGATAAACGACCAAAGAGTTGATCTGTTACAATTGTATGGAGATTACCTGACTTCTCAAATGTTTTAAAAAGAGGCTGTACTTGCTGTATGTATAGTCTGGTATATTTCTTGTCTTTGCCAATATCCAGCAATTAACAAACTAATAATTTAATAAGTACAATAAAAAAACAAAAGTTTCTTTTGCATTTTCGTCGATATGTGAGCTACACTGAAAGTTTCAGCAGGATAGCTAATCGATATGTGAGCTACACTGAAAGTTTCAGCAGGATAGCTAATCGGAAAGTGCTTGAAATTTTAATTGCCAGATTCCAGGACAGAATACATAGATACATAGATACAAGTGAATTAAATAGAAATCTTTTAAAAAAGCAGTATTTTACAATGTTCAAGTTGGCAAAGGCAATGAAATTATTCTGCGTGTGATTGTATTACTGAGATATCACAGTAAGTTTTATTATAATTACGATTATAATGTTGTATTTAGTAAGTTTTAATCTAATTAATCGAATACAGCCAAAAACTTTGAATATTCTAGTTTTTAATAGCGTAATTTTTCACTATATTTCTCCAGAAGAACTTTCACTTTTCTACGTCTATAGAAAAAAGTACCTGTAACTGTTTGTTTGCCCGTACAACTTCTAAGCGAGTTCTTTACCGGTGAAGTCCCATAACTTTCTGTAGACAGTATGAGCAATGTAACGTGATTCAATTTATTATTGAAACGAATTGTTTTGAAAAAATATATATTTAAAAAACTTACAAAATTAGAGCAAATTTTAGTTGATAGGACACTTATTATTAACCTCTTAAATTTTAGCTTTAATTTGTTTTCTAAACGATTTTATCAAATTAAAAAGATATGAGTTTTTAACTTCAGTAAAGCAAAGCTCAATCGATCTACAAGGTTTGGTTTCGATACGAAATCGTAACTACATTTGTATGTGAGGATACATTTCCGAGATATTACACGAATGCACAAAAATAAACAAAAAATCATATAATAACATTATATTAGAGAAACTAATGTGTATTAAGGAAATTATATTATTTTCAGTAATTTAACCAATCGATAGAATTAGTGGCACAAAAATATCACTATTGCAGTCACTCTGTGGCTCTTATTTCGAAGTACTATTTTTCCTTATATTTTCTATGAAAATGTATCTTTGATAATCATTATTGTATCTTTTACTGTTTTTTTTATTAAATCATGACAAAAGTGAGTTTTTTAACAGGATCTTGATGACATCTTGAATATTTTTATTGTTCTTGTTATCCGTCTAGCTAGAGTACTTCAAATGTTAAAACTGCATTTAATTCTGAAAAACCAAATTTTTATCTACATTTTAATTTTTAATCATTAATTAGTAGATGAAGCCGGTGGGTGGACGGGTCATTGACCGAATATTCAAAATCTGACACATTTTCCTAAAACACAACATTAAACTATTGAAGAAAATAAATATGCATGAAAGCATTTATGTATGAAAAATCAATTTAATGACCGTAACAACTTTATCTCAGAAGTGCTCACATCGGCGTTTGAGCATTACACGCAAGCATTATTGAGCATTATTATTTAAGGATTTCTTAAAACAAAATTGTAGCAGAAGGTCCAATTTAAGCAAAAAGACAGTTTTGTTTTAAGAAATCCTTATACCCTCTAACTAGATGTATTTCTAAGACACCATCTAATATTACCTGTCAAAGAAATACCTATTAAAAAGTTATATGCAGAGTTATTTAATAGTTGTAAGTAGAAATGGTGAATCTTGCCAAAAAGTTTGTGGCAGTCTAATCTAATGCTGCGTATGTTTAACTATTTAGTTCTATTTGTAGATAATTTCAATGAAGAAACCGTCTCGAGTCTTACCATTTTGCCTTTATTATTCAACGGCAAAACATTACCTTTAGATATAATTAAGTACATAACATAGTGTCGTTATCTATTTACCATTAAACAAGTGCAAAACTAAGTGTAGGTATAGTCTAGATGAGGCATAACAATTTCTAGTATTTAATAGCAAATTTTTGTGTATTTTCAGTTTTTTTAAAGTATGTGTTTACAATATAATGTCAAACAGTATCTGAACTCGCAAGAAATAAAATATGCCGCAGTGAGCGTTCAATTCGAGATCCACTGAACTTTAAGAGTTCTACAATATCAGTTATTACTGCAAGGTGCCGAAGTCATGAGCAGTTTTTATTTCTATTCGCCTGATTACAAACTTGATGTGTCTCGATACTAATATGTGACGTAATGTTATCGAAATAACGTTTATTTTAGCGCGAGCTTTGATGCCGTTTCCACACTCACCATTATAATTAAAAGTGAAAATAACTATTGTTTTAAGCAAAAAAGTGTTCACTAAATTAATTGGTATTTATAAATAATAACGATTACGTTATTTTTACGTCTTTATAAATAACCTAATGTCTGTTTAAAATAGGTACCTACAAAAACACGAAAATTGGATTAACCTACCAGTAACCGTGGAATAGTTAATTAATTTTATGGTACTCCAATATTTGTTGTGGCACCGATAACGCTGGTTCTAAAGACCCATTCGTCAAAGTTGACTTACTGCATAATAAACATATTGTATTGCAGCCAGCGTTATAGTACGAAAGGTGATGGAACTAAACGGGTATTAGTACAAACAAACGTATTATGTATATATTTGTAGACGTGTGTTTTAGTAAAATTATTGTTCGAATTTATTTTTGGTTTCTTTTACCTCTCGTTTTTTTCGTAAACCCCTAGAGCGTTTAGGCGCGATTGGTCCAATTCGCGGCTAGTCCAATTCACCTTATTCGCGATTGGTCCATTTTGCGTTTCGTCCAATTCGCAGTCGATCTTATTCGCGTTTAACCCAATTCGCGATTATTTGGACCAACTACGAATTGGACTAATCGTGAATCGGACTTGTTTTTTACCATTCAACTAACCGCGAATTGGACCAATCGCGCCTAAACGTCCTAGAGATGTTTTTATCGAAAGCAAGCCTTTTTTTAAATATAAGCCCAAATAAATTTTTAATTCGATGTGTTTTCATTTTGATGCACTAGCTCTAATAATCAAGTGAAATATATACTGCCCAAAAGTAAGATAAGCATAACCAAACACCGCCCAATCGAAAGTGAAGCACCCAAGATATGCCGGTCCGCCCGTACGCACAAGCCTCACGCACACACTCACACCACGTTATGCCGATCGGCCGCCTCATCGCAGCTAGATCTCGACTTTATTAGTCATGTTAATTCTGTCAAGTTGTCACTGAAAATCAAAAACAATGCAGTCTTGTGGTGAAATTGTGTCATCATCATCTCATCATGATCAGCCTATGCTCGTCCACTGCTGGACATAGGCCTCTCCCAATGAACGCCACAGAGCCCTATCTTCGGCTCTTCTCTTCCAGTTTCTACCGGCTGCCTTCGGCAAGGTCGTCACTGCACCTGGCCGGTGGGCATCCTTCACTACGTTTGCCAAGGCGCGGCCTCCACTTGAGGACACGTCTATCCTAGCAGTTGTCCATCCTTAGAGAAATGTGGCCAGCCCATTGCCATTTCAACTTGCTAATCCTTTGAGCTATGTTTTACATTTGTGCATCGACCACAAATTATCCGCCATTTACTATGCTTCACTCGTTTGTTCGGCGGTGTGTTTTTTAAACCTTGAGCAGAACTCAAATTGTCCTGTTAAATATTTAAATGGGACTTAATCGCGCTGAAAACATAATTTAAAAATCTAATCTACACATGTCGTTAGTGTTGTGTGTCGTGACAATTCTGGTAAATTCGGGTAGTTGGAGACAACGCTCGCCCTTCTCGCCGCTGACACCCGCTACTTTAGTCTTCTCGTGACCATGGTCAAACCAACTTGATCGAAACAACGTCGTAAAAAATATTTTTTCAGCGTGATTAAGCCCCGTTTAAATATTTAACTATGTGTTCGAATCGTGAAAGTTTCAAATTATCTTGTTTCCATTTGTGCAATGTTTATCAATTATAATTAAACTATCTAATTTTTATAATATTATTATTCTCTATAATTCACATCTTAAATACATAGGTCAGTATCTTATTGTAAGTAGTTAGGTGATATAAGTAGACTAAGACAATGAAAAACTTTTGGGTGATAACGAAATTGATATAAAATTAAATGAAATAAAGTTAAAGTTTTCAGAAGGTCGGTAGTTACTTCTGTATTATCTACGTATTTTCATTACTGAGACGTAGAATGTTTGTATTTAAATTAGGACTAGATTAGAGTTTGTATCCTTACAATTCCACCATAGCAACTATTATCGTAGTCGACATGTCGCAGGCAATTTGTAGAAAACTTACAAACTGAGTCATCTGATAAAAAAATCGCCTGTTTGCAAACTGCAATGTTCGATAACGCCTAAAAAACGAATTGTGCCTAAAAACTAGAAAGATTAGGTTGAACATGATGGTTTTAGGTTAAAATGAGCATTTGAACCTAAATTCAACCTGTCGGCTATCGGTATCCCGTAAGGGATATATGAGACTATTTTTGCAAATTTAGCAAAAAAAAAAAACGTTTTTTTCGTTCATTTACCTTCCTCAAATACAGATTATGTGTATGGCAAACCTTTTAATCATTACTTATTTAAAAAAATGCTCATCTCCAAAAACGAACTCGTCCACAGGATGAACAGATTACGCGTTCTACAAATTGCCTGCGACAGCGAGGCGATGCGAATTTTTATGAACAGACGACGAAGTTTGTAAAAGCCCTTCTACAATTTGCCTGAGAATCGCCGTTTGTAAAATGACTAGTTCTACAAATTGCCTGCGACATATATACACATTTTCGTATTTCGTGGAAATACTTATTTTAGGGAAATAATGATGTCATTGTGTAAGATGTTCTTTCAAAATCCAAAATTTAAAATTGTGCTTCCCTCTGGATACCTACTATATTTAAAGTAGGTATTTCACAAGTAATCATTGCACGTTTAAAATCAATATAGATAATTATAAAATTGTGATAACGAAATAACTGCAAGCAATTAATAGCATTATTGGCTTATATAACGAATTCGATTTTGTATTTAATTAAAGGAAAATAATAATTGTAGATGGTTTGAAGAAATACCTCACTATATAATTAGAAGTAGATAAGTACCTATTTATAACCGTCGAGTTTTCTTATAATGATGATGGTAAAATACAAATCACTTTTTAGCTTAATTGTGTTTCATTTATCACCCGGCTCAAAGGATACTTCAGCATCAAACATGTAAAAAAAAACTATAGGGTACAGCGGGACAATTTCTAATTTTACAATACACAACTTTGAATAAGTACTAATAGATACTGTTACGCCGGTTGATTCTTAGAAAAACAGTAGCTACTAAAATGTTCGCGGAGTTTCAGTCGGATGACGCAATACCTACATTTAAAGGAACGTTCTGGAACACACTAGTTGCGCGTAGGTACCTACAGAGTTCCCAGAACGGTAGGTAGGTACATACGGGCGCGGCGCGGCAACATCAAAGGCGCCGCCGACCTTGAAAGTTCAAATACCTAACGACTACCGTTAGTACATACGAGTACGTACGAGTACCGTCTGGAAACGTCCGTCGCGGTAAAAATAGGGCGCGCATCGACTGCCTCGAACAGTATTGATTTGGCTTTCAGAACTACTTGAAGAGCAGTTGCAGCGAGACAGAGACCATAAAAGACCAGCATGCAACTTTGGGTCAGGAACTCAAAGATGTAAAGGAGCAGGTACATCTTCACGAGAAACGCTTCTCCGAAACTGAAAGCCGCATCTCTGAAACTGAAACCCAGGTTGCAGACGTAAAAAAAGCTCTGGGTGTCCTGAAATCTAGAAGCGGTACCTGTCAGAATGCTGAGAACGGACCTTAGCGATGAGTGGAAGAAAGCCTTGCAGCTTGCACAACAAGAGGATGCAGACATCAGGCCAATTCTTGAGTGGGTTAAAGCCAGTGCACATAAACCTAAATGAAGTGATGTTGCGAGAATGAGCACAGCAACAAAAAGTTACTGCGCACAGAGGGACAGTTTGGCTATCCACGATGGGGTACTGTGCCGCAAATGGGAAAATGCTAGAGGAGATCACTGTCATTTACAAATGGTTGTCCCTAAAGCAAAGGTACCTGATGTTCTGCAGCTCTACCATGATGGATGTTCAGGAGGTCACATGGGCGTCAAAAGAACCTTGTTAAAGATACGTGAGTGATTCTACTGCATCCATTGTCGAGATGATGTGGAAAATTGGTGCCGCAAATGCACTAGTTGTGCAGCTGTAAAAGGACCCCACACACGCAGCAGAGGGGCATTAAAGCTGTATAACGTCGGGGCTCCATGGGAACGAATAGCGCTTGACATTGCGGGACCGTTCCCTGTAAGTGACAGCGGGAACAAGTATTTCATGGTCGTCATGGATTACTTCACTAAGTGGCCGGAGGTATTCGCCATTTCAAACCAAGAAGCTACTACAGTGGCAGATAAATTCGTTCACGAAGTCTTCTGTCGTTTTGGAGTACCCCTTGAAATTCACAACGATCAAGGGCGGAATTTTGAGTCACAAGTGTTCCAGGAGACCTGCCATGTGATGGGTGCACATAAAACCAGGACAACTTCCTATCACCCACAATCTGATGGAATGGTAGAACGATTCAACCAGACCTTGGAGAGATATCTAGTAAAAGTGGTGGAAACCAGGCAAAGGGATTGGGAGAAGCACATCCAGCCGTTTCTTTTGTCATACCGAAGTGCAGTTCATGAGAGTACAACAGTCATTCCTGCCTTCGCGAATTTTGGAAGAGAATTGCGTTAGCCTGCAGACCTGAAACTGGCATTCCACCGGATTCTCCACGCAGCGTTACAGATTATGCAAATGACTTGCGCTGTAAGATGGATGAAGTTTATCAACAAGTCAGAGAATCGGGACAACAAATTGTGTTGTGACCAAGATAAACGACATCACTTACCGGATTCAAGGGCCAGAGAAGTGCTCCTAAAATTGTTCATGTAGATCGACTGGCCCATTATTACGGGACTAACACTGCTCGGGACGAGCATGTCTTAGGAGGGGGTCGTGTAGTTGTTCGCGGAGTTTCGGTCGGATGACGCAATACCTACATTTAAAGGAACGTTCTGGAACACACTAGTTGCGCGTAGGTACCTACAGAGTTTCCAGAACGCGTGGTATTTAGGTACATACGGGCGCGGCGCGGCAACATCAAAGGCGCCGCCGGCCTTAGGTACCTACAGGCGCGGCTCGACATCAAAGGCGCCGCTGACCTCGAAAGTTCAAATACCTACCGACTACCGTTAGTACATACGAGTCGCGGTATAAATAGGGCGCGCATCGACTGCCTGGAACAGTATTGACTTGGCTTTCGGAACTAAACGATCAAAGTGATTAGGATTTTGATGAAATTTGGAATGGAGATAGCTTACACCCTGGAATAACACGTAGGATACTTTTCATCATTATCATCATCATCATCATCATCATACTTCACTCTCAAATGGCTGAACGGATTTTGATGAAATTTGGAATGGAGATAGCTTATACCCTGGAAGATACTTTTCATCATCATCATCCTTCACGTGGGTGAAACCGCGGGACGCTGCTAGTAAGCTATAAATATAAGACTTATCTATAAAAAATTTGAAGAAACACATTAAAAAACTAGTTTTACCAAAAATTTATGTTCTAGCTAGAACATGTGCGTACCCAGCATTTTTTTAGGGGTGGGGCAGAAGTAAATAATTTAAAAATGCTTTTGATGTGTAGGTAAACATTTAATGGCGCGGTACGTGGATAACGCTGACTGTTGGCGTGAAATGAATGAATGAATGAATGAAATTAATATTTATTGCAGAAATTGTGTACATATCTTTATTTTATTACTAGCTGTACCCGCGGCTTCGCACGCATGGTCATTTCTCTAGGTTAAAAGTACTCTATATAATATTCCAAGATCTATAATACCAATATACCAACATTTGATCAATATTCCTTCAGCCGTCAAAAAGTTTTTATCGATTGCTCGGCTTCTACTCATTAGATTGAGATACCACGTACACCAGTTTTTAAGTCCAGGCTTAGTGAAAACCGCAACGCAATCGGTCCAGTAGTTTCTACGTGATGTGCGAACAAACATACAGACAAACAGACACACGAATTTTTAAAATGTTATATTCTTGTTCAGTAGCTTATTTTAAGTACCCTAGACCTTATTTTTTTTAATTATCTCCTTTGTACAGACTTTTTCATTCTTTCTGCTTGATTTTATGTATAGATATTATTGTACGGAATGGCGTTTCAGTCAAACAGTATAAGGTCGATAGACGCCATCTATGGTGAAATTATGAAAGCGCTTTTGCGCTTTCCATAGATATATGGCACTTTAATAAGTTATGTAAAATATTAATAGACTTCACACTACATAATCCATACCAATATATAACAGTGAAACGTTGTCTGTTTGTTTGTTTGTTTGTTTGTTTGGGGAGCTTTCACGCGATAACGGCTGGACGGATTTTGATGAAATTTGGAATGGAGATAGCTTATACCCTAGAATAAAACATAGGATACTTTTTATCCCGGAAAATAGTAAGTTTACACGGGGAGATTCACTGTAAGGAACGGTTGCCATGGAAACGTAATAACAAATCTATCAACAAAACTTCAACCTGCTAATAGTTATATATATAAACGGGACTTAATCGCGCTGAAAGCAATATATATTTACCTCGACGTTTCGATCAAGTTGCATTGATCGTGGTCGTTGTCTTCTCGTGACCACGATCAATGCAACTTGATCGAAACGTCGAGGTAAAAAAATATTAAGTTTTCAGTGCGATTATATATTATATAACTATGTCTTCGAATCGCGAAAGTTTAAAAGTTACACCAACCTGCTAATATCTACTTTTGTATTAGTTAGAAGAACATAGGATGCTTTTTGTCACGATAAACAGTAATCCGCGCGGACGTAGTCGCGGGCGGGAAAGCTAGTATAATTATAAAATAACTGTAGCCACTGTCGTAAACAGCCCAATCATAAAATAACAGAGAAGTGTAGCCTTTGTCGTAAACAGGCCAATCAGAGAATAGAGTTTTAAAAATGAATATTATCTTATCGAGCGGAAAACTTCGTATGCGCTATGCAGAACTCCATACATAAGAACTGTCAGTGCAAACAAAACGTAATAATATGCATAAACCGATTAGCGCCATCTATCTTTTATCTTTAGAAGTGTGTTTGTGCATATGTTTGTTACTCCTTCACGCTCAAACGGCTGAATGGATTTGGATGAAATTTGTCACCAGGATAGCTTATATCCTGGCTTAACACATAGGCTATATCATCATCATCTTCATATATCATCATAATCCACGCGGGTGAAACCACGGCGCGCAGCTTGAATAAGGTAATTGCAATAAAAATAGAGGGGATCTAAAATAATTACTAAACAATTCAGGGGTTTTGTATCAAAGGTGTTCAGGATAGTACCTTTGTTCATAATACCTTTGTAAATGATACCTTTTTAAGTTTATTTATACCTCCTTGATACGAACTCTTTGACAAGAATGCTTATGATTTTTAAGCTTCTCTTAAATTTTACTAGATAGCATCACCATTCAAATTAGATCGCGGTGGCATTACATTCGTGATATTTAGGTAGGTATTCCAAAAAAAAAGAATGTACACTCATAACTGGAATATGTCGGTGTTTTCTTCGCCTCCTGTTAGGTATTGGACAAAAGGTAATAATCTCCAAAGTATGTAAGTAATTTTGGAGGAGTTAAAATCTTTATTTGTTAGCTGCGGACGTGAATTTTACGGGTTTATAGATTTGGGTCAAGTAGAATATATATTCCAACTTTAAATTATGAAAATTAAATGAAATGAGCGTAACTTACCTTATTCACATAAATAGTTGCTGGACGTTGCTGATTTTGTTATTAATGTTTGGGACACAAATTAAGTAGTACAACTGCACAATCTGATTCCCGGTTCCCCAATCACCGCACGACTAGACGATCGGCAAAGCGCCACCCTTTTATGGTTGCAATATTGAAATAGAACGAAGCGTTACGCTTCTTCATTTACTATAAGAACTGCAAAGGAGTGGAATGCCCTGCCCTCGTCAGTGTTTCCGGTAAAATATAACGCAGGTGTGTTCAAGTCAACAGTAAATAGGTATCTACTAGGCAAGCGTGCTACACCTTCGACCACATCATCGCTTTCCATCTGCTGAGATCGTGGTCAAACGATTGCCTAGTACAAAACAAAAAAAAAATGGAGTTTTGGAGTTTGTTAAATTTGATTGGCATTTGGATATTGCTGCTTGATTGGTGACATTCATAGTTGCGTTTATTACACGCATAGATACAGTCCATTAAAAAAAGTCCCTTAGTTCAGGAATTGGTAGCCCTGACAAATTTTTCCCAATAGTACGTCCCAGAAATTAAGGTAGATCAGATAGATTATATAAGAAAAATACATAAGCATTTATAATGTAAACAATATATCTTAAAACTAGGTAATATCATTTATAAATGAGTAGAAACTGATAGGCGTTATCATATCAGTCAGGTCAGTTTTGGTGACCCACACTTGAAAGGGTTACTTTTGTTTAAAATTTAGACCCCTTAGTTTTGGTGACCCACACTTGAAAGAATTACTTTTGTTTAACTTTAGACACCTTAGTTTTGGTGACCCACACTTGAAAGAGTTACTTTTGTTCAACTTTTGACACCTTAGTTTTGGTGACCCACACTTGAAAGGGTTACTTTTGTTTAAACTTTAGACCCCTTAGTTTTGGTGACCCACACTTGAAAGAGTTACTTTTGTTTAACTTTAGACACCTTAGTTTTGGTGACCCACACTTGAAAGGGCTACTTTTGTTTAACTTTAGACCCCTTAGTTTTGGTGACCCACACTTGAAAGGGTTACTTTTGTTTAAACTTTAGACCCCTTAGTTTTGGTGACCCACACTGGAAAGAATTACTTTTGTTTAACTTTAGACACCTTAGTTTTGGTGACGCACACTTGAAAGAGTTACTTTTGTTTAACTTTAGACACCTTAGTTTTGGTGACCCACACTTGAAAGAATTACTTTTGTTTAACTTTAGACACCTTAGTTTTGGTGACCCACACTTGAAAGAGTTACTTTTGTTTAACTTTAGACACCTTAGTTTTGGTGACCCACACTTGAAAGAGTTACTTTTGTTTAACTTTAGACACCTTAGTTTTGGTGACCCACACTTGAAAGGGTTACTTTTGTTTAAAGTTTAGACCCCTTAGTTTTGGTGACCCACACTTGAAAGAGTTACTTTTGTTTAACTTTAGACACCTTAGTTTTGGTGACCCACACTTGAAAGGGTTACTTTTGTTTAAAGTTTAGACCCCTTAGTTTTGGTGACCCACACTTGAAAGAGTTACTTTTGTTTAACTTTAGACACCTTAGTTTTGGTGACCCACACTTGAAAGGGCTACTTTTGTTTAACTTTAGACCCTTAGTTTTGGTGACCCACACTTGAAAGGGTTACTTTTGTTTAACTTTAGACCCCTTAGTTTTGGTGACCCACACTTGAAAGGGTTACTTTTGTTTAACTTTAGACCCCTTAGTTTTGGTGACCCACACTTGAAAGGTTTACTTTTGTTTAACTTTAGACCCCTTAGTTTTGGTGACCCACACTTGAAAGGGTTACTTTTGTTTAACTTTAGACCCCTTAGTTTTGGTGACCCACACTTGAAAGGGTTACTTTTGTTTAACTTTAGACCTCTTAGTTTTGGTGACTCACACTTGAAAGGTTTACTTTTGTTTAACTTTAGACCCCTTAGTTTTGGTGACCCACACTTGAAAGGGTTACTTTTGTTTAACTTTAGACCCCTTAGTTTTGGTGACCCACACTTGAAAGGGTTACTTTTGTTTAACTTTAGACCTCTTAGTTTTGGTGACTCACACTTGAAAGGGTTACTTTTGTTTAACTTTAGACCCTTAGTTTTTTAGTTAAGCCCAAAAACAAAAACAAACAAGTTATTTATCATCATCATGCAATCAAATATAATATACCGCCTCCGTCCACTTGGCTTCCCTAACATGGATCCCCCTTTCGTATCGATTTCCAGATTTGCCAACTCTATTTTACCTTTTACCTACCTGTAATGGCGGCAACTGTCATTACATTGATAGTCAGTAGTACCACAGTACATATATATCTAGTCTTCCTATATATGTACTGTGGTAGTACCAAAATTGTATGAAAGGGACAAGTTATAGTGAACGGTAACCAAGGAAGTTCTATGTACTTGCGTACAACTGGAACGACTTCTTCAAAGTAAAAACGGGGTATCGATTATTTGACCTTGAAACGAATTAAAAAGAAAAAGAGACAAGGAAGTTAACGGAAGCCGTTGTTGTTTATATGCGTTGATTGCATAGTGCCAATCTCAAGTGACAGCAAGTTTATTTTATAGTCTGTGCGAAAAATGTGAAACATGATACGTGAGAGAAAGAGACTTCCCGCTTTTGTGAACGTTTCGGTACGACCACTTTTGTACTATAGAGATATCATTCCAGTTGTACGTAAGTACATGTAGAACATCTGTAGAAGGATAGGTATTGCTGCTTGATATGTATGTGCGTTTACGGAGATGAATTTACTACACGTTACGAAGTATTACAGATTCATGATAACCTACACGTAACAAATTGCCATAATGAAAATGACAACACAAAAATAAAGTGTTGCTAGTTACTCTTTGATACTATAGACCCCTGAATTGTCAACTAAATACTGTCTGTTTCGTTGATTTCACATTACGATAAAACCACTGGACTGATTGAAAGTGGCTACCACTGTTGTGTAGCTGACCATTTGTCTTCTGATGTACTTTTACATCTCAATGCGATGAGTCCAAGCCAAAAAAAAACAATTTGTAAGTGTGACCATTTCCCCATCACGTAGAACTACTGCACTGATCAAGGTGCTGTGAACGCCTCAGAGTCCGATCTTCGGTTCTTCTCATCCAGTTTCTACCGGCCCCTTCCGCAGGTCGTCACTACACCTGCGGAGGGTTATGTTTTTGGGCTGTAGTGAGGTACAAACAAGTTTAAAAGTATAATAAATTATTATAAACAAAACCCCGACCGAGAACCAAACTCAAACGAAGCAAACAAGGTTTAGGGTCTTGATTATGAAATAAAAGATACAGTCAAAGGCATCGTGCATTTTATTTATTCTTTGACGGGATCAGCTTGAACCTGGCGAACTACTCCTCCATGATTCCAACTGTACCTTATTTTCAAATCAACAATCTAAAGGTTGTTCGCCTCTTTTTGTGTGCAATCGTTTTTTTAGATTTTTAGAGAAATTTATTTAAGCACTTCATTTCCATCTGCTGCTCACATGCGTTATGATATCAGTAACGCCTCTCTCCACCTCTCCATAGGGAATTTTGTTCACAGGCCAAGTCGAGGTCTCCACTCAACAACTCGTCTACACCTACAGCTGATAGCTGATACATATGTGCAGCATACACTATCACTTCAGCTTGCTAAACTTATAGGCAATTCCATCACCGTACGACTAGACGATCGACAAAGCGCCACCCTTTAATGGTGTGGCCGGGGCCCCCCCGAGGGTGTTTACCAGTTCAAAGGGACTCCTAGCTCACAATAGTAAGTAACAGGTGTAGAGGAAACTTCGTAGTGCGAGCCATCCTTTTGGCTATGGGTAGTAGATTTATCTCATATGGAAGATAATAGGCTCACAGCTGACATAACTTTGAGGTACTTTTCTTCGAACCCACAGTTTTGGTACTATGGTATTTCCAATTAAAGTAATTTCACCATCAGGAATCGGCGTGAGGTAATAATAAAAACATAGTACTATATATGCAGGTGCACAATTATTATTATATTATCACGAAATCATGTTTTACAAAATCGTAACTCCTCACTATAGAGTTGGGCCAATGCATCGATGACAATCTAGGATGGTTATTTGAATTTAGAATTAATATAGACAAACTATCAAATGGGTATGATTATGATGAAAGAGGTTTGACATCGTCACAATGGTAGAAATACCTCGCACAAGAACGAAGCGTTACGCTTCTTCATTTATTATGAGAACTGCAAAGGAGTGGAATGCCTACGCTCGATCGCTACGCCGACAGTCGGCGTTACTCCCGTACCGCACCATTAGATTTTTCAACAACATCATCATCATGTCAGCATTTAGAAGTCCACTGCTGAACATAGGCCTCTCCCAAAGAGCGCCATGACGAGCGATCTTGTGCCACCTCCATCCACCGACTTCCAGCGATGGCTACAATGTTGTCCGTCTATCGTGTGGGGGGTCTCCCCACACTTCGCTTGATTGTTCGTGGTCGCCATTCGAGAACCTTTATTCCCCATTATTATTAGATGTTTACACATCAAAAATCTACCCCTGTGTATAATCACAGCAGAAAAGATTTTTAACCACCGCGATACAACATTGAAATAGGTATGCAGCAATGTTAGCAAACTCCATTATGGCTACATTTTAAATTAATTTAATTCTTTCCACTCTGTCGCTCAGTTGTTCAGCCATTTTATCGGATTTATTTATTTAAATGCACAAACACGGAAAATAAACGAACTGTTCCAAAATGTAGGCAAATTTTCGTTGACGATTTTGTTTGATTGCAAATAACATTTTCGATTCGGTGTATCTTTATTCTATGGAAAAAATATGACAAATTGGAAAAAATTGTCGTCGCATAGGAAAAATAAAGTGTGTTCTTTTTAGAGTGCAGAGAGTAATAAACAATAGGTACATAAAAAAAAACTTTGGAATAATTTTCTAATGTAAAAGCCGTACGTACTGTGAGTGCCAATATGTACTATGGCCGTAGGCAGAAAAAAAGTAGAGTACCTACATTAGTGCATAGCAGAAACCAAATGAGCTTTTAGTCGAAGCTGTAGAGGTCTCTTCTGCAAGAGCCCAAGCAGTAGTGTGTAAACTTTCGAACTCAACGGAATAAAAAACCATGAAAAAAAGCTTCTTGATATGATTGGGCATGTCAGTAAGAGTTTACAAAAAGTGCGCACCGAGTATTCCGTACATATTTATTTACGGTTTTCGTTTTTTTCCCCTTTACTTGTGCTGTAAGACTGCTTCTACCCAAATTTAATGATTATTGGTCAACGAGAAGTATATCTACTTAGGTTTTGATTCCCTTGCGAGTGTCAAAACATGCGGCATAAACGGTCGTAACTTTTGATTGTGTTGACTTAGTTTTTTTTTTCACAGCTCCAAGGGATTGCAAATCTGAATATTTGATATTAATTTCAACGGAATACCTTCAAGCGTTCCTGAGAACAAGGGTGTTGACAAACACACAAAGTCAAAGTGATCCTATAAGACTGTTTTCAATCTTTTTGATGAACGGAACCCTAAGAAAACTACATACAAAAATTACATTAAATACTCAAAAAGCGGGTAAGTATTTCGTAATATCGAAAGTAACCAGGCCAGCGTGGAGGTTGTGCTCATCCGTGTGTCCATCCGTTCGCACAGTAACTAGGCCAGCGTTGAGGTTGTGCTCATCCGTGTGCCCATCCGCTCGCACAGTAACTAGGCCAGCGTGGGGGTTGTGCTCATCCGTGTGCCTATCCGCTCCCATAGTAACTAGGCCAGCGTGGAGGTTGTGCTCATCCGTATGCCCATCCGCTCGCACAGTAACTAGGCCAGCGTGGAGGTTGTGCTCATCCGTGTGCCCATGCGCTCCCACAGTAACTAGGCCAGCGTGGGGGTTGTGCTCATCCGTGTGCCTATCCGCTCCCATAGTAACTAGGCCAGCGTGGAGGTTGTGCTCATCCGTGTGCCCATCCGCTCGCACAGTAACTAGGCCAGCGTGGAGGTTGTGCTCATCCGTGTGTCCATCCGTTCGCACAGTAACTAGGCCAGCGTGGAGGTTGTGCTCATCCGTGTGCCCATCCGCTCGCACAGTAACTAGGCCAGCGTGGGGGTTGTGCTCATCCGTGTGCCTATCCGCTCCCATAGTAACTAGGCCAGCGTGGAGGTTGTGCTCATCCGTGTGCCCATCCGCTCGCACAGTAACTAGGCCAGCGTGGAGGTTGTGCTCATCCGTGTGCCCATGCGCTCCCACAGTAACTAGGCCAGCGTGGGGGTTGTGCTCATCCGTGTGCCTATCCGCTCCCATAGTAACTAGGCCAGCGTGAAGGTTGTGCTCATCCGTGTGCCCATCCGCTCGCACAGTAACTAGGCCAGCGTGGAGGTTGTGCTCATCCGTGTGCTCATGCGCTCCCACAGTAACTAAGCCAGCGTGGAGGTTGTGCTCATCCGTGTGCCCATCCGCTCCCACAGTAACTAGGCCAGTGTGAGGTTGTGCTCATCCGTGTGCCCATCCGCTCCCACAGTAACTAGGCCAGCGTGAGGTTGTGCTCATCCGTGTGCCCATCCGCTCCCACAGTAACCAGGCCAGCGTGGAGGTTGTGCTCATCCGTGTGCCCATCCGCTCGCACAGTAACTAGGCCAGCGTGGAGGTTGTGCTCATCCGTGTGCTCATCCGCTCCAACAGTAACTAGGCCAGCGTGGAGGTTGTGCTCATCTGTGTGCCCATCCGCTCCGACAGTAACTAGGCCAGCGTGAGGTTGTGCTCATCCGTGTGCCCATCCGCTCCAACAGTAACTATGCCAGCGTGGAGGTTGTGCTCATCCGTGTGCCCATCCGCTCCCACAGTAACTAGGCTAGCGTGGAGGTTGTGCTCATCCACGTGCCCATCCGCTCCCACAGTAACTAGGCCAGCGTGGAGGTTGTGCTTATCAGTGTGCCCATCCGCTCACACAGTAACTAGGCCAGCGTGGAGGTTGTGCTCATCCGTGTGCCCATCCGCTCCCACAGTAACTAGGCCAGCGTGGAGGTTGTGCTCATCCGTGTGCCCATCCACATGTAACTAGGCCAGCGTGGAGGTTGTGCTCATCCGTGTGCCCATCCACATGTAACTAGGCCAGCGTGGAGGTTGTGCTCATCCGTGTGCCCATCCACATGTAACTTGGCCAGCGTGGAGGTTGTGCTCATCCGTGTGCCCATCCGCTCGCACAGAGATACACAGAGAGAATAGATTGATAATTAATACTCAAATTGACATAGTCGCTCCACAGTCACCCCGGTGCTAATATGTCAACCCAATCAATTTCAATGCCGTAAATTAGGATCGTTCGATTCTATCTGTACATAAATATTTCAGGAGATTGACTGCGAGCGGCGAGATTACGGACATTGTACCGGATTCCCAATTTATACGTCCCGACGTGATTCGGCTGGCAACATTATTGGCGTGCCGAATGCGGGGCAGAAGGTGCGGGTTGTTTAGTGTTGCCAGCTGTAATGTTTTCACTCCTTGAGATTAGTTCTCGCGAACTACTGTAGGCAGTTATCTATCTATACTTACCTACTATAATAAACCAGTAACAAAAAAAAACATGGAAGCAAATATGGAAATTTGATCCCCGTAGAGTTTCTTGGTGCTCTCTTCTATAACGGGCGTATTTCCGAAGCACCGGTATAGTCAGAAGGGTATTTCCTTTTCTAGTGTGAGATTTAACTCTGTTGGCACATGAAAGGGAAATTTCCTTTTCAAACTCAAAGCATACTTAATTTACCTAAATTTTATTGATTTGAACCTATTATAATATTTTATGTCTTTCTCCTTGTTTGTGAGATGTTAATTTTGACATTTAAAAGTGTCCAAGTGTCCTTTGTCTTGGACTTTGACTTTGACGTTGTCTTTGTCTTTGTGACTTTATATCATCATAAGCCTGTGTTCGTCTACTGCTGGACATAGACCTCTCCCAATGAGTGCCACATAACCCGATGTTCGGCTCTTCTCATCCAGTTTCTGCCGGCCGCCTTTCGCAGTTCGTCACCCCACCTGGCCGGTGGGCGTCCTACACTACGTTTGTCTAGACGCGTTCTCCACTCGAGGAACTTTATATACAAAGAAGATAATAAAAAAAAAAGGAAATACATTATTGCAACAAGAAATAACCAATCAACAAGAAATATCGTTTTTAACAATCATGTCTTTCCGTCTGTTTGTTAGCGCGTCACGTAATACTACTGGACCGATTGTAATGTGATTTTCACAGTTGGATAGCTTAAGTTTTCATTTAAAATCTGGTGTTTTTATTTAAAAACTTTGTTACCCAATACTACGAGTGGAAGCCGAGCAATCGAAAAAAACTAGGTATTTGATGGCTGAACGAATTTTAATGTAATTTGGTATATTGGTATTTAGGACCTGGAATAATATATTTAATTATGATACTTTAACAAGTTTTAACCCAGAGATGACCACGCGGGCCAAGCTTCGGGCACAGCTAGTGTACATAAGTCGCGGGTGGCATAACATGGACATACATCAACACGCCACAAACATCCAAGATACGAGAACTAACATTTATGGAAATGTTTGCCCAGACCAGGATTTGGACCTGGGACCCGGTTTACCCGGTGATACCCGGTTTCTGAAGTTTTTATCGAGAGTTTATCTATTCAATAGCTGAAATCCGACTAAATCTGATTAATGTCAATAAGGGTAAAAATCGTGTGACGTTATTTTTTGTAATGTATCTCCAAAATCATATAAAAGGTGTCACACAATTTTGACTCTTATTGATATTAATTAGATTTGGTCAGATTCAGCTATTGAATAGATAAACTCTCGATAAAATACCTCAGAAACCGGGCATAACTGCCGCACTCAAAAACGTCAGCTAACCCTGATAAAGCATTAAATTGCTCTCTGCATGGATTTTGTCCGAGTTTAATGGAATGTTGTATTAATTATATCTAAGTAAGGCAGTAAGCTCAGCAGGCTGTCACTCCCAATTGTGCCACAGTGGCATTGGTGTCATAAAGTCAAAGCAGTGAGTAGTAGCTTCCAAAACCACACGTCCTTTCTTAAAAATACAATACCTACTCCTTTATAAACCGACGCCTGGCAACACCAATAATACCCAAAGTAGGCACGAGATAGTTGATTCCGTATTCTGTTCGCGATACACGCCAGTTAATTTAATATTGAGTTACAAAGCCTGGAATACAAAGTGCGTACCTATAGGTACAGGGAAGTTTGCTAACATTCTGGGAGGATTATTTGATTGAAACATATTACTGTTATGTTCAGAGATGTGACTTATCTAAGATACAAGTATCTGAAATACAGATACAAAATATAAAATACGTATTCCCATCTTAAATATAAATATTTTTTTTTTTAAATGTATTTTGTATCTTTTATTTAGATACCATTCGTTTTGTATCTTATATATCGTAAATACTATGTTTGCTAAAATACTTTTAATAATAATTAGGTACCTATGAATTGCCTATGCAAATGCAAAGAGCCATCTATTGACAGTTGATGAAACTTTAGTCTGGGACCAATTTGATGCATGGCGAGAGTTGCCATTTATCAAATTGGCATCATGTTATCTTTCAAAAAGTATTGACCACTATCTCACTTGATGGAAAGCGATGATGTGGTCGAAGGTGTAGCACGCTTGCCTAGTAGATACCTATTCACTATTGACTTGAACACACCTGGGTTATATTTTACCGGAAACACTGATGAAGGCAGGGCATTCCACTCCTTACAAGTTCTTATAATAAATGAAGAAGCTTAACGCTTCGTTCTTGTGCGACGTATTTCAACCATGAAAGGATGGCGCTTTGCCGATCGTCTAGTCGTACGGTAATGGAAAGGTGATGGGTATCTGAAATACTTATCTTGGTCTTGTATTTGGTATCTGAAATAATTATTTGAATAGTATCTTGTATTTTGTATTCTAGATTCTTTGTATAAGCTATCTTGTACATCTCTGGTAAAGTTGTTGGTAGAGATGCCGCGAATAGTGGTTATGGCGAATAATCGGATAGCGATTATTCGGCATTCCCTAATCTAATTATTCACCACAATTATCTAACATCAGAAACGATCCTTTAATTAGAATAAATAACAATAGCTTGCCCGGGCCTGCAGTCTGGACGACGTAGATAGCGATTGCTTTACAACTGATTTTTGACTGCAAGTCCTGGTCTGGTAAATCTGTAGTGTTCTGAAACCTTCCGAATTATCTGTTTTTCAAAGGGACCTACCGATATCTAGCGATTTAGCACCCTCCACGCCAGCTCACTAAGGGCTGAGAGGATACTAATATAATACTGAATACAATTTATTTCTGGATTTATTAAATCTGTACATACAATACAATACAATACAAATACACTTTATTGTTCAACAAAAAATAATACAAATAAAGATACAACTTATAAATTAAAGAGTACAATTGGCGGTCTTATCGCTAAAGAGGGATTTCTTCCAGACAACCTTAGATAGGTACATTTTTTTTCAAAAATTATTTCACTTTTATTCGTTATTCGAGGAATAATGAAAAAATGACGAATAATGTCGAATATCGAATGATAGCGGCTAACCGCGGCATCTGGTGAACTCTGGTCTAGTCTACGCAGAGTAGAATATTTTTGATAAATTTTTGCTTATTATGCAGACCTTTTCTCAGAAAGAGAGTTAAGAGAGTATGGATCGAATGTTGAGGTACCTACCTATTGGACGGACTCTTTGTACATATTACATAACTAGCTTTCCCGCCCGCGACTTCGTCCACTCGGACTACAGTTTATCGCGAAAAAACGCATTCTTGTACTTCTAGGATATTAAAAACCAATGCACTAACAGCTTTTGATGTTTTTTGACAGACTTGTTATATAATAAGTCTGTCAAAAAACTTGTTCGTTTTTATAGGCCACGAAACGGACAACGGACGGTGAACGGCTGCCATGGAAACGAAATCGTTTCCATGGCAACCGTTCCTTACAGCGAGTAATCAACATTTTCCAGTTTTACCGTGGAAACTTATCATTTTCCGGGATAAAAATTATCCTATATTTTATTCCAGGGTATAAGCTAAACAAAAAAACAAACAAAATAAAGTTTCAATTTTATATATTGGTATGGATTACTGAAAATAATAAGCGTTGTTTTACATTTAGCTTGGGACATTTATAAAACTGTTCAACTAAACCCAAATTTCTTGCGTTTTTTGATTCAATTATGTATTGTTTTTATGCTAATACATTTTAAGTACTTTTATTTCGTGATTGTGTTTACACCATTGTTAAATGTACTGTTCTTTGCATAGAATATTAAAATACTAAAATAGTTGCCGTTGTCCCCATCACCCTTTCCCCATTAATGGAGACAGCGGAAATTGAATAAAAATATTTAAATTAATTCCCGTTGTCCCCATTACCATAGTCCCCATGCCTATTAAGAGGCAGGTCCCTAAGAAACCTGCGATCAGGCACTTACGATTTGAAAAAATAAATAAAGAACTCGCTTCATTTAATGACATAAAAAATTAAATCAATTTCTTAATAGATGATTGACCTACGCCGCGTGATACTTCTAAAATAATTCTTAAATTTCGAAAAAAATACTTAAATTTTGGATCAAAATCATTGAAATCGACTTTTCTTATTAGGAATATATATGCTATTTCATTGTTATATTTTTAATTTAAATCATTGGTTCAATCGTGAGACGAAGATAGTAGGACGAAGACGAAGACAGAGGAGATAGTATATTATGTCTGTTTTTGTCTCCACTTGAGGGGTCTTGTTGCCTAAGGGGGTACCTATATATTAAAAATACAAAAATACTAACATACACATTACATTATATGTCACATTATTGGGCACGGCCCTCGGAGAAGGTGCTTCATCTCGATCAGATCAGCTTTCAGAAAGAATGACATACACATTACATTATATGTCACATTATTGGGCACGGCCCTCGGAGAATGTGCTTCATCTCGATCAGATCAGCTTTCAGAAAGAATAACAAACTCATTACATTATATGTCACATTATTGGGCACGGCCCTCGGAGAAGGTGCTTCGTCTCGATCAGATCAGCTTTCAGAAAGAATAACAAACTCATTACATTATATGTCACATTATTGGACACGGCCCTCGGAGAAGGTGCTTCGTCTCGATCAGATCAGCTTTCAGAAAGAATAACAAACTCATTACATTATATGTCACATTATTGGACACGGCCCTCGGAGAAGGTGCTTCGTCTCGATCAGATCAGCTTTCAGAAAGAATAACAAACTCATTACATTATATGTCACATTATTGGACACGGCCCTCGGAGAAGGTGCTTCATCTCGATCAGATCAGCTTTCAGAAATAATAACAAACATACATAGGCTGATAAATCCGCTCAGTCGGGTGAAAAAGCAATTTAATTTTTTAGGTGTTGAAAATAAATTGAGCGAAGCTGGTTCATTTTCATTCCGTTTGGAGCATTTAAACAAGTTCGTTTTTCGAAGTGCTTCCGACATTTTCTCTCCGGGTTCTGAGGGTCGTTGCTTACATTACAAGAGCTGCGGGATGACACGTCAACTTAGAAAAGACTTGGTTCGGATTATCATACTTTTAGCTTCGCGTGCTCGTTAACCTACTTCGGGGTATTTTAAAAAGGCTGATGTTAAATGGTTTTTAGTAAGAAGGAAAGTTTTTGAGGGACAAAGAACATGTTTTGCTGTGGTTTTGCTTACAGCAATCATTGGCAGCAGCAGTCGCCACAAGTAGAATCTTTCACTGCTAAACCTTGATAAGTGGGCTGAGGTTAGACAGATTGTTATGTGTGGTCATTGGTTCTTATCCCGCATCCGATCTAAACTTCTTGAGCTTCTTAACTCAACTTCTTTTAATACCAGACACCATCTTGCGCTAGTTTTTTAGTTTTTGTCAAATACCTAAGTTCGTCTCGTCGAAAACAAATAGCTAGACCATCAGAGTATTGTTCTTAGTAAAATACCTACGTTAAACTGATATACATACACTAATATACATATTATTTTTAAACACACCACAAACATCCAAGACCTGAAAACAAAAAAATACAAAGAGTCCATGAAAGAAAAATTTGATTTTACACGAATTGAATAATCCACAAACATATACATATACATATTTACAAACATAATATTTTCTTACAATATAAAAACATATACCTATTTGTCTACATAAATTGTAAAACTACCGATAAAACATACATGTTTAAGAAACATGATGAAAAATTATATTAAAATTTTACTTATTAGGAATATTTTCTGATATACGAAACTGTTCAAGAATGATTGTACCAAGAATAGAACTAGCCGTTACCCGCAGCTCCGTCAGCGAGGTTTTTTTTTCTATGCGAGTAAAATATTTTGTAAAAAATGCGATTCATGGCCCCGCGCCTGCGCATGTGTCAACTTTTTAGTCAGCTAGACTTCCAACTTTATCCGTGTAAAAGATAACGGAGATTTGTTACTTAGTGTTTACGTGAAAACGAACAGACAGACTGACAATACAACTACTACGGTTTTGTTTTGTGTGTGCTTATTACATTTTTCACATTACTCTTCAAGACAGTTAGAAAGTTTCATCTTTAAAAGTGAGTAGTATTGTACCAGCTGTCAAAAACATATTTGAAGTCGATTAATATGCAAAGACACAATATTAGATAAGCGGGGGGTCTACACAAAACCGAAAAACATAGCTAGTCTACGAGACAAAAAAGGGGGACATCTGGTCCACGAGCCACTCCCAGCCTGCGAGGCGTCAGCATACGTTTGAATAATCTCACTAGGTTATGAAGTTCTTCGTTTTGCACATGCGTCTCTTGATGCAACCATGCACACACTGAGCGCCCTTTGGTTGAGCCACTTTACACCACTTTACCGACTGACATCGCACCGGACCGCGCGAGGCACGCCTCGCGAGCAGCTTTGTAATGTCGATATCCAGCAAGGCGGCGCAAAATCAACTATACCAGTTAAGTTAAACAAATTATACTTAGATTGAAAAACCTAAAAAAACACACTTTAATACCAAATACCATTAATACCATTAAACCGAACTAAAACGTAAAAAAATAATTATATAATAAAAAAACTAAAAAACACGCTTTAATACCAAAACCGAAATAACATGTAAAAAAAACAATATAAGGATAAAGTGATTAACGAGAGCATTAATGTCATTGTAAAGATAAGCGTGGGGTGCTCGATATTATTGTAATTTATTTTTTACTATTTCTATTTCTAATTACAGTGGTAGTGTAATAATATCGTACAAAGCACCCCACGTTTTTTTACAATGACGTTAATTTTCTCGTTAATCACTTATTCTCTTAAATTGATATTATTATTATTAGTTTTTAGTTCGATTTGATGAAGCGTGTTTTTTAGTTTTTTAAACTATAATTAAAAAGAAGTTTGATATTCTTTTATTATTGTACTGTCACCGGGCCCTGATAAGTGTGCAAAATTTTGAATTAATCTGACCATTTTAAGTGGGTTCAAATCGAGTTCAAAGATTCCGTTACATAAAAAAGCGTGTTAAAAATAGTTTCCAAGTAGGTAATTTATTAGTAGCAAGTATGTATTCCAAATACCACTGATGAGGTGTTTAATCTTATGATTGCTAAATCACAAGAGTTATTATTAGAATATTTATAGTTTTCACCATTGTTTTGATCCTGTGAGACGACCAAGCCCAAGCAAGCGTGTTCAGAAA
This sequence comes from Alsophila aescularia, assembly GCA_946251855.1. Lineage (NCBI taxonomy): Eukaryota > Metazoa > Arthropoda > Insecta > Lepidoptera > Geometridae > Alsophila > Alsophila aescularia. Next base: position 42,000,973 of record OX276385.1, read on the forward strand.
TATTAAACAAACAAAAAATCGGGAAAACATTTTTGCCTTCAGCTTTGCAATGCACCCAAAAATGTTCATAACCCAAAATTCACCGCGAGCCGTCCGTGTCATTGGGCTAAAAAATAATAATTTCTAAAGCAACTATCTTTTTTGTTCGCACTGATTGCGCGGCTGGCAGTGACAGGCCGGAATTAAATTTCGCTCGCAGCGAGCTGGCAGCACTTATTAAAATCCCGAAAAACTGCTCTTTTGTGTACAATGGGTAATCTGAAGCCCGCCGAGTGTGCCTCTAATGCAAAGGATGAGCTGGGAGCGTCTAGTTCTTTAAATCTTTAGCTGCTAAGCCTAAGCCATAGATAGAAGATACTATAAGCACTAAGTTGTAGAAGACCTCCGTCTAACTTCTCGTGGTGGTGCATAGAGCGCTATAGTCTTAGTCATCATCATCATCATCCACGTAGCTTGCTGAACATACGCTGCCCTCATAACTGAGGGGGGTTGTGCCATAAGGCAGGCGTCCTCCACACTTGGCAGGCGTCCTGGTGACCACAGTACATATAGGACCTTCAGATTCTGCCTGCCTGCCAGTAGTATCGAGTCTCAATGCTCATATTACCTAAGTAGTGTTACAAAGACGTTACTTGGGTGAATTTTTTGGAGCCTCGTATCGTTTTAAAGAATATATATACCACCTTCTATCGTGTTAGGTCAACACAAAACAAATTTGGTCGATACATAAAAACCTCTGACCAAATATTGCTTTTTAATTTCCAAAACTCAATTTAGTAGTTTATTAACTCCTTTTCTAATTTCCTTGATGCATCGCATTATGCTATGAGTAAATCAGACTTATAATAATTCAGAAGAATGTCATCGAAACTGAACCTTTGTGGATAAACTCACAGTTTCAAGTTGTAATAGTGATCCTTCACCAGAGTGAATCAGTAAAGTGAGTGATCAGAGCTGAATATCTCGGGAACAGCTGCACCGATTTCTTCAAAGCAAATCTAAGAGTAAGAACAATCTAGACAACTACAGTACTCAATATAAAAAAACGAAATCAGTCCAACTGTTGGGCTGCCCCAAGAAGCTTATAATTATATAATTGGGCTGCCCTGCCATAGACAGACACATATAAATACAGACAGAAAGAAGGAATTCAAATTTAGAAAATCCATCTCAACTCTATTTTTGCGTCGAGTCGGTTACAAAGTGGTACGTATAAAGTTGGTCGCTTAATGAAGATATAATATTATGACGACAAAGAGGGTAAAACGCAATAAAGCTTAAAAATATTAAATTAAGTAGGTGCCTCATGTCATTTCTCTTAATTATCAACCTCCAGCATAATTTTCAAAGTAATTACCATACTTTCACGCATACGTAAAAGTATTCTGATTATATAGGCAAGTTAATGTTTTATTCAAAACACCTCTCCAGGAAGTAGCCGTCATAATTATAAGCCAAGCTCCAAAACTTATTATGATTTCCGTTTATCCCTCCTGCCTTGAGCCATATAAGAGGCACATATGAGGCCGCGTAAGCATTAAGCATCGTATTATTAAATTAATTTCCGGCGAAATGTGAGCGAATACGGGTGGATTATATTGTTTGTCGCTTCTGCGGTTCGTAAGTACCTACGCTATGGATGAACTGCTCAGCTTCAGTTAGGTACTCTGTAGCAGGGGGAACTTACAACGTCGTTATGTAATACAATGATGAGCTCGTGGCTTATAATACGGAGGTTAGCTTAGCTTTAAGGTCAACCGGGGCAATTGCGTCACATTTTTACTTCTGCGGTTCGTAAGTACCTACTCTATGGATGAACTGCTTAGCTTCAGTTAGGTACTCTGTAGCAGGGGGAACTTACAACGTCGTTATGTAATACAATGATGAGCCCGTGGCTTATAATACGGAGGTTAGCGTAGCTTTAAGGTCAACCGGGGCAATTGCGTCACATTTTTACTTCTGCGGTTCGAAAGTACCTACTCTATGGATGAACTGCTTAGCTTCAGTTAGGTACTCTGTAGCAGGGGGAACTTACAACGTCGTTATGTAATACAATGATGAGCTCGTGGCTTATAATACGGAGGTTAGCTTAGCTTTAAGGTCAACCGGGGCAATTGCGTCACATTTTTACTTCTGCGGTTCGTAAGTACCTACTCTATGGATGAACTGCTCAGCTTCAGTTAGGTACTCTGTAGCAGGGGGAACTTACAACGTCGTTATGTAATACAATGATGAGCCCGTGGCTTATAATACGGAGGTTAGCGTAGCTTTAAGGTCAACCGGGGCAATTGCGTCACATTTTTACTCGCATAATTTTAACACCTCATTTCAAATCACCTATGAAATTGTTAGAAAATTCCTGAACACAAAACTATTTATGTGCAATATTCATTTATTGGTTTCTTCTAAAAGTTATAATATAAAAAATGATTGTTTTTTTTACACGCATTTTCCCGTGGTGGGGCAAATGCGATTTTATTGAATAAACTTAAAACTATTTAGCTTTCAGGAGTGAAATTAGCATATTTTGGTATTTTTTTTTTGTTACGAATTTTTTGTAAATCTGAATAATATAAGGACAAAATAAAATAAAGCGATTAGTTTAAATTACCGAACGGTATTCATTGAAGGTCATACAGGTGTACGCCCCACACTCAAAAGGCCCGGACGATGAAGTGGAGGCTATGTAGGACGAAATTTCTAATGCCATACATGCCTCGAAAACACACTTCACAGTTGTGATGGGGGACTTCAATGGACTGAGGACTGAGAGTGGGGCAGTTTGGATTTGGAAAGCAGTACCAAAGGGGTCAGCGATTGGCCGAATTCATGGAGAAGGAGGGACTCTTTATGAACTCCTTTTTCAAGAAGCACCCCTCCAGTAAATGGACGTGCCTGCACCCCGGCAGTCATAAGCAGATCTACTCTTCGCCCAAGTTTTTTCCAAATCCAAAACCCCGGAGCTTTCAGTTGGAGCTAAAAAATCGCTTCCAAATCCTTACCGAATGCTATTCAGTGGACGAACTAAACAACGGGCTGGTGGAAATTGTTCAAGCAGTCGGGTCGGAGTTCTTTAAGACCCACCGCAAAAGTAGAACACAGAAACTCTCTGAGCGTACACTCAAACTTATGGCAGAACGAGGCGAAATGAGGCTGCAGTCTTCAGTGGATATATCGAGTAACAGCTTGCTTAATAAACAGATCTCCAAGTCGATGCGATACGATTTGCGTTCCTGTAATACTACTATAATTAAGAACGCAATAGACCGGAACAAGGGCTCCAAAGTGTTCGAAAGAGATCTGTCTATTGGACAAAGCCTGTTGACGAAGCTGAACACCGACAGTGGCAGCATCGTTTCGTCGAAGCCAGAGATTTTGAGTGAGCTCTAGAAGTTCTATGGACAATTATACACCTCATCGCGTAGTCCTCCTAGCACGACTAGCGATGCAAGAGCCCGTTCAACCCGACATTATACCGTTGATATCCCGGATGTCAGCTTATACGAGATCAGAATGGCTCTCAAACAGCGATGTGTTGAAGTCTTTGTAAAGCAAGGCCACCATGACTGTCCGTCTTCAGAATCGGAGCGCGGAATCTATCCAGTTGCAAAAAGGGGTGAGATAAGGAGAGGTAATTTCTTCGAAACTGTTCACCTTTGCACTAAAAGATATTTTCATGCTTCTGAACTGGAACGGATATGGTATTAACATCAATGGCGAATGCATCACCCACCTTCCATTTGCTGATGATATAGTCATCATGGCAGAAACCCTGGAAGACCTATGCACAATGATTAGTTACCTCAATATTGTTTCTCAACAGGTGCGTCTTAAAATGAACATGGGTAAGACGAACATCATGTCAAATACCCATGTTACACCCATGCTGGTCTATGTTAGGAACAATATAATCGAAGCTGTTAATCACTATGTCTACTTGGGTCAGACGATCCAACTGGGTAGATTCAACTTCGACAAAGAGGCCAACCGACGAATCCAACTCGGATGGGCAGCGTTCGGGAAATTACGCCACATCTTTTCGTCACAGATACCACAGTCCCTCAAGACGAAAGTTTATAATCAGTGCGTGTTGCCAGTGATGACATACGGCACTGAGACGTGGTCGCTAACTATTGGTCTCATACATAAGCTGAAAGTCACGCAGCGTGCAATGGAGAGAGCTATGCTTTGAGAATTAATTTAGGGTTAGGTTATGATTTTTGAGGTAAATGCGTCTACTGTTTCGGGGATATTGAGCCTGTATGGCGCATTTCCCCCAAATATAGTGATCATCCACATTTATTGATGTATGGTTTTAAAAAACAGAACTTTTTTAATATAACTTTTTTATGACATTCTTCTAGGATAAAGATCTCGTGAAAATAACAAAAACAAAACTGTTTTATCTTTATATAGTATTAATATCTAAATATAAAATTTCTTCTTTTTATTATTTATTGCTAAAATTTTGATTTAACTTTAATCGCTTGATTTTATTTTATCCTTGGGTCATAGTGACATAATTTTTTTGTGAAATTATCATTGTTTATTTTACTAACTTTGCTCTCACAAATAAAATGTTCAGAACATCTGGATTTCTCAAGGAGAAAATGCTTCTGTAAAAAGTGGTACGCATTTTCCCCATTTCTATAAATTCCGCTCTGGTAGCCTGATTATTTAGTATTATTCATATTTACTAAAGATTACCATTATCCAGTTTTCCCGTGGAAACTTAAGAATAAATTAAAAATAAATAAAAAGTATTCTATGCTTTATTCCAGGGTATAAGCAATCTCCATTTTAAGTTTCATCAAAATCCGTCCAGCCGTTATCGCGTAAAAGCTCCTAAAACAAACAAACAAACAAACAGACAAGGTTTCACTTTTATATACTGGTATGGATACTTAGTTGGAAACCTATAGGCATAACAGGCTTATAGACGATGCAAGTTTTCTAGCTAGCCCACTTCCAGTTGGCTATAACTTATGTTGCGTGGTTGCCCCGTTAATCCACAATGTGATTTAGCGAAATAATTTGGACTACTTACTTTATTAAGCGACACTATTTACGTCACGAAGTTTCACTACGTGATAAGATCCGTAACGAGGAAATCCGTAGAAGAACCAAGGTTATCGACATAGCTCTCAGAATTTGCAAGTTGAAGTGGCAATGGGCAGGCCATATAGTTCGCAGAGCTGACAACCACTGGGGAATAAAGGTTCTGGAATAGCGACCACGTACAAGCAAGCGAAGTGTAGGGAGACCCCCCCACACGATGAACGGACGACATTGTAGCCATCGCAGGGATCGCAGGGTTGGATGGAGGCGGCACAAGACCGTTCGTCGTGGCGCTCTTTGGGGGAGGCCTATGTTCAGCATTAGACTGCTAAAGGCTGAAATAATGATGATAGAAATATCATTTTTCTGAAAGTAAAACGATTTCAATAAAAATATCAATTTTTATCGACAAGCTAATTCATAGTGCTTGCATGCAGTATACAATTAAACGGTAAACCAAATAAAATGCGGATTTAACATGATTATGATCACTCATCTCACGCAGCACCACTTGAAAGTAAGCACGTGATTTTCGAAATGTCTGACATTTCAATTGGATGCCGTACGTACAGTGCCATCTATCGGTTCTTCATGCAATTAATTTAGTAAAAATAATTATGAGCAGATGACAGAAGTTCTTATATATTGAATATTTTTTGAATCATTTAAAAAAACGCAATAGCCCCATAGACGCCAATGCCCCGGTTGATCTTATAGTGTTTTTAAATATTTGTTGACGTGATCAGATTAATGAAATTATGAGTACCTATTGGTACTTTAAGACGTAGGTATTTTCACCTATCTGAGCGTGTCGTCCGTTTATTGGCAACGGCACCAAAGAGAATATAAATACGGAGGGAAGAGACGGAACTACATGCATTAGTTTTTTACGAGGTTTTTAACCTTGTAGTACCAAACGCGCAAAAAAAAAACAAAGATGCCAATCTACAAATATGAACTGTCACACAGCCTGTCAACGATAGGGATGTGCTACATCTTATCGATATTTTGTATAACTCATCGATATCGATGAAATAGATACTGTAATGTACACAGAATAACTAATAATACAAGGTATTAGTTTTTTCGAGATTTACGAAAAATAAAACTATAGTTAAAAATATAATGTTTTATTGCGCATTTACTTAGTTGTAACATAATAGATTTCGTTAAATTAAAACACAAAAAAACTGCAGTTTTAGTAAAATTAACAGTTCTTTATAAATTAACATAATTCAAATTCATCATAATCATCAGCCTATTTCTGTCCACTGCTAGATGTAGACCTCTCCTAATGCACGCCACTGAGCTGAGCTCTCAGCTCTCTTCATCCACTTTCTTCAGGCCGCTTTTCGCAGGTCGTCACTCCCTCTGGCCACAGGGCGTCCTACACTACGTTTCCCTAAACGTGGTCTCCACTCGAGAACTCGTCATCCCCAACTGTTATCGGTTCTTCAGGAAATGTGACCAGCCCACTGCCACTTTAGCTTGCTTATCCTTTGAGCTATGTCGGTTACTTTGGTTCTCCGTTGGATATCTTCATTACGAATGTTGTCCTTCAGAGAACCTCCAAGCATAGCTCTCTCCATAGCTCGTTGATCAACCTTAAATTTGTGGACTAGTTTGACCGTGAGTGACCTTTCAGCTCAGTAGGTCATGACTGGTAGGACGCACTGATTGAAGACTTTTGTCTTCAGGCACTGTGGTATGGACGACGAGAAGACTTGATGAAGCTTGCCAAATGCTGCCCAACTCAGCTGAATTCTTCTGTTGGCTTCCGTCTCAAAGTTGTTCTTACCTAATTGGAATATTTGCCCACGGTAAACATATTGTTAGACAACTTCAAGAGGTACACATTGACTGCAATCGGTTCCGTATTTATTGGTTCTAATTCAAATTAGGTTAGGTTAAAAGTGGCCACAACGCACGTGACGAACCTAATTTGAATTATACGTATTGGTCATTTAGCGTATACGTCATATCTTAATGGATGTTGGACATTTTGCGAATTGGACCTAATGCGAATAGCACATTTTGAGAAATGCATCATTTGATATTTAGACATTATGGGATTTTGAGAACTGGCCTTTTATATTAGATAAAGCATACTTTATCATAGATATTCTACAAATAAGACTTTGAGCCAGAAACAAAAAACCATTCACATTTGTTTGGCTTTTTTGATTTGTATTTCAGCTTATGTAATTACTATGGACTAGGTGCTTGAATAGCTGCAAAGATGTATGCAAATTGCAATTATAAATAAGCTATTTAGCAATTCCTAGCTGTTGCGCTTTTTTATTTGCGTCAGCCAAAGTTTCTTCTTGTACAGCCAGTTTTTGGTTTTCTCTCTGACATTGCCTGCGGATCAACAAAAGAGCTAAACGATCTTTTTTTTTTGATACTTCATCAACATGCTCCTTACATGTCAAGAATGAGGCGTCACACTTGGCTATGAATAATGTGATTGTTAATTTGCTTATATTTAAATAATGCAGACAGGGTAATGTTTCGCTTTCAAATGTTTTGATAGCTGCCTCCACCAACCTACAAATCTTTTGATAGCTGCCTCCACCAACCTACCAAGATTTTTTGTTGGATATGTCAATGATGTCTTATCTTCCCACCATTCTCTTAGTTTGATATAGGAAAATATTGGGTCATAATTGGGATTGTCAATCCTCAAGCACTTTGCACAACATGCACAGTTGTGATTTTTGAAAATGCTTGCGGCTATGTAACCACTGACATAGACCAAGGGCTGTTGTTCCATTTCTGCTAGATCAGTTTCAATGTCTTCAAACTCTTCTGGGATACTAAGAAGAGGGATTTCCTCATTGAAGTTTCCAGCAGCAGCAGATTGACCCTCGTTCGAGACTTCCATTTCATTCTCAGTCTGTTTTTTAGATGGTTTCTGTTTATTCTGGGGGTCCTCAAAAATCAGATTGTGAAAATCTGTCACTAATGTTTTAGAATCCTTTTCACAATTAAACCCCCTATTGTGAGGAGCTGTCATTCCAGAAATTATTGTCGTTTTTAGAGCAGCAATAAAGGCAGAACAAGTCGGGTTTCTATTCGTGGGGCTGTGTTGCCTTATTACCCCAAACATGTTCTCTAAGGCATCTTGGTTCAACTGCCTAAGATTTAAATATTTAAATCCAAGGCAGCTAACTTCACCCTATATGTCGCGCAAAGACCGTAAAGTTGTCAAGTATCCTTCGATACATCTCACATTATTAGCTGAGATTCCATTTGGGTTTTTGAACTTCACTGTTTCCAATTTCATGCGATATTCTGCCCAAGCATTCACATGGTCCGTTTTGGTGAATACATTTTCCCGGCGCCCTTTTTTAACATTATCTGGACAGGATGGACCATTTGTCTTCTCAAAAGGTGATCAAGGTCGTGCACGATTGTGCCAGTCTGCATCATTTCGTCAGCTTGTAGGGGGTCTTTTTCAGCTTGAGCTAATAACTTCAGCACTGCTGCCACAGTATTGCTCAATATTTGGGCAGCATATTTAACCTTCATTTTTGCCCTATACTTTGGCTGCACATGCATTTGGGTTATCTTGCTCAGGTATAAAAGGTCTCTGTTTTTTTTCTCCACTTTCAATAAATGCAACCATTTGGCCTTCATGCCATTCATGAAAAGTTCCCCATAGTTTTGAAAATTATTTCGATATCGATTTAAATAAGTGGGGCACATCATATATTATGCAAACTTTTTTGTCGTCACATTTAAAATAGTTTTGTTTCTGATCACGAGGAGGAGGGCACAAAGTTTTTAAGATTTTCAGAACCCCCATGTTTGTGGAGCCCTGATCACAAATGGTTGTTAGAATTTTGAAGCCTGTTTCCTCAATGGCACGTATTATTTCTTTAATTAAAGATGCCAGTTTTTGTGAGGAAACAGTACCTTTGATAAAATAAAAAGCTATAGGCTGTTTAAATTTTGCCCGTAACCCTTGCAACATAAACACCAATGCAGTCAGCTAGTCGAGGGCTGCGTTCTTACTCTGCTGAACCCAAATCTTCATATCCTTCAACTTTATCAGTTGCTACATCATAAAGTAGACGCTGCTTTAATGCAATTTCATCAAATACTAAGCTGCAGTACTTATCCAAGTCATTTTTTTTTGTTGCAATTTGTTTAAGGTGCTCTATGACAGCTTTATTAATACCAGGTGCCATTGGAACTTTTTTCAGAACATTGTGTAATGTTTTCACAGTCGGCAATGGCATGCGATGCTGTAGGTATCTGTATGTTTTCGGTGACCTCTTAAATATGGCTAAAGCGGATATTTTATTCTTCGTAGTCCAACGTCGACCCTTTGGCTTCCTTTTTTGATTTTTTATTGCCGAGGTGACAATTTCTTTCAAGACCGATGACTCGATTTTTCCTATTAAATTGGCGCTTTTTTTAGCGATGCAAAGCTACATTTGATTTTTTGCAACTGCTCCATTAATTTCTTCTTTCTCGGTGATAGATCTGAAAAAAAAACTCTAGATGAAGTCCACACACAACGAGTTTTTACGTGACTCTCTTTTACCGAAGAAATGGAACTAGTATAGGAACTGAAATTTATATTATAATATATTAACATTATTTATTTACAGTAATAAATAATAATTTACAGGGTAGACATAATGTCATCATAGAATCAATATGCAAATGGACCAACATTGGGCTACAGCTAAAAAAATAATGTATCAATACGCAGTTACTCACTTAATTTCTCGTGTAATATACTTGTTTTCCTTATTTTTTCTTTATGTTCGATAGGTTCTCCTGCAGACCTCTTACAAGACTTTGGTGGAATTTGTTCTGAAAAATAAATAGAAATCAGTCAAAAGTTATCATAAGAATAGCTTCTGCCCCAAGTATGCAGGGATTAGTCCCATCCCCCAGATGAAAAAAAAGGCCTCGGTGATTTGTTCACAAGGCAAATGACACTTTTTTGTTTCCTAGGCCCCGGTAGCATACACTCCCCGGATTCTGCCCAATGCCTGGGAGGTTGTATAGAGGGGAAGCGAAGTACATTAATATTATAATTAACAATATTTATTATTTATTACGAAATCAAAGAAGCTAACAAGGAAGCATCTTTTTTTAAATATTTTATTAAATAACTATGTTGCAGTTATAAATATCTATACATGTGCTAAATTTCAACCTTGTACCTAGTATTAATAGTGTCTGAATAAAATGTCTTTGATGTACAGGTGGAAGACAGACAAGGCGAAACTATGAGTATTAGTGTTCATAGTCCTTGGACTACGGAAGCCTAAAAAGATGAAATAAAGTAATCAGTTGTGTAAAACTGTATAAAATACTCACTGTTTTGAGACAGCTCCACCAGGATATTTGTTTCCTGCTGGCTTGTTGATGGCACGGACACAGGCAGACAACCTGAATTTTTTAAATTATTTTTTTAATTGTTTAACCCTTATTGAGATGATGTTTAAAGTTTTTTTTTGTCAACAAACTTATTTGTCGATAATTTAATGAATGTGATACATCAATGTACTATTCTCAAACAGCTGCCATGTCGTCAACGTATATCCAAACTATGGATTACACAGGGCTTGTTGCGGTGTATCCGTCATAGAGACAACATGCATCTTAAGGTCAAAAAACATCCCAACAATAAAATTCTAGTCGTGACTTATCGACGGTACAGAAATTACTGTAACAGTCTTCTTAAAAAGTTAAAAATTGAATATGAGCGCTCCGAAATTTGAAAGGCTGGACATAGTGCTAAACGATACTGGAAGGTTATCAAGAGAGTTGCTAATATTTCACAAAATAAATCTGCCCCTACTGAACTTTTAAAATCTGAATCTGACCCCCTCACAGCTGTTAATAAAGTAAATTCATTCTTTGCAAATGTTGGTAAATGTTTAGCAGAAAATATTTCCAAGAAACTAGGTTCCTCAGTACCTTCCTGTAATATAGTATCACAATCAAGTATACGTTCGTTTGTGTTACTAAACACGGATGAAGGTGAAGTTGAGTGAACCATTTTTGCATTGAAAGGTTACTCTGCCACTGGGTGGGATGGAATTTCGTCTTTATTTTTAAAACAAGCTATAGATCTTATCGTTCCATCCTTGACCCACATTATCAACCTATGTTTCACCACTGGTACATTTCCCTTTTCGTTTAAGGGATCGATCATTCATCCCATTCATAAATCTGGTGCGCGAGGCGATGTCAATAATTTTAGGCCAAACTCAATCTTACCGGCTTTATCAAAGGTTATTGAAAAAATTCTTACCAAAAGGTTGATGCATTACTTTGAGCAAGAAAATCTACTATCTGGATCTCAATATGGATTCAGAGCCAATAAATCAACAGAAAAAGCTGTTTCTAACTTGACTGACTTCATCATCAGTAGTCTAGATCAGAAGAAAAAATCTTTAGGTCTATTCCTAGATATGACCAAGGCTTTTGACACCGTCTCCGCACCGCTTCTCTTGAAAAAGTTGGTACTCGACTAAAATTATTTCAGGACTATCTTACGGCCAGAACCCAACGTGTAAGCATCAACAATGTTGTGAGTGATGATGATATGGTTACCTTTGGGGTTCCTCAAGGGTCGATATTGGGCCCAAGTCTTTTCTTAATCTTTATAAATTATTTATGCAACTACAATCCAGTTCATGGTAGAATTTTTACTTTCGCTGATGATACAGCTCCTGTGTTCGAGAGAGAGACTTGGGAACAAGCACGTTTCCTCGCAGAGAGAGGTCTTCGTGATGTAATTGCATGGCTTCAACTTAATTTGCTTACCCTTAATTTTAGTAAAAGTAAATTTGTAACCTTTGGCCTCACGAGTAAAAACATTCCTCAGAAAGATACTTTTAAAATTCAGGCACATATCTGCCCAACTTCCTCATTCAATATCTGCAACTGTGTCTATCTTAGGGTTTGGTATCTCAATCGGGTGAGTAGAAGCCGAGCAATCGATAAAATTAACTTTGACGGCAGAAGGAATTTTGATCAAATGTGGGTATGTTAGTATTTTAGGTCCTGGAATAGCACATAATATAGTACTATTAACCTATAGAAATGACCACGCGTGTGAAGCCGCGGGCATCAGCTAGTCATCTATAAGCCTGTTAAGCCTATAGGTTTTCTAACTAAGTATCGATACCAATATATAAAAGTGAAACGTTGTCTGTTTGTTTGTTTGGGAGCTTTCACGCGATAGAAGCTGTATGGATTTTGATGAAATTTAGAATGAATATAGCTTATACCCTGGAATAAAACATGGGATACTTTTTATTCCGGAAAATTGAAAGTTTCCACGGGAAAACGGGAAAATGTTGATTACTCACTTTAATGTACAACAAGTTAGAAGAGAACATTAACTGTTTTAGTTAGAATAAAACAGTTAATGTACAACAAGTTGGGCGCCTTTAAATTACAAAATGTTGCAGACCGAGGTTAAGCCTCGTCCACAAGGATATAAATCTCAGAGCAAATATGTGTTCGGCCTACACTGTCCTGCCTTGCAACCAAGTTATAATATTATCTCTAACGTAGGTTAGTGAGTACGGCACATAATAATAAAAGGTAGTCTTCGGTATTCTCAGACTACAGTACCGCTTGTGTATGTGATGTGTGTAGCTAGTAGGCCCCGGAGTGCGGCAAGTAGGAAGCCGTACTAGGGAGAACCCTGGCACAGTGATGGCCGCCGGGATGATGGAGGCTGATACTCATCAGGGCTGCCGTCCACTGATGTGAGCTATAGTGCCAGATGGCAGGAACGCGACACTACGCTGCCCTTGAGCAGCGTAGGGAGTCCACTGACCCCGTGTAGAACGTTAGTTCTTACGTAACCAAAGGAACCCTGCCGAGGATAGAATGAATTCCGTTAAAATAGGTTACAGGTACAGAAGGCTTAGTTTTCTATCTCAACTATGATGACGTGCGACTTACCCGTATTGGGGTTCCTTTCGGCACATCTAAAGGCGGAAAACGCCGTGACCAGATCGCCTTGGCGATCTTTCTCTATCGAAGAGAACCCGGGAATAAGAAGGGCGCTGACCACACTGCCAATAAAATCCATTGGTAAGTCCATGGCTTAAACAAGACGTGGCGAAGGGTGACCACGTAAAGGAAAAAGGTGGCTTTTAGAGCCTGAATCTTACCTCGAGATTATCAGAAGTCGAGCTAGGATGGTGGCCACAAGTGAGCGTTCATGTTCGGCGGCTTCTCTGCGAACGGGCTGGATAATCGTACAACTTCGTCGGGTTCATCTTCACTCTCACAAGTGTGTGCCCTCTCTCAGTGCAGGCCTTAGGAGCTGCTTATTTCGGCCGTTGAGATTATTTACATTCAATTTTGTCCAATAAGCTTTACTAAAATCTTTGCAAAACTCAATCGTCATCTACGAGGCTGCCAACAATCCCGCTAAAAAACTCCCTGATGTTCGATGCTTGGTCTGTTATGTATGGAATCGGAAACCAGACAACTTTCAAGCTTCGGGACAAAGGGCAAATTACTGGGAATGGCTATTCGCAGATTATTTCAGTCATGGGTCATTATTTTGTTTCCAAAATAATATAAATATTTTACCCAATGTCTCCAAGGCTTTACTAGTTCCCGACTCGTTTCGGTCACAGACAAAGCTGGCTACATCAACGAGAAACGTCATGGGCCCGTACACATAAACGTTCGAGGACGCACGGATCACCCGCGCGTACACTCGAAATCGTTCACGGCGTCGTCCGGGCGTTCGCCTGGGTCATCCGAAAAATAGTAGTGGAGGGGAGGAATAGTATGAAACTGACACTTGACAGTTGTCAGTTGTATGTGGACGTCCAAAGTCGTTCACGATCTCCGGATGATCGAGCGATAATCACACGGATGATTCGAGCGTGTAAGTGAACACAGCCGTTGTCAGAAAGAGTCAGAATCATAGGTTCTAGTCAGAATGACCGCTAACCATGACATTCACAAGCCTTATTGTTTATGGTGAGACTAGAGATTTGCGACATTTTTAAAGTATGTGGAATTGGCCCTAGTCTTTTTGCCAATACAATAAAATTAAATTTATAAAAATCAGGGGTTACAAGGTTTCTACCAGTGGAATCAGCCCTTTACCTACCAGATAGGGATTGAAGGAGCACCTTGGTTATTAATGTTAGTGTTACAATTAGGTTACTAGATGGCGCTACTGTGCACCGCTAGATTGTTTAAAAAAAAGTTTGTACGTGTGATGACTGCAACTCACAGAGTCACCAGTTTTATAAATCGTCATATAGTACCAGGCGAAAATTAGGAACACTCAGTCGTTGCCATGTCAATGCCCACAAAATGTTGCTGATATTGTGTTTTTGCACAAAATTGTCAGTGGGAAAATTGACTGCCCTGATTTGCTGAGGAAAGTCAAACTCGCTGTGCCACGTTCATGCAGCCGTGTCCATAACAGAAGAACCAGCCTTCCATTGTGTCGCACTACTTATGCCCATCACTCTCCGCTATATCGAATGTGCTCATCTTACAAATGAGATTTGTCATGATCTGGATATTTTTGGCGATTCCAACGATTTCATAAAAAAAAAGAGTTTTAAAAATTGTAACTAAATGAGTATTTTTTAAAAAAAGTGTTAAGTATTATTTTATGCATGTTGTGTTCACCTCGAGAAGGACTAGGACCTCGTGCACTTATTGTATGTATAATCTAAGTTTGTATGTTGTTGTGAAACTAAAGTGCATCGTCCAGTTCGGTGGACCTTTATTAAAAAAAAAAGAAGTAAGATTGTAAAACGCAAAGTAAAGAGTTATCTATCTATCTATGAGGGCTAGTGTTCAAATACTAACTACTAGCCATTGACTGTAACTGTAACGGTCAATTTTTTTTTAAAGTAACTGTTGTTATTGTGTTTTAAAGAATGTTACCATCCGGTAGAAGGTGCTTTTTATATAATTTAACGTATGACACAATTTTAAATTTACTGTTCACTTTTCCGGTTGGTGCATGTCAGTTAATCAAGCCTTGTTTTTCTTATTTTTTCACTTTTTGTTAGTTTTACCTACAGTGCATGTTATTTCAAAGAAATACATTATCATTTAATACATATTTCATTGTCACCATTACCTTCATACATACGGATTTTGATGAACGTTGGTATAAATAAACTGTAGATCCTGGAGTAACAAATAGGTTACTTTCTATGACGGAGCTGGCAAAGTCTGCACACAGACAAGTTCGTTGTGAACTGTTTAAAAAATTCAAGTCCACTCAATAATTAATTTTATGTTAAAGCTATTTGAAGTACACTCAATGAAACATTCAATTTTTAAATGCTACGTAACACAGAAACTACGCAAAAATTTAAAATTAACGTTTTTACTGCAAGTTAAAAACATAAATGGAACTACATAATTAGGTTAGGTAGCTCTTTTAATTTTCCGCTGCTAAAACATGAGAAGTGTTTTAGGGTTCAGCCACAGAAAAAACGTGAAGCAGGAGAAAATGTTACATATGTTTGGAAGTACATTATAGCTACGTACAGTACGGCCGATAAGTCGTGGCCACTCTGAACTTCGTGCAAATGGCTGCACAATGAACATTTTTAGTAACTGAATGGCGGAATGAGGCTACGTGCACGGGGCTTTTCATTTTTTATTTTTTTATTTATTACGTTGAATGACGAAACGGGCAGGTCGTTCGCCTGATGGTAAGCGTCACGCCTGTCCATAACAGTGCCACCCAGAACTGCACGTTGCAAAGTCTTGCGCGTCTCTGCACTGCGCTCGTCACCCTGAGACATTGGTTGTTAAGTCTCATTGCCCAGTAATTTCACTGGAAACATTGCCCTTCAAATCGAAACACAGAAATGTTTACACACTACTGCTTGGCGGTTGAATATCTGACAAAGGTGTGGTACTTCCCCAGGTGGACTGTTTCGTAAGAGGCCTACCAATACTTGCTGTGGTCTAGACTAGATATGCACCTCATTCCGCCATTTAGTTCCTAAAAATGTTCATTATGCAATCATTTGCCCGAAGTTCAGAGTGGCCACGACTTATAAGCCGTACTGTATGTATAGCGTATTAACTTATATAAGTCGGTATAGTTTAGACGTGAAACGTCTTTAAAATCACTTCGATACATACGGGGTACAACAAGTAAAATTATTATATAAAAACACGAAAAACCCGACTGCGAACAAAATAATTGAATACGAGTTGACCGCCCGCAAAAATAATCACACTATATATACAGGAGAAAGTTTGTATGTATGTACGGGTCAGCGCGGGGCGCAGCTAGTATTTATATAAATTTAATGATTCTTTTTTACTTACATATATTTTACTCACTTTAATACTTGCAATTGCAACATTAGACTATAGTATTTACATTAACTTGAATAATGTAAAATTTAAAATTTAGTATGAGTGTAAAAGACAATTGCTACTGTTTAGTTATAAATAATAATTACTAGCTTTCCCGCCCGCGACTTCGTCCGCGCGGACTACAGTTTATCGCGAAAAAAAGCATCCTATGTTCTTCTAGGATATTAAAAACCAATGCAAAAGTAGGTATAGCACCAATGCTCTTATGTTTTTGACATACTTGTTATTTCGTTTCCATGGCAAACGTTTCTTACAGCGAGTAATCAAGATTTTTTTAGTTTTCCCGTGGAAACTTTCAATTTTTCGGGATAAAAATTATCTTGTTTTATTCCGGTTTTCTCCATTCCAAATTTCATCAAAATCCGTCCAATCCAAAAGCCCTTATCACGTGAAAGCTCCCCAAAGAAACAATCAAATAAACATACAAACAAACAAACAAACAGTTATGTATGGATATATTTTTGAAATGGTATATATTTTTAATGGTAATTATGATATCTCACTCTATAGGTTTTGGTAATTTTTTGTTCCGTCAGAAATACAATATGGCAGTTGTAAGCCGCCATATTAGTTTTCTTGACACTTCATATATCTTATAGCACTCTCGAGATAAAGAAGAATCCAAAGATACCTCATTTTTTCAAAATCCATCAAGCCGTTTAGTCTCGCTTTTATAACTCTGTAACTATGTATAAGCTCCATAGATCTAATTTGGTGTCATTTTTTGGCTTAATGTCACGGCGTATATTCCGCTCGATGATGTATTAAATTTTTGTCAAATTTTATGACAAAGGGGGCAGGACGCACAGAGCAAAATCAGTAAAATTTATGTTTTTGTGATTTTAAGTCGGTATAACTCGCGAATTAGATAGACTATAGTATCGATTTGTTGTAAAGATCTCTTTAAAAACATATGACTCAATACGAAAAAGTTAAGAAAAGTCTACTTAAGACTAAGTAAATTAAAAAAAAAGGGGAGGAAAGAACGTAAAAATCACAAAAGTGGCTGCAGCGCCCGGAAAGTAGGTTCTAAAAAAAATATTATGCACATTGTTGGAAAGAGTGTTTTACTTCCAACTGGTGGGGGAGGGGGGGGGGGAATCTATCTCCCGAAGTCTGACAGTACATTGATGCCAATATTAATTTATCTGTGACGTGTCTCTTTCCCCCCAAACCACAGTGTTAGGCACATATCCATTAATATTACTTTTAGGCAACCAAATATTTGACTCTCATATAAATTTTACTAGAAAGTGATCAGACCAGGAAACATTATGATTAATTTTTACGTCTATAATTGTTCCTCTAGCAGCTTCTGGCACAACTATGTGATCTAACCACGAAGTAGTGCCATGCACATCGCTGATGTACGTTTACGAGCCAGATAATAAACCTAAGAAGTCAATCTCTGCATATATTCATTTCTGTTCAGTACCTACAAAACTTCATGAGCTCCGTACCAAATGGTGAAAATGGTCAGTCACTGCGCTTATCTCACTCAATTAGTCGGTGAACTCAGGTAAGTTCTCCGTGGCATTCGTCGGCATATAAACTGAGATATTGCACCAAGATAATTTTTAAACACACAAAAAAATATAGTACAACTAGCTGCACCCGCGGCTTCGCACGCGTGGTCATTTCATCGTGGTAAAATACCAATATACCATCATTTGATCAAAATTACTTCAGCTGTCAAAAAGTTTTTATCGATTGTTCGGCTTCTACTCATCGGATTAAAATACCAAGTACACCAGTTTTTAAGTCAAACCCGAAGCTATCCAACAATGTTAACCGCATTGCAATCGGTTTAGTAGTTTTTACGCAATGTGCGAACAAACATACAGACAAACACGAATTTTTAAAATGTTATATTCTTGTTCAGTAGCTTATGTCATGTACCCTAGACCATTTATTTTTAATTATCTTCTTTGTACAGACTTTTTCGTTCCTATAATATTGCTTTATTATAAGTATAGATAGATTAAAAAGTCATCATTTTGGAATTCGATAATTGCCCGAACGAGCGCGAAGCGCGAGCGAAGTGACTCCGTTGTAGAACTGGCAAAACTTCTTAAACATCTCAACCGTATCAACCGGTCGTATTTCTCAACCGATCTAGACGAAACTTGGTCAAACGAATTTTTAGAATTTTTCAGTCGTCGGGGATTTTTGATTGTGGGGTACTTTCCCCAAAAAGGGTAAAAAGGGGGCTACTGAATATCTCCGCCATATTAAATCCGATTTCGATGGTTCTTTTTTATTTTATAAGTAATAACTTTAAGTTAATCTCATAAAAATTTGGTGAATATCTGATGAGGATCTTCGGCGTGATGAGTAGAATAGCTCCTCAAAATGCATAAATTTCTCACTATTAAGTTTCTACCAGTGGAATTAGCCCTTTACCTACTAGGTGATTGAGGTGCTATTGATGGAGCACCTTGGTTATTAATGCTAGTTGTACAATAAGGTAACTAGATGGCGCTACTGTGCAACGCTAGATTGTTTCCACAAAAGTTAGTACGCGTGAGGTCTACAGCTCACAGAGCCACTAGTTTTAAAGGTAAGGGAATATAAGAGCTGTATTGTTTGCCTGTGCTATTGCTATTATTTCCTCAGACATATTTTGTCCGTATCTATAGTCGATGAAAGGAAAGCAAACGAATAGAATGTCTTAATAAATGAAATGCCGTGAAATGAGCTTCAGTTACATCTACGCATTTATATCTGCAAACATTCCGACCGTTGTATACATACAACCGCACAGTACCTAAAGTCCTTTGATTAACGAACTTCTGGAAGCACGCACACTGATACAAACTACTACTGGGCCAGCGAGTTGGTTAAGGCTAACGATATCTCTGGATCCGCCGGAGTTCGTGCTGTAGGAACCAACAAAGCTGTTGATGATTATTATTTTTACCCGAGTACGGTGAAACAAGGGAAGTTTGATGAGTTTAACAGTCTATGTATGTATGTGGGTATGTGGATGTTCCACCATAGCGTTGCCCCTATTGGTCCGAATTTAAAAAGCGAGCTTCAATCGATTCTTCTTCAAGTATAGAGTGTCATAGGCTATTTTCTACCCAACTACGGCGAAATTTTTCTTGCTCCGGTTTTGGCGAGCGAGGTATTAATCGCAGGGTCTTCGTCGCAAGACTGTCATAGGCTATTTTTTAACCGACCGTAGGCGAGTTTACGTTTTTGAACTTATGTCTTGTTTATTATTTAATTTTTATTGCATGTTTAATTTCCCATACAATTAATGTTTTTTTGGAATAAATAAATGGAATATATATATATTATGATTCTAATGCATCTGTGTACAGTGACAGTGAAATGCATTATCGTTTTGATCAATTGACCGAGCGAGCGCTAAGCGCGATCGAAGCGTCTCCCTTTTAGCTTGGGCAAATGCCAAATATCCTTTCGTATGTGCGTATGTGCGTGCTGTCCGGCTGTTCTCCTCTACAGGTCGCATTTCTCAACCGGTCTAGACGATACTAGATATACAGGTTAAATTAATTCTTAGAATTTTTTAACCCTTGGAGATTTTTGATTGGGGGAGTACTTCCCCCAAAAGGGGCAAAAAGGAGGCTACTGATATTTCCGCCTCATTGGATCCTATTTTGATGGTTATTTTTTTATTTGAAAGGTAGTAACTTTAAGTTGGTCTCTTAAAAAATTGGTGAAGATCTGACGAGGGTCTTCAGCGTTATGAGCAGAATCGCTCAAATGCATGTAAATTGCTCACTTTTAGATTGCTACCAATGGAATCAGCCCTTTACCTACTAGATAGGGATTGATGGAGCACCTTGGTTAATAAGACAACTAGATGGCGCTACTGTGCACCGCTAGTTTGTTTGCAAAAAAGTTTGTGCTCGCGAGGTCTACAGCTCATAGGACCACTTGTAATAATAAGTAGCGCATGTTCCTTGGGGCATTACGTTCTTGGAGCGTCTACTCAAGGCCGAAATAACCTATCAAAAACCGACTTCATATGTAAATACTAAATACCAGCTGTTTTTTTCATGAAATGTATGACAACCCTGGAGGTCTGCCTTTTGAAATAAAAAACTGAGTTACCTAAATCGTTTCAGAAATCATGGAGATACGAGGTAACATATAGAGCGGCCCAAAGTTTATGTCCGCTGTGTACAAAGCGAGCGAGCCAAAATAAGTAAGTAACTTCATATATCTGCTTCGCCGTACGGCGCTAGTGACTCTTGACGAGTTTTGACGCTCACTTTGCTTGTACATTCTTACTACTAGCTTTCTCGCCCGCGACTTCGTCCGCGCGGACTACTGTTTATCGCGAAAAAAGCATCATAGTATGATCTTCTAGGATATTCAAAACCAATGCAAAAGCATGTATAGCATCAATGCTCTTGATGTTTTTTGACAGACTTTTTATTTCATTTCCATGGCAACCATTTCTTACAGCAAGTAATTAACATTGTTCCAGTTTTCCCGTGGAAACTTTCAATTATCCGGGATAAAAAGTATTCTGTTTTATTCCAGGGTATAAGCTATCTCCATTCCAAATTTCATCGTAACTCGGCCAGTCGTTATCGCCTGAATGCTCTCCAAACAAAAAAAAAACAAACCGACAACGTTTCACTTTTATATATTGGTACGGCTTGGGACTCATTTCGTATTAGCATTTTAGAAGGTCCGGTTTGACAATGTTTTTGTTATTTGGTACATCTAACACCTCCGTCTATTCCAGTTGTCCCCCACTTTTTGTCCACCACTGAGGGACATCGGGAAATAAGTGGTGGCCAAGGCTTCTAACTCCTCTACACGTTGGCTCGCCAATACACAGGCATTTTGGGCCGCGATGTGCGGTGTTGTCGGCTTTTCAACAGCGGGACGCAGCAAGCAGGTAGGAACCTACTTTGACACTCAAGAAAATATTTATAACTTAACCTAACCCATTTTTTTCTCTAGAGTTGCGTCCTTTCAGAAAATCTCACGAGCTTGTGTACTGCCTGCCTACATCTATCCTTTGATTTCTTTCTCAAGTCCACAGAGGCGGGTGCAATTTTTCACTATTTTTCCTGCTCTACCGCCGCTGTAGAGTTTGAATTTAAATTACATTTTTCCGTAGAGTCGCGGAGGTGAGTGTTTGTCTTTCTCGTTCATTAATTTTGTAACATCCTTTGCTTTTGCTAAACGGGGCTAGATTGAGGAAATGGGAAGTTCTGGAATTTAAAATGGCGAAGTATTTTAATATGGGCAAATAAGAAAAAGTCGCGGATTTTATGTTATGTTTATCTTTTGTTTTCTATTCATAACTTGTCCAGATGACGTTAAACCACGCTTCTCTCCTTTGCTGGAAGGCTTACGGTTTTAGGTTAAACTCACGTATTAGGTACTTTTATTCATTTTTTTTATTGATAAGTATATTATTTTCGAACCTTATTTATAAAAGAGATGTGCCCGCGGCTTTGCACGCGTGGTCATTTCTCTAGGTTCAAAGTACTCTTTGTGCTATTCCAAGACCTACAATACTAATACATCAACATTTGGTCGAAATTCCTTCAGCCGTCTAAAAGGTTTTATCGATTGCTCGGCTTCTGCTCATCGGATTGAAATACCAGTTTTTAAGACAAACAGTTTTTAAAGCCCCGCTAGCAGCGGCTTCGGTTCCGCGGGGGGGGGGGGTTGCGGGGCAGAGGGTGCGAAGAATCTCCGGCAGAGACCCGGCTGCCAAACTATGACCCTGGCCACGTTTAAACGTGGTGAGGGTCATAGTTTGGCCACTCAACACTCTGTACTCAAGGTCCTAATACCTTGAAGGACCTTGAGTACAGATGACTTTGCGAATTATTAGAAGAACTGGGATCAAATTAAATGGGATGTAGTTGGTTTGGCCGAAGTTAGTCGGAAAGGAGAAGATCTCTTAAAACTATCAAGTGGACACCTGTTCTTCTACAGCGGACTGGAAGATTCATCTTACGCGAGTGTAGGGTTCCTGATTAATAAAAGGCTATGCTCATATGTTAAACAGATTAAATCTATTTCGGCTCGAGTTTGTTATGCCATCTTGACTCTAAACAAAAGATATGCCGTTAAAGTTATAGAGGTCTACACCCCTACATCAGACCATCCCGATGACGAAGCCTTTTATGAGGAAATAGAGTCAGCATATCGTGGAGAACCCCTGTTATTATACACATGTAATAGGGGATTTTAACGCTAAAATTGGACCTCCACAGTCAAACGAATCGTCGGTCGGTAATGATGGAATAGAAAGTCGAAGTCCACGAGGACAAACTCTTGTTAATTATCTTGAGAAACATCACCTTTATGCAATGATCACCTTTTTTAAAAAACGTGCATCAAGAAAATGGACTTGGGCAGGCCCAGACGATCGGACTAGGAACGAAATCGACTTTATTCTTACACCACATAAGAACAAAATCACAGACGTAACTGTTTTATCAAGCTTAAAAACCAGCAGAAACCACCGCTTGGTACGAGCTACATTTACTTTCAACTTAACAGAAGAGAGGCATAATTTAGTAAAATCACAACATCGCAAGTACGAAAGAGAGGAGTACTTCTTTCTCCAAAAGGAACTTCAACTTGAACTCTCCAACCGCTTTGAAGGCCTCGATGAGGAAAACATGGACGTGGACTCACTGAACGACAAACTAACCAACATAGTATCAGAAACAACAAAACAACATTTAATAGGAAAAATACCAAAAGAAAATAGACTAACACCGCATACTCTTACCCTACTAGCTCAAAGAAGAGAATTAAAAAACAGCGATACAAAAGAACAAAGGAAATTAGAAGCACTAAATAAAACTATTAGAAAGAATATAAAACATGATTTAAGGAAATACAACCCAAAAATAATACCAAGAACGATTAAAGAAAATAGAGGCCCTAAAGTCTTCAGAAGAAAATTGCGTACTCACAAAAGTGAGATAAATAGACTGTTACTGTACAGGCGAACTTGTTACGGATCAAGACATAGTTAAAACCGTTGAAGAGGCCATATAGTTCGCAGAACCGACAACCGCTGGGTAATAAAGGTTCTCGAATGGCGACCACGAACCGAACAAGCAAGCGAAGTGCAAGAAGTTGTTGGATGGAGGTGGCACAAGATTGCTGGTCATGGCGCTCTTTGGCTCATGAGGCCAATGTTCAGTTGTGGACTTCTAAAGGCTGACATGATGATGAGGTTATTTGCTTTACTAAAATAGTCTTAAAATGGGCCAGTTAGATCACAAATGTACCTAAACTTGTGGCGGCTGGTAATGGATGTCCTTGCCTGGTTGCCTGAATGGTTAGCGACCCTGACTTCGAAGACAACCAAGGGAATCCCGCTAGGTGCAAACATTTTATGTGATAAGCAGAAATGTTTGTTTCCGAGTCGTGGATGTAATATTCGTATCTATGTATGTTTATCCGTTATCTAGTATCCACAGTACAGGGTATCCTAGTTTGGGGCTAGGTAATAATTGGTGTGAATTGTACCGAATATATTATTATTATTATTATTAATATAAACAAGAAACAAAGTTTGACACCTCTGGCGATTACAAATTATAAATTGCCTATGAAAAGCAATTGATTTTACCTAGAATACAATGTTTGTTCAATTATTCTAAGTAACAGTCTTGTTATTAAGTTACCAAGTTAATTTATAAGCGGTATAAGTTTGGGCAATAAAATACACTTACCTAAGTTATGTATACACTTAGCTAAGTTATGTATACACTTACCTAAGTTATGTATACACTTAGCTAAGTTACGTATACACTTAGCTAAGTTGCGTATACACTTAGCTAAGTTACGTATACACTTAGCTAAGTTGCGTATACACTTAGCTAAGTTACGTATACACTTAGCTAAGTTACGTATACAATTAGCTAAGTTACGTATACACTTAGCTAAGTACTAACTACTACTAAGTAATAACTTTTGAGGTATACTTTGAATACCTTGTAGAAAACAATTTAAATAACTTTTGAGGTATACTTTGAATAGCTTGTAGAAAACAATTTAAATAACTTTTGAGGTATACTTTGAATAGCTTGTAGAAAACAATTTAAAGAACTTTTGTTGTTTGATAAAATAAATATTTTACCCGACTGCCGAGGATCATGTGTTTGGGTTGTATGTTTGTTATACGTTCCTTTGTCGCATCCTACAGCCTAAACGACTTGATATATTTTGATAAATGAGGTATCATTTGATTCGTTTTATTCACGAGTGTGCTATCCACAATTGTATACATGTGAAATGTTGTCTGTTAAATGTTATTATACCATATAGAATACTTTTAATCCCAGAAAATGGTAAGTTGCTTCGGGAAAACAGGAAAATGACGATAACTCTGAACTCGGTAAGGAACGGAATGACATGAACGGTCGCTACGTAACAAGTCTGTCAAAAAGCATCAAGCGTTTGTGCTTTATATTTGCATTGGTTTATAATATCCTAGATAAACATACGATTCTTTATTTCGCGATACAATGTAGTCCACGCGGACGAAGTCTCAGGCTAAAGCTAGTAGGATATATATAGTATCAAGAAAACTTATATGGCAGCTTACAGCTTGTAGAGCAGCAGACTGTTTTTGATTGTTTTGTAGGTGGGTGCTGGAGGTGGCAGTAATTAATAAACACTAATTCCACTTAAACTGCATTTATTTGGTCGCACGTCGAGAATGCAAGAGCCTGCCTATCATAAAAGACCGTCGTGATGTTGCTATATTCATAAATATTCAAAACAGCTGCTAACTATATTATATTTTTGACGGATCAAAACATTACCAAAACCTATCGAGTGAGGTATCAAAATGATAGTTTTTAAAAGACCATTCCAAAATATATAAGGGAAAAAAAAATACTAAAAAGAAATTATAATAAAAACAGCAAAAACACCCACTGAACATAACTAAAAAGAGGCAAACAAGATTTTGATTCTAAATTTTGAATTAATTATAAGGTACAGTCGGAGGTATTATGCGCATTTCATTATGCGCATTTCATTATCAAGAATCTAAAGCTTGTTTCCCTGTTTTTAGTTTTTTGCAGTCGGTTTTTTGATTTTTAATCGACTTCACAAAAGGAGACGATTATATGTCCAGCTGTTTTTTTTTTTTTTTTTTTTTTCGGTCCATATCTCCGACAATTGCGGATCGATATTAAATTATTTTTTTTGTTTGAAAGGGTATACTTTCCAGGTGGTCCCATATAAATTGTATCAAAATTGGTTCAGCAGTTTTTCGAGAATAAATAGTTTTGTTGACTAATCCATTCCATTTTGTGTTTATATTGCCTCTATTTTGTGTTTATCTCTAAGATTTCTAAACGGATTTAGATGGTTGTGTTTTTATTCAAAAGGGTAATTTTTGTGTGTAGTCCAATATAAACTTCATCAAAAATGGTTCAGTAGTTTTATTAGAAAATCAATATGTTTTATAGTTTATGTTCTCTAATATCTTAGGATTTCTGAAACGAATTAGATGATTGTTTTTAACAAGCCATTTATTCGCCTGAGCCAAAGGCGAGGATAAAACGCCTTTTATTGACCGAGCGAGCGTGAAGCGCGAGCGAAGCGTCTCCGTTTCAGCTTGGGCAAAAATGCCTTCGTATATCCGTCCAGATGTCAGTTCGGATCTCTGTTCTCCTCTACAAGTCGCATTTCTCAACAGATCTAGACGAAACTTGGTATACAGATTAAGCAATTTTTTTTGAATTTTTCTGTCGTCTGGGATTTTTGTTTGAGAGGGGGGGGTAAAAAGGGTAAAAAGGGGGCTACTGAATATCTCCGCCATTTAAATTCGTTTTCAATGGTTCTTTTTTATTTGAAAGGTAGTAACTTTAAATTGGTCTCATAAAAATTTGGTGAAGATCTGATGAGGATCTTTGGCGTGATGAGCAGAACAGGTCCTCAAAATGCAGTAAATTTCTCACTTTTAGGTTTCTACCAGTGGAATCAGCCCTTTACCTACTCGTACTAGGTAGGGATTGATAAAGAACCTTGGTTATTAATGTTAGTTTTACAACTAGTGGCTCTGTGAGCTGTAGACCTCGCGCGTACAAAGTTTTTTGCAAACAATCTAGTGGTGCACAGTAGCGCCATCTACTTACCTTATTGTAAAACTAACATTAATAACCAATGCGCTCCATTAATCCTCTGGTAGAAACCTAAAAGTGAGCAATTTACGGCATTTTGAAAACATCGAAATCGGATTTAATATGGTGGATATATTCAGTAGCCCCCTTTTTACCTTTTTTTTTGGGGGAAGTACTCCCCCAATCATAAATACCAAAAATTCGTTTATCCTGTATACCAAGTTCCGTCTAGATCGGTTGAGTAGACTACAGGTCGTATTTCTCAATCAGAGAACAGAGATCCGGACTGACATCCGGAAATACGAAAGCATTTTTACCCAAGCTGAAACGGAGACGCTTCGCTTGCGCTTCGCGCTTGCTCGGTCAATAAGGTAACTACATAGATGGTGCTACTGTGCACCGCTAGATTGTTTGCAAAAAAGGTCCGCGTACGCGCGAGGTCTACAGCTCACAGAGCCACTAGTTATAAACGACTTATAACACTCTACTTATCACTTCGATTGCGAGGAAACTAAACAGTGATATTATAATTATTTACATGATTCTCGCTTATTCAATGCATGACATTTTCATACGTTTGAAAATATATTTATTTGCCTTGATTTTGGTGACAATATTTGACGGACTACTTTCTTTGTCTTTTTTTTCTATTAATGTGTTAAGATTATTGTTAGTAAGTATTATATTTTCAGGTTCACTTCACAGCATATTTAAGTTTCAGTGCTAATGAAAGATGAGAGCTTCTTTTCCGCTATTGGGCTTGTGTAGGAGACCCTACAGAAGAATACACTTTTCATGTACTAGAGCATAACATGCAGTTTTAGTCCGCTTACACAAGGAAATTCTATGTACTATATAGTTGTACGTATAGTAAATTTTTTTTGTATGTAAAAAACCCATATATTTTAAATTTACATTTATATTTTTTATAACTTTAAGAAACTTTTATGTATAAAAAATAAACTTTGAGATCCTCACAACAAGCCCCTTTCATTCGGTAAAGTATATAAATTGTTTTTTTTTTGTTTTCTCCCAAAAGTTCCCTCCATATTCAAAATTAATTCATTTACGTCACACGTCCGTGTTTGGGTCACAAAAAACAAATGTGTACCAAATTTCAATTTAATCGGTCTTGTAAATTCGGAGCAAAATGTCTGTGAGAGACGAACAGTCAGACTGACATGAATGAAGTCATTTAAGGGTTTTTTGTTTTTATGTACGAACAACCATTCATACATAATATTTTTAGAATTCCGTAGAACTCTAATTATGTTTGAATGGTGGGTTCGTCATAACATTACCTAACTTTTACCAACCTTTTGTATTCGTACTAATATCCGCAAAGGGCGGAAGAGGACTTGACAATGAAAAAGTGCCAATTTTATCAGTTGATTCGTTCCTCGTAATTTTATCAGTTGATTCGTTGCTCGTAATTTATCGCTAAGTAAGTACCCGTAATAAAAAAGGAATTAAACTAGCTGGTACTTTAACTTTGAGTGTTTCCGTTAAATCGGTTCGATAAAGAAGACAAACGGAAAAAGTTCCGCCCTTCAAGGTCTGATAGGGCTTTTCGACGTTTCACGCGGACTCGGTAAGCTTTTTTGTTCGAAAATTGGTTTTCCTTTAGTCCCTTTTATTTTTAACTTGAAGCACTTAGAAAGGCGGGTTTAAAATGAAATGGGAATTGATTAGACCTTCTGCTACTTTGAAATTGTGTACGGAATTACATTTGGAATGAAATATTTTCGTTTTTTTTTGGATGGTGGGGGTTCTACTTTCCTCTAGAGCATTATGAGGCTTTCAATCAGTTTACTATACAACGTCGTGCTGCTGTTCGTGCGGTTGCAAAACCTGCTGGAGTAATGGTTTTTAAGTTTTGATTTTACGTTATTTAGCATTCGTAGCTAACTGACATATGAAAATTACTCTTGGAACAGTATTAGCATTATCTTCTATGTGATATTAATTTACTCTGAAAAAATATATCATGTGCAACGTACAAACCTACCTACCTATTGCAAATTACAGAACTGGTTTGCACCGTGTCAGGTTTTCTTTGAAAATCCACGACTATAACTACGTGAAGCAAGCTGAACAAATCATACCAGATATAATATGTGCATAAAAATCTTTGTAGCGTCCCCCTGAAATGTCCGGCGCACCACACCCATGTGCACGCGTCTTACGCACAACATATGCGTTTGTGGAAACTGCAGGGGCAACAATATTTATGAAACATTTAAAAAAATAAGTACTTTGCCTTAAATTTCAAATTTTTCGATGAATCAAAAAGTATAAGGTATAACAAAAGACGACCCGAAAGTTGCCACAATGTTTGTTTTGTCATATGAAGTAGTGCTGGCCTCTGGTGCTAGAGTTTGTCAGGCCGCCTGAAGGCCTCTGTCATGGCTTAACGACTGCTATTAATCAATAACAGCACATAACTTAGCAAATTCATTGTTAAATTCGCAATGTAGATAGGAAATAAAAATGATAGGAAAAATTCAACCAAGAAGCGGGGCGCAGAATTAATATAGTAGGTACTATACTTGAACCTGCTACTTCTGGAATGCCGTTATATCACTCTGGGCATTAGGCCTTATAATTATGCTCAAATGCATATTTAATTTCCCTCCAATCACAGATTACTTAAATCTAAACTAAAATTGCCTACATTTAATAAGACCAATCGCAACATTTAGAAAGTATTAGACCTCCAGTCTGCTGGGATTAGGGCGCTAAAATATTAGAGGCGAGCGCGTAACAAATTGTTCTGAAAATCCGAGGTAAAACTGACCTCTACCGAGTTACTACAATATGAAAGACAGTATGGGCTTTTTTGATGTGTAAATATCTAATGACGCGGTACGGGGGTAACGCAGACTGATGGCGTGGCGATCGGCGACGCGAGCGGTTCCGAGACGCGAGCGTTCCGCGATGCGAGTGGCGCCGCTCGTGGCACGTCGGCTCTATTCGCCTCAGCCTTATTCTAGTTATAAGCTATCAAAAGAAGAATGAGAAGAAGAAGAAGATCAGATGAAAAGTTGCTGATTCACAGTTGACTAAATGAGAGCGCGCGGTGCAAAACGTTGCTCGTTGTTTTATTTTTTTATGTTTATATATCTACCACGCGTCTTGCGACGGCTCATTTTTTGAGTAGGTATAGGATGGCGAGGCACTGCGAACTTCTGCTTGCAAGTCTGCTACTCAGTCAAAGTAATAATGATGAATGAAGTGATAATGAATCGTCATAACGTAAATGTATTTTTTTAAATTTCGCGATTCGAACACTTAATTAACCAAATGCGGGTAGTTGGAGACAACGCTCGCCCTTCTTGACGCCGACACCCGCTACTTCAGTCTTCTCGTGATCACGATCAATGCAACTTGATCAAAAGGTCGAAGTAAATAAAGATTAAGTTTTCAGCGTGATTAAGTCACGTTTTTTATAACTATAACTTAAATGATAAAGAAGGAAAAAAGAAAAATAGAGGAAATAGAGGAATGGTAGAGGTGATAAATAGGTTAGTATTTGTATAGATCTGGGAAAGCGATTATGGCATTTAGTTAAAGGTCTTTACTAAATGCTTTGTCTATGTTCACGTTTCATACTGTAACTTTTTATAAGGTGTACCCCCGCGATGGCTTTAAGTTTAATATAACGGTAGTTAGTGGGACCTCTGGTGGGTTGGGCGATAATATTTTTTAGCTATATTCCGGCCTGATGAAAAATTATGGTCATTTCTATCCAGCGGATCTTATATATAACTAGAGTTAAGAAAAATGAAATAAGAAAGGAAAACCTCGCTCATAAATTGTATTGAAATAAGTTTTAGTTATGACTCCCCCCCCCCCCCCCCCTCTGTTCATTTATTACCTCACTCGAATATTTTTTTATTGTTGAACTAGCTGTGCCCACGGCTTAGCCAGTGTGATCCTAATTCATGTTTTTTTGTCCTGGCCGTAAGTAGCCTAAGTTACTCCTTATACCATCAGCTATCTTTTATTGAAATACCCGTCAAAATCGGTCCAACCATTTTGGAGATTAGCCGGAACAAACAGAGAGACATTTTAAAAAAAAAACTTTTTTGTTGTTTGTTTTCATAGGCATTTCGTAAAATGCTGTTATTTTGACATTACAAACAGATACTTCAATTCAATTTTATTTATTTGTATAGATGTACCTATAGACTAGCCGTGCTCGTGGCTTTGCACGCGTGGCCATATACCAAAAATACTCTATGTGTAACAGGTCCTAAACTACCAATATCCATACCAATATATAAAAGTGAAACGTTGTCTGTTTGTTTGTTTGTTTAGAATAAAACATAGAATACTTTTATCTCGGAAAATTAAAAGTTTCCACCTGAAAACGGGAAAATGTTGATTATTCGCTCTAAGGAACGGTTGCCATGGAAACGAAATAACAAGTCTTTCAAAAAAACTTTAAGAGCATTAATGCTATACCTACTTTTGCATTGGTTTTTAATATCCTAGAAGATGCAGAAGAATAAACAGTAGTCCGCGCGGACGAAGTCACGGGCGGGAAAGCTAGTACCAAATAAGATCAAAATTCTTTCAGCCATCAAAAAGATTTTTAACTATTGATTGGCTTCTACTCATCATATTGAGATTCTAGCTTCATCAGAATTTATTGCTATCTAAGAAAGAAAACCGCGTTTCATTTGGTTCAGTAGTTTTTACGTGACGCGTGAACATACATCCAAAGTCCAGACAGACAGACCGACTCGAATTTTGAAAACGTTATCATCATGTTATGAAGCTCATTTTAAGTCCTTGAATCCCTTTTTTAATCGACTTCTTTGTACAGACTTTTCTTTACTTTATTATAAGTACAGATATAGATGTAAACAGTTTCAATTTTGACGCCTATATGACCAGGAATACCCAGCAGAGGTTAGTACTACCAATCTTGACCTGAAACCTAATTTTGAAAATATGCGACTGGTGCTTGCGTTAAATGTCATGCGTCCATTGTTAGATCATGTGCTGTGCAACCATTCCAGCTGTACTTGAGACTGAATCTGCTCTTATGGGACAAAATACAGCCCCAAGGGCAGAAGCAGTAAGAGTAATGTCAGCATTGCTAGAAGATTTACCTATCTATTAATCGTACAGAAATAGGTAAGTAGACGGTCCACCCGGAGAAGATCAGTGTTTAATTGTTGATCATATTCAAGGCCCCTGAGATTGGAAGAGGCCCTATTTAGGGCCTTGTCGGGGATTTCCCGGCAAGGTCCCTGAACCTCGGTGAGGGATGAGGTTCAATCAAATTTTCCGCTCCAGGGAGTGGAGTATTTGATTGAATCTACTAAGTAATTTGTTTTGTCGAGATTATTTCACTTAAATCTATTATTGTTAGGAGAGGGAATTTCTCGTTGAAGGACTTATTTGGTTTTGCAAAAAGTTTAATCGCAATGTATTGTGTTGTCTATATAAATGACAA
Source organism: Alsophila aescularia (assembly GCA_946251855.1). Lineage (NCBI taxonomy): Eukaryota > Metazoa > Arthropoda > Insecta > Lepidoptera > Geometridae > Alsophila > Alsophila aescularia. Next base: position 42,032,971 of record OX276385.1, read on the forward strand.
ATCTCTGCTAATCTGCAGAGTTTCTTGGTGTACTCTCCTTTCGGGCGTATTTCCCAAGCACTGGTATAGTCTCAGAAGGGTATTCATTTCCTTTTCCTGTGCATGATTTAACTCTGAATTAGCACATGAAATTAAATAGATAGATAAATTCTGTATTGTACACACCACAAACAACAAGATAGTTCAAAAACTAAAACCCGACTACGGTCGAGTAAAAAATAGCATATGACACTCTTGCGATAATATCTCGCTTGTCAATATCGGACCAAGTTTTTAGTTAGTCTACAGATTGCACTATGGAGAGTGTGCACAAGAACTGCACAATCTATTTCCCCCGTGACCTTTCCATCACCGCACGACTAGACGATCAGCAAAGCGCCCCCCTTCTATGGTTGAAATACCTCGCACAAGAACGAAGCGTTACGCTTCTTCATTTATTATAAGAACTGCAAAGGAGTGGAATGCCCTGTGATCAAGTCAAGAGTGAATAGGTATCTACTAGGCAAGCGTGCTACACCTTCGACCACATCATCGCTTTCCATCAGGTGAGATCGTGGTCAAACGATTGTATAATCCAAAAAAAATAAAAAATATAAAGTTTGAACACCTTCCTTTGCCATGCCGTAAACGGGTAAAAAAATAGCTTTTGACACTCTTTACATGAAGACGAGTCGATTGATAACTTGTATGTCAAAATCGGACTTTTTTAGTTAGAACACATAACCCTTCCTTTGCCTTGCCAAAGTCGGGTAAAAAAGATTGACGAAAGTCTTCAGTTGTAGAGATGACACTCTACAACTGAAGACGAATCGATTGACACGTCGTATGTTGTAGATGTTATTTGGGTGTAGGTTGTGTGGAAGACTGTGAGGCGCTTCAGAGGGATATCGATAGTGTGGTAAAATGGAGTGAACTGAACCATTTGTAATTTAACAGCTCGAAATGCAAAACCATTACATTTACCCGGTCGCGTGCGCCTCTTCAGTATAATTACCACATTTCCGATGTCATTCTGGAGCGTGTCACACAAATCCGCGACTTGGGAGCGACTAGATGGAGAACTAACCTTTAATCAGCATATTTTAGAAATTTGTAAAAAATCTTTCAATTGTCTTGGTTTCATCATGAGACAGGCGTACAGATTCCGCGACAGAAATGCCATAATCACATTATACTACGCATTTGTACGCAGTAGATTTGAATATAATTGCTTAGTGTGGGATCCGCATGAGCAGAAGATTAAGTTGGAACGCGTCCAGCGGAAATTCGCTCGATTTTTATACAAAAAATTATATGGATACTACCCTTTTCTATATCCTTCCTGTTCGTCGCCGGAATGGTACATGGTGTCAACACGTTGGAGTTGCGACGTAAGTGTGCATTGTTGATGCACTATTACCTGCTGTTCAACAACAAAGTTGATAACCCTGCTGCTCTGGCTCGCTGCGCATTGTTCGCGCCAGACCGGCTGCAGTGGCAGCGCGCGCGGCGCCTGCTTCAGGCACCAGCGGTGCGCACGCAAACTGCTAAATATGCTCCCACGGCCCAGGCCATACATTTGCTCAATGACCTGATTACGCAGGAACCAGAAATTGATATCTTTTGTACAAAATTTAACCACTTTTTGAACCATTGTATCACTTTCTTATCTAATTAATATATGTACTTACTAGTTTTTATGTTATGCATAATAATTCTGTGTTTGACTTGCTGCGCGCTTTGGTGAATACTGTAAGTGCAGTAAGTAATTTAATAATAAATAAATAATAATAGTTTGTCAAAACTGAACCAATAGAGGCGACGCTATGGTGGAACATCCACATAACCATATACATAGATAAACTGTTAAAATCAATACCCTTCCCTTACTTTGCTCTAGTCGGGTAAAAATAACATAAATAAAATATTCTATTCTATAAAGTAATAGAAGCAAAATGTTACTTTTCAAACTCAACGTTAGTTTACACCATTTTTTGATTTGTAATTTTATATCCCGTTAAATCCCCCACGGAAACAAGCAAAATGCAGACAAACCCACACGAAAAACAAAAAGTTTTACAGACCCATATTTCACGTAAACGGACATCTATTTCGGCATTACTTTACGAAATAAGTCTTTACGAGTTCTTTTAACTTGTATTTTATACATCTCTGACGTTAACGTGTCCTTTTACGATATTGCTTCGGGCGCAAGTGGAAAATATGAAAAGGAATATCATATCTCCTAAGTTAAAAGGGACCGCTTACAGCTAGAGGTTACCGACACCGATATTTCAATATGCATGTATATTCCTCCAGCAATAATATAATACTAGTAGTAATGATGTATTAGTTTGATGCAAATCTGTACATGATTTCACATTAATAAACATCAGTGTGAAGTCAGTCACATATTCGATCAGTAAGGATTTATGAATTTTACTAGCTATGCATGTGGCTTCACACGCGTGGTCATTTCTCTAGTTAAAAGTACTCTATATGATATTCCAAGGCCTAAAATACCAATATACGAATATTTATTCAAAATTCTTTCAGTTTTTTATCGATTGCTTGGCATCTAATCATTGGATTAAGATAACAAGTACCCCAGTTTTTAAGTCAAACCCTAAACTATCCGAAAGTGAAAACCACATCGCAATCGGAGCAGTAGTTTTTACGTGATGCGCTAACGAACGAACAAACAAACTATCAAACAAACAGACAAACAGATAGACACGATTTTTCAAATTGTTCTTGTTCAATAGCTTATTTTAAGTACCCTAGATCTTTATTTTTTTAATTATCTTCTTTGTACAGACTTCTTATTGCTTTATTATAAGTATAGATAAATTGTACAATCGGAAAATGCTCTTATTACCAAGATGGTTATAAAAAAGACGGTGACAACACCGCCAAATTGCAAAAGAAGCACCCAAGATCATACCAAGTGTCATTTAAATTCATTCAGTAGTTTCGGCGTGATGCCTAGCCAAGATACAGACAGACAGACAGAAAGACAAAAATGAAAAAAAAAACAGTTTTGGCTTCAGTATCAAATACAGAGTAAGGTCCAAAAATTTTTTCTAAAATATCTTTAATGTACAGAATTGGACCCGTTACAGTTTTATTATAAGTATAGATAATGGGTAAAAATGGAGGATACTTTTTATCCCGAAAAATAAAGTGTTCCTTCGGGATAATGTCCAAAATTCTGTAAATTTAAGATATTATGGTTTTTTTTTGGAGGACGTTCTATGTTCAATACTAAAGCCAACACTGTATTTTTTATTTTTTTATTTGTCTGTCTGTCTGTCTGTCCGTCTGTCTGTCTGTACCTTGTCAGCGCACCACGCTGAAAATACTTAATGAATTCAAATGAAATTTGGTATGATTTGAGTTCACACTTCGAGGTAGGACATTGGATACTTTTCATCCCGAAAAAAATAAGTGTTCCTGCAGGATAGGGGTGGAAAATTATTTAAAAGAACACTTAGCATGCTGGAACTATTCGACGGATGTTGATGCAACTTGGCACAGACATAGTTTATAAGATAGGTGAAAATTATGGATACATTTTGTCCCGAAAAAATAAAGGGTTCCTGTGGGATATGGGTCCAAATTATGTACATTAAAGATATAGTGTTTTTTTTTTGGATGTTACTCTATATTCTATTATGAAGCCTGTCAGTCTGTATCTTAGCCGCGCATCACGCCGCCGGAACTACTGGATGAATTCAAAAGAAATTTGGTATGATTTGAGTTCGTACTACGAGGTACGACATAGGATACTTCACATATCGAAAAATTTATGGGTTATTATTTAGGAGTTGAAACTTATTTAAAAGAACACGTACCATGCTGAAAGTAATGGACAGGTTTTGATGCAACTTGGCACTGTCTTAAGTTATATTATGGGTTAAAATTGAGGACACGTTTTATCCCGAATAAGTAAAGGGTTTCTGCGGGATATGTGTCCAAAGTTATGTTAATATTTAAGTAATAAAAAATATTTTTTGTTTGGTTCTCTATATTTGATACTGAATCCAAACTGTTTGACTTTTTAATTTTGTCTGTCTGTTTGTCCGTATCTTGACCGCGCATCGCACCCAAACTACTAAATGAATTCAAATTAAAAAAATGCTCTTGGGTGCTTAAAAAAGGTATCGAACAATTTTTTTTTGTTAATCGTGTCTTTCTTTCTGTTTGTCTGTATGTTTGTTTGTTCACGCATCACGTAAAAACTACGCAACTGATTGCAATGCGGTTTTCATTGTTAGATAGCTTAGGGTTCGATTTAAATCTGGTGTAATTGGTATCTCAATCCGGTGAGTTAGAAGCCGAGCAATTGATAAAGTATTTTTGACGGCTGAAGAAATTTTGTTCAAATGTTGGTATATTGGTCCTGGAATAGCACATTATGGTACTTTGAACCTAAAGAAAAGAACACGCGTGCGAAGCCGCGGGTACATCTATTATAAACTATGACTGTGCCAAGTTTCAACAAAATCCGACAAGTAGTTTCAGCGTGATACGTGTTCTTTTAAATAACTTTCAACACAACTATCCTGCAGGAACCCTTTAATTTTCCGTGCTGAAAAGTATCCTATGTCCTACCTCAAAGTATGAACTCAAATCATACCAAATTTCATTTGAATTCATTGAGTATTTTCGGCGTGATGCACTTACAAGGAGACTTGCAGACAGACAGAGGGGCAGACAGACAGAAAGACAAAAACTAAAAAAAAACAGTTTTGGCTTTAGTATTAACAATAGAACGGCCCCCAAAAAAAATTACAAAATATTATTAATTTACAGAATTTGGTACATTATCTCGCAGGAACTCTTTATTTCTTCGGGATAAAAAGTATCCTCAATTTTAACCGATCATATAAACTATGAATGTGCTAAATTGCATCAAAATCCATCTAGTAGTTTCAGAGTGGTAAGTGTTTTTTGAATTAACTTTCAACCCCAATCCTGCGGGAACCCTTTCATTTTTCGGGATGAAAAGTAGCCTATGTCCTACTTCGTATTATGAACTCAAATCATACCAAGTTTCATTTAAATTCATTCAGTAGTTTCGGCGTGATGCCTAGCTAAGATACAGACAGACAGACAGACAGACAGACAGACAGACAGACAGAAAGACAGAAAAAAAAACAGTTTATATATATATATATATATATATATAGATAGATAGATAGATGTTCCCAACGCCATACAACACCCTATGATCTTATTTGCAGACGATAGCACAGCACTCTTTAGTAATAATAATAATAATGTGGAATTGGTATTTAATAAATGTTTATCTGACATTATCAATTGTCTAAATATAAATAATTTCAAAATAAACTTGGACAAAACGAACTATATGACATTTAGGAATAAAAATACAATTTCGAATAAACTTAATATAATTCACACTTTTTTATTATTATTTTTACCTTTTGTGTCCCACTGCTGGGCAAAGGTCTCCCCCATTATCTTCCACTTATTTCTATCTAGAGCTAGATCCATCAAATTGTCGTCCATCACTTAGTTAGTTAGCTCGTTAGTTTTTCAGCAGGGTGCACCACGGGCAGATGAGGTTGGCTTGGGCCACGTAGGATGTTGATTGTGACCCCTTTCACCCAAATTCACAATGTTAAACTTTTATCTGAAAATAACTGTACAAAATTTCTAGGAATCAATATAGACTCAAACATGTCGTGGAAGACACACATAGAACATATACGCACCAACTTACAGAAAACAATTTTCTTATGTACTCTACATGCTCATACATGTTAATTAAGCTGCACTACTGAGTGCATATCATGCTTACGTAGGTTCTAAAATCAAATTTGGAGTTTATATTGGGGTAACTCTACAGATAAGGAAGCTGCTTTCAAAGCGCAGAAAAAGTGCAACGGATCAATGTGTGGATTATGTCAAACCTTTTTATGTAAACTATACTTCAGAACCTCAGACTATTAACGCTCCCTTCGCTGTATATTTACGAAGCTTCAATATTAATTAGGAAACATCTAAACACCTACGACACTCTAAAAAGTACAAGACAACACTAGGATACGAAGCGAGAAGTGCAAAAGTACAAGACAACACTAGGATACGCAGCGCCAAGTGCAAAAGTACAAGACAACACTAGGATACGCAGCGCGAAGTGCAAAAGTACAAGACAACACTAGGATACGCAGCGCCAAGTGCAAAAGTACAAGACAACACTAGGATACGCAGCGCGAAGTGCAAAAGTACAAGACAACACTAGGATACGCAGCGCCAAGTGCAAAAGTACAAGACAACACTAGGATACGCAGCGCGAAGTGCAAAAGTACAAGACAACACTAGGATACGCAGCGCCAAGTGCAAAAGTACAAGACAACACTAGGATACGCAGCGCGAAGTGCAAAAGTACAAGACAACACTAGGATACGCAGCGCGAAGTGCAAAAGTACAAGACAACACTAGGATACGCAGTGCGAAGTGCAAAAGTACAAGACAACACTAGGATACGCAGCGCGAAGTGCAAAAGTACAAGACAACACTAGGATACGCAGCGTTATTACATTATATGTTTCCATATAATGTAATTGATTCCAATATATATGTTGGTAATAATTATACTGTTAAATGAATGCTTAATTGATTATAATTTGTTATTTATTTACTTTTTTTATTTATTTCTTTGCACACTCCATCGGGGTAGAATGTAGCGCACTTTGAATTTGAAACGAATACTCTGATCTTAGCAAAATATTCGATTGGGTGATGAATTCTGAATATCAGTTGAGATTCGGCACGAATTACTGATATTATAACAATATGTCCAGTATTACAAATATCTTAATGTGAATGTGTGGGCGTGAATGTGTGAATGGTTATCTTAGCTATCTTACTAATAATGTTTATGTTTGACCTATAGCTATAGAAAGTACCTTTTTGAATTTCTATACCGCAGTCTAAATGTCTCTGGAAATTGTAACACTATAGTTAGTTCTTTGTGAATAATGCTCAAGGATTTCAAGTGAATACTAGAATAATCTGCACGAGACATCAAATGTCACCTCAGCTTTATGTTACAAAATTTCTCAGCTAAACATTTCAGCAATTTTCCATTCTCTGTCACCCGATGCACAAACCAGATACTCGTAGAATTAAAGGGCGCACGATGGTTTGTAGAAGCCAGCGCAAGCCGGGATTACGTGTAGTATTAGTGTATCTGCCGGCAACAGCGCCGGATTTAGGCCACCACTCGGTTTAAAAGTGCTCGGACGTCGTGCTCTACTTTGTCGCTGAAATGCGATGACATTACTGGAAATCTAGCCTTTTCTTGAAAGCTAAGTCGTAACATCTGCTGTTTAAATGCAATTAATTACGCACATCAGCATCATCAGCCTATGTTTGTCCACTGCTGGACGTAAGCCTATCCTGATGCACGCCACTGAGCTCTTTCTTCAACTCCATCTGGCCACAGGACGTCCTACACTACATTTGCTTTTTGTGGTCTCCAGTCGAGAACTCGTCTACCCCAAAGTTTATCGGTTCTTTGGGATATGTGACCAGCCCACTGCCTTGGTTCTTCGTCGGATATCCTCCTAACGAATCTTGTCCTTCGGAGAAGCTCCAAGCATAGATAGCTCGTGCCATAGCTCATAGCCATAGCTCGTTGAGCGACCTTAAATTTGACCGTTAGTGTCCAGGTTTTGGCTCCGTAGGTCATGTATGATAGGACGCACTGATTGAAGAGTTTTTTAATTACACACGTACACGCAAACAAACAATGGCTTTCAAAATTTGCTCTGCGAACAAAGTTGCGGGCAACAGTTAGTTACTTATATTTGCTGTCGTGAACAAATCACGTAGTCACGTGGTAACAAATATTGCAGAACGATTCAAAAATTAACAAGTTTGTGAGCAAAAGTAGTTTCCAGGTTTTTTTGTATTTTTTTCTTAATTTCGCACTACATATTTCTATATTGCTACAACAGCGTCCTTGTTATTGAATAATTTCTGTCCTTCCAAAGGCTGTCTGAGAGAGACCGCTTTTAGCGATAAGACCACCCATTGTACCTATAATTTAAGTGTTTTCCTATGTCTGTATCGTTTTATTTTCTTGGTGTCAATAAAAAGTTAATCTATTTAGGTATCTACAGTAATGTACACGAATACTCAGTATTAGGGATTACATAATATAATATTAATGCAGATATTCAATCTTCAATCACGCGAAGAATAACAAGAGGATCACCCCTCAAACTATCTCATATAACAGCCGTGTAACACTACGCAATCACTGCTACCAGCTCGTCTCCAGTAACACTCAATTCTGTTTTACTAATTGATAACAGAATGAGCGATAATTTAATTTTCATATGATTCCGTCGATATAATTAATATCGACTCCCGACTACAGAATTACAGAAGAGATAATGCTAAAATGGCATAACTTGATAGACGATACAATTGGTACTTGGTGTTCGGGTTTTATTTCCGCAACTAGGCCGATCATCGACCCCTTTTGCGTGATACAGGGCGGTGACAGCTAGTTCAGTCACCCGGTGTCCCTCAGGTAGGCCAGCACCTCACGTATTCCAGCGCAGGATTCCCTTAGTGTTAGATATTTTCCCAGGAACTGTATGTAACTGTATGTAACCTATATGGCGCCACGCTATCGCACTCCAGCAGTAAATGCGTGGCCGTTTCTTCTACCCCACGTTTCTTCACCTATTCTGTGACGGTTTATGTCAATGGCTATTAACAATTCCCACCACTTGTCAGATACTGTCCCGTTTAAGGGTACAGAAGTTTTCGAAAGTATATCGAATTTAACTCCGGGAAAGCCTCCCTCCCTTTCTCCAATCCTTTATATTTGCCCATAGTTCCTGGTGTAATTTGTTTGTTCTTTGACGGATCCTGACTCTAATTTGACTGAAAGGCAATGGAATCATTGGCTCCGGCCCTACAGGGCGCATGCCTAAACCTCTCCTTTCCAGTTCGTCAGCTGCATCGTTCCCTCTGGATTCTCTGTGTCCCTTTATCCATTGGAGAGAAAGGTAATTAGATTAACTGACCTCCTCCAGAAGATGGTGACACTGAATAGTTAGCCCCGAGGAGTGCTTATACATGTGAAGTGCTTTTAGGACTGCGGCGCTTTCTGAGAGCATTCTGATTTTATAGTCCGTTACCTTCCTGCGCAATATCGCTGTTGCTGCCTGGATTTTACCACACATTCCGCTTTGTATCGTCCCACAAACAAATTTAGAGTTATTAGATATTGGGAAATACTTAGTGTTGAACTGTAATAAATTAAGAGAGATCTGTGATACTCGTTATTCCCGTAATATTTATTTGTAATAGGTAGTAATAATAAAAATGTACGTTCACTCTCTCATCCTACTTCTTCGCGACACCCCAACACTTACTTGTTAAATAAAAAGTGAACTTATTAAATTCGTACGAGTAGTCATTTCTCGAGGTTAAAAGTACACTATGTACTATTCCAAGACCTAAAATACCAATATACCAACATTTGATCAAAATTCCTTCAGCCGTAAAAAAGTTTTTTTTCTATTATTCAGCTTCTTCTCATCGGATTGAGATACTAACTACCCCAGTTTTTAAGTCAAAACCTAAGCTATCCAACAGTGAAAACTGCAAAGCAATTGGTGCAGTAGTTTTTACGGGATGCGCGGACAAACATACAGATAAACTAACAGACACGATTTAAAAATAAAGTTATATTCTTGTTCAGTAGCTTACTTTAAGTTCACCAGACCATTTTTTTATTATCTTTTTTGTACAGACTTTTTTGGACTTATCCATACCAATATATAAAAGTGAAACGTTGTCTGTTTGTTTATTGGGGAGCTTTCACGCGATAATGGCTGGACGGATTTTGATGAAATTTGGAATAGAGATAGCTTATACCCTGGAATAAAACATAGGATACTTGTTATCCCGGAAAATTGAAAGTTTCCACGGGAAAACTAGAAAATGTTGGAAACGAAATAAACATCAAGAGCGTTGCTGCCATACCTACTTTTGCATTGGTTTTTAATATCCTAAAAGAACATAGGATACTTTTTTCGCGATAAACAGTAGTCCGCGCGGACGAAACCACGGCCGGGAAAACTAGTTGCTTTATAATTTTGATCATATGTTGCTATATTGGTGTTATACGTCTTGGATAGCACATACATTACTTTTAACTTTGAGAAATTACCACGTGTGTGAAGCCGCGGGCATCAGCTACTAGATTGTTAAATTACCATTATTTTCTAGCATACGTCTGCAACGCATAGTGTGCATAAAAGAAATGACTATCTGTCAATATTGGACCTAAATGCCAATGGGTTAGAATGATCAAAGCCCCAATGGTTTCCAAGTCCTGATGGTGGATAATCACGTTTGTTCCCAGTAGTTCCGTGAGAGAAGTTCCGTGACGGAGCTAGTGAGACTTTTTTCCCACTAATTCCGTTCTGCAACTTTACAAAACGTGCTCGGTGCCCGCTTGGTTGCACACACTCGCGAGCAATGAAACTGAGTCAGCCTCTAACGATCAATCAGAAGCGATTGCACGCGTGAAGTTGTCTCCATTTGACCCTATTTAATTGCTCGTGAGTTCATAATTACACTCACGGACATGATTTAACTGAACTTGTAGTATTGTGGTAGTTTTAAGTCTCGACTGCATTTGCAGTAACAAAGAAAATTTTTGTCGTCATTAATATTTTTCACTTCTATTGCAAAAGTTCTTGTTTATGCTGTGAGTAGGCGATATAAAACTGCATTTTATGCTGAAGTGCATAAAAGTGTTTACTTCTCTAATTCTCAATGGTCTCCGACCCAAGCCCAAAGTTTCATCTCTACTTAGCAGTATATAAATGTTTGGTTATTTAAAATATCATTGTTTAAGTTCATTACAATCGAAGTAAAAAGCAGAGTATAACTCATTATAAAAACAGGTATTTTATCCTCGACTTCATTACCTAACCTCGCCTTCGGCTCGGGCGGATAAATGTCTCGGATAAATTGGTTTATTTTACGCACTTGTTATACAATCTACTATTTGAGAGTCAAATATTGAATAACAATGTTTCAAAATATTATACCTACTACCTTATAATATACAAATTACTAATAAAAAATAAAATAAACTTAAAATAAAAATAAAACTTTTAAGTTGTAATAGTAGAAATTTAGAACCGGCTACCACAATTAAATGCGTATAAAACATTTCGTGTATATGCTGTTAACCGTTGAGGAGTTCCCTAGTCAGGTGCCAACCTGGAGTGCAGCAGCCATGTCATGGTAAAACTTCAAACTGGCTAGCATAATAAAATGCGTACACAAAATTTTGTGACTGTTGACCGTTGAAGAGTTTCTTTATCTGGAGCTGATCAGGTCATGCTGACCATAAAAAAGCATTGTCATCGGAACAGAACCAACATGCAAAAAATCAACTCTGTAGGATAAGATGAAGTGGTTCTAATTCAGCTTGCAAGATTTGACCTATACAAACAAACATACATACATACATACACACAAACATTGAAAGTTAAATAAACGCTTTTTAATAATATTTTAACCTTAAATCATAATTTTTAATGTATGGGCATTAAATTTTTTATAATCAATATTAAAACCCCATAACTGTTATAAAACTTAGGCATGTCATAAAAAAAACATTCGCTGAAATGTCTATGCCAGAGTTCCCTTTAACTTGCCCCGAAGTTATTGGATAAAAGTAACGGAAAAACGTTTTTATTTGCTCCCCGCCAGAGAATAACAGAAATAAAAATACCAAATTTTATTTTCCCAAATATTTGCGTCGGTATTCTAAAATGATTGCTTACGTAGTGAAGAATGTCTGGTTTTCATTGAGAATACTTATTGCAAGAAATGTTGAATGGAATATTTTTATTAGGAAAAACATGATTTAGCTGTCAAAGTCGAAAAGTAACGCCTACTAATCGAAATCATTATTAGTAACATTATTGGTTAAGATTTGGAAAGGAAAAAATTGGATGACGCACGGGACTTGAACCCTCATCTTTCGTGCCCGTATTCAGCTCGTATGCCTCTCCCAAAGCACGCCACTGAGCCCGATCTTCGGCTCTTCCTTTCCAACCGTCGCCAGCCATCTTGCGTATGCCGTCGCTCCACCTAGCCGGAGAGCGTCCTACATTACGTTTGCTGAGTCGCAGTCCCCACTCAAGAACACGTCTACCACAACGGTTATCGGTCCTGCTAATCCTATGAGGTATGACAATAACTTTGGTTCTCTGTTGGATCACCACGTTCCGGATCCGATGTCTCAGAGAAACTGCGAGCACGAACCCTTTCCATAGCAAGAATTGGTAAAAATAATATATGTATAAATATACCTATTACGCAAAGTGGCTGGCAGCAGTTTGAAGAGAAGAGACGAAGATCAGGCTCAGTGGGGTGCTTTGGGAGAGGACTATGTTCAGCAGTGGGCTGATGATGATGATTATGATGATGATGATGAAAACATTGAGCTATATCAACTCGTACCGTGAGTGAACACGTCTCAGCTCCGTAAGTCCTAATAGGTAGGACGCACTGGTTGAAGACTTTAGTCTTCAGGCATTGGGGAGTTGCTGACGAAAAGATTCGACGAAGTATACCAAATGCTGCCCAACCCAGCTGTATTCTTGTACGGTCTCTGTTTCAAATTTGTTTTTACCCGACGGCAACATAATGCTCTTTGCCAAGTAAATAACCACTACATCGCACTCCAATAATTCTTCCTTCCGTTTCCGTCTTAGTGGACGGCAACGCCAACTATTCATATATATTGTGAATTACTTAATAAAAAATGATGTAACTCATTAACTTTACACGTATCGTATCGTACTTATAAATGTAGATGCTAATAAACAAGCCGATACGACAAAATGTTGTAGTAAACAATTTAAAAATTACCGGTTGTAACTACAGTAGGTATACTCCGGTTTTTCGAAAGAATACATTTTTGCAATCTGTGAGCGGAAAATTAAATTAAGATATAATACAAAGCAAATCCTATAACCACAATGGTTCCCGCGACTATCTGATGTGCATCAGAATCCAGATTCCAGTTGTGTTAATGATGCACGTCGTTATTGTGTGAGAGATTATCGTTAAACTATTATCGTGTTGTTAAACGTTGAGCTTTGATTAACCACGTGGTTGGAAGATATGTTACGTATCATATCAACTGCGTCCGAACTGATATTGAAATAATCTGCATGCCATGATACAAAGCCGATTTTGTATTCCTTCCCTCTTCATGCGAGATTAGACGCGTTCCAGCTCAGGGCTCGCTTACAAAAGGCGGTCGTTCAGTCAATGTGTCCTCACCGTGAGCAAAGTTTCATGAAAATCGGATAAATGAATAAATATGTTAGGGATAATTCACACTAATTAACTAGCCACTAACTAGGATACCCTCTACTAAGGGTACTAGACAACGGATAAACATACATACATACATACATATGAATATTACTTCCTAAACTCGGTAACAAATATTTCTACTCATCACACAAATGATTGCACCTAGCGGGATTCGATCCCGCGACCGTTGTTTGACTTCGTAGTCAGGGTCACGAACCATTCGGCCAACCGATCGTCAAAAGTAGAAGTCGGTCGGATAAGCAAAAGTATTGAAAAATCTGTCGCAAGTTTTGACGCAAACACACACACAACTGAATAAGTTTTTCCAGAAAGATTTTACTTATTTTTACTTTTTTACTTAAAAACTTATTATTATTTTACCTATTTTCTGGTTAAAACCAGAAAATAGTTAAATCTTTTTTCATAGTTTTTGTATGTTGTAGCTTCTGTTTGCTGAGATATCCTCAAAAGATTTGTTAATTAAAGCAAGGCTGCGTCCGAAGTGTAGAAATTGCCAAGCTTAGACTGGACGCTGCACCGGCTGCACACTGGCTGACTTGCTGGATTGCACGTCTCTCAGGGCTGCTAATGCCTGCAGTTTTTTTATGACAGACGTTTGACCACTATCTCAAGTGACGATGTGGCGCACGCTTGCCTAGTAGGTCACTCTTGGCTTGAAAACACCTGCGAAAACACTGTCGAGGGTATTCCGCTCCTTAGCAGTTTCAATAATGTATCATTAATTTTATTCTTCTTTCGGCGCTTTGCCGATCGTACAGTGATGAAATGGTGGTGGTCATTATCAGTCTATATTCGTCCACAGCTAGACGTAGGCCTATTCTAATGAACGAGACTGAGCTCGGTCTTCAACACTACTCATCCATTTTCTGCCACTCCACCTGGTCACAGGGACACCAACGCTACGTTTGGATGAAATGATGATGCTAATGCTACCAGAAAGAGTATAATGTTTAACTACCTAAGGCTCTGATTTTTTAGGGTTTTTTCCTTCAATATGCTGGGTCAACCACAAACCTGGTAAATGTGAAACTTAACATATATGTTTTTGAGATCTTTATCTCTCTAAGACTAAGACAAAAACATGATTAACAGAATTTCATTCGATACATTTTCTTATCAAAAATTACATTATTTTCAGTAATATTTACATATTTCTACTCAACGACTTAAGTTTATCTCTTAAATAAATCTCACAGCAAGAAAATATAGTTAATCATCTAAGATTTAGACAAAATTTACCTAACTACATTATTAGCCTACCAATAAAATAAACAACTTTTGAAACATACCTACGTCATTTAGTTCCGAACTAAATTGTGTGTTCAATCAAACAGCGCTCGCGATATTCAGCCTTGTTACACAGGCACTTCAGTGCTTATTGCGGGTGCGGGTGCCAGAGTACAGGGGAGGTGGCAGGGGAGTGGGGAGTGGGAAAATGTAACCTTGGAGCCTGGCCTTAACTACCTATCACTGTTGGTTGTGCGGGTCGTGATCTATCATCGTAAACTATGCATTGGATTGGATACCTACGCTCGAAAATTAAATACATAATTTCGATAGTTAACAAGTTAACCGTTTGCAGTAACACCTATTATAATCTGTCAACTCGCGTAATCTTTAGATAAATATTTATTCTTACGATGAAATAAACAAAAAGATAAGTTCAAAAACTAAAACCCAACTACGGTCGGGTAAACAATAGCTCAGAACAATAATAATAAAAAAAAACAAAAAAAAAAAATTTGACACCACGCTTGTCAAAATCAGACCAAGTTTTTAGTGTTTTACACATAACCCTTCCATTTCTTCACCGTAGTTGGATAAAGAAAATAGCCTATGACACTCTGTACCTGTGGCCCAATTACATAACTTGGCTTCAATCAGATTGTCACTTTTTTCATAGGAAAATCGACTCTATCGCAAAGCATTATTGAATTTTACGGCTTGAAACCGTCATGATCAACATTACGTAATCGCACTGCTGAAGAAAAATCGATTGAGACATCGCTTGTCAAAATCGGACCAATATTAGGAGCGACGTTATGGTTCAACATCCATATCACATAACCACATACATAGGTACTTAAATTGTTAAACTCATTACCCTCCCTTGCTTTGCTGTAGCTTGCTTGGGTGTTGCGGGTAAAAACTGCACATAACTCGTTAAATCTTATATAACTGCCGTTCGAATGTTGGTGAACTCAGCTTGAGTAGCAACCCTAATTTCCCGAAGCCATTCTCTCGAACTTCAGCCGTTGACGAACAGATGTTAAACTAATATTGCAAGTGTTCTTGTTTTCGATATTTTTTGTATTTCTCATTCAGGTTTAATTAAAACGTCATTGTATGTGCGTAAATTTTCTTGTGTGTCAAAGTTTCCACCATTAGTCACTTACTGTACTATGAGATCACTAAGAGCTGGGCAGTTTTGGTTAAAACATCTTGTTGATAGGATTAGCAAGACAAAGTTTCAATATTTCAACACAACGGAATCCCCTAAATTAAAGTTTGCGTCCAGTCTATACAATTTTTAAAGTGCACCATTTTGAGCTGTAACTGCATTATCTTGCGAGACGGCTACATTTTTCCCAGCGTACGATCCTCGGCGTGCATTTCATGTCAGCAGCAGACACCCGTTGGCCGAGGCGACGCTTTGCATGGTACTTGATTGGGATGTTTAACTTGCTTGATTAAAGAACTTGTCACAAGTGTTTAATGTACTTTGGAAGGAATAAGAAAATCTCCCAGCACGATTCGAACCTTTGACTACTGGAATTACGTTCAATTGCTCTGCCATTTGAGTGTGTGTGTTCAAACCTGTGTATCAGGGTTATAAATGGCGTGACGTGAAGCCACATCAATATATAAAAGTGAAACGTTGTTTGTTTGTTTATTTGGGGAGTTTTTAGGCGATAACGGCTAGACAGATTTTGATAAAGTTTGGAAAGGAGATAGCTTATACCCTGGAATAAAACATTCGATACTTTTTATCCTGGAAAATTGAAAGTTTCCACGGGATAACTGGAAAATGTTGATTACTCGCTGTAAGGAACGGTTGTCATGGAAACGAAATAACAAGTCTGTCAAAAAAATCAAGAGCGTTAGTGTTCTACTTTCGCATTGTTTTTTAAGATTCTAGAAGAATAGGATGCTTTTCTTTGCAATAAACAGACTCAAGCGCGTGGACAAAGTCGCGGGCGGGAACGCTAGTAGTCTTATAATGGTGGGTTTCTAACAAATTCACTGTGCCAAAATAACGCAGGCAAAGTCGCAGAGCATACTTAGTGCAATTATGGTGGCCAGAAAACTATATCATAATAATTGTAATAATGTAAGTGCTTTCAGATTAAGCTTTGATTTTTTTGCTTTATTAAAATTAATCATTACCATTTCATATATTTATAACAACTGCGAGTATATGGCGGCACACCTCCACCATATTTGATTTTCCATTGTAAATTTTAGTATACAAACACACATACACAATACATTTATGCAAGTAAGTTAAAGGTAGAAACCTCCCAAAAACCCCTCCAAATAAAGCCATGACACGTCGGCGCCAAACTTCAACTCGGCTAATAATAAGATTACCTTGCTAATTAAACTCTAAGACAAAACGACGGAACTCACGAACTGCACGACAAACATGGAGCAGTCCATTCGATTTGGAAGGGTGCGATGGTAAGAATAAATAAACAATATATTTGAAAAAAAAAAAACAAATTATAATTGGTTTACCATGATAAACCAATTTAGATTTTTGATAGATATCATGCTAAAAATCTACCCTTTGAGTAATAGTCATCCCTAAAGTATATTATGTACTCAGTAGTCTCTTAGTACGCTTTGACTTTGAGAATGGGGCACAATATATAGGCAGAGTATTTTTCTAGCTAGTATGGATAAATCCTAATCTATAATACATAGGGAAAAATGCTGAAAGGAACCATTTTAAAGAAAATAAAAGAGTAATTTAAAGATATTTTTGTAAAACATGTATTTTCAGTTCTTTTTTTGCCTAATTTAGGTCTTATAAAGTTGCTACAACTTCATGAAAATCAACATTTTGTTTTTCTCTTCCCTAACGCAAATACAAAAGTTGATTTTCATAAAGATGTAGCAATTTTAGAATAAGCAGCAGAAAACCAAGCGAAAACTTTCTTGTGTATTTTTTTATGTTTGTTATTAGCAATTAATGTGTTAAGCAATTAGGAGGAAACAACTTCGAGAAGGAAGCCAACAGTAGAATTCTGCTGGGATGGGCGGCATTAGGTAAACTTTTTCTTCTCGTCGTCCACACCACAGTTCCTCAAGACGAAAGTCTTTAACGCGTGCATCCTACTAGTCGTGACCTACGGAGCCGAAACGTGGACACTCACGGTGAGACTGATCCATAAGTTCTAGGTCACTCAGCGAGCTATGGAGAGAGCTATGCTCGGAATTTCTCTGAAGAACAAAATCCTTAATGAGGTAATCCGACAGAGAACCAAAGTATCCGACATAGCTCAGAGAATTAGCAAGCTGAAATGCTAGTGTCACAACTCAAAAAGGATCGACAACCTTTGGGGTAAATAAGTTCAAGCGTGGAGACCGCGTGTAGGCAAACGTAGTGTAGGGTGCCCGCCGGCCAGGTGGAGTGACGATTTGGAAAAACGGAAGATACTCGTAAGCTCAGTGGCGTTCACTAGGAGAGGCCTCCGTCCAGCTGTGGACGAACATAGGCTGATGATGATGATGATGATGACTATGTTAAGCCCAAATCTTGAATAAGAATAAGAAGGGTATTTTAAACGCTAGCCTATAAAAATTAAACAATTACATAATTAAAAAAACATTTGAGCGGTCTTATTGTTGCAACCATATTAACGTAACCTCAGAAGACCAGCAAGTTTGGCGACGGGTTCGTGGTCACACCAGGAGTCCGTCGCCAGATAATCGAAGTGACGTTAATACGATCGAGTGCGAGCAAACAAACATTGCCCAAGGAAGCAATTTTAATACAGAGCTAGTAGAGCCAACACAGTCTCCACAAAATATTCGACCTAACCTCACTTTCTACATAATTTTGGCATGAAATATCCCAGGCATTCATAAAGGCTCCTAACCTAATTATAACCAATTTCCTAGATCGCATATAATATACTTTATGGCGAAAATATGAACCTCACTTGATTAGTTGGCAAACAAAATATGAGAAACCTTTGATAAAACGAAATAGAAGATGCGTTATTCTTCTTAAAATATGTGCTTACAAAATTGAGATCACATCACTTAATATATACTTAGATTAATGTTTTAGGAATACCTGAACTCGAAATTATTTATCTTGATTTAGAATTAAGTTGACATTTCATAAAGTAGGTATAAATGTTGTTAGAATGCAGCAAGCAGCATGTGTCATGTTGGTTGCTCATTTTTTGCCCGACTACGGCGAAGCAATGGAAGAGTGTTCCAACCAAAAAACTTAGTCCGATTTTTGACAAGCTAGGTGGCAATCGATTTGCCTTCATCGCAAGAGTGTCATAGGGTTTTTTTTTACCCGACCGTAGCGTAACCAGGTTTTAGTTTTTGAACTTATGTCTTGTTTAATTTACTAAGCAGCATTGGATGAAGTAGGGAATAGAGTGTAGGTACTTTTATAATGTATATTATTTACATATATTTTTATTTATTTATGACAAACATCGATGAAGGGGTTCGAAAGAAAATAATCAAAACGGTCGCCCGCAGTGTACTAGATCAATTGGGCATACATTTGAAACATACGCGGCGTATACAGTTAACGTATCTTTTCATTATTTTAGGTATTTATCAAAGCAAGTAGAGCAGAAATACGAGCTATAAAATAAGTTTAGATTAGTGATTATATTTTTATAGCGCACACAAAGCCAAGCGACGTGAATCTAAAAATTTCAGATAATATATGAGACTATTTGGAGTTGGTATTCTGACTCGAAATTTGGTCAGTGGTCGTATTTTATGAGTCGAGTCATAGTGAATCGAGTGAGAAGTCGATAGTTTAATTTAAAATTGTATGATTAATCGAACCAAAATCGTTTAAGGGTAAATTTATATGGGCTGCCCTGGAGGTATTTGAAAAAAATACCCGACCACTTGCGAGTCGGACTCGCGCACCGAGGGTTCCGTGCTATAAGACATTGTTACTTGTACAATGTATTATAACATTGTTTTTATCATCATAATTTCAGCCTTTAGCAGTCCACTGCTGAACATAGGCCTCCCCCAAAGAGCGCCACGACGAACGGTCTTGTGCCGCCTCCATCCACCGACTCCCTGCGATGGCTAAAATGTCGTTCGTCCCTCGTGTGGGGTGTCTCCCTACATTTCGCTCGATTCCCTTACGAGGGTCAAGATATGATCTTTTAATTGCGTTGACTAAGAAGTTTTATTTTTTCACATCTCCGAGGGACTGCTGACCTGTGTTGATTTTATTTTCAACTTGATACCTCTACGCGTTTCTGAAAAAAAGGACAGACAGACAGACAGACAGACAGACATACAGACGGACGGACGGACGGACAACAAAGCGATCCAATAAAGGTTCCGATTTCCATTTGAGGTACGGAACTCTAAAAATAACTCTTCAAATTATTGGCGCAAAGAATCAATAATTTGAAGAAAAAAAATAATTGAAAAATTGCAGAAATCGCGGAGAAATCAGTGAAAACTAAGAAGCTACAGATAGTATTTTTATTAAGTACTAGCTTTCGACCGCGACTTCGTCCGCGCGGACAACAGTTTATCGCGAAAAAAGCATCTTTTGTTATTCTAGGATATTAAAAACCAATGCAAAAGTATAGCACCAACGCTTTCTGACAGACTTGTTATTATTTCGTTTCCATGCCAACCGTTCCTTACAGCGAGTAATCGTCATTTTCCTGTTTTTCCTAGGAAACTTAACTTTATCCGGCATAAAAATTATCTTATGTTGGTCTCTATATTGTACACTACCTATTTACAAAGTTCCATCAAAATCGGAACAGCCGTTTTGGTGTGAAATCTCCCCAAATAAACAGACAACCTTTAACTTTTGTATATTGGTGTGCATCAGATCTTCTATTCATATAATAAGACAGTAGGAAACAAAAAGTATGTACAATGAATATAATTAAAAAAAAAAGGGTCAAGGGGACCTAAAATAAACTAATATAACCAGCAACTAATATAACTAACTATACCAGCAGTGGGTTTATTAAAAAAATATACACGATCACACACACAAAGGTTTTATTAAACTCAACAAAGTAAACTAAACACTGTTATAAAATTGAATAGGAAGAACTTAAGGAACTCGAGAGATATTCAGGAACATCCAACTGCTTCGACTGCCGACGGGAAAGTGGTGCACCGCTCTCGCTGCCTCGCCGAGGAAAAGGTCTGCCCGGCCGGGACCAGTTTCAGCCAGTCTTGCGCAAACAAGTCATCACCTAATGCTAAGCCCCACCTCTAGACTCCGCTTTCTGGTCTCTTTTTTCCTTACACTAATTAATAAATAAAATATACATTTTTAAAACTCGTGTCTGTCTTTCTGTTTGTCTGTTCTCCCATCACATAAAAACTTCTTGACCGATTTAAACGCGGGTTCACTGTTGGCTATCTTAAGTTTTTATTTAAAATATGTAAGTACCTTTACTTATCTTTAAATCTGATGAGTATAAGCCGAGCAACCTAGATAACTATTTGTTAATCTGTGTATTTTCTCATTACTTACGTAAGTACTGATGTGATCATAAAGCGGTTTTCACCGTTAGATACCTTAAAGCTCGACTTGAAATATGATATAGGTACTTTTATGTTTTTATAGCAGTTAACGCCTGCTTAGCATAAATAAATATAATAATTTTCTAATGAAAAAAAATTTTTTTTTTTTATTAAATATAATTAATTATTATTCTTTTATTTTTTCCATTAGAAAATTATTATATATGATATAGGTACGTCACAACTGTATTAAAGTATTTAAATAAAACTAATAATTCTAATTTTAATTGAATTATGTTCTTATTTTAATTCATTGGAATTAAACTAGATGGCGTTAGTAGTATGCAAAATAGATCCAAGGAAAAGGTAATCACGTGAGTGCAAGTAGGACCTACAGTATGTGATTTATGAATAGGGCTTGACTTAAATTGTAATCTACACAATCGAAGTCGCGGGAAAAAGCTAGTAATGGTAATTATGATATAATACACACCTACATTCTGTAAGTGAATCTGCTACAACTTGTTGTATGAGCAGATTTTATCAACAACTGGTTTGATCATGTTTTCTAACCGGATCAGATCAGACGTTTCCACTTTGGTGACCCTCCGCTGTCAGTAGGTTGACTTGATCGAATTGTTTGCCCTTCTTATGAAATACAGTATCCAAACTTGGACTTCTACATAAACGGCGTCAGTGCCGGATCGTTGGTTACTCGCATCATTTCGACTTGGCCGCGTGTGTTCATCAGATTGTTCATCTTATGTACGTATAGAATATTATTCTGTAAAAGTCATTGAAAGTATTATTACTACGTAAAAAGTGTAGCATGTGTGTGTTTGTTTAACATATTTATTTTAAACGAGTTTTCCCGCCCGCAACTTCGCGCGGTCTATTGTTTATCGCGAAAATAAGAATCCTATGTTCTTCTAGGATATTAAAAACCAATGCAAATGTAGGTATAGCACCAATGCTCTTGAAGTTTTTTTTACAGACTTGTTATTTTGTTTCCATGGCAACCGTTCCTTACAGCGAGTAATCAACATTTTCCAGTATTCCCCGTGAAAACTAACGATTTTCCGGAATAAAAAGTATCCTATGTTTTATTCTAGGAAATAAGCTATCTCTATTCCAAATCTCATCAAAATCCGTCCAGCCGTTATCGCGTGAAATTCATTTCTCTAGGTTAAAAGTACTCTATGTGCTAAGACCTAAAATTCCAATATACCAACATTTGATCAATATTCCTTCAGCCGTTAAAAAGTTTTTTGTTGTTTGCTCAGCATCTAATCATTGGATTAATATACCAATTGAGTTTTTAAGTCAAAACCTAAGCTATCCAACAGTGAAAACCGAATCGCAATCGGTTCAGTAAATGTAACGTGAAGCGCGAACAAACATACAAACTAACAGACAAACAGACAGACACGATTTAAAAACATGTTCTGTTCTATTTCAGTAGCTTATTTTAAATAACCTAAAACTGTTATTTAAGTTGTCTTCTTTGTACAGACTATTTCGTTCCCATTGCTTTATTATAACACACGAAACAGCGGTGACAATCCACCTTACAAATTAACATGCCTGACGGGCACAAGGCAACAAAGGTCATCAGTTAACTATTAGTAACATACAGACGATCTAAAACCTTTTCACGGAGTACTCGTCCTTTTCTAAATCCAATTTAATTTGTATTTTGTTTGAAATAATACAATTTATTTTTAGTGATTCAAAATTTTCTTTTTTAAAAACATTAAATCCATGATCCCGGATACAGTACGTAACGCTCAAAAATAAATTACTCTCAGTTCGTTTGAAACGCTCACTTTTCCATCATGCTATCACTGCAACTTAGTATATATTCATTAGATCATCTGAGTGTCATAATATTAATCATAAATTGAATAAACTAGACGCGCCCCGTGATCTTGCCATGTGGACATTTTTCTAGGATATAAAGTAACGAGACATAAGTTCATAAACTAAAAACCGACTACTTTCGGGTAAAAAAATAGCCTCTTGCGATGAAGAAGAATCGATTGTTACCTCGCTCGAGACTAAGTTTTTAGTTTGTTTAACTCTTCTTTTGCTTCACCGTAGTCGGGTAAAAATATAGTTATGGTTTCAATTCAGCTTGCAAGATTTGGCCTAAACATATATACATACTTACATTCATACATACAAACATTGCGAGGTAAATAAAAAATAATAATTTATAAGTTTTTCTATGTTCTTTTAATAATTCCTTGTCAAATGTCTTCAAGATCTGTTCAGCCGGGAAAACAGCATCATTAAAAAAATATGATTGTACTGAATTGGACCTGTCACAGTTTTATTATTAGTACATAATATATGTTGTAAGTTCAACACATATTATGTATTTGTGTTGTTAATCAAGTAAACCTGTCCGATGTTGTAACGTGCATAAAAATAATTATTCATATGTGATAGTGTCAAAGACACTTCATAGTACTTTTAAAATACCTACTCAACGACACTCCACTCATGAATATACTATTACTTTTTCATATTTTCATATACACGGCTACCAAGTTTGTGTCCGAAGTTAGTTAGATTAGATAACCTCGTCTGGATTACTCATAGAGCGACCGCGACCTATCAACGTGTGTGATCGCTAAACGTGACCTATCTAGTCCATAGGGACTATAAATGTACTGTGCTATGGCTAACCTCGCTGCCAGCGAACTGAGCTAATATAGAATTACGCCTGCCGCCCGCTCTCCGTACGATCCCCTCAGTCGCCTTGCCCCGCATCCCTGGGGTGGTTCCCATTTGTCCTGAGGAACATGACGTCATCGGACAAAACGAGTCAATTTTTTACTGATTTGTTCTATACAACTATATACTAGCATTATTTCTAACTTCACTTCTTAGTGACATCATGGGAATACATATGAATCTAGTTTGTTCCAAATTTTTCCACGTGACTAAAATCTTGCATGTTATGAAAAATCTTCCTGTCACATTTGGCGAGAGTAACTTTAATACGTACAAAGTACTTTAAAGAGTAAATCGTACTTTGAATAAATAAAAAAAAAAAAGAAGTGTTTGGAAGAGTTTAGGAAGTGGAATAAGGAGTGATTCTGTGAAGACATCACAAACTAGAAAGGTTTTAGTGTTTGTTCCATAGAACAGTATATGAAAAAAGTTTTAATTGTTCTATGGAACAAATAACTAAGAAATAGACTCATTTTGTCCGCTGACGTCAAGTTTCATGGAACAAATAGGAAGTACCCCACCCCTGTAGCTCACGTAGAGGGAGTAGCGTAAACCATACCAATATATAAAAGTGAAACGTTGTGTGTTTGTTTGTTTGTTTGGGGAGCTTTAACGCGATAACGGCTAGACGGATTTTGATGAAATTTAGAATGGAGATAGTGTTACGCCGGTCGATTCTTAGAAAAACAGTTGGTCCTAAAATTTCGAAGAGCCGCGGTCGGATGACGCAATACCTACATCTACAGGAACCTTCTGGAACACACCAATGGAGCGTAGGTACATAC
This sequence comes from Alsophila aescularia, assembly GCA_946251855.1. NCBI lineage: Eukaryota > Metazoa > Arthropoda > Insecta > Lepidoptera > Geometridae > Alsophila > Alsophila aescularia. Next base: position 42,057,621 of record OX276385.1, read on the forward strand.
AGAAGTTTCCAGAGCGCACGGTAGGTATATATCTACGGGCGTGGCAATATCAAAGGCGCCACCGGCCTTAGGTACCTACAGGGGTGGCGCGATATCAAAGGCGCCGCCGGCCTTAGGTACCTACAGGCGCGGCGCGAAGCGGCAACATCAAAGGCGCCACCGACCTTGAAAGTTCATTTACCTACCGACTACAGCTAGTACAAACGAAAACATACGAGTACCTTCTGGAAACTTCCATCGTGGTATAAAAAGGGCGCGCATCTGCTGCCTGGGACAGTATTGACTTGGCTTTCGCAACGAAACGATCAAAAAGATTCATGATAATTGAAGAAGTGATAATTGATAAGAGTGTACAGTCGAGTTAAAGAATGTTTGAGTGTTATTTGTTGGATTAATTTCTTTTTGTCGATTCTCAAATAAAGTTGTTAGTTTTTGGTGTAATTGGCGTACATTAATTTTATCCGAACCCCAGCTCGTAACAATAGCTTAAACCCTGGAATAAAACATGGGATACTTTTTATCCCGGAAAATTGTAAGTTTCTACAGGAAAACTGGAAAATGTTGATTACTTACTGTAAGGAACGGTTGCCATCACAAAATGGTCTGTGGTTGCCATGGAAACGAAATAACAAGTCTGTCAAAAAAACATCAAGAAAAATTGCTGCTATACATTGTAATTCAATGGTGCTATACCTACTTTTGCATTGGTTTTTAATATCTTAGACAATATAGGATGATTTGTTTCGCGATAAGCAGTAGTCCGCGCGTACGAAGTCGTGGGCAGGAAAACTAGTTCTAAATATTTGGTAGCACACAAGTTTTACTCATGTGCCCGTAGCGTCGCCGCTGATATCTGAATTATGTGGTTTGCCTAAAAGTGGGAAAGTATTTTATAGTATCGTAAAATATTAAATAGTTTTTTTTCCCACGTAACCTCGTACGTTACTCGTAAGTAGCACGCATGCTGCACGCAACCACTTTGTAACTTGTGGCTACGGAGCTACGCTGTAGCCTTGCGTGCTACGCCGTAGCAATTTCGTAGTAGTTGAAAGTTTGGCCGTAATTTTGTAGACTAGCTGTGCCCGCGGCTTTGCCCGCGTGGTTATTTCACTGAGTTAAAAGTACCATGCGTTTTAATGTTGGACCTAAAATACCAATATAACAAATTATATCAAAATATATCCTTCAGCCCGTCAGTCCTCAAATTTTGTTTTAACGATTGCTCTGCCTTTCCTCATAGGATCAAGATATGAAGTAAACTAGATAATAAGACAAAACGTAAGCTATCTAAAAGAGAAAACTGAATTACAATCGGTTCTGTAGTCTATACGTGATGCGTGTCTGTCACGCATCACGTATAGACTACAGAACAAGATTTTAATAAACGTTATATTCTTGTTCAGTAGTTCATTTTAATTTCTCATGGCATTTTAAAAGCTTTAACTTCACTTGTATCTATCTATGTATGTATTTTGTCTGTCCCGGAATCTTGCAATTCAAATTTTGAGCACTTCCCGATTAGCTATCCAGCTGAAACTTTCAGGGTAGTTCACAAACCGACGACAATGCAATAAAAAAAACTTTAATAGTGAAAAGCCAAAAAGTTTTTTTTTTAAATGAACCCGTTTTTTATATTATAGATATTTATAATTATCTTCAATGTACATACTTTTTCTAACTAACTGCTTTATCTATTATAACACGAGTCATACTCGTGAACGGGTGCTGCTTGTGAGGACTGGTCGAGCCTGGTTTCTTATCAGTCATTTGCATTGTTATATTTTTTATAATTTTGTTGATTGTTGGACGTCTCATGGCCACATTTATCTTTTGTGTTTGACATTTACATGTGTTTTATGATAATTTCTGTCATATAAAAATCCATACCATTTAAAAGGGAAACGTTGTCTGTTTGTTTGTTTGTTTGGGGAGCTTTCACGCGTTAAAAGCTAGTCATATTTTGATGAAATTTGGAATGGAGATAGCTTATACCTTAGAATAAAACATAGGATACTTTTCATCATCATCATCATCATCTCTCAAACTTTTATCCAGGTTTTTTTTAAGTTTCCACGAGAAAACTGGAAAATGTTGATCACTCGCTGTAAGGAACGGTTGCCATGGAAACAAAGTAACAAGTCTTTCAAAAAACTTCAAAAGTATTGGTGCTATACCTACTTTTGCATTGGTTTTTAATATCCTAGAAGAACATAGGATGCTTTTTTCGCGATATACAGTAGTCCGCGCGGATGAAGTCGCGGGCGGGAAAACTAGTAGATTATAAACTATCGACAAAAATTGAGAAAATGACATCCCCGCAGAGTTTCTTGGTGCTTTCTTCTATAACGGGCGTATTTCCGAAGCACCGGTAGAGTCTGAAGGTTATTTTCTTTCCTGTGTGAGATTTAATTCTGAGTAAAAGAGAAATTTCCTTTTGAAACTCAATGCATAGTGAGTTTACCTAATGTTATTGATTTGATATATTTATATAGTCTGCGTATTTTTTATCTTTGTTGTTGCACATGAAGCACGACTTTTGGAAAAGTAGCTTAGTTATGACCAGTTCGTTTGTATTACGGGATATGGTGCGGCATGTCTTACCTTTTCAACTAGATCTATGGTCTAAAATCAAGAAAAAACACATCGTTTGTTTGTTTGTCTTATGAGGTAATGCTGGCCTCTGAGCCAGCGTTTGTCAGGCCGCCCGAGGGCCTCTGACATGACTTGACGACTACTACGAGTATTAATCAATAGCAGCCGGAACCGATAGCTTAACGTGCCGTCTGAAGCACGGAGCGATGGAAAACCGCACATAGTTCAGAAAAGTCATTATTTCGGAGCGTAGGAACGAACTCAGTATCGTTGGATTCTAAGTTGAACTATTGATACACGTCGTATAGAAACCTCACAAATTTTTTAAAGTCGGTTAAATATACGATTTAATTACGTTATTTGATGTCTCTAGTACGAGTATTGTGCCCTGTGTTTACAACGGTACAATTTCTGTAAATAACTAGCTTAAAAGATAAAAAAACACGCCGCCCTGCCAAAAAATAACTTATGCCAATAAATTATATACTGTTGGAATGACCTATAAATTATATACTGTTGGAATGACCTATAAATTGATACACATATTGTAAAGCTCAAAGTTTTTTTTGCACTTGGAAATGAAGCCATATTGACGCCATATTCACCATAAATAAAATTCCTATGTTACTGTATGTAAGGATTCTAACGATACCCCATACGTCTAAATCTGTTCAGGAATTTCAAAGTTATGGTGGAATAAAGAAACTCACAAACATACATACAAAAATACATGAATCCTAAAAAACATTACACTCCTTTTATGGGCAGTCTTATAAAAATTAACATTGATTTATTTTGTTTGATTTGCATAGAATTCGATCAGCAAATGCTCGCCACAACCTGTATCTATGAGAACTCAGCCCAACCTCCCATCGCACCGGTAACGGTCGCACAGACTGCAGAGGAGTGTCTTCACCCACATTAACCCTGCGGCGGGCACTCCGAGGAGCTGCTAATTATTCCTGCGCGGAGTGATAAACTGCCTCGGTGGACGTGACAGTTATGTCTTTACAGAATACATACTTGCTTTTGGCTACGGTTTTGCGAGGATGAAATGTTTTTGAGATTAGAAGTATGTAACACGGAATATTTTAATTAGGCACTATAAAAGGTATCAGCACAGTTATAGGTAATAAGTGGAATCTAAGCCTAGACACGGTGGTTATGTCGATACCCTACAAAACGATGCGCACACACACAGAGCTCACTAAAAACTCTAATCGAAGCTAGGTGCCGCGGGCGCGGTGCGTGGCTGGCGCCCGGGAGGGTGCTGCGGGGTGAGCGGGGCGATACACGTATCACGACGGTTGGTTACTAGGCGAAAAGCGCGCGAAACTTGTGGAGGAGCGACGAGCGCTACAAGTATAGAATAAAACAACTCTTTATTGCACACCAAGAAGTTGGTAATATAATGGATATAGATAAACTTATAAAATTAAAGGTACAATGCGGCCTTATTGCTAAATAGCAATCTCTTCCAGGAAATCTTTGGATGGAAAGGATTAAATGGATATAAAATTTATCGGTCGGTGGTGCGTAATAAATAAAATACCAAAAATTAATACCAAGAAACAATAATACATATACATCAATATATGTATATAAAAGTTCAATAATAATAATGAACATATAAACATAAAATCAGCTAGTCTAGCTAGCACACACACAATAAGTTCTAATCAGCTAGTCTAGCTAGCACACACACAATAAGTTCTAATCAACTAGAGACGTTTTCAGATAAGTAAAAGTTTTTAACCAACAGCTTGAAAGTCGCCAGAGACTATGCTTATCTATTGGAAGTGGAATGTCTATTCCACTATGATCACCCAGGTGATCATAGGCAACTCTTTAGTGTCCTTTAATCACCCGTGAATGTAATCACCTGGGTGATCATAGTCGACTCCATTCAAATTATCAATTCGGTTACCTTAAATCACCTGTAAAGGACCATTTCTTTCGGGCGTTCCAAAAACGTACAGCATGCACCATGAAAGAAACGTCATAAAAAATACTACGGTGCACAGGAGATTTTAATGTGAGATTTTCTGATGACCTATATAACGTGCAATGGAGAAATTCAAAGTGATCTTTGAGATGTTGGATATGTATCCTTCTTTTTACTTTTCAAATTACTGGATCAGGAAAAAGCTGGTGATTGTGGAGATAGTAGGAGAACCTAATATCATCGGAGAAACAAAAGCGCATAGTGTTCGCTGGCTTGGCGACGCGCCCACTGGCGTGAGACAACGCTGTATCTGAACCAGTGGCGCATTGTTTTGTCGGAGACCAAGACCTATTTTGTTTGCTGCAGTAAGATTTTACTCGTAAGCTACCACAAATATGACCTTCTTGCCTCAATACCTATTTACTGTAGATTAGACGACTTACAAATTGTTGTTTCTGTGTCCTATCTAGTTCTTTTTCGTTTATATTAAAAAGTTATCTGTGAGGGAGTAACATGCAGTAATTAATTAATATAAATTTTGATCTTTATTTCAAATATAGGCTTTAAAAAGAATGGCGAAAAGAAGAGAAGACCGTCATACAACTTAGCTAAGTAAATTATCGGACCCATAGATCGGAGCGGTGCTGAGTACCTCTAATAGTATAGCAATAGAGCGGAGAATTCACAAAAAAACTTTATGAATTCTCAGCAGTTAAACAGACCTTAGTTCGTCATCGGCTTTAATTATTGGTATTTTATTGTCTCGTAGGATAATAAAGCCAATGAATTAACATAATTTATGGAGTACTTTCACGGAACAAAATGGTTATGACATGATTAATTAATGACTTAATTCAACAACAGAGCTATCATTATTTAAAGTCGTATTGTTGTGGCTTTAAATGATGGGGCGAATTACATATAACAGAGCAGCAGCTGTAGTGTATGTCTGTACTAGAGTTACATATAACAGAGCAGCAGCTGTAGTGTATGTCTGTACTAGAGTTACATATAACAGAGCAGCAGCTGTAGTGTATGTCTGTTCTAGAGTTACATATAACAGAGCAGCAGCTGTAGTGTATGTCTGTACTAGAGTTAAAGGTTCATACAAATAAAATAACTTGTCAAAACATACCGACGAGTAACGATGATAGTCACAGTATTTAAAAAAAACTAGATTATAATTTCTCAAAAAAAGAAGATGTTTCTTCACATATATACATTTTATTTATCTTAAATGAACAAAGCGAAAACGTTACATTATAATGCTTCATTAAAAGCTACAATAGAGGTAAATGTGGTCCTTCAGGCTTTTTATAGCTTTTAAACGTCCTTAAAACTCCTAACAGGCATACTCACAACACCTTGCTCATATTATTAAACCATGCATAAATAGAAGTACGATAGAGTAGAACTGGGTTTAACAAATCTCACGTTTTTTGAATTCTTTGGAAATAGAGAAAACTGATTTATATACTGAAATATTGTTAGCTAGCTGTGCCTGCGGCTTCGCATGCGTCTTATTTCTCTTGGTTAAAAGTACTCTACGAGTATGTGCTATTCCAAGACCTAATTATAACTGGTAAAATACCAATATACCAACATTTGATCAAAATGTCTTCCGCCGTCATAAAGGTTTTTGTCGATTGCTCAGCTTCTACTCATCAGATTGAGATACCAAGTACACCAGTTTTTAAGTCAAACCCTAAGCTATCCAACAGTGAACCGTTCAGTCGTTTTTACGTGATGCGTGAACAAACATACATACACACAAATAGACACGATTTAAAAAAATGTTATATTCTTGTTTAGTAGCTTATTTCAAGTACATTCATCCATTTTTCTTTTAATTTTTTGAATAATCTTATTTGTACTGACTTTTTCATTCTTATTAAAAGTATAGATTAAAAATCTCTGATTAATTAAAAGTTTGTTTTAATCACATGACAAAAAATGTCTATCAATTTATATTCGTAGCATGAAAACACGTATTTCCAAAATATCAGGAGTGATATGATATGGAAGAGGGAGTGGGGGGAGGGGGCAATTCACCAAAAACGTCTCAAGTAATTTATGGACGCCCTCTAAGCAGCAAGTGAATTCATTTCGCTGTTTCAAGCAGGACTGTGTCGCAGTTGAAGCGTGTGACAGCGAATCAGCTACAGCAGAGCTCTAGGACACAACACCGCGTCTACTTCAGTTGTTTTTATCATTATTAGTTCTTGCTGTCCCACTGCTGGCACTTGCCGGGCCACTATCCCCCATGAGCCACTATCCCCCACGCTGGTTCAGAGTGGCTTGCGAGATGACACATGTCTCTTACTTTATGATATTTTTGAACAGTCGCGACACGTGTATTTTAAAATAATAATGAGGTTTCCTTGACAATTATTAGGGTATAGTTCCTCAAAACGAAAAAATAATCCATACTTCATTACTTCACTTCGTTGTTCTTTTTCTCAGAAAAGTATGGAAGTAACAAGTTGAAATTAATATCAAATACACATGTCTGCAATCCCTTAAAGGATTGAAAAAATCAAACTTTCAACGCATTCAAAAGATATGGCCGTTTATGCCGTATATCTTGACTCTCGCAAGGGAATCAAAAACTGTTAGGTTCCCCTTGATATAGAATCATGAAATTTGACGAAGAACCCTTGTTACGAGTGCGCATGCACTGTATGCGCGTGGTCGTGCGCTTGGTAGCTTTTTTGCGCGCGAGCAAGGTAGTAGATAACAAAAACATACATTTTTTATTTGCAGTTGGTAAACTGACCGCGAGCTAGACAAATTGGACGGAGCCGAGATTTTAATAAAATAAACAACAAATTAAATTTGAAGTTAATTTTATTGGTCTTACTTTTGACCGTACAATTAAAGCGAAGATAAAATAATGACAATTTGTACTTAGTAACTTCCTTATATAACTTTTATAAATGCGTAGGCGATTTCTAGTACATTCTTCATTTGCAATAACAACTAAGTAGTTACATTTCTCATACTTTAGCGAGAAAAACATCTAAGTACATAAATGCTTATTCAGCTATGCGCAATTAAATCAAATCAACATGTAGAGTATCTCTACTGCGCATTATTCATAGAAAAACAACATAAGTACAAAAAGTGCTTAATTGGTACTTTCACAATCGAAGGAAGTACCTACTTGTATGATTAAATATGTCGCAATTGGACTTCGGTAAACAACGGTGGGTTTGTGGTACATATAACTAGCTATGTCAATGTATGGGGACAATAGTCTTTCAACAGCAAAGTTAAGGCTATTTATTTTTATATAAGTTTTAACAAACAAGTATAAGTTCTATCAACCACGTGCAAAACTCTTATTTAATGAGGACAGCAAATGTAAATAATAAAATGGATGACTTTCCCGAAATAGATCTATTTAACTCATCTCCTTTTGAATACTCGTATAAAACCAAAAATTCCAAATGCTGCGTTGGTGTGACTCCCTGAATATCTTTGTGCGCCGTTAACCAAACAAATTTGTAGATTACTGTTTATCGATCAACGCGTAACGCCCACCGGCCAGGTGGTGTGACGACCTCCGGAAGGCGGGCGGCAGAAACTGTATAAGAAAAGCCAAAGATCGGGCTCTGTGAGCAGGCCAGGCCTATCAGACCTATGTCTAGCTGTGGAGGCACACAGGCTGATGATGATTAACGCGTTCCTTAATTGAGCGAGCGAGCGCGAAACGCGAGCGAATCGTCTCCGTTTCAGCTTGGGCAAAAATGCTTTCGTATGTCTGTCCGGCTGTTCTCCTCTACAGGTCGCATTTTTCAACCAATCTAGACGAAACTCGGTATCAGGTTAAATTAATTTGTAGTTTTTTTTAGTCATGGGGGTTTTTGATTGGTTTTTGAAAGGGACTAAAAGGGGGGGCTACTGAATATCTCCGCCTTATTAGATCCAATTTCGATGGTTCTTTTTTCATTTGACTCTTTTTTTAGTAAAATTAAATTGGACTCATAAAAATTTGGTGAAGATCTGATGAGGATCTTCGGCGTGATGAGCAGAATAGCTCCTCAAAATGCAGTAAATTTCTCACTTTTAGGTTTCTACCAGTGGAATCATTCCTTTATCCACTAGGTAGGGATTGATGAAGCACCTTGGTTATTAATGTTAGTGTTACAATAATGTAACTAGATGGCTCTACTGTGCACCGCTAGATAGTTTGCAAAAAAGTTTGTACGCGCAGGGTCTACAGCTCCCTATATTATGTGCGTGTCAGAAGTTAAGTAACTGTTTTGTTATTACACAGTAAGCCCGTTATTTTCCCAGTACAATGGAGGTCCTTATCTTGGTGGATTGTGTTGGAAGAACGGGTGTCGGTCCGTGCTCGGGGTCTGAATACAAGTTTATGACGCTGGACGCTGGGAGCTGCATTTATAAGTTACCTTTTTCTTCTCCTAAAATATTATAATGTGTTTTTTTTGGTTTGTGTATTTCATAAATTCGTCCATAATCCAAATTTTAACACATCAAATTGTTTTTTCCAAGAACTAAAGCCCGACTACTATGACACTCCTGCAACGAAGACGAATCGAATGATCGCTTATCAAATTCAGACCAAGTTTTTAGTTTGAACACATAACCCTTCCTTTGCTTCGCCGTAGCCGGGTAAAAAAGAAGCCTATGGGACTATAAATGAAGACGAATCGCTTGATACCTCGCTTGTCAAAATCAGACCAAATAAAGGCAATGTTATGATGGAACATCCACATATCTACATATATATATATCTTATACATAGATAAATATATTGTTTAACTCATTACCCTTCCCTTGCTTAGCCGTACTCTGGAAAAAGTATTTATCCCATGTTGTACATACAAGTGAAGTTAAATAGAAGCTTTTAAAAAAGACGGTGTCTACACTGTGCTTTTTAAAAGTGTGGTGTATTGGGGTTGATACACAATTTCTTCACAAAAGACTGTATTATTTTGTATTTTCCGTGAGAACTTGACAGAACTAACGACTTGCAAGATCGACATCTTGCTGCGATATGGTGGCCCATGGGCATAGCATGATGTGTATGCGTGAGGCTTGTGCGTATGAGCTAATCAGCATATCTTGGGTGCTGCAAATTCAGTTTGGCGATGTGGAATCCGTATTTTTTTTACATTCTTGATCTTTGGCATCAGTTATCTCTTTTTGTTACAAATCAATCATGTTTCTGTCTTTACTGTGTATGAGAAAATATCTTGTTAAATTTTGGGGCTATTCAATAAATAACTACTTACAGATCTTCAACATTGATCAAACATATCATAGAGTGTAGTAAGTTACTACGCTACAGGTACATAAAATATCAAATATAAATAAAACGGCTGAAAACTCACGAAATAGAAGATCGGAAATACTCCGACCAGTTTCGGACTATTTTGAAGTCCTTCATCTGGGATTGTTATGCCGACAAGCCGCAATGAGCGCTACAAACGTCAGCAAACGTGAACGTTGCGTCACGTTGCGTCAACATCACGCAACGTGACGTTGACGTTCACAATAGTCACTTCTGAATGGTCCGAAACTGGTCGGAGTATTTCCGATCTTCTATTTCGTGAGTTTTTAGCCGTTTTATTTATATTTAATATGAATTTCACTCGCGTTAGTTTTCAAAAACATAAAATTTCCTTCAGTAACCTTTGTTATTTGCTCGTAGTCCTTAACATTAAATTCCGATCAAGTTAAGTAATAACGAGAGCATAAGTCTGAAAAGGGCCGTTGCCCGGCTAAGGAAACGGACCTCCTTCTCAGGTAAAGGCGAGGAATTAAAACAAGATGGTAAATTCAATAACAAAGGGCTTTATTACAAAAAAATAGAAAAAGCACACATGAGTTATCGAATATTGGTACTCTCCCCTTTACTGAGGAATTTAAAAAGAAATATTTTACACTTAATTTAGTTTGTTCTGCATCAAAATAATTATAAACAGCAAGACCTTACAATAGGAAATATTACTAACTTAATACTCAAAACTCAAAATTCTCAAATGTGATTATAATTTCCTCAAACATATAAATTTTAGTACATAACTCCGGCCTGTATGATATGAATTTACTATAGTATTGGAGAATCCTAGGCCAATAAAACTTAGAGAGTCTGTGCTCAGCAGATTAACATGTATTGGTCACAACGCAACGGAATATTCTTGTTTTTGCCATAGAATGTTTTAAATTAAAAGAGAACTTGTGCAAACAGAGTGTGTGTGTGTATGATTGTGTTTCCCAGAGGGAAATCAAACTCTAAAATAGAAAGTAAAACAGAATCTAAGACAGAAGGTACATAGAAAATAAACAGAAAGTATCTAGATAATATCAGAAAGTAATCTTGATAATAACAGAAAATAGACAGAAAGTATCTTTCAACAATATATTAACCCACAAGTAGGCGAAGGCTTCCCACAACACTGTAGCTCGCTGACTCAAAATGATTTGGAGTGGACCAACCTGGAAGCTTCCTGGGACGCCGTATCGTCGTCTCGCGTACCGCCGCGGAACGCCTCCTTACTCCACTCGATCAGCTCCTACTGCTTGACCACGAACGGTGGTGATATCTTCTACTGGACAGGTGGTGTGTTGGAGTCCTTCTGGAGTCCCTCGTAGACCGGCTTCTTCCACGAACGGTGGTGAGACCCGGGTGATTGCGCACAGCAGCTCGCAGTGGTGACGACAATAGCCGACCGTAGATGCACGATATAACCTGGCTTTTGCACTGGTATACTTATTTCGCCTGTAACAGGGCAGCTTCGTTCTGGACAGCGTGCCTCGGTCGTTTTGTTCACACAAGAGAAACTGCGTATTTTTCTGCCGCCTGCGTCGATCTTAATTACGTGCCAACTATGTAAAGTAAATTCGGTTTTACGTCCGAAATCCAAATCCCTCCACAGGCTTCTCACTTGTTTATATACTATCTTGTTTTGCATCTTCGAGTAGCGTTCTACTCAGACTTTGAACTTCCGGTTATCTCGAAAAATCCAGAACTAACTCTGCCATTTGCTTCGTAAAGTAGACCTTGTCGGCCTAGTAATACTGGTCACTGTCCTCCAGCCAGATTTGGTACATATCAGCCAGCATCCGGTGTTTACTCGAACAAGTCCATACAAAAAAAAGAATTTCTCTGGAACTTTGACGTGATTTTTGCATTATGTCAAAACCTTCCATGGTGTGACCATCGCAAGCGATTTCTAGATTTAAATAATTTTCGACATATCAAACGCTCCATTCTGTAATTATTATTTGTTAGCCAACTTAAAGATGCGACCTATTCTGGATTTTTAAACAAGCCGGTCCTCTTCCAAAGTTATTCAGAGCCCGAAATATTCCTGGAACGTCAATTATTAATAGCAACACTAAGAAGTTCGCTACTTGCCGACAGATACCTCCACTTAGTTTTCACCTTTCTTCTAGTTCACGCCACTTGTAGCTAGCTGTCGCTACGTGGATTAACCATTTTATCTATTTTGAGACAGTAGATGAAAACTTTTCCCTTTCACTCGCAGAGGCCAATTCAACCATTATTTCTTGATTCTTAGATAGGCGAAATTATCAATCTGTCTTCAACAAGAAAAGCTTTTATTATTCCTTTAACGAAGAAAGTGGCGCACGCGCGGTGGAGTTCGGCGTTTTTTACAAACTCGGCGACTGGTTTTCAGATACGGAGAAAACACAACTTGATCTAATAGAAAAGACGCTGCTCCTCGTCAGATGGCGTTGTACAATACATTCTATTATCGAGATCTATAACAAAATCTAACTTGGAGTATGATTTAACATGTTACAATACACCCTCTCCTGCCAAAGTTTCACATGCCAATGTAAAACACTCGCTGCCCTCAGCGATAACAGTCACTGGAACTATTTCAATAAGAGATTTAAAAGCAAACAGAACCAGACTAAAAAAAAATCTCATTGACAATGTGGAAACCAAAAAAAAAACTTCCTGGACCTCTTTGGGTATATTGTAAATCCCCATACAAAATATATTGAATCAAACAAACTCTGAAACGCAAACTTTAACGAAGAATGAAAACAAAAGATATGACCAAATTCCCCAACAGAATATCGCAGTTCTAAGTTCACTGCTGCAGGTGCAGGCCGAAAGTTCACAATAATTTCAATCCTGGAACTAAAAATTTTCCAACAAACCTTTCTAAAAAAATAATAAAAAAAATAATTAATTAACCTATGCACTAAGTCCCTCCTTCATTCATGTGACATTTCAACCGGGTACAATATATTTATCAAGATCTCTAATTTAGCATATTTCCTCTTATATGTTTCCTAATCATTTTGTTATAATGCCAATCTATTCGGGTGAATCTATTTGTGGAAACAAAAAAAAAATTATACATTTACATTGCACTCCTTTTATTTACAAAATCTCTGACAAAAATCAATCACTACAAATCTGGTATAGTCAGTAAGTAAGTCGCTATATATCCTTCTTTCATACCATAAGTCCTGCTACACACCTAATTGTGAGCATTCACTTTCCTTTTAAACAACCTATATAGACACAGTACCGAACATTTAGCTGTTGGGACTTATGCTACATTTGGTAAAACATTCATACTCCCCTAACCCTTGTAAAGAAAAGTATCGAGTGGAAAACCCGCTTTAGAATTTCTGTTACTGGTAATTAGGCTTTTTATTATAGAGGTTACCAGGAAATCCGCCTCTTCGCGCTTTTACTGGTTTTAGGCTTTTCATTTATAGAGGTCACCAGAAAAAACCGCCTCTGTTTGGTTAACTAGTTTCTAGGCTTGAGTTTAAAGAGGTCACCAGTCTAAACCGCCTCTGCGCTCGTTTGATAAAATCTACAAAAAAAATATAACATGCTGGACTAGGATCAAATATGTTTCTAAATAAAATAACATAATATGCCTGAACAAAAATATCCAACTACCTAGCCAGTCTCTAAAGTTTACTGTTAAATTTCGATCAAAGTAACATGCCAAACATTGACACAAATAATGTACTTTAAATCGTTTAGTAAATGTCATATGAGTGATTACCCCAATTCTAAACATGTTTACCTTATTGAGATTGCCATTCCTTTTTTATTCCAACTGCCAGGACCAATGTTCTACACATCAAAAAAAAATCCTGTCTCGTCCGGGCTAATCCTATATTCTAACACAAAAATAGTAAGTTGGCTGAGCTAAACCTAGAACAAGAAACCAAAACCTGAGAATCTAAACCAAATTTACCCTGCAAAACTCGCCAGCTAATAACAATACAACAAAAAAAAACACCAAAAATATACCTAAAAAATAATAATTGGACTACCCATAAAATCTTTCTTTCTCTATTACTCCAGTAATCACTTCCTAGTAATGAGCCTTCCCCAGGACAGATGTTCACGCAACCTCATGCGGTCCAGGGTTAGGTCTGACCCTGCTCGCCATGAAAAACAAAACTAACAAAGAAAATATGTACAAAATATTATTGGACTACCCATTAAATCTTTCTTTCTCTATTATTCCAGAAATCATCTCCTAGTAATGAGCCTTCCCCGGGACAGATGTTCACGCAACCATATGCGGTCCAGGGTTTTTCTATACTCTCCACAAAAAACCTTCAAGAAAAATCCATGTATTTGACCCAGGCTTCTTTAGTTCAGGTGTTGTCATCCGCACCCATGTATCCGGCCATCAGTCTAACCCGGCTAAGGTTATTCTTGCCTGAAATTCGCGCATAGACATATGTGCTACAAAATTTGTCACACCACTAGGGCGTGCCAAAAAAAATCAGATCCGTCGTAACCGGCACCACCCCACCGATTTTCCGAACACGACTGAATCTATAAAAAACGATCATTATGTATTCCATAATATACGATCACCAAAACAAAACCAGATCCGTCGTAACCGGCACCACCCCACCGATTTTCCGAACACGACTGAATCTATAAAAAACGATCATTATGTATCCCATAATATACGATCACCAAAACAAAACCACTCTCTGATTAGTCATTCATCATGTATATACGCAAAATATGTGTATCGTACGCTGACAATGAGAGGTGAGCGAGAGAAAGCACAAGCGGCCCTACCCCTCCTCTGAAAATATGGAGCTGTCCTCAGCTCTGATAACTACCATCTACCGACATCTCCAATACCACTAAGGTCTGAAAAGTAGAAGATATGTTGTGTATGGATTAACTTTATTCATTACCCAAACGCAACAATATCCACAAAAGGATGATCAATGTGTTGTCCACAATTCATGATCAAAAAACTTCTCCAAGTCATCACCGGTACCACAATAGCGCATAAAAATGTGCCTCAAAACTTCGACACCGCTATATATACTTATGTACAAAGTTCCATCCTATCTAAAAAAAAAACTGTTACTAACTGTAAAAAAAAAGTTACCAAATATCAACAATTACAAAAATTTTACAAAAGATTTAGCCGATGGAACTAAAAAAATAAACTAGACAAACCTAATCTATTCAACCAACGAAAACATCACAACCTAACTAAAAACAAAACTGGACATAAGCAATGAACCTGAAATTGTTCAATGCTTCACAATAGAGGTAGATTTAGAACGGCACTAACCCCCAAATACCGCTTTATGGATTTTGAATTGACGGACTTGTCTTTGTGGTTGTTGACTTTAAAACCTGCCAAACAAATAGAACCCTACTAAATCTGCTCATCTTTAAAAAAAGAATATAGCGTCATTAGGCGTGCTCCATTTGTGCTACTGCATACTGTTGTGCTAAAATAATAATGAAATCCTAAAAAAATAATTAACAAACGATCCAAAAAAAAAAACTACAGAACCTCACATATATTTTACTGACCCCTAAAATACAATGAACAAAAGGTAAATGAAATCCTAAAAAAAAATCTACTACCAATCAATTAAAAGAATCTACAGAACCTCACAAATATTTTGAGCGAACCCTAAAATATAATGAACAGAAGGAAAAATGTGTGTATGTGTTTTGTGTAATGAAATTGTTCTATAATGTTTTGGAACCGATATGTCAAACAAATATATAAAAAAACATATCTGTTGTGTTGTGACACACTTGCAATAAAATGGTACATACCTACCTACAAAGTATAAGTCACTCCACTAACAGATCTATACTGTTTTAAATATCACACCAATACATAATCCAATGATAGAAAAAAATAAAATCAATTACACATGAATCACCATTAAATACACATAATATTTTTCCTACAACAGTCAAATAACATATCAAGTTTTCAAAATAACACAAACAGTATTATAGGTTCAACACACAAAGAGATATTATAGTTTAGTTTCACACAGTAATATTACACGTGACCACGGGGCAGATTGAAAGATACTTTCATGTACACACCTGTTTGCTTGTAATTATTATTAAGCGTTGTGCCTATTACCTATTACAAAAAATCCTCTGTGATATATGATGCAGAAAAAACCAACAAATTTACATTGAACGCCACTGTACCTGAGCGCCAGTTTGTAAGAGAAAAAATAAATGAAAAAAAATATATGTAAAATATGAAAAAATATATGTGAATTTATTCAGTTGGGCGCCATTGAAAAGGGCCGTTGCCCGGCTAAGGAAACGGACCTCCTTCTCAGGTAAAGGCGAGGAATTAAAACAAGATGGTAAATTCAATAACAAAGGGCTTTATTACAAAAAAATAGAAAAAGCACACATGAGTTATCGAATATTGGTACTCTCCCCTTTACTGAGGAATTTAAAAAGAAATATTTTACACTTAATTTAGTTTGTTCTGCATCAAAATAATTATAAACAGCAAGACCTTACAATAGGAAATATTACTAACTTAATACTCAAAACTCAAAATTCTCAAATGTGATTATAATTTCCTCAAACATATAAATTTTAGTACATAACTCCGGCCTGTATGATATGAATTTACTATAGTATTGGAGAATCCTAGGCCAATAAAACTTAGAGAGTCTGTGCTCAGCAGATTAACATGTATTGGTCACAACGCAACGGAATATTCTTGTTTTTGCCATAGAATGTTTTAAATTAAAAGAGAACTTGTGCAAACAGAGTGTGTGTGTGTATGATTGTGTTTCCCAGAGGGAAATCAAACTCTAAAATAGAAAGTAAAACAGAATCTAAGACAGAAGGTACATAGAAAATAAACAGAAAGTATCTAGATAATATCAGAAAGTAATCTTGATAATAACAGAAAATAGACAGAAAGTATCTTTCAACAATATATTAACCCACAAGTAGGCGAAGGCTTCCCACAACACTGTAGCTCGCTGACTCAAAATGATTTGGAGTGGACCAACCTGGAAGCTTCCTGGGACGCCGTATCGTCGTCTCGCGTACCGCCGCGGAACGCCTCCTTACTCCACTCGATCAGCTCCTACTGCTTGACCACGAACGGTGGTGATATCTTCTACTGGACAGGTGGTGTGTTGGAGTCCTTCTGGAGTCCCTCGTAGACCGGCTTCTTCCACGAACGGTGGTGAGACCCGGGTGATTGCGCACAGCAGCTCGCAGTGGTGACGACAATAGCCGACCGTAGATGCACGATATAACCTGGCTTTTGCACTGGTATACTTATTTCGCCTGTAACAGGGCAGCTTCGTTCTGGACAGCGTGCCTCGGTCGTTTTGTTCACACAAGAGAAACTGCGTATTTTTCTGCCGCCTGCGTCGATCTTAATTACGTGCCAACTATGTAAAGTAAATTCGGTTTTACGTCCGAAATCCAAATCCCTCCACAGGCTTCTCACTTGTTTATATACTATCTTGTTTTGCATCTTCGAGTAGCGTTCTACTCAGACTTTGAACTTCCGGTTATCTCGAAAAATCCAGAACTAACTCTGCCATTTGCTTCGTAAAGTAGACCTTGTCGGCCTAGTAATACTGGTCACTGTCCTCCAGCCAGATTTGGTACATATCAGCCAGCATCCGGTGTTTACTCGAACAAGTCCATACAAAAAAAAGAATTTCTCTGGAACTTTGACGTGATTTTTGCATTATGTCAAAACCTTCCATGGTGTGACCATCGCAAGCGATTTCTAGATTTA
Organism: Alsophila aescularia; assembly: GCA_946251855.1. Lineage (NCBI taxonomy): Eukaryota > Metazoa > Arthropoda > Insecta > Lepidoptera > Geometridae > Alsophila > Alsophila aescularia. Next base: position 42,075,216 of record OX276385.1, read on the forward strand.
AATAATTTTCGACATATCAAACGCTCCATTCTGTAATTATTATTTGTTAGCCAACTTAAAGATGCGACCTATTCTGGATTTTTAAACAAGCCGGTCCTCTTCCAAAGTTATTCAGAGCCCGAAATATTCCTGGAACGTCAATTATTAATAGCAACACTAAGAAGTTCGCTACTTGCCGACAGATACCTCCACTTAGTTTTCACCTTTCTTCTAGTTCACGCCACTTGTAGCTAGCTGTCGCTACGTGGATTAACCATTTTATCTATTTTGAGACAGTAGATGAAAACTTTTCCCTTTCACTCGCAGAGGCCAATTCAACCATTATTTCTTGATTCTTAGATAGGCGAAATTATCAATCTGTCTTCAACAAGAAAAGCTTTTATTATTCCTTTAACGAAGAAAGTGGCGCACGCGCGGTGGAGTTCGGCGTTTTTTACAAACTCGGCGACTGGTTTTCAGATACGGAGAAAACACAACTTGATCTAATAGAAAAGACGCTGCTCCTCGTCAGATGGCGTTGTACAATACATTCTATTATCGAGATCTATAACAAAATCTAACTTGGAGTATGATTTAACATGTTACAAGTCGACTTATAGAGAAGCTCAGAGCAAAAGTCCAAGTGTAACATCAATTAACTCTTGCATGAAGTAGCAGCTGCGCGCACATATGTTACTTAACCGACCGAGCGACTCGGCTCCACTAACTTCACTGTAGGGTTGCTACCACGTTTGCAATTGTAGATAGATAGATGGATAACTCTTTATTGTATAAGAAATAAACTGATTTTACATTATACAAGCCTCAAGGCCCGGTTCTAGCACTTTTAGCAATTTTCAATAATTTTTGAACGTCTGTATCTTGTTTTATAATTAACCCAGAACTATGAAATTGGTATCACATCAAAATTTTACATATTATCTCGTACTTTGTGAACACAGAAACATAATTAGTATGAATTCACTCGATAGAAAATAAAATCAAAGGTAACACTACTTTATGCTTAGAACATTGATTGGAAAGAGACCTCGTCACTAAATGATATCAAAGATATACCAAGAGAAAGAACTTAATAAGATTGAGAAAATGGTAAGACACTTTTTAATTCTAAGCTTTAGTTTTTCTACAAATAAATAAAAACCTTAAATTTTACTCCCGAGATGAGAGATCTTTCCCGCTCTAATTGATCACAGATGAGAGGGACAACAAAATTCAGAGAACAATGAGCGGCCTTATAACTAAGTAGCCTAACCTAACTCTTCCAGGCAACCGTAGGTTGAATAGAGACACATAGGCTGTTACAAAGGATGGTAGCGTGCAGAATTCTAAAACTATACGTACATATATAACGAATGATACAAATTACACAAATATTTAATACCATATACATACAAAATAGTAATAATAAACTTACATAATTTAAAAAACTACTGTTTATAAAATATCTATATAAATAATTATAAATAAAATAATACATTCAACAGATTAACAACTTGACAAGTACGGATTCTTGACACGGTCTTTAAAAATGTGCAGTGATGTAACTGTCCTAATAGAGACTGGTAAAGAATTCCAAAGCCGGACTGCTTGTGTTGTAAAAGACTTACTATAAAAAGAAATCACGTGTGCGGGAATTTTCAGTTGGAGATTTGCAGTTGTACTTTTCTTTAACGTCCGACTCGAAAACTAAAGAGGTTTAAGTTTGAAGCATTTGTCTGTTCGTGAATCTGTCTGTGGCATGCGTCACAATTTAACGGTGGTGATAGAATACTAGAAAATCTGATACATTGTAAAACTGCGCTGATTGGTTGAAAGTATTTGGTAGTGATTATGCGCTTTCAAAATAACGATAGGATAGATTGTAATACGTAGAAATTCTATTTTTTTTATTGTAAATTGAATGATTCATTCACAATTTTACGTCTGTTTACAATCTCTCCAGATTTATTACAATCTGACGGTTCTAATAATTTTACTATTGTGCCTTTTTTTTCTTTTTTTTCCTACATTATTTACAAACTGTTTTTTTTTTTATTATTAATTTATTACTTTTTTATCTGTCATACTTGTCATTGATGCTTTATGATTGTCCAAATTGTTAGTCCAGTAAAAATATTGTTAAGTGATTTTTAGTTCTACTAGATGGCGCTAACGTCGAGTTAGCCCGCGGTGGTAAAATTCTCCGTGATCTGTATGAGTGCGGCAATATTCAAATTAATAAATGCCTGATGCGTTCGGGAAAAAGAAATCAAAGTTTTGGTTTATTTCCTCAATTCGAAACGCGCCCTTTGGACAAGGGTCCTTCGAACCGGACGTTTTTTAAAAAATCCGCTATACAGATACACACAGTACTACGGGCGCCTGGAAATTGCGACGGAGGACACGGACAGTGGCGACATCTGGTGGACCGAAGCTCAAACTTGGAAATTGGAAATCGACTTCGGAAATTGGAATTAAGTGGAATAATTAATGGTAAAGTGCAAGAACAAACTGTGAGTACAATAATTAACCAGTGTTAAGAACTTAGAAAAATTCAAGTAATGCATGGACTTGTAAAATTTCAAAGTGTTGTCTAGGACTTAGAATAGTTTCTCGAAAAACGACGGAACGGGGAATCCACGCCCGATTTCATATCCGTGTTCAAACACTTAGAAAATTTCGCATCAATCTTCGACTTAGAATATTTTCGATAAATTTTAAACTTATAAAAAATTGAATTTTTCTGATTGTGATAATCCGAGTACAAGATGGAGAAAGATTTACGAGTTATAGAAGACCTCAAAAATCAGATAGAAAAAGGCAGAAATAACTTTAAAAAATCACCGAAGGAAAGGATTACGGAAACTTACATTGATGCGAGATTAGAAGGGCTAGAGGAATTAATAAATAAATTTTCTGAGAAACATGAAGCGATAACAGCAGCATACAGCAAAGAAGTCCTGAACGAAAGCAGTTACGTCAAAAATGATGTTTTTAACGTCGGTTATGAGACTTATATCATCTACAAAGGAGAACTGAAGGCAACGTTGAAGACAATGATACCATCAAACAGCAACGGTGCAAATGTATCGGCGTTGAACAAAGAACCTGTAGTTAGATTACCTCAAATTTCAATACCTTTGTTCAGTGGTAATTATGCGGAGTGGTCGTCATTTAAAGACTTGTTTAAATCGTTAGTTCACAATAACTCTACTTTAGATGACGTCCAACGCTTACATTATTTGAAAACGCAAATGCGAGGCGAAGCTGAACAATTGATAAAACATATCCCTATTACTACAGCTAATTATAAGAAATGTTGGGACATGTTGCAAAATAGGTACGACAACAAACGGTTCATGGCAAATTGTATCCTTAGACGTTTGTTTAGTCAACGAGTAATGAATTATGAATCAGCTCAAGGGCTCAAAGAGCTTTTTGATACAACTTCGGACTGTATGCATGAATTGGCAACCTTAGGTATTAAAGTAGAAACATGGGACATAATTGTAATCTATATTGTCAGTTTGAAGTTGGACCCTGAAACACGAAAACAATGGGAGTTGAATGTTAATAATTCATGCACAGACTTACCGTCATTCAGTCAGTTTAAAGATTTCTTAGAATCTCGGTTTCGCGCCTTAGAATTTGTAGAGCCTGTTAAAAATAAACCCAAGTCTAATCATAACACCACAAACACAAAGGTCTTGCACACAACTTCAAATTCCAACGTTATTTGTCCTCATTGCAATGACAACCACAGACTGTATTCCTGCAGTAAGTTTGCCAAAGAAGACGTCTTAAAACGTCAGGATATAGTGAAGTCACTCGGACTTTGCTATAATTGCTTAGGCAATAATCACTTTGCTAACATGTGTAGGATATCAACTAAATGCCGTCTTTGCAAGGGAAAGCACCATACCCTTCTTCATGGTAAACCCAAAAAATATGAATCAGCAGGAAATGAACAAGATCGTCCCGAACCCTCGTCTGAGACGAAGGAGGCCACAAATATCGCAACTCATTTTGTGACAGGTAAAAACCAGACGCTACTGGCTACAGCCTTAATTAAGGCCGAGTCTCAAAATGGGTCTACACAGATTTTGAGAGCGCTACTTGATCAAGGATCACAAGCCTCTTTTATCTCTGAGGCAGCCGTACAGCTACTACGGTTGAGAAAGATGGCAGCTAAAAGCTGTATTTCAGGTCTGGGTGATACGAGTGGCTTAACCTCAAAACATATGGTTATGGTAAATATTCAGTCACTCTGCGACCCTACCTTTAAACTTGAAGTGAAGGCTCACGTGCTCAGTACCGTGACTTCAGTTTTGCCAGATAAGAAATTCATTCTGCCCGAGTGGACAGAACTTGGTCGCATACAATTAGCTGACCCCCAATATAATTCACCTAATAAAATAGACATTTTATTAGGCTCCGAGGTATATTGTGCTATCCTGAAAGAGGGCTTAATTCGAAGCCCCATTGGTTGTACTATTGCTCAGGATACGTACCTTGGATGGGTATTGTCGGGTCAAGTGGGCGGCTACGGTGAAAATGAGCAACATTGTCATAATGTTGTAATGAACCTGCATGTCAAAATGGAAGTGAACGAGCTGCTTAAGAAATTTTGGGAGATTGAATCTGAGCCTAGTACGACGAAAGGAAAGATATTAACTTCGGAAGAGCAAGCTTGCGAAGATCATTTTAAGGCGACGACATGTCGAGATGACTCTGGTCGGTATGTGGTAGAGTTACCCTTCCGTCTAAATATGGAGCGTGAATATGGAGATACTAGAGCTATTGCAGTAAAGCGACTGAATAATTTAGAAAGAAGATTAGTCAAAAATCCAGATCAGAAAAAGGATTACTCTGAGGTGCTGACTGAATATCTGACCCTAGGTCATATGGAAGAAGTTGGAAGTGACTCAGAAGAGGTAGATGGAAAGGTGTGGTTGCCACATCACGCAGTTATTCGTCTGGATAAGACCACGAGTCGAACGAGGGTAGTTTTTAATGCCTCTGATCAAAGTGCTGGAGTGTCCTTAAACTCAACGTTGATGGTTGGTCCAACCTTACAGCCAGAGTTACGAAACACTATTATGCGATGGCGATTGCATCCTATATGTCTCACTGCCGACATTATTAAAATGTACAGGCAGATTAAGGTCTCGGAAAAGCATGTAGACCATCAAAGGATAGTTTGGAGAGAAGACCCTCACGATAAATTACGCGATTATCGGCTATTGACGGTTACATTCGGTACATCTTGTGCCCCATATTTAGCGGTAAAGTCGTTGCAACAAGTTGCAATTGATGAAGGTCATAATCACCCGCTAGCAGCTAGTAGAATACAAACGGATTTCTACATGGATGATCTTCTCAGTGGTTGTGAATCTGAAACAGAAGCCGTTAAAATTTATGAAGATATGAACGCATTACTAAAAAAAGGTGGGTTCAAGTTGCAGAAATGGGCCAGTAACAGAATGGGATTGCTGGATCCCGAAAACAAGAATACGGAAATGAATAGAGAATTTAAAGAAAACGATATAACCAAAGTAGTAGGTCTTGCATGGAATCGCCGGACCGACGAGTTTGACTATAGTGTCAACTTGTCATCCGATTCTTCTTTGCCTGCAACTAAAAGAGAAATCCTTAGTGAAATCGGCAGGTTATATGATCCGCTAGGCTGGATCTCACCGTGCATTATAACCGCTAAGGTGTTTATCCAAAAGTTATGGATGTCTGGACTTGACTGGGATGACAAATTGCCCGAAGATCTTTTAAAAGAATGGAATCTTTATCGAATAGATTTATCAAAACTGGTGAGTTTTCATATCCCTCGATGGGTTCAAAGAACTCACAGTGATAAGAAAGTGGAGTTACATGCGTTTGGAGACGCCTCCAATGCGGCCTACGCTGCAGTGGTTTATATTCGAACCATTGCCAGCGATGGTGTTATAAAAACTCATCTAGTAACTTCTAAGACGAAGGTCGCTCCAATCAAGCAAGTTTCGATACCGCGGTTGGAATTATGCGCTGCTGGATTGGTCGTAAAATTGTTGCGAGAGGTGGCTGAAGCATTAAACATTGAAAAGTCCGACTTGCATGCTTGGACCGACTCAACGGTAGTCTTGGCTTGGTTGAGTGACCATCCAAGTCGATGGAAGACCTTCGTAGCCAACCGAACTTCTGAAATCCTGAGTCTGTTGGATGCATCGCAATGGTCGTATGTTCAGTCAAAGAAAAACCCTGCAGACTGTGCTTCGCGTGGAATTCCAGCTTCCGAGTTAATTGACAATGAGTTGTGGAAATACGGTCCTGACTGGCTACAAAACGACAACATAGAGTATGGGAAACCGCTGTCAATTTGTACTAAAACAGATTTAGAAAAGAAAGTGCTAAAGGTCCATATTTTATACGTGGAGAGCGGTCAAGAGACAGACATCTGGACTAAATTCTCATCGCTAAGAAAGCAAGTTCGGGTCGTAGCGTATTGTCGGAGGTTTCTGCGACTTAAAGATTCTACTACAGCAAAAACAAAACCCTTACCGTATCTTACCGCTGCAGAGATTCAGGATGCCCTTACCTGTTGCATTCGACAGCATCAGCGTCACTCGTTGCACGAAGACATCACTAGCCTTCTGAAACATAAAAAGGTTAATAATAAGAGTAAGATATCCACACTAAATCCATTTATCGATGAAAATGGAGTACTAAGGGTTGGTGGGAGAATTGAAAATTCTAACTTACCTGACTGCAGCAAGCATCCAATTATCATCTGTGGAGAATCGCATCTTGCTAAACTTCTGGTGGCAGATGCTCATGGAAAAACTCTGCATGGTGGTCAGCAGCTCACTGGTAGTTGGATACGTTCCAGATATTGGGTTACTGGTTTGAAAAACTTAATACGGTCCCATATTCATCACTGCGTTCCTTGCATTCGGAACGCTGCTAAGATAAGCACCCAATTGATGGGTCAGTTGCCCTCTTGTCGGGTGACACCGAACAAACCATTTTTGCATTCGGGCGTGGACTATGCAGGGCCCATAAATATAAGAGTGTCTAAAGGTCGTGGCCAAAAATCATACAAGGGGTATATATGTCTTTTTATTTGTATGGCCACGCGAGCAGTGCACATTGATGCTGTGTCTGATCTTACCTCCGAAGGGTTCCTGGCTGCTTTCAAGCGCTTCGTCGCTAGAAGGGGACGCTGTTTTCACCTTTGGAGCGACAATGGATCCAATTTTGTTGGCTCTGCGCGGGTATTAAAAGCTTTATTGGCAAGCGAGAGTTCTTCATTTTCAAGTGAAGTTGCATCTGCATTAGCGAATAATGGAACAGAATGGCATTTCATCCCTCCTCACGCTCCAAATTTCGGTGGATTGTGGGAGGCAGGGATAAAAAGCACCAAACACCATCTAAGACGGATTCTCGGAGATTCTACACTAACTTATGAAGAACTTGCCACCGTCTTATCGCAAGTTGAGGCCTGTCTCAACTCAAGACCGATTTCCCAGAGTAGTCTTGATTCTAGCAACACCGCGCTTACACCAGGTCACTTCTTGGTTGGTGAACCTTTATTGATGGCTCCGGATCATAATTATGAGCAGTTACAAGCCGGAAGCTTACGTCGTTGGCAACTTACTCAGAGAATGGTGCAACAGTTCTGGAAACGGTGGTCTTCAGAATATTTGACACAGTTTTTCCAGAGATATAAATGGAAGACCAAATCTCCAGAATTAAAGATCGGTGACGTAGTGTTGGTCAGAGAAGACAACTTACCTCCTGCAAAATGGCTTTACGGTTTGGTAGTAAATGTTCATCCGGGTAAAGATAACATAACGCGAGTTGTGACGTTGCGCTACAAAGATTCGTTAATTCAACGTCCAACTTCAAAGCTGTGTCCACTACCCGTCCATAGTGACGAATGGACCAGTTAATGTTAAGTTTGTGAAACTTAATTGATCCTAGTTCAGGTCAAATTGCTAATCTGCATGTTGAGTAAAAACAATAAACTGATGGTTGTTTATTTTGGTTTAGTTAGTTAAGAGAATGTTACTTGTGTTATCGCATTTTAGTTGTTAAATTGTATTCATCATATTATAATGCCAAGGTGTCATTGTTATACAGTCCACAGAAGTTTTGTTATGTAAAAAGAAACAAGATAACATAATATTTGTTGTATAATTTAGCTAGATTATTTTTATGATTTGAAAATGGACACTTACAATCATATAATTTTGTTATACAGTCACAGAAAGGTAAATTGTATCCTTTATTATGTAATTTTTTCCATACTTATGTTTCAAGGACTATTCGTCCTTGGTGGGTGGTATGTCCAAATTGTTAGTCCAGTAAAAATATTGTTAAGTGATTTTTAGTTCCGCTATTTTAACTAGATGGCGCTAACGTCGAGTTAGCCCGCGGTGGTAAAATTCTCCGTGATCTGTATGAGTGCGGCAATATTCAAATTAATAAATGCCCGATGCGTACGGGAAAAAGAAATCAAAGTTTTGGTTTATTTCCTCAATTCGAAACGCGCCCTTTGGACAATGATAAATGATAATATTATTATTATATTTATGTTACATATTAGTTTATTACTTATACTATTGTTATGTATATACGGAATAAATAAAACTAAAACTAATGAAGTTTTAGCTTTATTTATTCATTTAATTTTAGTTTATAGCTACCTATTTCTAATTACTTTACATTATTTTTTTACTGCACTGCTATAATTTTCCTTGCACGTCCAGTTTGACTGGTAGAAAATGCTACTTAGCATTAAGTCATCCTTGTACATTGTATTTATGTGATAAAGAATAAATAAATAAATAAATGATGGTAGGCTTACGCAATTTTCAGAAGAAATTCAGTGAATTGTGTTTGATGTAAATTTCTAAACAAAATGAGTAATTTTAAGTAGCTACTTAAAAGTGACTTGGTGACTTCACTCGTCAAAAGGAGGGCTAACTGTCATTTGTTAAAAGGCCTCCCTCTTGATGGAATGAAAGTAGTCAGTGGCAACCCTAGCCCCGGGTTCGCACCGGGCATTGAGTGGCCCTGGCAGTTCACTTGTTTACGTATCCAGTTTCTATTATTCGAGTCGTGCTGGAACTTTTGGCGCGTCTATTCATTTCTGCTAGTCTTTGATTGGGTGAGTTAAAACTCATAATACTGACTTTGAAACTGAAATTTAGGTCATATACGTCATAGACGGGAATTATTATTACCAAAATATAACCGTACTTTTGGCAGAAATTCAACTGCTAAGCTATAGTGTTCGTTATTGCGTCCCAGTTTAAGGTCACTGTAATCAGCACAACTACAGGACAGTGAAACTTAATTCTGACTTTATCTGCAAAGGAACTAAAGTTACCGACATAGCACAGAGAATTAGCAAACTGAAGGGCACTGAAAGGCCACATAGCTCGTAGAATTAGCAATCTGAAGGGCACTGAAAGGCCACATAGCTTGTAGAATTAGCAAACTGAATGGCACTGAAAGGCCACATAGCTCGTAGAATTAGCAAACTGAAGGGCACTGAAAGGCTACATAGCTCGTAGAATCAATAACCGTTGGAGAAACAAGACATAAATTCAAAAACCAAAACCCGGTCGGGTTAAAAATAGCATATGAAACTCTTGCGATGAAGACAAATCGATTGATATCTCGCCTGTCTAAATCGGACCAAGTTTTTAGTTTGAAAACGTAACCTTTCCTTTTCTTCGCCGTAATTGGGTAAAAATAATAGCCTATGACACTCTATACAGAGCTATCATTATTTATTTCTATTTCCAGAGCTCTTTTCCAATAAAGCCGCACATCCTACCATTTTTCTTGCACGACCAGGATGACTGGTAGAAAATGCTTCCTAGCATTAAGTCCTCCATGTCCACTTTTTGGTCTAAAGTATTAAATAAATAAATATATCTGAAGACGAATTGATTGACACCTCGCTTGGTGAAATTGGACCGGTATATCCACATACCCACATATATAATGTACTAGTTTTCTCGCCCGCGACTTCGTCCGCGCGGACCACAGACTGTTTATCGCGAAATAAAACATCCTATTTTCTTCTAGGATATTAAAAACCAATGCAAAAGTAGGTATAGCACCACTCTCGATGTTTTATGACAGACTTGTTATTTCGTTTCCATGGCAACCACAGCGCATTCTGTGATGGCAACCGTTCCTTACAGCGAGTAATCAACATTTTCCAGTTTTCCGGGATAAAAAGTATTCTATGTTTTATTTTAGGGTATAAGCTATCTCCATTCCAAATTTCATCAAAATCCGTTCATCTGTTATCGCGTGAAAGCTCTCCAAACAAACAAACAACGTTTTACTTTTATATATTGTTATGGATATATGTGTTAACAGCGCTGGTTGTTGATCTGTCGATTACAAGTAACATACAGCTGAGTTGGGACCGATTCATGTCAATTTTCTTTGTGAACACTTTACTTTCTTTCTTACTTACTTATATATATAGATATGCATACATACATACATACATAGACAGTTAAACTCATTACTCTTCCATTGCTTTACCGTAGTCGGGTAAAAAGGTTCTCGAATGTCAACCACGGACCGATTGACGGAGAGTAGGACTGCTGGCTCGGGAAGCCGTTGGATTCAAATAGTGAGCAACCGCTCGTTGTGGCGTTGTGTGCTAGAGACCTGTGTTCAGCTGTGGACATCCTCCTACTTAAGATGATGATGATGAATGTGACGAACGCAGTAGCGCGCGATATTTTCGCAAACTCTAGATGCCTTTGGAATTGATACGGGCAGCCGTGCCGCTTACCATCTTGTAACCGACCTGATCTTCTCTTCAGTGTCTCGCAGAACCTTTCACACCAGTCGTAAAAATAATGGAAATATTGATTATGTAAACACAGCTGAGCGCGCGATGCGCAATGATTGCCGATGCGTTCGCACTCGACTGATTGCGTATTGAGCTCGAGGCAGCCAGGCTGGCTCGTTAAATAATATGTATGTAGGAATAATAATCTCCGGGCATACACCGGGTCTAAACCAGTCAGTAAAAGAAAAAATCTGCGCATTGAATTGATCACCTCCCTGTTTTTAGGTTAATTATAATCTAGTTCAAAATAATGTTGTATCATCACTATCTATCTGTCCAGTGATCCATACGAATATATAAATGTGAAACGTTGTCTGATTTTTTGTTTTTTTTTATTTGAGGAGCTTTCACGCGATAAACGGGTGGACAAATTTTGATGAAACTTGGAATGGAGATAGCTTATACCCTAGAATAAAACATAGGATACTTTTTATTCCGGAAAATTGAAAGAGTCCACGGGAAAACTTGGAGTTGTTGATTACTCGCTGTAAGTGACAGTTGCCATGGAAACGAAATAACAAGTCTGTCAAAAAACTTTAAAAGCATTGGTGTTATACGTACTTTTGCATTGGTTTTTAATATCCTAGACGAACATAGGATGCTTTTTTTGCGATTGTAGTCCGCGCGGATAAATTCAGGTGTATTTCGCGAAAATTCATTTTCTAAGCTATCCAATAATGAAAACCGCATCACAATCGCATGAGTGAACAGACAAACAGAAAGATAACAACATATTATATTCTTGTTCAGTAGCTTACTTACTTTTTTTAATTATCTTCTTTGTACAGACTTTTTATTATTTATTGATTTATTTTAAGTATAGATGCACGCACAAGAAGTGTTATGCTTCTTCATTTATTATAAGAACTGCATAGAGTGGGATGCTCTGTCCTCGTCAGTGTTTCCGGTAAATTATAACCCAGGAGGTTTCCAAGTCAAGAGTGAATAGGTATCTACTAGGTATGCCTACTTGGGTCAGACAATCAAACTGGGAAAATCAAACTTCGACAAGGAGGTCAACCGACGAATTCAACTCGGATGGGCAGCGTTCGGGAATTTGCGCCATATCTTCTCGTCGTAGATACCGCAGTGCCTCAAGACGAAAGTTTATAATCAGTGCGTGTTGCCAGTGATGACATACGGCACTGAGACGTGGTCGCTTGCTATTGGTATCATGCATAAACTCAAAATCAAAGTCAAAGTCGCGCAACGTGCAATGGAGAGAGCTATGCTCAGAGTTTCACTACGTGATAAGATCTGTAATGAGGAAATCCGTAGAAGAACCAAGGATATCGACATATCTCTCAGAGTTTGCAGGTTGAAGTGGCAATAGGCAGGCCATATAGTTCGCAGAACCGTCAAACGCTGGGGAATAAAGGTTCTCGAATAGTAACCACGAACAAGCAAGTGAAGTGTAGGGAGATCCCCCAAACGATAGACGGATGACATTGTGGATGGATGGAGGTGGCACAAGATCGCTCGTCTTTGATCTTTGGTGCAGGCCTATGTTCAGCAGAGGACTTCTAAAGGCTAACATGATGATGATGATGATGATGAGGCAAGCGTGCTACACCTTCGACCACATCATCGCTTTCCATCAGGTGAGATCGTGGTCAAACGATTGCCTAGTCAGTAATAAAAAGACCTTTGTTCCATTATCCCAATTTACTCCACTCCTGAGGGTATGCTAATTTGCGCCGATGAGATCCGCAGTAATTCACCCCGGATCAATTGACTAAATCGACTTAAATCAGCACGAGCTGTTTCTGTCGATAGAACCGAGTTCTGATCCAATCAGGCCACTCACGCTGTCGAAGATTAATAATAGGGGTCACATAATTCGTTTTCCTTCATTGTATTAGGTTGGGTTGAGTTTGCTCCAGCCATCTTGTGAAATTCGATGTCACCGAGGAAAGAAAATCAAGGAAAGGCCCGAAATATTTTACTATATTCATGAGGTAACAGGACTCTTGTCGAGAATTCGGTCTTATTTAGATGTCAAGCAGAGAAAAAATAAAGTAAAGTTCCACATACTCCTACACGAACCTAAGCAATGTCCAACGTGAAACGTCCGGACGTTAAAAATCTATATCAGTACGATACTTTCTTTTTATTTGTATAAAATACATGAAATAAAAATAACTAAAAAATATGCTTTTAGTGTTTTTTTTCTTTTGGTTTTTTTCACTTTTAACGTATTGAAGATTTTTTTGGTTTATTTCATTCTTTCTTTTTTTATTGCGTTGTCGTTGGTTTTTGAGCTACCCTGAAAGTTTCAGCCGAATAGCTAATAGGCAAGTGCTCGAAATTTGAACTGCAAGATTCCAGGACAGACAGAAATACATAGATACATAGATTCATAGATACATACCATACAAGTGAAGTTAAATAAAAGCTTTTAAGAAGGGTATTAAAAAAAAAACTTTATTGTGTCGGTTATTAGGTTCAAATGGTTATTCAATTCTCACACACCCAGTAATGTGGTGGGCCTGCAAAGGAGCATAGGATCTGCAAGAATTGGAAACACTACTGCATTATTCTTCTTTTTCATATCGTTAATCCCAGCTTGGGCCAGGGTCGGCTTTCCTCTTTTTTTAATGTTATAAGTTTTTATTTAACTTCACTTGTATGTATCTATGTATTTCTGTCTGTCCTGGAATCTTGCGATTCAAATTTCAAGCACTTTCCGATTAGCTATCCGGCTGAAACATTCAGGGTAGCTCACAAACCAATGACAGTGGATTAATAAATATAAAACAGTTACTAAAAATTGTTCAAAGTGAAAAAAAAACGTAAAAATTACAAAGCAATAAAAAGGAACCCCTTATACTTATTTATAGTATAAGATGTTTGTGTTGCTAGGATATTAAAAACCAATGAAAAGTAGGTATAGCACCAACGCTCTTGATGTTTATGGGCAGACTTGTTATTTCGTTTCCATGGAAACCGTTCCTTACAGCGAGTAATCAACATTTTCCAGTGTTCCCGTGGAAACTTATAATTTTCCGGGATTAAAAGTATTATATGTTTTATTCCAGGATATAAGCTATCTATCCATTCTAAATTTCATCAAAATACGTCCAGCCGTTATCGTGTGAAAGCTCCCCAAACAAACAAACAAAGAAACAGACGTTTCACTTTTGTATATAGGTATGGATAAGCACACAGTTCTACAAAACCGCTATTCAGGCAACACAAAAGCCAATTCAGTAACAGAATGTTTCCGTTCTGAGTCCCCTTTATGACTGGTTTGTAGTTCACAACGCCCTAAATACTATGAAATATGATAGGAGTCCTGGAGAGGACGGTATCACTATGGAAGCGCTAAAAATTGGTTCACGCACTCTGCTTCCACACCTCACCAATTTATTTAATGCCATCCTATAGACAGGTCAACTTCCGAAGGAGATGTGTCACTCGAATATTGTCCTCCTTCACAAGAAAGGGGACAACACTAATATAGGTAACTACAGACCGATTAGCCTAGTGTCACATCTCTATAAAACGTTTATAAAAGTCATACAACACAGGGTAAATAGTACACTGGATACCCACCAACCACCAGAGCAAGCTGGCTTCCGCCCCAGCTTCTCCACTACTGATCACCTCCACGCACTCAATCAGGTCATTGAGAAGTCCTCAGAATTCAACAAACCTTTCTATCTAGCTTTCGTAGACTACATGAAGGTCTTTGATAGCATCAAACATTCAGCCATATTTACTGCATTACAAAATCAACAAATAGACAAAACCTACATAGACCCCTTAAAATTATACACAACAATAGCACAGCTTCTATGTAACTACACGCTTCTGGCCCCCATTTCAAAATAGAAAAATGAGTAAAACAGGCTGATCCACTTTCTCCAAAATTATTCACCAGTACCTTGGAGGAGATACTAGCAGACCCCTGGGCAACAAAACTTACAAATTTGCGCTTTGCAGATGACATCGTCCTCTTTGCTCCGACTGCATCCGAACTGTAACAAATGCTACAAGATCTGAGCACAGCAAGCCTTGAGGTTGGACTAATGATGAATCGGTCAAAGACTCAGATCATGACCAATAGCACAAAAAGTAGGGTTGTGGTTGACGGGCATTTACTACACTACGTCAATGAGTATATATAATTGGGCCGGCAAGTTTCCTTCGAAAATCGGCAAGACAAAGAGATCAGTCGCCGCATTGAGAATGCCTGGAAGAGCTACTTGTCCATGAAAACGCTTATGAAGGGTGACCTTCCACTGTCACTAAAGCGTACCCTCATTGACACGTGTGTTCTGCCCGTCTTAACCTACGGTGCGCAAACTTGGTCATTGACCGAGGCACAAAAGTCCAAACTTAAGGTTTGCCAGAGAGCCATGGAGCGGAGCATACTCGGAGTCAAAAGGACAGATCGAGTACACAACACCACGCTCCGTTCAAAGACTGGCATTGCAGATGCAGGACTCAACACTGCTAAATTGAAATGGGATTGGGCAGGGCATGTAGCCCGTATCCACCCAGAAGCAAAAGTTGTCACATATTTTCCAATTATGTACTTATATATTACCTTAAACTTATTATACCGTACCAGAATCATTCATGCTATTAAAAATACTTAAACGAATATTTCCAACAGATTTTGAAGATATATATGATAATATTTATGTACCAAATATATTATTTATTTTTTGTAGTGTTAATTTTAAATAGGTAATTTATCTAACGCTAGCGTAAGACGTTTAATTAGAATTATCAGATTGTTGTTGATTGTTGTTGTTTTGTTGTTGTTAGTCTCAATGTAAGTCAGAGTCATAAGCCAACTCTAAAATTGAGATTTAAAAAAAAAGCGTTTTATTTAAGGTTTAAATAAAATTGGTACCAAAAACAGAATAGGGTATGAATGAAACTAGTTGTATATTTTTTTGTTTAATGCCATTAAGACGTGTGTACACAAGCAGTGGGTCAAAAGGAGTTTTTTTCATGCTGCAGGAGAACAGTATATTTAAGTATATACAACTGATACCTTGCAGTGGCTTTACAGATCTGTAGTTGGGAATCTGAAAGGCTTAAAGTCATAGGCGAAGGAGCGAAGTCTTTCTGCAGAGCTTGGCGGAGCTGCAACATGGAGTCTTTCATAATAAGTAATGATAGATATTTTAAAAGACTGACAGTGAATAGTTCTAATGAAAAATGCTTTGCCTTTGTGTGATCCCCACCCATACAAAATAATGTAGTCATGAATTAAAATGAACGAGTCAGAAGTTAATTCATTTACCGACAAACATAAACATAAAAGCTTTATTATGACACAACGTCCCCGCTGCCCTCCGCGTCGGTTCCAGGCTTAATGAGCCGCAGTTTTTAATGACGGCTCAAATTGATTCCCAGCGCAGGGATGAGGAGCAATTGTGGTGTAAGCCATTTTATAGCTCGAAAGATGAGGGTTCGTACTCTACGGTTGATGTCTGCTGCTGTGGGATTAGGTTAATTCTAAATTCAGACAAACCTTGCGATGTTGATAGGTATTATTATTAAAGTTAATAAATAATTCTACCACCGGATTTCCTGTACGAGATTGAACTATGAATGTGCAAACTCAAAGAACCGATAGCTAGATTAGCTAATTTACTGATTTGGTGATTTTATAATTGTTGATGAATGTTAAATTATTGATTTGTAATATGTCGCCTAATTTAAGATGCTAAATCAATTCCTATCCACACCACTATATAAAAGTGCAATTGTCTGTTTGATTGTTTGGGGAGCTTTGACGCGATAAAAACTGGACGGATTTTGAAGAAATGGCTATTACCCCTGGAATAAAACATAGGATACTTTTTAACCAGAAAAATAGTAAGCTTCCACGGGAAAACTGGAAAATGTTGATTACTCGCTGTAACTATATTGGCATAAGTTCTTTTTTGGCAAGGCAGGTGTGTTTTTTTAGCTTTTAAGCTAGTTTATTTGTTATAAACTGTAGTCTGCGCGGACGAAGTCGCGGGCAAAAGCTAGTTTACGATAAATCATTAATGTTTCTTTGATTTTGAATTCAACCATTCAAGAATAATCGACGAGGACTTTTAGTGCATGGACTTTTTCTAAGAACTTATATTCTACTACAAATTAATGTACAAGTTCCTATTGTTATTAATTATCTTCGTGTAATCTGAGACGCTGTTGCCGTTACGTTACGTTATACTTATCTGTTGCCTGCCGTTACGTTACGTTATACTTATCTATTGAGATGCCGCAGGCATTAATATATTTAATATCGACGCTCCTGAAGACTGAACACAAAATAGACACAAATAAGGCAGATTTAATTAAAATTCCTCACATAAAAAGGATCCAACGCAAAAATGAAACACTTTTCAAAGTAAATTCATATTTCAACCCGAATACGAGTACTAACAAGGCGTTCTTTGACAATCCAAAGAATAGAGGGAGTAAAAAAACTTGATGAATAGGGGCGGGATTAGCACTTGTGACAAGGGTGCTGTAAGCCGAAATTATAGCGGGTGTGCCCAGTTGTGGCCTGGAGAGCTTTGTATTGAGAAAAATAATTTAGGTGGAAGGCAGTATAAAAGATGTGACCGTAGAGGGTAATGAATGGGGGAAGAATAAGTTTCACTTCTACGCTGTAATAGTACAGTCAATGTAAGTCTGTCTTATGTCTTTCAAAGTTTCAGTTGATTATTTATGTTTTCCATTGATTAAATATATATTCATTTTTATATTTATTCATATTTATCGTTTTGTATTTATATAACTACTAGTGTTCCCGCCCGCGGCTTCAAAGTCAAAGTATTTTATTGTAAATAGGCAAAAATAGTAGCACTTTTACAAGTCAAAATTATCATCTCATGATGTCGTAGTAAATTGCTTTTTTATGTTATATATATGGGTTATGTGTTCGTCGGATGGCAGCCGGGCGGACCAGAGGTGGCAGGATCATGTGTAGACTGGCTGCCCGCAGCATCGCAGCAGATGGTGGAAGTTCGGTTTGCCACCGACGGACGACACGATTTGCTGTAAGGAAGGGTTGCCTGGATGATGTGTCAGTTGGAGAGCAATTTGGGCTTTATGACCAGGCCGTACTGCTTGTTGGGCCTCAGAGGCCCACCCCAGATGGAAAGGGACCTACTAGTACCTATAGCTAAGGATAGTGAGGAGATATCATAGAAAAAAACGGTATTATAAGGAGCACTTACAGTTTAATGAATAATTCTACAACAATATTTGCATATACAAGACTTAAATACTAACACGAAGATGCGTTTGTTGAGTCCAATTGTCAATAAAGAAGAGGGGGCACGAAAAGGGCTTAGGGTTACGCGCGAGATTCGAAGAACGTCTGGTTTTCGCGCATTGGGAAGAATAGTTTTTAGGTACCTTTACGCCGGCCGGCTTACGCCACTGGACGGGGACGATTCGGGTTGATAGGGGCAGTGCGAGCTCTTGCCCACGAGCTGGAGGTCTTCGCGGCCGGGAGCGCCCTGATCCCTCGCGTCGGTTCGCCTTGCGGGCTGATTGCACCGCTTTCTGGTCTTTCAGCTTCTCTCCAGCTTCGGCTCCCTTTCGCGGCAGTCTCTTGTCACCAAAGTGGCCGCCCACGCGGTTGTTTCACTACTGGTATTTTAGGGACGAGCAACACGCTTGCTTTCAAGACGTGGCTGATCTGTTCTGTCACCCTCCACGGGTGCGAAATCCTTATAAAGCAACCTCCGCGGAGTCGCGGGGTGAGGTGCGAGCCCTTGTCCGTCTTCCCCCCTCGCCCTTGTCCGTCTTCCCCCCTCGCCCTTCTTTCCCTCCAAATATAACCTAGTTTGTATTACTAAAAGTTTTACAACTAAATAGGGTTTCATTTATATTGCTAGACTACAAATAAATACTAATGTATTAACACGGAATCTCTCCTCATAAAAATAAACGTTCTTTTGTTATCTATATTAGGTAATATAGATAACAAAAAAACGTTTATGAACGGCTGGACGATCCGATACAAAGCGTAATTTTGGCCGATTCACGGGCTCCCACGTTCCCAGTTTTTCCGGAGGAACGATAGGTTATTATCGTCTTCCCAATTCGATCTAAGTTTGTTCCGTGTCGATGAGTGAATTCGGAAGCCCGTGTTTGAAAAGTTTTATAATTTCTATGTTTTCATTAATAGCGACCGTGAATTTCATTAGAGGTCTAAATGTTTTTGAAACAATTGGAAGGACAGGTTGTCCTGCTTCCCTCCCCTGTCGAATTTCACCATACTGTTATTGATTTAATTAAAAACAATCCATAACTTTGTTTTAGGAAACACGTGGGAAGCACACCTAACGTGATATCAATCGAATCGACGAATAATTGCCTTGATATGCGTAAGATGTCAGGCGTTATGTTGTCATATTATGGGTTCATCTAAAAACACCACCTTAGTCCACACAATGGGGTCTCTTTGGCCACTGCTGGGGTTGATTTCCGGTCTGTCTTGAATGAAACCACAAGTTATTGACATCTATCACGGAGAAAGGGTAAGCAAAGGGTCATAAAAATGGAGTTCTACGAAAATGAACAAGGAGAAAATATTATATAAAGATCAAATCAATAAAAATTAAGGTAAACTAAGTATTTTTTGAGTTTGAAAAGGAAATTTCCCTTTCATGTGCCAACAGAGTTAAATCTCACACTGGAAAACGAAATACCATTCTGACTCTACCGGTGCTTCGGAAATACGCCCGTAGAGAAGAGAACACCAAGAAACTCAACGGGTTTTTTTTCCATATTTTTTAGTCCGCGCGGATTTCAGTTTATTGCGAAAAAAGCATCCTATGTTCTTTCTAAGATATTAAACATAAATGCAAAAGTAGGTATACCAACGCTCTTGATATTTGTGACAGGCTTGTTATTTCATTTCCATGGCAACCGTTCCTTACAGAAAGTAATCAACATTTACCAGTTTTCCCGTGAAAACTTACAATTTTCCGGGATAAAAAGTATTCCATGTTTTATATATTGGTACGGATATACATGTACTATATATAAATATATCTTAATATATAAAAAAGGGTGTGAAAAATAAATAAATTATTTCATACCCTTTTTTACATCACCCGCGTTTTATATGAAAACCAGCGATTCCATTCTGTCACATAAGTTATATAAATTATAAATACGAATAAGTAAAAGTATATACTTACAAATATACTTGTAGCACGCTAGTCTAATTATATATCAAATTTTTAATTAAAGTAGCTTTTGACTCGATCTCAGGAAACTGGAACAAACTTGAGAGAGCTTGAAGAGTTCATCTTTGTGTGATTTTCTTTGCTGCAGATTTAGCTACAGGCACAGTATATATACATATAGTCCTGACTATAAATGTACTGTTTCTACAAGCGTGAGCTACATGCATTAAAACTGCCTCTTATATCGGCCTGCATATGAACATTAAAGTCAGACCGTTGCATCATACAGACGAAACACAAAATATGATGACTCGACTCAGAATACGATCATCTGACTCAATATTCAACGATCGCACTGCACGATTCATGGTACGATAATGAATGCGTCAAATATTGTGTTGTACATACATACATACATAGACGGTTAAACTTACGGCCGGATGGTCTAGAGGCTAGAGACCCTAGGAACGAAACCAAACGGTCGCGGGTTCGAATCCTGCAAGGTGCAATCATTTGTGTGATGAGCAGAAATGTTTGTTTCCGAGTCATGGATGTGATATTTGTATTTATGTATGTTTATCCGTTATCTAGTGCCCATATTACAGGGTTTGGGGCTAGTAATTGGTGTGGAATTGTCCCAAATATATTTATTTATTTATTTATTTTATTACCCTTCCCTTGCTTGGGTAAAAATCAGTCGACGATGACCCGACTCAGAATACGATCATCTGACTCATAATACGACGATCGCACTGCACAACTCAATAACTCATCGTACGACAATGAGCGCGTCAAATATTGCCAGCGGCGACACTTCATCATCGCCCACGGTTGATGGCGGCCTCAGTTTTGTCCGACGAAATGATTCACTCAACAAAAGCTACGAGGCGGAGTGACAAATCGTATGGGAAAACTGCCGAGCGTGAATATGTGGGCTTAGATTGATCCAGCGCTGGATCACTTGCCAGATATCTAATTTTGATATTATAATGGTTGGGACGGGGGACACGCTAAATATATTTAAGATTATTCTTTTTGATCAAGCTATAGTGTGGATTGGCTTAGGAACAGATTACTTTGTTGTGTGTTGTTGCCTTACTTTCGTTATATAATTGTAAATAAATAAATAAATATATAAATAATAATTGTAACGAAACAATGTGGCATACCGCTCACAATTCAACACGTCCTTCACAATCCAGTCGCATCCGGTCCAAAAACTCGAACCTGCTCCAAACACTTATCTGATATGAGTTATGTTCGATGCCATCGCTCAAAAACGGTGAAGAAAAACGTCTTGATGAACCTCAAAATTCATGAACCTGTGACATCCACCACTGGGCATGCGTGATGGATCCATCGTCTCTCTATCTCTCTCTGAGAAAACACTGGATCGACACGCAAAAGGCTAATGATGACGACTAGTTGATCTAGTGGCTAGAGACCCTAGGAAATCAAACGGTCGCGGGTTCGAATCCTGCAAGGTGCAATCATTTGTGTGATGAGCAGAAATGTTTGTTTCCGAGTCGTGGATGTAATATTCGTATCTATGTATGTTTATCCGTTATCTAGTACTCATAGTACATAGAGTAGAGTAGTAGTAGATTGGGGCTAGGTAATTGGTGTGGAATTGTCTCAACTATATTTATTTATAATACATTTGGTGGTCAGTCACCCGTAGATTGGATTTGGCTCTGGCCAATCTTATGTCTTCGAGACAATCAAACTCTTCAAAATTATAATAGAATCTAATCGTTGTCTTCGAAGTGACATGTCAAGAATCTGTCCCACTCTAGTGTCTGCTCCCAGCAACTAGACCGACGTGAACCACGCTATGGGAGGTAGAGTAATCCTGATACATGCCCGTGATATGTCGCGCTCTACGTGACGCGATGCGGCGGTGAGGTGAGGCTGCGCATTACTCTCAATTTCATTCGCAGTTAGTCTTACGAAAAACGCAATAAAGTACGCAGAAATTGTGAATTATTAGAGCTGTTTTACTTGATCCTTTGTATAGGGAAAATGCTTTAAAATAAAGGGTAGCAGGAAAAGAGTAAGCGTCAGTCTCTAATAGGCATAATCTTGTTAAGCGTGCTACACCTTCGAACACATCATCGCTTTCCATCATGTTATTAAAAAACTCTCCATATCTCGCTCTTAGTTATCTTTCTGAGAGAAAGCCCAGCAATGGACTCTGTCCCAGCTGTGGGAACGTCAGATGATCATGATGATGAATGTACAATGTTGAGTACCAAATTACTCGTTACCAAATCTTTCCAAAACAATGTAGGATTCGATCCCGTATCTCCTTCTTAGTTTGTGGCTTAGATGTTCATGACACGTGGCTTCAAAAAATATATTTATCTATCTAATCCTCTTTGAAATTATGTCAAACTCTGTGTATACACCATTGTACGTAGGAGATGTCTATATGTTATACACGCGCCCGATCACGTGACCTCACTGCGGCAAAATGGTGCGAAAATATTGTTGTCGCGTCGAGTTTATTTATTTATTTAATTTTATTTATTTTACTATCCATTCCTTCCGCAATGGCTAAGCGCACTCGTACAAAGCTCGGCCTGTGATTGGCTGAATACATGTAGCCACTGATAAACTGAAGCAAAGGGTTATGAAATTATTATGTAACACCACAGAAAAATTACAAAGCCAAAGGATGGGGAGATTTTCTGGAAAAAATAATGTATGTTGTAAATATGATTGATGACACCCTGTTAATATGTTTTATTTAAATATTACATGAATCTATCTATCTAATAACATTAAAATATTAACAAAGTTTAGTAGAAAAAGTGACCTCTTTCTTTGTGAAAATCAGCAAAAAAACAAAAATTTCGCCAAAATTACAGGTCCTGTTTTATTTGATTTTTATTTTCTTACTAAGGTTATTGGTACTTGGTGGGTGTTTTACCATAGATGAAAAAATCCCTTGAACGAATAAAACACTCAGATTGGGTAAGGAACGCGGGATTAAATTTTAATCGAAAACTGGCTGCCGCAACAGCCGCGTGCATCGTGCGTTCAAAATTTTTGCAACAGGAGGGGCCGCGTGTATACAGGGGGAATACATATGCATTATATGGGTGCACAGACTAAACAACACAAAAAAACACACATTTGTTTTTCGCTTTATTCTAAGTTAATTCGACTGTGGTGAGTCATGTTATCGTAGAAGATCTACTCGCATTTTCTTCCGTACAGAAAAATGCTCGCTGAAGAGAAGGCATCATTTATTCTCCTCTGACATCCTGTTGTGTATGAAAACGTTTGTTGTGTATGAAAACGTTTGTTGTGTATGAAAACGTTTGTTGACCATGTATTAATGAATTAGTTCGGTCCGCGTTTGTGTCCGATTATTGTAGCTCGATTGTTTGAGTCGCGTTGTATTAGGTACTAGCGTTCCCGCCCGCGACTTCGTCCGCGCGGATTACAATTTAACGCGAAAAAAAGCATCCTTGTTCTTCTAGGATATTAAAAACCAATTCAAAAGTAGAACAGTAAGGCTGGATTCGACCAAACACGAAGTTACACGAGTGTAACTAACCCTAGCATAATTTTACTCTTTGGACTTACTCTCAGATAAAATCATTTGCATTTTCCACCGCAAAGGTAGAGTAGCCAATACTGGGTATTGTAACTCTAGGATTAAGGGATGAATAGGGAAAGAATATGCTAGCCAACTAAAATAGAAAGACGATTGTTTCTGAAGCGCAAAGTAAGATTGTATGCCTACTTAATGTTGCAGGCTTATATTATGTTATAACTAGATACTAGGTCGTTTGTTTCACTATTGAAACAATAGTGAAATATTGTTTGTTTTATACCTATAGAATTAAAACTTTGATTGATGGGTGAGGAGACATACACGTGCATAAGGCAGGTTTTATACCTAAGGGTTGCAGGCCGGATAACCTCCAAGAGTGCCCGACTGTTGCTGGTCCCCTTCGATGCGTTTCATCTGGGGGGAAGAGCAGCCGTTGGAACGGTGCACCCGGGGATCGGTCAATAATTTTCCTCGGGGGATTATTGGCCGTAGCCGATATCTGGCAAGGTGGTCTGGGTAGTTTTACTACCTGGACGGCAGGAGGGGAATCGCTACAACTTTGGGACAAATCGGGACTTTGGTGAGCAAGGTTGCCCCTGCACAGGCGGAGAGGCCCGATTGGGTCTGCCACTGGGGCAAGATGGTAGAATGCAACCGCGACCCCATCTTGCCCCACCTCGGTGGAGGACTGCTCACCATGGGGTTTTAGTGGGTAGGACGGGCAGTCGCCCGGTGAGTCCCACATAGCCGCTGGGCCTTCCCCGGGCTCAGTGGTATGCGTAAATGCATTTCCCCATGAAAAAAAAAAAAAGAAGTTTTTATACCTATAGATTGATGGGTGAGGAGACAGACACGTGCATAGGGCAGGTTTTATAGCTATAGAATTAAAACTTTGATTGATGGTTGAGGAGATAGACACGTGCATAGGGCAGGTTTTATACCTATAGAATTAAAACTTTGATTGATGGTTGAGGAGATAGACACGTGCATAAGGCAGGTTTTTTAGAGACATCTATTTAGGACACTTTGTGTTTCAATAAAGTAGGTAAATACCACATACCGGTTTAATGTATATTCCAGACGATACTCAATTTTGGACAAAAGACATACCTAGACAATTGAAACTTTGGAATTGAATTGCTTTTGAAATTTAATTGCTTCTTTGGACAATTGAAACCTTATGGCATAATCACGATGATCATAGTTATCGAAGTAAGTATTCCCTTCTCTCATCCATCGTGGGCGCCCTGGAATGTATTCTTCGTCACGTCGTCAGATTTTCCAATCATATTTCCTTAACGTTGCATTATTTGAAAATAAGTCAGTATCATAACAAACATAAAATTAGAAATCCGCTAAATACTTTCGGTTCAGCACAAAATGACACGGAAACAGCTGTTCATCCAGCTGCTGACATTAAAATACTCTAAGTTTAACCTGTTCTCCGCCAAAATCGGCCGTGTAAATATTTACTCGTACCTTATTCTTAGGTTAGTAGTTGGTAAAATGCAAAATTAGCTTACTTTTAGAATAAGGACTAGTTACACTAGAGTTGTACTTACTCCAGTTAGGTCAAATCCACCCTAACAGATCTTGATGTTTTTGACAACTTGTTATTTCGTTTCCATGGCAACCGTTCCTTACAGCGAGTAATGAACATTTTACCCGTGTAAAACTTCCCATTTTGCGGGATAAAAAGTATCCTATGTTTTATTCCAGGCTATCTCCAATCTAAATTTTATCAAAATCCGTCCAGCCGTTATCGCGTTAAAACTCCCCAAACAAACAACATTTCACTGTTATATATTGGTATGGATTCTATGTCGCGGGAGTGTTCGCGTTGCTGTCGCTCGTTCACGTACGAGTACAACGTTTGTTGGGCGCAAGGAAGTTCTATGTACTTGCGTTGTACGTAAGTAGTCTACTGTAACGGTAATAACGACGTTTATCTTTTGTGCGGCAGTTTAGAATATGCCATATTGCCAGTGGTGAATAAGATTATGTACAGGCATACATAATCTTTCTGAAAAAAGGCTTGTGTACCAGCAAAGAGAGCGTGTTTGGCTGATGCTGTTGACTTTTATGACCTGTCATGTTGTTTCTTTATAAATAACTAACTGTGCCCGCTTGGTCATTTCTCTGGGTTAGAAGTTACCTTTGTAACGACCAAAAGTACCTATGAAGTACATAATACAAAATTTCGTTCGTCACATAGTTTTTTATCGCTCGGCTTCTACTCATTGCATTGAGATACCAAGTACACCAGTTTTTAAGTCAAACCCTAAAATATCCAACAGTGAAAACCGCATCGCAATCAGTTTAGTAGTTTTTAAGTGATGCGCGAACAAAAAAACAGAGAGTCAAACAAACAGACAGACAGACTAAAAATAATATATAAAAATGTTATATTCTTGTTCAGTTGCTTATTTAACGATCATTTTTGTATAAGAACTGCAAAGAACAAGTTAGACTTATATTATCTAGTCGGTACTTAAAAAGCTAAGTATTTATAGAGTTCCGTACGTCCGAATGAAAAAAAAACGGAAGCCTTACAAGATCATTCCTTATCGTATATAAATGTTTTTTTTATGAGGGTAACTTTCGGGGGAGAATATATCAAATGACAGAGCTAGTTGTGAGGGTCTCAATGTCTTTTTGTAATTTTAAAATAAATAGTAATGTAAGAAAAAATAATTAAATTTATATATATATAGATAGATAGAAAATTCTTTATTGCACACATAAGATAGGTACATAGGCGAACTTAATGCTAGCAAGCATTATCTTCCAGTTAACCTCGGTGTATTGTGATGTTTTTAAAGCGGAATAGTGCCTATTTTAAATTGGAAAACTAATATATTCCTAATAATAATATCAATACTATTTCTATACTTACATAATATACCTACGTGTATTATACACGTAGGTATATTATGTTATGTAATACTTCATAATAATATAATTTCATTTATACATAGTATACCTAATTACGGTACATATCATCGACTAAATAAAGAAAAAATTAAATTACAGAAAATAGTTTATTATTTATAGATTACAGGAAAATCTACTGGAAGTCCTTGGTCTTAAAATAACAAAGTAAGTAAAAAGAACAAAAAAAAAAAAAAATTTTGCTTATTTCCGCCAAAATTGTTAGTCAGACAAATGATAACTGGTAAAAATAAACAAAAGTAAAACCCCACGCTAAACAAACCCTACTCAAATTGAACTATTGTAAAATATAAATGAAATGAAAGCTAAGACCAGGAGGCCATAAAAAAAAAAAACTAATAATACACAATATAAAACCCCACGCTAAACAAACTACTGAAATACAAGTATACACTTATGTATTTATATACATATATTATAAATATACAACAAAAAACATATACCTCAATCCAAATACCAAACGTCTGACATCAATACGACACGTGTTTCGCCTCTGCACGAGGCATCTTCAGGTGATGTTGACTCGTCGAGTGCTGGACTGAGGGTATTTACTCTTTTTTTTTTTTTTTTTTTTTGTTGCCTCCATGCCTTAGCTTTCATTTCATTTATATTTTACAATAGTTCAATTTGGGTAGGGTTTGTTTAGCGTGGGGTTTTACTTTTGTTCAATTTTACCATTTATCATTTGTCTGACTTACAGTTTTGGCGGAAGTAAGCTACATATTGTTATTTGGTTCATTTTAAATATGGATTTCCGCAAAGTAACGCCTGATTCTATCAACTATAACAAAGTAAGTCTCTCAATATTAAGAGATACTAACATTCATTATACGGAACCCTCTCCACACAAATTTTACTCGCACTTTTTTTTGAGGAGTAACGCCTGCTTAGCAAAAATGGTGATATATGCGGGTTCGCATCCCGTCCGAAGCACAATTTTTTCCTATAGAAAAAAATACGAGGCATGAAATATTTCCAGGGCTCCCAGAAACTCTCCTGGGGCCGTCCTAGCTTACGTCTTCCAGTCCGTGGGCGCCATTCGAGAACCTTTCATTTCAACGGTTATCGCGGGTCGCTGGATACAAATATATAGCAAACGATCGTTGTGGCGTGCTAAGAGGAGGCCTATTTCAGTAGTGGACAACTTCCAGTGATGATGATGGAATATTTTTACCATCATCATCATTTCCTTTATGAGCAGATTGTAAATCTCTGTGATTATAGTAAATGACTATCCTCTTCTCAAAATACACAAATTGTTAGAGGTACACTATCTACACTAATATTATAAAGATAAAATTTGTTTTTTTGTATGTTTTGTTTGTAATGGATAAACTTAAAAAATACCGGACCGATGTTAAAAAATCTTTTACCTATAGAAATCTACATTATCTGCTAGTAACATAGGCAGGACTATATTTTTCAGAAAAAATGGGTTCCGTACAAAAATTGCAATAACGTAATCTAAGGTATCAAAAATTTGCAAAAATGTCGATTACTCACTGTGAGGAAAGGAATGACATGTGGGCGTGGAAACGAAATTGTTTTTGTTTGTTTGTCGTATGAGGTAGTGCTGGCCTCTGATGTCAGTGTTTGTCAAGCCGCCCGAGGGCCTCTGACATGGCTTAACGACTGCTATTAATCAATAACAGCCGGGACCGACAGCTTAACGTGCCCTCCGAAGCAGAAAACCGCACATAACTTAGAAAAGTCATTGGTGCGGGGCCTAGGTTTTGAACCCTAGTATCGTTGTAGTAGTTTGGTATCGTTGGATTCTAATTTGCACTATAGAACCGTTAGGCCACCATCGCTCGAAACGAAATAATAACAAGCCTGTCAAGTACGTGAGTAATGGTGCAGTTGTTTATGGTCAAAAGCACCACGATCGTTGCTGCGATTTAATTGCTTATTTCAGAATTAAGCTTATTGTCGTTTTTTAAAGATATTACGACTATTATAAAAATGCTAAGAGTTAGCAAAATGACGCGGTGTGGCGCTAGCTGTGCGGAGCCGGGGCGAGTCACTAGTTCAGTATAAATATCGATTTTCACAAAGTAACGCTGCGTTCAGAGTCTAACAACTGTCACCTTTTATATAAAACTAGTTTCCCGCCCGTGACTTCGTCCGCGCGGACTACTGTTTATCACGAAGAAAAGCATCCGATGTTCTTCTAGGATATTAAAAACCAATGCAAAAGTAGGTATAGCACCACGCTTGATGTTTTTTCACAGACTTGTTATTTCGTTTCTATGGCAACCACAGACCATTCTGTGATGACAACCGTTCCTTACAGTGAGTAATCAAAATTTTTCCAGTTTTCCCGTGGAAACTTACAACTTTCCGGGATAAAAAGTATCCTACATTTTATTCCAGGGTATAAGCTATCTCCATTCCAAATTTCATCAAAATTCAGCCGTTATCGCGTGAAAACTCCCCCAAACAAACAAACAAACAGACAACGTTTCACTTTTATATATTGGTATGGATGTCGACGACACCTCGTATTACAACTTATAAGACATATTGTGTCAACCATTTAAAGTGAATCAAACAGATATCCTAAGTTTACAAGCTTGGTTCAAAAGCTGTTAAATAAAGCTGCTGAAGCACTGCAGTTAACTAAAGCTGTTAAATAAAGCTGCTGAAGCACTGCAGTTAACTAAAGCTGTTAAATAAAGCTGCTGAAGCACTGCAGTTAACTAAAGCTGTTAAATAAAGCTGCTGAAGCACTGCAGTTAACTAAAGCTGCTAAATAAAGCTGCTGAAGCACTGCAGTTAACTAAAGCTGCTAAATAAAGCTGCTGAAGTACTGCAGTTAACACCGTATTGAGCTGCAGGCATAAAAGTTTAGCGCTTAGCACTCGACGTGAACTGTGGGCGTGGAGCGTACGATAAAACCATTTTGGTAACGTTGAGTTCAACTTTTGTAGCGCTTTTAGTACTGAATTTGGGTTTTATGTATTTCGTCGGGCCCTTAATATAAATAGTCAAATGTCGGCCTGAAATGTGTCAGCCACTGATTAATAATGATTGTAAAGTTTCAACTAGTACCAATAATTGGTTTTAACATATTTATGAACTGTACCCCGCGGCTTTGCCCGTGTGAATATTATTTTGTTTTGATAGTGGAAGGCCTTTAAAGCTAGAGTCCGCCTGGAGTATTGGAACTGTAGTGGGAAGACTTAAGTCAGATATTCAGGGTGGTGAGCGCAGTGCAGTGACGCGCAAGATTTTGCAACCGGAGTTCTGGGTGGCACTGCAGTGCCACCCAGAACTCCTGCTGTGAGGCGTGACGCTTACCATCAGGCAAGTGACCTGCTCGTCACGTCGCTCACTCCAACAAAATAAATAAATGAATCACCTATGTGTTATTCCAAGACTTTCAAAGCATCAAAATTATTCAACCGTATTTTGTCTTCTGCTCGGCTTCTACTTGTCGCACTGTGATGCAAGGTGTTATGGACAGGCGTGACGCTTACCATCAGGCAAGCGACCTGCTCGTCACGTCGCTCACTCCAACAAAATAAATAAATGAATCACCTATGTGTTATTCCAAGACTTTCAAAGCATCAAAATTATTCAACCGTATTTTGTCTTCTGCTCGGCTTCTACTTGTCGCACTGTGATGCAAGGTGTTATGGACAGGCGTGACGCTTACCATCAGGCAAGCGACCTGCTCGTCACGTCGCTCACTCCAACAAAATAAATAAATGAATCACCTATGTGTTATTCCAAGACTTTCAAAGCATCAAAATTATTCAACCGTATTTTGTCTTCTGCTCGGCTTCTACTTGTCGCACTGTGATGCAAGGTGTTATGGACAGGCGTGACGCTTACCATCAGGCAAGCGACCTGCTCGTCACGTCACTCACTCCAATAAAATAAATAAATGAATCACCTATGTGTTATTCCAAGACTTTCAAAACATCAAAATTATTCAGCCGTCTTTTGTCTTCTGCTCGGCTTCTACTCGTCGCATTGTGGTGCAAAGAAGGTACTTACATCAAATTGTACACAAGTCAAATCCTTAGTTATCCACAAAATTACACAAATTTCAATCGGTTTAGAAGTTTCTAAGTGATGAGAAAACAGACAGACAGACACCATTTAAAAAACTATTCATTTGATTAATAAATTTAACGTCTATTTTTTATATTCTCTTCTTTGTACAGACTTATTGTAAGCTTTATTAAATGTAGTATTAGATTTACATTTGACTTTAATCGAGCTGACTTCAGCAAAATTACAGAGTGAATGTTCATCTATATTATATGAAAGAAAGTCGTTTTAGTTACACTATTAATCAAAAATGGCTGGACAGATTTTTATGATATTTGATTTTTTGGGATTTGTCTCCGCCCCGAATAGGATAATCTATATATATAAAAGAAAGTTGTCTTTGTTACACTATTTATAGCTCAAGAACGGCTGGTCAGATTTTTATGACCTTTGTTTTAATGGATTTGTATATACGGTGGCATATAAATTAAAAATGAGAAAGTTTGTTTCTTAGAGCGCTGTTTTATCGTCATTATTATTTTTTGCAAATTTTATGTCAAAGTGACAGGCGTCAAATCATACCTAGGGTGCAACAAGGAGGGATTTTTCAAATTCCAAGAATATAAGGTGTCAAAGTGACAGGTGTCAAAGGGACAAGTGTGAAAGGGACAAGTGTGAAAGTGATATCCATATACATACACAAAAATTAAAGGTGGTCCGTTTGCGGGGGGTCGGGGGTTGTTGGTAGGTGTTTTAGAGGGGATGCAAAATTTATACGCGGGATAGCCGTCACCAGGAGACGAACAAAAAAAACCATCGAAATCAGTCAATCCAATCTCGAGATGACACTAAAAAAGCTGTTCCATACAAAATGTATGAGAAAAAATCAGCTAATACATTAAAAACAATTATTGATTCTAAAGCGGCACGAAGTTCACCGAGTCAGCTAGTTATTGATAGATCTTCAATAGAACCCATCGATATTAACATTCTAGCTATACTATCGCCTCTCTATTGAATACCCGCCTAATTAAGTACATTCTTTAGCATGGCTCTAATTACTTGTCTCAAGTGATTACTACGAACTCAAGTGTATTGCTCACTGCGCTAGCTTAGTGTCTTTCAATCTATCAGTGTAGTTCGTTCTGGGGCTGTATCCAGAAAGCTGTTTTCACTTGAAGAGATCAAATGACATCGACGCCGAGCGCTGCGAAGTGACATACTGAATAACAGCGCTTTCAGCAACAGTGTTCTACTCTTAGTCAATACAACCTGATGCCAGTACATAATTAAAACAGTAGGTAAAGTGCGAGCGGTGTGCTATTGACATTTGTGTCGATACAGTGGCCAGTGTCTTGAAGTAATACATTTTTAAATCTCAGCCTACTCATTACAAAAAGATATTGCTTATTAAATATACCTACGAGTATAAATACCACTTGCATTACAAGCATTCTTCTTCTTCAGTGTTGATGTTTCAACTGCTGTACCCTTGTAATATTATTGACCGAGCGAGCACGAAGCGCGAGCGAAGCGTCTCTGTTTCAGCTAGGGCATAAAAAAAACGTATTTCCGGATGTTTTTGATTTGGGGTACTTCCCCCAAAAAGGGTATAAAGGGGGCTACTGAATATCTCCGCCTTATTAAATCCGATTTCGATGGTTATTTTTTTATTTGAAAGGTACTAACTTTAAGTTAGTGTCATAAAAATTTGGTGAAGATCTGATGAGGATCTTCGGCATGATGAGCAGAATAGCTCCTCAAAATGCAGTAAAATTCTCACTATTAGGTTTCTACCAGTGGAATCAGCCGCTAGGTAGGGATTGATGTAGCACCTTGGTTATTAATGTTAGTTTTACAATAAGGTAACTAGATGGCGCTACTGTGCACAGCTAGATTGATTGCAAAAAAGTTTGTACGCGCGAGGTCTACAGCTCACAGAGCCACTAGTATATTTTATGCCCTAGGGTGAGATGTTTTAGTTAAAACTGTGTTATTTGTGAATAATTATAATAAGGGGGTACTACATAAAATATAAATGTTTGTCTGTTAGCCATTGTGTTTCGTCTATTCCCGTATTTCACAATGATGGCGACCTAAAAACTGTTGTTTGACGCAAACGTGTTAAAATAATAACAATGTAATAATATAATAAAATAATTCGATATGAGTGTCGGGAATATGGCTTTGTCCTGTGACCGGGTCCAAATGCGAGCTGAAGTTAACGACGCTTATATCACTAGCTGGTGATGAAGTGCACTAGCTGATGGTGAACCTCTTCAGTGCCAAGAAGCACTGAAGACCTACGAGGAGTTAATCAAATTAGCTCGTGCATTTCCTTTACAAACTCAAATCATACTTTACCTAATTTAATTGATTTGTTTTTTTTTTAATAATATTTTATGTTGTTCTCCTTAATCATGAGATGTTAATTTTGACTTGTAAAAGTGCCATTATTTTGGCTGTTTACAATAAAATACTTTACTTTGAACATTTGCAACCAAAACCATTATCACAGAATTGATAATAGCACAACCGTTATCCCAAAATAAGAACAGTCCTGTATTTCCCAGTAAAAACTTGGTCACAAGAGATTCCAGGTTGCCTGTAGGGTGTGCATGACGTTTTTAGAATTACAGGGATAGAGACTTTTGTCTCGCACCCTTTTGAAGTGTTGCAATGTATTTTGGAAAATTAACAAAGGTAAGGCATTTTGTTAAGGAAAGACTAATTCTATCAAACTTAGATCTAGTAAAAGAGGGTGGATACGGCTCGCTTTAATATCAAATAATCAAAAATTGGACTAGATTTTTATCTAGTTAGCTAGTTTTAGTGGGAATGTTTGCCTGCAGTTTTCTGCAGGCAAACATTCCCCCTTCTAGTTTTCCATCGTCGTGCTTCACGTGCATCAACAACAAATATAGAGAGATACATGCAGACCGTAGCGCAAATAAGAAAACAATAATTGTTACTGCTAACAAGTGCTACGGAAACGCTACTCCGATTGTGACTAAGGCCAATTATGTGCGTTGCACCTAATTTATGTGATCCACGCCTGAAGAGTTACACTTTTAATGAGATTCAATTCAATTTCTTCAACAATTTACATTGTTGTAGATCTATGCCTCTAGCTGACCTTGACTTCTTCAACGCGGGAGAGTGGGCTTTTTAGTTCACAAAGAGATTATCAATTCGACTTTAAACCTAAACAAATTTTGATGTTATTTTATTATATCGGTAACATTCAGGTGGTCACTTATAAATTTAATCAAAATTGGTTTCAGCCTTTTTCCATTATAGACAGATAGATTATGGTATAGATAGAGATAGAGAGATAGATAGAGATATACCGGGTGTTTGGTAGAGGGTCCGACAAACCAAATGAGCGTGTTCGGGTGCCCACTTGTACCTATATCCACACCAATAACTTGATTTAAAAAAAATACTGTGGGTGTGTTTGTCACCAAACTCCTCCTAAGCGGCTGGACCGATTTGGATGAAACTTTGTGTGTATATTTCAATGGGTTCCTGGATGGTTTGAAAACACAATTAGACCCAGTAGGTGACAATGCGTATTTTTTTTAATTAAATTGTTGTTTCAATAAAAGATTAGACTTAGATTACACGTAGACATCATTCAATCAATATTGTGTTGCTAAGGTCAAATTTAAGGTAAGCCG
Organism: Alsophila aescularia; assembly: GCA_946251855.1. Lineage (NCBI taxonomy): Eukaryota > Metazoa > Arthropoda > Insecta > Lepidoptera > Geometridae > Alsophila > Alsophila aescularia. Next base: position 42,109,428 of record OX276385.1, read on the forward strand.
AATAAACTGTTAAGCTGTCAGGGGGCAAAGTGACAGGTCTTAAAGTGACAGCTGTCAAAGTGACAGGTATCAAAGTAACAGGTGTCAAAGAGACAAATGTCAAAGACATAGTAGGTTTCAACCCTAGGGATGCAACTAAGAGGCATTTTTTGTTTTTTAATCGACTTCAGAAAAGGAGACGGTTATATATATATATATGTTCGGCTGTATGTATGTATTTATTTGTTTTTTTTTTTTTTTGAATCACAGAGTTTACGGCCTTTAGTAAATTAATTTTGTAAAGTCCATCATAAGTGCTGGTTTGCAATTATTATTTTTTGTGTACAAAATAATAAATGGATATTTATTATTTTTTGATTACTGCTCGCTTAACACTTTATTTGCGCTTGACTAACACCAGAGTTCAAGTAACGGGGTATGCTGAAAACCAGCCCTGCGTAGACTCTTAGTCTGCGCAGTATTTAATGATTTTAAAAAATACAAATTACGGAATTTTCCAAAACGTCATCATGCCAATCCGTATGTAATATGTATACAGAGTTTCCGTACTGTTCATATTACACTTGTACACGCCTATTGTAGTGTAAAAATGTCAGCACTGTATCGCTGAATATCGTCTGATTGGTGAATAGCGGAGAACCAATTTGCTAATTAGTCTGTGATGCTTTGAATGCCGGGGGTAGTTTCGGTCGGGCGAGCTTGGGGTGATTCTACATTGGGCTTGGAATGTTTGGGAACATTTTTTCTCAATTTGTTAAAATATTTAAAACTTTTACAAACATTTTAGCCTAGTTTCAAACTTTTCAGTTAATTTACACAATTTTTTCGCTCTCCTCGTTGGCTGATTATTTTACCCACAGAAGAGCATAAACCTCCTTCCTCTGACACCCTTTATTCCTTTTTTGAATATTTTACGTACACTAAACATAACACGTAAACATTTCAAAACTTAAGAATTGCGCTGTACTTAGTTTATGTTTTTTCTTGTTTATCGGCTAACGTTTGTACACTATTTTTCCATGTTAAGAAGCAACAACCCCACGAAAATTTTTCATGAGGGGGTGAAGAAAAAGTGTCAAATTTTTGTGTATAAAAAAAATTGTGCCAATGATACAGTATTTGTAAAAAAAACATAATTAGCGCGATTATTAAAAAAATGCTAATAAAGGTTGCAAAAAATTAAACGTGTAAGCATTGAAATACAACCAAGGTAAATATATATATATAAGTATATATATAATTTTTCCAGTGATGTATTTCAATTTGTGAATTGAGTCTATGATTTCACCAGATTTGGTGACATCAATAACTCTTAGGCAAAAGTTCAAAATTCTAGAGCTCTTAATATTTTAAAAACATGTTACGTGTTTTTAGAATAATATAATACTAGCTGATAATGAAGCTTTCTATACGTGAAAGAGTTTATAAAATCGGTTCAGTATTTTTGAGTCTATTCATGACAAACAAACATACAAAAATCTAATCTTTCGTTGTTATAATATTAGTGTCTAGATAAATGCTTGGAAAACTTTACATAGTCGGTCCTTTACTTAGTTTGCATTAACTAATGTTTTCAATGTTCTCGAACGTTTGCGTTAGTAGTGTGAAAGCACCTTTACCTTTACAGATTGATGAGTAAATGTACACTTGTGAATGTTGATGATGGGCAAAAAATGTGGGTTTGTAACGATGGCTTTCATTGATTTAATTGCGTCGATGAGAGCCTGTGGATCCGATATTCAAATATTCCATTTTTAATGAACTGATGGGTATGCTTTTGAGTGTTTCAAGTGTACCAGATACCATTAAATTTATTATGAGATGTAAGGTTGTTACATCCATTTTGTACGTACCTATTTCCATAGTGAGGTATATGTATAAGGTAGGTATCACATCATATCATCCCACAGGAACAAGCTCGAATTGGGTGTTACAATCATTAACATTTCTGTTGAATCAAAGTCGCTTAACTAGAATTCATGGTAGGGAAAACGAGTTTTTGGATCCAGGACCAGTAGTACTCCCGCGAAGTAACCCCAAGGATACTAACGGGACAACTATGCACCTCTAGTACCCCTAGGGGTACTTTTTATGCATGGTTGTTTACCGTAGGACCACTTGCACCCCCCGCGAAGTACCTTCAGTTGTATAACTATGCACATCTAGTACTCCTGTTTATACAGATGTATTTTACTCCTAGATTTACTTAAAAATCTTCAACCGATAATTGGTAATGATAGTGCCAACAAATGAAGTAAGGATACTTTTTTATTTACATTTTATTATTAATAAGATTTGTGGTTCTAGCGGTACATAATATGCATCAAAAGTACCCTTATGGGTACTAGAGGTGCATATATGTCCCGCTAGGACCCCTGGGGATAATTCACTTCATAGGGAGTACTAGTGGTCCTGCGGTACGCAACATGCATCTAAGGTACCCCTAGGGGTACTAGAGGTGCATAGTTGTCCCGCTAGTACCCCTGGAGGTAATTTATTTCACATTATATGGTCCCACGGTACACAATATGCACTAGGGATACTAGAGGTGCATAGTTGTTCCGCTATTACCCCTGGAGGTACTTCGCGGGGGTACTAGAGCCCTGGATCGTGTTTGCACTTTCTCGATCTTCATACCGGTGGGGATAGTGCGCTGGAAATTTCAGAATTAATCCTTTTATAGGCGCATCTTTCATTTTCAAAATATATACGCCTGTGAATAGTTTTACATTTATTCCAGAATAATTTAGAACATCCGTCCCCACAAACAGCCAAGCGCTTGAGACTATATAACCGGGACGTGCACCCACTACAGAGCTCCGGGATGAGCTGAGTTAGATCTCTAGAGACCTGATCTACAAATATAAGCTGAAATTCCATGCTGAAGGTGTCGCTTGGCTTTAAATTAAATAAATACGTATTGCAACATATATCTAAAATGTAGACGTTACTTTTGCTTATCACGAAGTAAATATCTTCTATTAAATTATTATTATTTCATATATCTTCAAGTGGCTACACTTCTATAAAAACTCTCACTTTCCAGCCTAGTTTTATGAAATTGTACTTTGGCACAGGTAATTAATGTAGGAATTTCGCCGTTTGGCCGTGCCGCACGTAGTAGTCTATATAGTATATAGTATGTAGTCTTTTCTTTCTTGATATGCCTACCCTCTAAGCAAAATACAAGGATTTCGTGTGATCTTTTAGCTTTCAATAATCATTACATATTATAAATTTAACTATAATTAAAAATATATTAAATCTTATATACATTAATATTATTTATACTGTGCGTGAATTATTGTGATATTTACTTAAATAGTTATATTTATTTCCTATATATTTGTGTACTTACTTTATATTTATTAATTTAAAAAAAGTCCGTGCGTCACCAATGGCCTGAGCTGAAAATCAGCGTTGTGGATTTTCATTCACAGCTTTGCTCAAACCTTTTCTGGCAGCACTGTACATGGCAGCGATCTTTGTACACAGGTGCTTAGTTGCTTGTTTCTGGCAGCACTGTACATGGCAGCGATCTTTGTATACAGGTGCTTAGTTGCTTGTTTCTGGCAGCACTGTACATGGCAGTGATCTTTGTACACAGGTGCTTAGTTGCTTGTTTCTGGCAGCACTGTACATGGCAGCGATCTTTGTACACAGGTGCTTAGTTGCTTGTTTCTGGCAGCACTGTACATGGCAGCGATCTTTGTATACAGGTGCTTAGTTGCTTGTTTCTGGCAGCACTGTACATGGCAGTGATCTTTGTACACAGGTGCTTAGTTGCTTGTTTCTGGCAGCACTGTACATGGCAGCGATCTTTGTACACAGGTGCTTAGTTGCTTGTTTCTGGCAGCACTGTACATGGCAGTGATCTTTGTACACAGGTGCTTAGTTGCTTGTTTCTGGCAGCACTGTACATGGCAGCGATCTTTGTACACAGGTGCTTAGTTGCTTGTTTCTGGCAGCACTGTACATGGCAGCGATCTTTGTACACAGGTGCTTAGTTGCTTGTTTCTGGCAGCACTGTACATGGCAGCGATCTTTGTACACAGGTGCTTAGTTGCTTGTTTCTGGCAGCACTGTACATGGCAGCGATCTTTGTACACAGGTGCTTAGTTGCTTGTTTCTGGCAGCACTGTACATGGCAGCGATCTTTGTACACAGGTGCTTAGTTGCTTGTTTCTGGCAGCACTGTACATGGCAGCGATCTTTGTACACAGGTGCTTAGTTGCTTGTTTCTGGCAGCACTGTACATGGCAGCGATCTTTGTACACAGGTGCTTAGTTGCTTGTTTCTGGCAGCACTGTACATGGCAGCGATCTTTGTACACAGGTGCTTAGTTGCTTGTTTCTGGCAGCACTGTACATGGCAGCGATCTTTGTACACAGCTGCTTAGTTGCTTGTTTCTGGCAGCACTGTACATAGCAGCGATCTTTGTACACAGGTGCTTAGTTGCTTGTTTCTGGCAGCACTGTACATGGCAGCGATCTTTGTACACAGGTGCTTAGTTGCTTGTTTCTGGCAGCACTGTACATGGCAGCGATCTTTGTACACAGGTGCTTAGTTGCTTGTTTCTGGCAGCACTGTACATGGCAGCGATCTTTGTACACAGGTGCTTAGTTGCTTGTTTCTGGCAGCACTGTACATGGCAGCGATCTTTGTACACAGGTGCTTAGTTGCTTGTTTCTGGCAGCACTGTACATGGTAGCGATCTTTGTACACAGGTGCTTAGTTGCTTGTTTTGGTTAAGTTTCTCTGTTGATTTATGTGTTGCTGTGTACAGTTTGTGAGAGTAAAATGTTTCTTATCTTATCTTATCTAAGAACGAATAATAAAACAAGACATAATTGAAAGTGCTAAAAACCAGACTGCGAACAAAACTACAAAGAGGCAGAACTTTAAGTGCGATAGGTTTAACTCCTTTTAGATCCTTAATGGTCATTCTAAATGAAAATTGATAAGATAAACATAAAGATGATTTTTAAATATCTATGCAATGACACCCCACTTCATGGTTTGTCGTTTATTTTATATTAATTTTTCGCAATATGGCATCTGACTATGGCCATATTGAATTTTGATTACTGTCATGTCTTTAGTAGCACTCAAAGAATTAAAACAAATCGATCTACGTAAGAATCAAAATCAGTCCATATAGTGCCACAAAGAAACATACATATATAGGCTGATAAACACATTACCCGTCCCTTGCGTTGCGCAGTCTGGTAAAAGTACATACAATATTGTGCTCAACTGCCATACTACTAAGTAAAGACACCCGTTTTGATTTAATTTATCTCTACATTCTGATTCTAACTAATTATTCCGAAAGGCAAAATCTGTACTTGTATGTTAATTTATTATAATACAACAGTAACAGAGAGTCTACATTCAGATCTGCTTTACATTTTAGAAAACATCTCCGCACAAGACACTTGAAAAATGAATGAATTTAAAGTAAGTAAAACCCAGATAATGTTTTGTCATTGTAGACGAGTAAAGTTCTGTAATATTATCAAAACTTATTAATATTAATGTTATTGAATTTGTTAGAATTTTAAATTATTCATCTGATTACTTTATAATAATGTAAGAATGTAATTTTTATATATCTCTCATACCTGTTTAGTCACTGAAGAAAAACTTAAATTTATTTCTATCAGCGTCTCGTTACCTTTTGACGTTTTTTGTATGGCATTTATCTCAAAATCTGACGGACAGTAAGCGAAAACGGTTCGTTTTAAGATAAAGGAAACGGCAATTAATGGGTTATTTTATCGAAAGTTCTCCGTCACGTGAGCAGGATGCAATTCGAAAGCTGTTATTGATACACATTCGGCCTATTGACCGACGAACGCGCCGAGAACGTCCAAAAATAAAATAAAATATATATACAAATCTTTTTTTTCAATAAAATGTTTTAAATGTTTTTGTTAATCTTAGACACGTAACAAAAGGGTTTCGTAGTTACCAACCGTGACTGAAAAACTTCGCATATCGGCTATACCATGGTAAGCCTTACATTTAGGCGACTACTAGGTAAGCTAAGACCTGGATCTGTGTTCAAATATTCCAATACAGAATACGAACAGTATGGACAAAGGGCGGATCCACGGGGGCACAGTATCAATACATAAAATATTTGTATTTGATTTGGAATTATGTTTTAATTAATACACCGAGAGCTTTAATACTCAATATTTTGACTTGCTCCGCTCGCGCTTATTTTAGTTTTTTCATACATACATTTCCATCATATTTTTTCAAAATGAATGTGTAGAGCTTAATACCAAGCTCAGTGGCGTGCATTAGGAGAGGCCTACGTCGAGCAATGAGCAAGTATAGACTGATGATGATGATGATGATGATGATGATGATGATATATACAGGGAGTAACTGAACAGCGTTATAACTACGAAGCAGGTTTGTTTCGAGCAAGCAAGTGAATTCATTTACGTGTGTATGGAATGGTTAGATACATCGTATTTAAAATTCTCATACAAAAGTAAAATCTTAGAAATTTGCGACAACCCTAAATGTTTGTTTACTTCCCTATCACGTTGTACCAAAAATAATGTATGTACACATTTTTACTTATTTTTATTTTGACGTTCAACGGATTTCTGAGCAGTAGGCGCTAATGCGCAAACTATGACAATCAGACTTGACAAATAAACCAAGGTCAAGGTTTTTATTCTTTGTTTTCAATAAACTAATTATAATCAGCTGTAGTACCGTTAGGTAGTACAATAGTACTAAAATAATAATTTGTCCTGTGCTACAAGGGTTTTAATTGCAACCTTATTTTATAAATCTTTTTTAGTAAATTCATGAATGAAAAACTTCGAAATCTCAAAAATCTTGCGTTGTTCGCCATGCCGTGTGGAATACCCCACTCCGGTACTTAATAGGTAATTATGTTACAGATTGTATATATTTTTGTTATGTTTCTTTTTCTACATTGACAGATGTAGCCCAATACTCTAAAAATCGCCGCTCTCGTAACGTTTAATCATGCACGAATATTTTAAATCAGTACGCACATTGAAATGCTCGTATCCCTACGATACTCATAAAGTTTTTTGAACTAATGAAACGTGTTTACTACAGCCATCTGTTAAGCAAACCTCAAACCATTTGATTTCATATCAGAAAACAGGCAGTGTCCTTACTGTTACTAAGTTCGCGATACCTGCATTAATATGTATGTGGCACCGAGACGTTCCCAACTGGTTTTTCTCAGAATCTGCCTTTAGAATGTAACCTAAAAGGAGTTTAAGGAAACTTCGATTTTTAGTTCTTATTTCTTAGCAAAATTTTGAAACTCGCGTTCAGGAGTAGGAATCGAAGTTATTAAGAGAATCGACAATAAAACTGTCTGAATTTTAAGAAAATACAAAAAAAAAACAGAAATGGCTTTGTGAGCTGTAGACCTCGCGCGTACAAACTTATCAAAAATCTCCCACGACAAAATATTCTAAAAATTCGTTTATCCATATACCAGTTTCGTCTAAATCGGTTGAGAAATGCTACCTGTAGAATAGAACAGAGATCCGGACATCCAGACATATGAAAGCATTTTTGCCCAAGCTGAAACGGAAGCGCTTCGCTCGCGTTTCTCCCTCGCTTGGTCAAAAATAAATTCGCGAGCTATAGACGCTGGCAGAACTACTTAGTACTTAACTTGGCAAAGTTACCGCGTAGTTCTGCCCGCGTCTACTAAGTTACCTAGTCCACAGAATAATTAATAGTACTACGTACATACTCCCTAGCTCTAGCCGAGGTCAAGATTATGACCGAATTGATCATCGTGAACTTTGTAAGAATGTCTCGTCTGCAACGCTGCCCCAAAGAGCATTCGTTTATTAGTTATGACGAATTTATTATTTTTAAGAAATAATATTATTATATTTAATTATGATTATTTTAATTTAGGTAAGATTTGACATTAGAATTCTATGTTTATTTTTGTATCTTTCAAATAACTACTTTAGTATCGAGCATTTTTTGTTCTTCTTTTACTGAGTTGAAAACTAAAACATATCAGGATATTTTTAATATTTTTAACCAATAGGTTGGACATGAAAAAACACAAAATGTTGTGTTAGTATGAATGAAGGAACCTTGTCAGCTGCTGTACCCCAATCAAGAAAATAGTGGAAATTACAGCCTATTTTGTAACTTTAAGATGTATAATAGTGGCATTAGAGTTCAGGACGCAGTTTTAAGTTGCGTTACTGATTCTGCAAACGTCGGTAAATAATATACAAAATAAAAGTAGCAGTACCCTTGTCTTTATAATAGTTTATTCTAGAACCAATTTACCACTTACACCTTTTATAGAGAGTTAAAAAGAGCATTTGTCACTGAAAGTTTTATGAGGGTTTCTCTTGTTACTGTTGTACACCACTCAACTGCATAAAATATTTAATTGTAGGCCATATACTCGTAAAGCAGTTGTACAAGAGTTCCAATAACCACTCTTGTTCTACTAGAAGTTCCATAGTAGGGGTAATAATACACTCTTATACATATTCAAGATCCAAAAAGACAATCAATGTAACTAAGACCTACTTTAAGTCTTTAAAATGGAACAAGAGCTACCTTCAGTAATACAATAGAGATTATTTGCACCGTTGTACAGACTTAGTCAATCCACCATTTCTCAAGAAAATTATCTTATTTCCTTCAAAATTTAGATGTTATAATGTTTTATTGAAATTAACTTTACTTTTGTCAATATACACACTACCAATTGCAGATAATAACTGATATAATCTGTCGTTACTTAATAATAATACAAAATATTTTTTTTTGAAAAGTCAATACTATTTAGCAAATATTTCTAACATTATCATACTATTTCGAAAGGGCTTAAAAATTACAAAAAAAAAAACATATAAGTACAGCAAACATCCGCTTGTGCAATACATAAGAATTATTTACTTTACAATAATATTTCAATGATGGCCGATCACAATATTACTTCACCATTTTGACATACATTCATTCATATTCGTTCACTCGTTCACAAAAGCAGCATCATAAAAGCGTTAGTGTGGCAAAATGGCCCTAAATGGTTCTAGAGCTGCTGTATTAGGCCTCCAGAGCATGCTCTAGCACTTACGTCTTAGCACCTTTGGGCATAATCCGATTAGCTCTAAAGCCGTTACGCAAATAGTTTGTGTCGGTTGGGACTTACTCGTATCTTGATTTGTATATTTTTCTGAATCCACTTCTCAACTTGATCAAACTGTAAATGAGTATCTATCTCATAGCATTTCATATTCAACTCGGATAGTAATTAGGACGGTTTCTGTCCGACTGTAATTAAAAAGTTTCGGATTAGTTCACCTCAGCCTTTTGAACGTAAATTAATTAAAAACATGAAAATTAATTAAAAACACGATTGCGGCTATATTACTTTTCATAGATAACTTGTGATATTAAATTAATTCAGAGTTTTGTTTTTTGCTGATTTCAAATGGGTATCAATATCGGTTATCGGGTATCATTATCTTATATTGTAATTATCCTCTGCTTGCTGCCAGAGAATAATTACAATATAAGTACAAAGATTATAAATGTAGGCTTGCATACATAATAACAATTATTTCTGTCGTGGATGTCTTTTACTCGGAACAGCATGATTTTCAATGACAAATCAGCATGAGAGACTCACTAGAGCTGATTACCACATGATCGTCCTTTGAAGATAAATAAATTAAATCAAAGTTATAGCTCTTACTCGAACCACACATCTGTATTTATGATAAAGCAATAAGAACGAAAAAAACGGTGTAGAGAAGATAATTAAAAAACAACGCATTTGCGTTTTTTTTTTAGTAAATGCGTAAAATGAGTAAAATGACGTGTAACTACAAGAAAAAGAAGGCCTGTATAACCCGCGTAGTTAAAGAATGGGATTATTAATGGCAGCCAATCTAATGCTGTCCCGCTCTGATTATATTTCCACACAGCATACTATATATACACTACTACTATATTCTTATACTCGCACAAAAAGCAACCGTGAGCAGAAAAATTATGTCTGTCTAGTTTGATGAATGGATGGTTGGACGGTTGGTGGAATAGATGGGTAGATGGATGGCTGGTTGGTTGGTTGGTGGAATAGATGGGTAGATGGATGGCTGGTTGGTTGGTTGGTGGAATAGATGGGTAGATGGATGGCTGGTTGGTTGGTTGGCCCTCGACACTACAGCAAAGCCTTTTAAAGTATTTAAAAAATCGTAACTTCTAAACTAACAGTGCCCGCGGCTTTCCGCGCGTATTCAATAATAAAAAGTAAGTATATGTTACTCCAATACAATAACTTTGTTTTGTGTTAGCGAGTACAACCAATCTACCAACATTTTCCTTATTATTCACATTCATTTTTTTTTTTTAGAGCGATAGTTGTCTAACGGTTCAATAATGCAACTTACAATCCTACGATCCGATGATCCGGGTTTGGTCCTAGCTCTGAGGTCTGGATCTATCTATCTATCTAACTTATGTGGCACGTTAAGCTATCAGTCCCGCCTGTTGTTCATTAATAACAGTCGTTAAGCCATGTCAGAAGCCTTCGGGCCTTACTAACTCTGACACCAGAGGCCAGCAATATCTCACACGACAAAGTTTCTCTTTTTCTAGGATGAATGTATTTTAAATTTATCTTTGTATTGTACCTGTTAAAAATTTCATCGACATCTGTTAAGCTGGATTGTATTTACAATTTTCTTGCGGGATTTTTGTATTTTTCAGGATCAAATGTATTGTATTTATAGCCCCTGACTGCAAAAAGCGTGTTACATGTTTAACGTGTGTATCTATCTGCGTATCTGTGTGTTTGTCTGTGGCATCGTAGTCCCCAAACGAAAAGACCGATTTTAATGCGGTTTTTCTGTTTGAAAGCTGATATGATCGACATGGTTCTTAGCTATAACGAATGTGTTGGTTGTGTTTATTTCTCTTGTAGTATCTATATCGTGCAGTAACTATTTGTAAAATTTTATAGAAATTAGTTAAGTCTTTTCCATGAAAAAGCGAGTATAACCAATCTACCAAGGTTTTCCTGATTTCCCATTTTCACTTACCCTTTTCCGTGATAAATGTATCATATGTTAGCGGCTCTGCTTGACGGCAGTACTTGCGTCTTGGTCCAGTGGCGGAGTATCGGGCCATCCACCCTCTCCGCCACCGTCACCAAGATACTGTTGGAGCTTCCCCGCACCCTTCGCATCAGGGTGACAACACACTTCCGCATGATGGCGTAAAAATCATCTACATGCGCTTCCGCGAACATCCCCGAAAAACTACAGTAGCGAGGCAGCCCCAACAGCGCCCTGAACGCATTATTGAACTGAATACGCAGGACACTGTACGCTTTCTGAGTCGATCCATAGGCTGCAAGTGTAAAAAGATTGGCAGTACGCCCGAAATAAAGTTATTTTTACATCTATAGAACTCTTTGCAAACCTACGGATCAACATGTTACTCCTAAGCAAGCGCCCTACGTTCCCTCTCCATGTCAACAGAATCTGTCTGCGACGCAGTGACCCAGTGCCCAAGGTATTTAAACTCTGACACCCATTTAAGTGCAGTTCCTCCGATTGTGACTGGCGGTACATCTGGATAGTATTTAGTACCTGCCTTAAACACCAGACATTCGCTCTTCTTGGCGTTGTACTTAAGGCCATGGGCCCCTGCGTATCGCTCACAAATGGAAAGAAGCTTCATGAGGGCACTGATCGATGGAGCCAGTAGCACCATGTCGTCAGCGTAACTTATGTTGTTGACAAAAGTTCCATCAACAGAACATCTCACCATAGTGCCACTAAGCTCACGAATCAGCCGATCTACATATAAACTGAAGAGCCTGGGCGAGGTGAGCCCACCTTGCCTCACCCCGCACTCCAGTCCATACGGCTCGGATAGCGAACCTGCCCACCTCACCACATTACTCTGATGGCCGTACCAGTACTTAAACATTTCAATAAGCTCACCAGGCAATGCTGTGTCATCATATAACTTCCTCCACAAAACACCATAGGACACCAAATCGAAGGCTTTTGAAAGGTCAAGAAAACACGCATATACGGGTGTTTTCCTATCCGTATAGTATCGGCCAGTATGCTTGAGACAAAGAACAGCAGTCTCTGTAGAAAGGCCAGACCTGAAGCCGAACTGAGCATCGTGTAGGATGAGATGCTTCTGAGCTGTTTGTCAAGCACACTGTCCAACACTTTAGCCATTATCGTGGCCAATGAAATGGGCCTATAGTTATTTGTGTCGGAAGCGTCACCAGTCCTATTTTTTACTATAGGTACTACCACTGTTTTAATTAGTTTTTCAGGCAGATAGGAATGCGCAATGCAGAAGTTGAAAAACATAGCTAATACTCTGGGCAAATGAACACCTGCACCTGCATGTTGCAGATGCTCAATACTAAGGGAATTGTGTCCAGGTGACTTACAAATGAACACCTGCACCTGCATGTTGTAGATGCCCAATACTAAGAGAATCGTGTCCAGGTGACTTACAAATGAACACCTGCACCTGCATGTTGCAGATGCTCAATACTAAGCGAATCGTGTCCAGGTGACTTACAAATTAACACCTGTACCTGCATGTTGCAGATGCTCAATACTAAGGGAAGAGTGTCCAGGTGACTTACAAATGAACACCTGCACCTGCATGTTGCAGATGCTCAATACTAAGGGAATCGTGTCCAGGTGACTTACAAATGAACACCTGCACCTGCATGTTGCAGATGCTCAATACTAAGGGAATCGTGTCCAGGTGACTTACAAATGAACACCTGCACCTGCATGTTGCAGATGCTCAATACTAAGGGAATCGTGTCCAGGTGACTTACAAATGAACACCTGCACCTGCATGTTGCAGATGCTCAATACTAAGGGAATCGTGTCCAGGTGACTTACAAATGAACACCTGCACCTGCATGTTGCAGATGCTCAATACTAAGGGAATCGTGTCCAGGTGACTTACAAATGAACACCTGCACCTGCATGTTGCAGATGCTCAATACTAAGAGAATCGTGTCCAGGTGACTTACAAATAAACACCTGCACCTGCATGTTGCAGATGCTCAATACTAAGGGAATCGTGTCCAGGTGACTTACAAATGAACACCTGCACCTGCATGTTGCAGATGCTCAATACTAAGAGAATCGTGTCCAGGTGACTTACAAATGAACACCTGCACCTGCATGTTGCAGATGCTCAATACTAAGAGAATCGTGTCCAGGTGACTTACAAATAAACACCTGCACCTGCATGTTGCAGATGCTCAATACTAAGGGAATCGTGTCCAGGTGACTTACAAATAAACACCTGCACCTGCATGTTGCAGATGCTCAATACTAAGGGAATCGTGTCCAGGTGACTTACAAATAAACACCTGCACCTGCATGTTGCAGATGCTCAATACTAAGAGAATCGTGTCCAGGTGACTTACAAATAAACACCTGCACCTGCATGTTGCAGATGCTCAATACTAAGGGAATCGTGTCCAGGTGACTTACAAATAAACACCTGCACCTGCATGTTGCAGATGCTCAATACTAAGAGAATCGTGTCCAGGTGACTTACAAATAAACACCTGCACCTGCATGTTGCAGATGCTCAATACTAAGGGAATCGTGTCCAGGTGACTTACAAATGAACACCTGCACCTGCATGTTGCAGATGCTCAATACTAAGGGAATCGTGTCCAGGTGACTTACCTCGCTTAAGCCTTTTTGGATTATCCCGCTGTATTTTATTATTTTCCGGGATAATAAGTATTCAGTTTTAAACTGTGTGGTAAAATTTAAAATTATTCGCATTAGCCGCTTTGATGTGAAAACGCATAAAACGAATCTAACAAATGTTTCCCGAATTCCCCTGTGTACTTTAGATTTTTCAAGATTGTATTGTATTTATACAAAAAAGAAAAAATATGTCGCATAGTTTGTTATTTTGTCAATAAATACCAAAAATTATACCGTGATGGATAGGTTATAAAATGTAGTTGGTTTTAAAATAATCTGCAGGTTAAGTTACAATGTGCTTTTTGAATAAAATCAGCATTTTTTGTTGAACTTACACACAAATCATCAAACTTGCTTAGGTTTATGCTTGTTTATAATTATAATTTAAAAACGTTTGCAGATTATTCTTATTTTATTACACACAATTCATTGTTACGGTTTTCTCAACGTAAAATTTATAAAAAAGTTTGATTTCTTGCAATAGTTTTTTTATTATTAATTTTTATGGTTGCCTTTCCGTTAATCTACAAAAAATAATGTAATAAATAATCTTCTAATAATCTTGAAAATGATTGAATTTTGCTTGAAGCATTACAGGGTTATTTGATAGTTGACAGCATGTTCTAACACCCTGCCATGGGATCGTGACCAATAACCCATAATCCATACCAATATATAAAAGTGAAACGTTGTCCGTTTGTTTGTTTGTTTGGGGAGCTTTCACGCGATAACGTCTAAATGGATTTTGATGAAATTTGGAATGGAGACAGCTTATACCCTGGAATAAAACATAGAATAATTTTAATCCCGGAAAATTGTAAGTTTCCACCGGAAAACTGGAAAATGTTGATTACTCGCTGTAAGGAACGGTTGCCATGGATACGAAATATCAAGGCTGTCAAAAAACATCAAGAGCATTTGTGCTATACCTACTATTGTATTCGTTTTTAATATCTTAGAAAAACACAAGATGCTTTTTTTTATGGTAAACAGTAGTCCGCGCGGACGAAGTCGCGGGCGGGAAAGCTGTATATTTATTTTTTAATTTCTTAATTCCATTCATTTTCATTTCTTTCATTTTTTTTTTGTATTTAACCGAATTAGAAAAGAAGAAGGTTCTCTATTCAACTGTTTTTCTTTAGGATTATGTTACCTCATATCTCCAAGATTTGTGGTTCCCTTGGATGAGTGACCAGGTTTATTAAAATTTTAAATTGGTTGTTGCCTATAAAATTTGCTTAAGGTTTTTTTATTGAATCGTGTGGTGATGTTTTTGCAATCCAACTACACTGGGTTCAATCAATCATAGATCTAGATAAATGACGGGTAGATAAAGTACACCATAATATCAAGTAAACAGAAACTGCACTAGATACAACTACAGGCAAACACACCCTTAAAGCTACTTTACTACCGTCGTGCTTTATCTGCATCAACAACGAAGACACACAGACTGTAGGGCGAATGAGAGTCACTGTTAACACGTGCCACACAAACGCTACTCCGCTTGACCTAATCTGCCGACTTTTGATTAGATCTATGGTTACAGTTATAGCTGACAAAATTACAGTTAAGTAAACTTGTACTATCCATTATATATTTTGTACTTATTTTGCCTCATGTCCGAGCTCCTTTCTTGGTAGTCTTTATTCCTAAATTGTATAAAGCGACGAAAGGATATCCCGTCTGGCCACATATTGTCATCAAGAAAAAGTGGCATTTTCTGTTTCAATACGTATAGCTTGACGCATTGTAACTCTTTTCTCTCTTCATGGCTATTTGAGCTTAAGAGACTCGTTCCTTCGTTTTATTATAAATATAATCTATAATATCCTGGTTTGTTACATCTTTATGCACATTTGTAATGAAAAGAGGCAGTTTTGTTTCAGCTGTCTTGAATTTGCTCTCCGGCTGACTAACTGTTTTACCTATCTTACCGACAAACTGGTTTCTAATACGTTTCCTTTGAACAACACTTAATGTGTTTCATAAAACAATAGTAGTGACCGGCAGTCAACTGACAATTGTCATGAGAAAAACTTTTTATGAAACGGCGGTTGCTTACAAATTACCACGATTTGTAGAATTGTCGTGACAATTGTGACAGCCGAAGCTTTACACACTGGTCGTCACTGGCCGGTCAATCAAAATAGTGAAGGTTTTTTTTACTATGACTGTGGCATGACTGGCATTGTGAAATGCAATATGACTGACAATAATCAGTCACATCGTGGCGTCGTATTTGTTTGATATATGAAACATAGTTTGGCGTATTCGACTGACATTTGTAGTTTAATTATGATTGCGTTACTCAGTAGATACTTCATTCGACACGTAGTATAGGTATATACCTACACACATTTAGTACACATTTGAAGTCAGTTTAATGTTTCAAAGAATTTGGTATGAAAAAGCTACATCTGTCTACATCTCCGCAAGGTTATTTCAAATCTTATTAAAATTAAATTTAAAGAAACCTTTGTCTAATTCATGTTAAATTTTCAGTCTTTATTAATTTTGAGATGATAATTTTGAATTAATTAAACGTCCAAATTATGTTGCGGTCATTTTTGATCTTGTACTTGTACGAGTTAAAGGTTTTATTAAGTTTATTTGTACATGTTTAGCTATATACAAAAAAAGCGATGAGGTTTTCACTATTCAATAGTGGCTCTGTGAGCTATAAGACTTCGCGCGTACAAACTTTTTTGTAAACAATCTAGCGGCGCACAGTAGCGCCATCTAGTTACATTATTGTTCAACTGACATTAGTAACCAAGGTGCTCCATCAATCCCTAACTGGTTGGTAAAGGGCTGATTCCACTGGTAGAAACATAAAAGTGAGTACTTTACTGCATTTTGAGGAGCTATTCTGCTATCACGCCGAAGATCCTCATCAGATCTTCACCATTTTATTATGAGACTACTTTAAAGTTACTACCTTTCAAATAAACCATGCATCGAAATCGGATTTAATAAGAAGGAGATAATCATTAGCCCCCTTTTTACCCTTTTTTGGGGGAAGTACCCCACCCAATCAAAAATCCTTGACGATTAAAAAATTCAAAAAATGTATTTATCCTGTATACCAAGTTTCGTCTAAATCGTTTGAGAAATGCGACCTGTAGTGGAGAACAGCCGGACAGACATCCGCATATACGAAATAATTTTTGCCCAAGCTGAACCAGGGACGCTTCGCGCTCGCTCGGTCAATAAGTAAATGACGTCTGATGGAAGTTTTATACAATTTGGTATGTTGGTACTTTTGGTTTCGAATAACACTTAGGAACCTTATATCACTTAGGAACCTTATATTCCAGAAAAATACCACACAGCAAAACTGCGGGCACAGCTAGTTCTAGTGAACGATGACGATACAATACTCCTTGTGAGTTGTGTTTCAAACATATGGAACAACTTGATTATCTATTATTATAATATCAAACTTACTTCTCCTCAATTCTTGAGTAGTATTTAACGCGACCACGACTTCTCCACTTTCTATAGAACTCAAGTCCCTAACTGTAAACTACAGCTAATTAGGTCACCAAGTTCCCGCAAACAACTGTACTAGACTAGTTCATGCCCCCAACTGGCCCGGAGTCGCTAAAGCTGAGGTTAAGTCCGGATTCCCGAAGTTCCGAACTCCAATTCAACTGATTAAGGCGATCATTCCAGCGTAAGGTTTTTGACAGCTATTGATGTTTACAAACATGTCACGCAACTTTATCTATACTAATAGATAAAGCGAAATAATAATATAATAATACAATATTTCTTTAATGGTTGAAATACCTCGCACAAGAACGAAGCGTTACGCTTCTTCATTTATTATAAGAACTTCTAAGGAGTGGAATGCCCTGCCCTCGTCAGTGTTTCCGGTAAATTATAACCCCGGTGTGTTCAAGTCAAGAGTGAATCTACTAGGCAAGCGTGCTACACCTTCGACCACATCATCGAGATTTCCATCAGGTGAGATCGTGGTCAAACGATTACCTAGTCCGTAAAAAAAAAAAACTACTATAGACGAAATGGTACGTGAGTATAAAACCTATAAACATAAACATTTTGTGTAAGAAATTGTTGTTGTTCTATTTGTATAAATAAAGTACCTACTAATTTTATCTTTCTGTTTATCTACCCGTGCGAAGCCGGGGCGGGCCGCTAGTGTCTATATAAATGAAACTGCAAAGCAGCGCACAGTCTTGCATGCTCATTTTCGCACCAAAACAACCTCCTCGGGCGACATTTCTTCAAGAACTACCTAGTGTGTGCCTCCAAAATGTTCTATATCGTTGTGATCGGGACATTTACACGTAGTTGTCAAGCGACATGATCTATTGCAGGACATGTCCCGGGACGTGTCGCTCCATTAGTCCCTTTGTATCTAAGGCTTTATTAATTATCGACTGACTAGAATTAACTGATCTTAGTTATCATAATTAAGATCAGATTTTGTAGGTTTACGTGGTAATGGTATGGAAATAATCGGGAACTTATCAACTAAGAACTTACAAGAACTAACACAGGATATTTATTTGCCTTGAGTTCCAGTTATTATTGTTTGAGTTTTGTCTGACACGATAACTTTGTTCTCGTTGCGAGTGACTTTGGTGATAGTGGCACCAAACACAAAAAACATGAAAGGAAGAGAGTAAATCAAATCTTCTGCTCATAAAATACCTAAAACCCAACTGCAATGACTTTTGTCTCGGTACTGGTTAACGTGGCGGTCGCACGCTTGCAATAGTAAAGGGATAATGGTAAAATCCCGTTCCTAGTATGAACTGTCTGGTTTTTAATATAAGTATAAGAACTATGCAGTCTCAGGTCATAAGCGTTTAAACTAAAAGCAGGAATAATATAGTTGTTTGATATCTATATATAATGGGGGGGGGGGGGGGGGGGGGGGGGGCATTGGTGTGGGATGCAACATGCGTAGACACAATGGCTCCGTCTCACCTTCCTGCAACATCAGTTAGGGCCCGCGCTGCCGCCGCTCAAGCCGAAAACCTTGACCACCTTACATGTTCGCTCCGTTTGGGAAGGAGACGATAGGTCCGTGGGGGCCGGCTGCTTTGGGGCTTTATCGGGACATGGCCAGGCGATTGGTGGAGGCGATGGGTGTTCAAAATGCTGGCTTTTATTTCGCACAGAAATTGAGCATTGCCATTCAACGTGGCAATGCCACCAGCATTCTGGGACTTTTCCCTCCACTAATGGTCTTTTAGTTTAATTTTTAGTCAGTATTTTAAGTTTTCGTTAATTTTCTGTTTTATAAGTTGTGTATAAATCAATCTTCTTCAATGTCTATTATTTTGTAATATGATAATTTTATTATTTTGTGATATGATAATTTTATTATTTTGTGATATGATTATTTTATTATTTTGTGATATGATAATTTTATTATTTTGTGATTTGATGATTTTTGACTGCAGACAGAAACAAACCTGCACTGTGACGGACAGTTCGTTTCGATACTCTACCAAAGCCACACATCTTCTGCTTTCCTTATTTTGTTTCTATTTTTCGAATTTGATTTTAATACCAAGTACTCATTTCCATTTTGAGTCATTATATGCTTTATATTAGCTTCACTTGTATGTTTGTATGTTTGTAACCGACTCCTTTGGACGCTATTTTGACCCACTTTAAACGGTCATTTTCATTAAAATTTTGCACACCTGTCAAAGACCGATGACAATGCAATAATTCGAAAAAAAAAAACAAAAAAACGCTCTTATAAATAAACCAAACTAAAAAGTAGAAAATAATGAATAGTTTAAAAAAACTAAAAAACACGCTTTATATAGAAAACCAAACTAAAAAATTGAAAATAAATTTTAATAGTGAAAAAAAGAAAAAAAAGTTTAAAAAAAAGCGTGCTTTTTAAGATATTATCGAAATGATAATCCTTCTTCTCATATCTGTCAATGAAATATTTATAACTATTGACCCATGCACCCCACGATTTTTTTGAAATAAAACATTTTTTTCTTATTTACACTATTAACATTTATTTTCTATTTTTTAGTTTGGTTTTCTATATAAAGCGTGTTTTTTAGTTTTTTAAACTATCATTTATTTTTTAATAAGGCTTTCCCACTAACAGTACGCTACACGGTCAACAGCACAGACAATAAACACATGTTTATGATTTTATTTTAATTTTGAAATATGTTTGTTAGATATTAGTAATTCATATACAAATGTTCTTTGTTTTTTTGAATAAATACAATACAATTCAATATTATGAAGAGTTTTCAAGACAATCAAGTTTTATATAAATATGTAAATCTATCCAGAACTCCGATATTGTAACATAGAAATCTTAGAATATCTCCATTTTCTATCACACGTTTTCTTGTCTTTCTTCTAACTTGTGCTTTATATGCCATGCTTCTGGAAAACTCCTTTAAAACCTCTCCTCGCGTTGCTACAGCTTCTCTTTTGTACCAAATTTAGCATAATTTCCAATAATCCGGTAAAATAAACGGGCGCAGAGAAACATTACCCAAACAATTGTACAAAAAGACACGGAAGGGGCATCAGTTGCTTCAGCTCATCAGAGTTTCATTGCTAACGCTTACAATTTCCATTCCGATGTCCTTTGGGCACAGCGCAGCGCAGGGCCAGGAGGGGATGTCGTTTGTTTTGATTTTGGTCTCAGCAACGTTGATGATTAAAGCTTTTTATTTAAAGAAGGACATTGTATACCTTTATTGTTTAACTAAATACTTGCATGAAACAGTTGAGATTGTCAATATCAACATATGGGTTGCATTAAACATTAAAAATGGCCATATACATGCGAATAAAGTTCACACTAAAATAGACTAATGCTTCCTCATCGTCATCATCATCATCATCATCATCCGACCTATACTCGTCCACTGCATGACGTAGGCCTCTCCATGTGAACGCCACTGAGCTTGATCATCTGCTCTTCTCATCCAATTGCAGCCAGTAAGTCGTCACTCCACTTGGCCGGGTGGCTTCCCACAATACGTTTACCTTTTCACTCAAGAACCAGTTTTCCCCAAAGATTGTTAGTTTTACGCGAGATTGGACCAACCCATTGCCACTTGAGCTTGCTTAAATTCCTCTGGCACTGATGCTTATTGCAGCGTGCGGTACTTTATAAAACTAATGTGTGAAATGGGTTTGCGGGAAATCTTCATTAATCAAAAAATTCAGTCTAAACACAGTCAATCGCTTGCTGAATGAGAATCATCGTATCAGTTCAGATAAAACTAGTTGTTTAATTACTATTATTAGTATCATCGGTGGTTATGTTCTGTGTTACGCTGTGATTATGTTCTGTGTTACGCTGTGGTTATGTTCTGTGTTACGCTGTGGTTATGTTCTGTGTTACGCTGTGGTTATGTTCTGTGTTACGCTGTGGTTATGTTCTGTGTTACGCTGTGATTATGTTCTGTGTTACGCTGTGGTTATGTTCTGTGTTACGCTGTGGTTATGTTCTGTGTTACGCTGTGGTTATGTTCTGTGTTACGCTGTGGTTATGTTCTGTGTTACGCTGTGGTTATGTTCTGTGTTACGCTGTGATTATGTTCTGTGTTACGCTGTGGTTATGCTCTGTGTTACGCTGTGGTTATGTTCTGTGTTACGCTGTGGTTATGTTCTGTGTTACGCTGTGGTTATGTTCTGTGTTACGCTGTGGTTATGTTCTGTGTTACGCTGTGGTAATGTTCTGTGTTACGCTGTGGTTATGTTCTGTGTTAAGCTGTGGTTATGTTCTGTGTTACTCTGTGGTTATGGCCATAACTTCTTCAGTTGTAAAACAAAACATAGCAATGTTTTTTTTTAAGTACCTAGCTAACATATGCCCTTCGGATACCACCCAAAAGTTTTCCCTCGTGGTACTACTAATAATAGAACATTTTGTTCTATTAATAGTAGTTCCACGAGAATTAATTTGTAATTTTTCTTTGTAGATAGTTCGTATTTTCTTTCTAGGTGGACCATGTAGTTTTTATATATGTATTGCACATTATAATAATCATATATTAATAACTACATAGGTGGACCATGGAAAGAAATAAAATTCCCTGTCTCACCCAGTTATCTTAACGTGGACCACGGGAAGAAAAACTGCCCCTGGTACTTACTGCCAGGTCCTTCCCATGGTCCTCCTAGATTACTTAATCTAGGAGGACCATGACAAGGACGCGGAGTAGTTTGGCACTCGTATTGCTACAATCGAAGCTATGCGCCGTGTATTGATGCGTATATGATTCATCTTATCTCTCCAAGTAAGTTTCTCCACTGTTAGGTATGCACAGTGGCCTTCCCTGTACTCTGTCCGCCCCTCTTCGAAATAGGATTTGTAAGCGAAGTAAACTCATTAGAAGCGAGGCTTTGTCTACAATCCGAGCGAGAAATATCGGACTCAGAGATCCAACTAGGTATTCCTGTTTTAATATCGGATTTTTTCACCAAATCCACGAAGCTATTTACATCCTTACGACTTTGGGAAGAAAGCTGGGATTAGGCTGACTCAGTTCGTTTTTAATTTACATTTTTGATGCGGCGCTATTAAATTTGGAAAGCAAAACACAAAAGCCGTAAGAGTTAAATGCTTTTTTGGGCAGTGTTTATTTTACCAATGTTTGGAATATTCAAAATGTTTAACCATTACCGTTTTCGGTAAGTATTTTACTTTGAAACACAAATATGTTGCTTTACGCTAGTCAAAAGAAAACCATCAAGCATTGCAAACTTGCATGAATCTACGATTTTTGTATATGTTGTTAGGTATCCTTGAGGGTACAACGTTGCACTTTTTATACCAAATTTTGCAACACTGAAAACCCCGTGCTTCTCTCGTGGTGCTCGAAATTCAGGCAGTTGTTTATTTTTCCGAAAAAACTTGTTTTTTTATTCCGTTGGGTGACGAGTCGAGCATGTCGCTCGCCTGATGGTAAGCGTCACGCTTGCCCATAAATCTTGCGCGTCACTGCACTGCGCTCGTCACCCTGAGAGATTGGTTTTTAAGTTTCATTGCCCAGTAATTTCGTTGAAAACCTTGCCTTTCGAACCGAAAAACAGAAATGCTTATATGCTAAAAGAGGTGACGTTGTTAGAACTGTTGTCGCCTTTGGCAAAAGCAGCATGGGATAGAGCACTTGAACCCTGCTTTTCTGCAAGTGCATGACCCTAGGCACCCTTTCTTACATTTGCAAGGCACCATTCTAAGCAAGGTCTGAGCAGCGCCTCACTGATCCAGACTGGATGAGACCCGTCACCATCATATTTTTTCTAAAATCCGATGTATTGCTTTTATTGGTTTTGAAGAAACTATGAGTAATATTATAGTAAATTTAGTTTGCTTTACAAAAGTAGAGAGTGAAGATACCCAAAAATGCTTCCTTAATAGTTTTTTGAGACATTAAGACATGATCGAATGTGCTAAGATCCCCGACTGCGAACATAGATCCTATATAACGATTTAAAAACAAACCATTAGCAACTATTTAGACTTATTTTGCCTCTTTTTAGCTTTGTAGGACATTCAAAATAAAACTCACTCAAAAAAATATTAGAAAAAAATATTATTTATTCCAAATACTTATTCAATGATACCCTACTTAACATAGTTCGACAACTTTCATTTTCAAATACTTATTCAATGATACCCTACTTAACATAGTTCGACAACTTTCATTTTCAAATACTTATTCAATGACACCCTACTTAACATAGTTCGACAACTTTCATTTTCAAATACTTATTCAATGATACCCTACTTAACATAGTTCGACAACTTTCATTTTTTCCTTTTGTTGCCATAATGAATTTAGATTACTGTCATGTATATGATACTTGCAAGATCAAACAAAATCGATTGACGCAAGAATCATCAAAATCAGCCAACGCGTTTGGTATCTAGAGCGCTGCAAAGGAACAAACGAACATACATACCTACATCACACTATAGGCTGATAAACACATTACTCTCCGCACAGTCGGGTAAAAACTGAAACAAGTGACAGAATATTGAGCAGCACTTAGATTAAAAATAATAATCGTAGTAGTACTTGTGCGTTTGCGGTGTTTGCCTTTTTTTGTTGATTTTGATTGGCCTACTTCTTTTTGTTTTGGAATATTTAATTGGCCTACTTCTTTTTGTTTTGGAATATTTAATTGGCCTACTTCTTTTTGTTTTGGAATATTTAATTGGCCTACTTCTTTTTGTTTTGCAATATTTAATTGGCCTACTTCTTTTTGTTTTGGAATATTTAATTTGTCTACTTCTTTTTGTTTTGGAATATTTAATTGGCCTACTTCTTTTTGTTTTGGAATATTTAATTGGCCTACTTCTTTTTGTTTTGTAATATTATTTTTATGTCTATTAATACGGCATTAATGAATATTTCAACTTCCTAACAAGGAGCAGGTTGTTTCTCCGAAGGAGTAATGAAATGATCCCACAGAAGGTAACCGACATAGCTTTACGAACAAGCATAAATTAAAAATATATATACCCCCTCAACCCTCCACCACCCCCTCCCATTATAGATAAGAAGCTTCTCGATCACATCAGCTTTCAAACATAAATAACCACATATAAATCGGTCTATTCGTTTGGGAGCTACGATGCCACAGATAGATACACACACACAGTGATACACACAGTAATACACAAAGTAATACACACAGTGAGACACACCCTAAACTTATAACACCCGTCTGATTGTTCGGGAGCTAAATTGGTCCATTCGTTTGGCAGCTACCCTGCCACAGACAGATACACAAACACACACATAGTGATACGTACAGTGATACATACCCTAACGGTCCATTCGTTTAGAAGCTGCGATCGTCACCTCCCCTCCCCTAGCATTATAGCTAAGAACCGTTCTGTTTACCTCAGCTTTCAAACAAAAAAACTACAGCTAAATCGGTCCATTTGTTTGGAAACTACGATTCTCACCCCCCTTTTTTCAACCCCCTCCCCCTCTCCCTCATATTGCTAAGAACCATCTAGATCACATCAGGTTCATAACAAAACCGCATCAAAATCGATATACTCGTTTGGAAGCTACGATTCTCATCCTTCCCCCCTTCCCCCACTATAGCTAAGTTTGGTCCATTCGTTTGGAAGATACGATGCCACAGACAGACACACACTAACGCACAAACACACATACATACACACAGTGATTCACACCCTAAAATTATAACACCCGTCTCTTTGTTCGGGGGTTAATAAGTGAGCTGAAGTGAAGAAGTTCGCTGGTCACATTCCCTGAAGATCCGATAACCACTTGGGGTAGACGAGTTGTGACGCCTGATTTCAAGTATTTTGTCGCAATTTACCTTTTTTCAATCATGTCGGAACATACACTTCCAATTTATCACATTTACAGGCATTAACTTAGTAAATATCCCGAAATCATACACTTCAATAATATTTTGGTTTCCAAACTAACCTGCGTCAGTCATCTGTCAGTTTTGGTTGGCTTCTTGTGTTTTGCAAGATTTTTGGACTTAATCACCTCCAATAGGTACGTAACCTCACGTTTCTTTTCATATTTTAGCGATCTATGCAATTTTCATAACATGTGATGGCGCTAATCGTGATACAATCTGCGTTAATTTATGACATCACTCATGTCCGGGCTGCTTTATAGTTGAGAAAGCATCCCACCGCATGCCGGTCTCTTATTTTATCGCGTATTTCCACGGAATTATTATTCACGAAACCCACACTTGTCTCCTTCAAAAATTTCAGGAGGTCCCAAGTGGGGGCTGACCCCCACTTTTAATTTCATCCCTACGGGTCAGCCCGGTGCCATCTGCGTCTTAACGGGTGTCCGCTTCGACGGGGAGTAGACCGGTTCTGCGGTACCTACCCGGGGAACCCGGACCTGCCCGTGGAGTACTCAACATCTCTACGATCGTTCTGCGCACAACTGGGCTTGAGCCGTAGCGGTATTTTCCTAATAGTCTCGCATCTTCTATGCGAGTGGCGCCCTCCTTAATTTTACCTTAATTTAAAACAACCACCAGACCTCAAGCGACCCGAACCCTGTCCGGTCTTATAGTCACCGACCACTTTTGAGAATCAGCTGGCAACTAGTTAAAATACATCTGGGTACTTAATTACTTATTAACTATTCTAATATAACTCTAAAACTAACCTTTTAACCTAAAACTTAAAACTGATGTATTGATTGATAAATGCCGGAAATAAATGTATGTAAAGCCCTATGTGTCTTTGTGAATTTTCTGCTGCCCGTACCCACCTAGAAAAAAGGAATTGTAACAGAGTTCTCAAATAGAGACCGCATTTAGGCAAATGTAGTGTAGGACGCCCTGTGGCCAGGTGGAGTGACGATCTGCGAAAAGCTGCTGGCAGAAACTGGATACAGAGCGTTGAAAAAAGGCCGTAATGGCGTATATTAGGGGAGGTATACGTCCAAAAGTGGACAAGTACATATAGGCTGATTATGTTGACAAAGATGCTTTCATAACTTGGTTCATATCTCTATAGAAGTTAGGATGCCATGACAGAAGGATGACAGGCAGACATACAGTCGAACGGACTGGACGATCTTACAGGAGTTCCTTGTTGGACTACGGAACTGTGAAAATATATTGAAAACCAGTGTTTTATTAATTTCTTTATCTACTATACTCATATCGTAAAAATCCGGATTATTAACTCAAAATTGGTGGTATAATAACATACCTTACGCACGTAGAGGATTTGAAATTTTCGGGATTAAGTTTTCCTGATCCTGAGATGTTCGAGATTACATGATTTAAAAATTATGCAAATTAGACTGTGTCAAGTGAAATGCTCAGTGCGTTTTACCTGCCAATATGTCATTCATATCACTTTATCCAACTATTTGTTGATGACATTAGCCATCTTGTTTTGCTAGCTGATTTCATGCAAAGCAGCAGCCTGCTTCTGCTGCTGCTTTGCATGCTGCTGCTGCTGCTGCTTGAGAAGCAGGCCGGATGATTATATACTGGACTTACTCGTTAACTCCTTGATCCCCCTCCCCCCATAATAGGTAAGAACCATCTCAATCACATCAGCTTTAAAACGTAAAAAAAACGCATCAAAACCGGTCCATTTATTTGGAAGTTACAATCCTCAGCCCACTCCCCCCTCTATCACAGCTGAGGATCATCTCAATCACATTAGTTTTCAAACAGAAAAAACCGAATCAAAATCAGTCCATTCGTTTGAGAGCTTGATGCCACAGACACACACTCTAAACTTATAACACTTTTACTTATAGAGTTCGGGGGTTAAAAATAACACGATAAACACGGTCAATGCCGCAGCGGCATCAATATACTCCACAGAGAGCAGATTGATTGGAGTGTGACTCTGAATTTAATCTGCTTGCTGATACGTTCGGTCCGTCACATCCAAACAGAAGGGCGGCGTTTTGGCTATTTGACATGCATTGGTTTCTCTGCCATGTCTGTAAAAACAGCAATATTTAGTGTTACAGACAAAATTGTCCAGCATCTAATGCTACAGGGAAATTTACTAAAGTGAGTGAACAGAAACTTAATTTCAAGAAACATTTGATGTGTGACGTTGGTATTATAAAGAGTATAATGTTATGCGGCGTAGAGGCATGGATGGCGTAGATAAGAGTCCAGCCAATGATCCATTTATTTCTTTTAGAAAAAAATATGCGAAAATTTTGCTTCAGTAAATATTACTCGGCCCAAGGAGAGGAGAGGTGGGCGGGGCAATTGCTTGTAATGAAAATGATAAAATTAGCAAGCAATGCGTAGAGCGTGTTTTTAACTGTTTAGCAGAGAGCCACACAGATCTTACTATGTGCAAAGATGCATCTCAGATCAGTTGAAGAGGATATTGAAAAACAAGTACATCATAAAGGTAAGAGAAACAAGTAAAAATTATAGCCCGATTTCGAACAAACTATTGAATACAATTCTTGCTACATTAAGATACGTAGAGCGGTGCAGGTGGAGGGCGCGGGAGGCCGAAATAAATGTACGCCCAGGGTTTTTGATATTCAGCCGCGATAGAAGATGGACGCGCCATGCGAGCTGACCGCTCGCTATACTACTTTTATCCTTCGAAGGGCACGTTAAACGTTTGGTCCCGGCTGTTATTGATTTAATAGTAGTCGTTATGCCATGTCAGAGGCCCTCGAGCGGCCTTCTAAGCAATTATCTGAATTCGCAGAGCAGTGTAGCT
This sequence comes from Alsophila aescularia, assembly GCA_946251855.1. Lineage (NCBI taxonomy): Eukaryota > Metazoa > Arthropoda > Insecta > Lepidoptera > Geometridae > Alsophila > Alsophila aescularia. The sequence goes on from OX276385.1 coordinate 42,137,427, forward strand.
GTGGGGCGCGGGACTCTCATTCATTGGATTCATATCTCATTCATTCATTAGATTTCAATGATGAAATACCACTTTCATCAAAATCAATCAAGCCGTTTAGGCTATAAAACGTACAAACAAATAAACAAACATACATACAACCCAAACACATAACCCTCCTCAGTCGGGTAAAAACACGAATATCCAGCCAAAAAACAAAAAATATATAGCCTGTGTCACTTGGAATGAAGTAAAGATTCTAACGATACCCCATACATCCAAATCTGTTCCGGCATTAAAAAGTTGTGATGGAATATAGAACCTCACATACATACATGAACCCTATAACATACACTGTTTTTTTGGGCAGTTGTGTAATAAGTTCTAATGTCAAATTGACTAGATACTATTCTATACCTAATAAGTCCTTTAACTGTCCAATCCCAGTCACGATGTCCATTATCTACACGACTAACTCCCATTAGCCCGGCGATTCCACTGCATTAGCTACCAGAGTTCAATCCATAATAAAGTTACGTTCTATCAGATCCACTAGAATTCTCCAACTTCTATCTTTGGAATTGTCGAGCTTAGATTACATAAGATGCTGAAGTTTTTCTAGCTCATTACTCGTTGACCTAGGTCGCCCTTTAGAAGCCTCATTTTCGGGAGCTACAAGTCCTTGTAGCATGTGACACAAGAGTTGTAAATAAAACGGAGCGTGGCTATGTCGTGGACACGGCCGTGTGTTTTACAATACAATAACACGGCCGTGTGTTTTACAATACAATAACATGACCGTGTGTTTTACAATACAATAACTCTTTATTGCACACCAAGCAAAAAAAACCCAGAATAAACTTAAAAACTAAAATGTACAATCGGCGTCTTTATTGCGAAATAGGAATCTCTTCCAGGCAACCTGAATACGTGTACGAATCTGCTCTTGAGAAGCTCTTTCCAACTGTATACCTCTATACAGTAGTCGCAGCCAATCTTGCGAACGATTGCGCAGGTACTGCTGTGGGGATAAAACAGCATAAAGTAAGAGCGAGGTAGAATATTCGAAAAACGTAAGCCAGTGAGCGAGGCAGTTATACAAAGCTGTCTTCACCTTCAACAGTGGATTTGTACCTGAAAAATAGCAGTTTGCGCAGCGAGTTGCAGACAACTTCCGAGCCACAAACTTCCGCTGCGACTACTGTACTCTGATATAGCTTTTTGAGGAGAATAGGCCGACACTGCAATGTTTTTTTTTCCACAGTTAGGTTTTATTTACGCAATCGACAGATCTTGTTGAGATCTAACGATTGAAACTCAAACGAACGTCATAGCTTCTCGAAGTCAGAATTTATACGGAACAGAAATTATGTGACGCTGCAAAATGATCTTAATATTGCAGCACAGTCCTCGCTCAATGTAATAAATTCTTTAAATTTTGAATGTCAATGATAGATATGGAGCTGCAAAACCAAACTTTATACCCAAATTTAATTATCATCATCAGTTGGATCGCCTCCCTTGGAAGCAAATTTTAGACGTATTCATGTCAAAAATATTAAACACTCGCCCGTGACTTCGTCCACGCGGACTATAGTCTATGGCGAAAAAGCATCACATGTTGTTTTTTCTAAGATATTAAAAACTAATGCAAAAGTAAACTTTCCATTTTCCGGGATAAAAAGTATTCCAAGTTGGTCTCTATATTGTACAGTACCTATTTACAAAGTTTCATCAAAATAGGATTTGCTGGTTTGGCGTGAAATCTGTTTGCAGGCATGTGCTCCAGTAATGGAAACGTAACAGATGAATTGTTTGTTTTTGTTTGTTTGTTTGTTTGTTTGTTTGTCGTATGAGGTAGTGCTGGCCTCTGGTGTCAGAGTTTGTCGGGCTGCCCGAGGGCCTCTGACATGGCTTAACGACTGCTATTAATCAATAACAGCCGGGACCGACAGCGTTGTTTGTATTATGTACCACCGATACATGTGCAGCGGTGGGCTCCCGTAATCGACAGTAACTTTCACTCTATCTCGTAATGTTGCTTTAATGCGTTACAAGACATAAACAGTTAGGCCTACTGTCCACGGACGCTTAGCTTCATAGACGCGTATTCGTCATTATACGCTTGGTGTACTCACAGCTTACATACAAAACTATGAAACTCTGTCGACGGAGCGGCAACGTCGCGCTCGCGTCGCTGCATGCAGGCTTCATAACGCCTGCCGTACCACATTTTATACGCCGGGGTGTACATCGAGCGAAAGCACTGTTTTTATTAAATGGCGTGAGTGGCTGCGAAATTTGTTCAGATATTGGAAAAATATTCGTGTTTGTGCAGCAATAATCTTGCTGAATATGCTAGAAAAGATATAACTGAAAAGTTTTGGAGCGAGGTGCCGAAAGAAATACAATGGACGAGTGAGCATCTACTTTATACAATACAATAACACTTTATTGACACACAGTTAAACAAATTACAAAAGAGAAATAACATAAACAATAGGTACAATGGGCGGTCTTATCGCTCATAGCGATCTCTCCAGACAAAGAAGAACTTATTTTTTATTTTCTTTTTCTTCTTTCTTTCTTCTTCTTCTTTTTTCTTTCTCTTTATTAATTATGTACTTATTATATCGTCGTCTTTGGCGACTTCCAGTGTAGTAATATGCCAAAATAACGTCTTCGTCGTTCGACGGCATTGTCACAAATGATTGAAAACGTAAGCGTCATGCGCATGTAATACGCCTCGTGGACAGGGTTCAGTACGCTGGGCTGCACAAGCAGTTTGGCGTATTTTGAAGCCTCCGTGGACAGTGGGCACTTATATAAAGAATTAACAAATATGGAAAAAATGAAATCCCCGTAGAGTTTCTTGGTGCTCTCTTCTCTAACGGGCGTATTTCCGAAGCACCGGTAGAGTCAGAAGGGTCTTTCCTTTTCCAGTGTGAGATTTAACTCTGTTGGCACATGAAAGGGAAAATTCCTTTTCAAACTCAAAGCATACCTATAATTTTTATTGATGTGATCTTTTTATAATATTTTATGTATTTCTCCTTGTTTATGAGATGTTAAGTTTGACTTGTAAAAGTGCTATTATTTTTGCCTATTTACAATAAATTCTTTGACTTTGACTATACTATGATACAATTGTGTACTGAGACTTGTAAAATTGGTCAAAGTTGCCCCCGCTCCGTCCCCTTGACCTCACGCCAAGCCGTTCACTCGGCTTATTACAGCCATCACGCGCCTCGATTAATGTTTGGAGCGGCTCTGCTTGATTTCATGTGATTTCACCTACATTGTGCTTTTTGCTCGAGTTGCCTTTCTGAGTTGGTGCTATTTGTTCTATGTCACTTATTATTTTTTGCACATAGATGTAGGGAGTTTGAATAATAATTTTCTATGATAAATAGTATTTCTTACGAGGATTTATATCTAAACTTGAATGTATGTAATAAATACCTATTCACTCTTGACTTGAACACTCCTGGGTTATATTTTACCGGAAACACTGACGAGGGCAGGGCTTTCCACTCCTTTACAGTTCTTATAATAAATGAAGAAGCGTATAACGTAACGCTTCGTTAATTAGCGTTATATAAACATTTCTAACAAGGAGGTTTACAAAAAGAAGTCTACACAGCTAAACAAACGAGTGAAGCATAGCAAATGGCGGCTGCGTGTGTGAGTGGTTAATTTGTGGTGTTTTGTGGTTGATACACAATTTCAACGCAAAATACAAAATTGCTTTTGATTTTCTGTGAATACATGACAGAGTTAACACGAATAACAAGGTCGAGATCTTGCTGCGATGTGACGCCGAACGGCATAACATGGTGTAAGTGTGTTCGTGAGGCTTGTGCATACGAGCGGATCATCAATATCATATCTTGGGTACTTCAATTTCGACAAAGCGGTATGGGAGGTGTGTTTTATTAAGCATCCTTGATTTCTTTCATAATAGGATGTCACTCTGCTGGTCTGCGATAGTCTGGACGAACGAGTTATTGCCATATTTGGATACGTCTGTTAATTATTTAAAATAACTAGGTTAAAAGCTAAAAAAAAACACGCCTGCCGCCAAAAAAGAGCTTTTGCCAATACATTATGTACTGTTGGAATGTGCTTATCAAGGCCTTCAATTTGATACCCATATTGTAAAATTCGAAGAAACTTATTTTTTTCGAATTTGTATATGGAGCCTGGCGCCATATCGAATTCAAAAAAAATAATAGTTTATGCTACTCGGGGGGATGTAAGGATTCTAAGGATACCCCATACGTCTAAATCTGTTCAGGCATTTAAAAGTTATGGTGGAATAAAGAACTTCACATAATACCATGAATGCTATACAATACACTGGTTTTTTTCGGCAGTCGTGTAAAAATCAATTAGTTTCTGTTTCTAGGAATCGAGGGATGTGAGGAAAGGACTACCTATGTATAGAATACATTTGCACAGTCCAATTTTTTGTCAAGCTACAAGAATCAAATCTGTAACCATTCTTTGAGCAGACCGGCAATGAGATACCAACATGTAGACAATCTGGAATAAGCGGACATAATTGTAACGGGTAGAGCTTACGACGCAAAGTTGTCCGATGGTTAATCGCAACGAGCTTATTTGACACCAAAATAATTAACCTCGCAGCATAACAAGATTCTCTCTTTAGATAGTTATATTGTGATACTAGCTGTACCCGCGGCTTCGCACGCGTGGTCTTTTCTTTAGGTTCAAAGTACCATAATGTGCTATTCAAGGAACAATATGCAAGCAAATTTTAGTATATTGGTCCTCAAATGAACATAATTTCTTCAGCCGTCAAAAATACTTTTATCAATTGGCTTCCAACTCACCGGATTGAGACACCAATTACACCAGATTTAAATAAAACCCTAAGCTATCTAACAATAAAAACCGCATTGCAATCGATCCAGTAGTATTTACGTGTTGAGTGAACAAACAAACATACAGACAAACAGAAAGAAAGACAAGAAAACAAAAAAAAAGTTGTTCAATTGCTTTTTTAAGCTCCCAAGAGCATGTTTTTCATTTGAATTCATTTAGTAGTTTGGGTGCGATTCGCGGTCAAGATACGGACAAACAGACAGACAAAATTAAAAAGTAAAAAAGTTTGGCTTCAGTATCGAATATAGAGAACCATTCAAAAAATATATTTTATTACTTACATATTAACATAACATGGACCCATATCCCGCAGAAACCCTTTACTTTTTCGGGATAAAACCTGTCCTCAATTTTAACCCATCATAACTAATGGACGGGTTTTGATACAACTTGGCACTGTCTTAAGTTATAACTTAAGACAGTGCCAAGTTGTCTCAAAACCCGTCCATTAGTTTCAGCGTGGTAAGTGTTCTTTTAAATAAGGTTCAACCCCTATCCTCTACCCATAAATTTTTCGAGATGTTAAGTATCCTATGTCCTACCTCGTAGTATAAACTCAAATCATCAAGTTTCATTTGAATTCATCCAGTAGTTCCGGCGGCGTGATGCGCGGCTAAGATACAGACTGACAGACATACAGACAAACACACATACAGATTCTCTATATTGAATACATTTATCCATAATTTTCACCCATCATATAAACTATGGCTGTGTTTCAAGTTGCATCAAAATCCGTCCAGTAGTTTAAGAGTAGTAAGTGTTTTTTGAAATAACTTTCAACCCCTATCCTGCGGGAACCCTTTTAATTTCCGGGATGAAAAGTATCCTATGTCCTACCTCGTAGTATGAACTCAAATCATACGAAGTTTAATTTAAATTAATTCAGTAGTTTCGGCATGATGCCTAGCCAAGATACAGACAGACAGACAAAAATTAAAAAAAATACTGTTTTGGCTTCAGTATCGATTACAGAGTATCCTCCAATAAAAAAAAATATATCTTCAATGTACAGAATTGGACCTGTTACAGTTTTATTATAAGTATAGATAGATATAATACATAGATTATACTGAATCAAAGTTTAAAGACCAAGTCCTAGCTCCAACATGATGCACCGCGACAGCCTCGTGTCGTAACCTTCGCGGTAAGTAACATAATAGCTAACGCGGCGGTTGACGTTATGAGGCGATCTATCTTCATACACTGACGGAACTAACCCTGTACTGGATGATGTCACACCGATGTGCACCCATAGAATAGTTTACGTAAGGTTTGTTTTAGAATGTATTATTACAGTGCCTATCGTCTTCCATCACATAAGTTATGTGGAAGATAAAAATTTTGGTTATTTAGATCGCGTTTTATAATCATGTGTACGCATCCAACAGTTACTTGGACAGCAAAATGACAACTTCGTATTCATATTATGTTCCGTTTATATTCGACAGTCAAACCACACAGTCCTTACGGACTACAACATAATCCAACTTTCTGTCTAATAATGTTTTATCTGACGTTTAATCTACAAACATTGGCTAAAAATTTGACATCGAGTACATTACTAAGTGCATAGTTATACAGGCTGGATTTTTGAGACGGGGCAGTAAGTGCAGGTACCCTAACCGTTATTGTTAAAGGAAAAGGTTCCTAGGAGACCTTCCATAACTTTTTGAGATATTCTAAACTGCATACACAGATTTTGGATAAAATGTACAGTCAGCAAGAAAATAGTAATTTTACACAAAAACTTTTTTGATGCCAATCGATCCTGTTTCTTATAAGGATCAGAATTTTCCACTGGACTGACTGAGGTTTAAGTACTAGAAATGTCAGAAATTGTGAAAACCTTTTCCCATACATTTTGTACGAAATTTCCTTAACCATTGTACCTACAGGAAAACGTTCTTAGGAGACTCTCATTAATTGATTGGAGATATTATGACCTACATTCAAAGATTTTGGAAAAAATATACATTCATCATACCATTCTATACCTAAATACGAATCTATTGATACCTCGTTTGTCAATATAGGACCAATAGGGGCGACGCTGTGGTGGAATATCCACATAAAAACTTACATACATACAGACATACATAGATTGTTAAACTCATTACGCTGCCCTTGCTTCGTCGTAGTCCTAGCCAAGTAGTGTGAGTGAGCTAGTGCTAATGATACTACCTTCTCGCTATTTTGCACTTTCGGCGCGTACCTACCACGGCTTACAAACGTAACATGATCACAACAAACGGATTAAGCAATCCGATTTCCTTCACGTGTCCGTTCTGACAACCCAGAAGGTTTATGCATTTAAAATCAGCACAATCCGCCGCGATCTCGTTGATTAATACCTGCCGCTGGCTGCCTTGCTTGTGTCCGACACGTCCATAAATACGTGATGTGCACCGGCTTCAGATTGGGGTTTCAACAGATGAACTGCTAAATGTATTAGTGCGAGACTGACATGATTGGATGCAAGAATAATTAATTATCTTATGTTTCTATTAAAATATGTGTCCTTGGTCTCTTTAATAGGCAGGAGCCAGTGATAGACTAATGTTCACTTCCCATCAGGCGAGATCAAAACGGTTAGTCTATCGATTGTAGCGTAGGCTAACTTTTAATTTGTAATATTCCTTCAAAAACATTCTCAAAGATTTAAATGGGGTATGCAGTTTAAATGGGGTTTCCCGATGCCCTTGAACCTTTCGAAGACCCAAATTATGGCAAACAGACTCATCACCACTAAAAAAAAACGCTTGAATGAATTCAGCACAGTTGTGACCATAGAAAGTACCTGGTAACCGGAATAATCTTACATTCCCTGCAGCATAATAAAACAACAATTAACCTATAACTAGCGCTCAAAAACAACAATTCGACAAGTAAATAAATTATTATTAACTAAACAACACAAAGGTTTTTTCTTTAGATGTAATTATCACTACAATTATAGTAGAATTTATCTTCCTTGTTTGAAGAAAATAAACAATACAAAAACGAAAGCAGATATAGTTATGACACCACACAAAACCAAACTTGTTTTAGTTAGAGATAACAGTCAGCGGCTATCTTGTTCGCTACACGAATTAAGGATAAATAACTGGCAAATGATACATATTAGCATTAGCTAAAGAGGCCCACTACTATAAAATCAAAGTAAGACGAGAGTATTGTAGTTTGCAGTGTGTTGACAAAAAGGTATGAAGCTATATAAAAGATACCGTCTGGTGGTACGCTCCAACCCAACCCGTTCCAAGCCGCTGTTGAATCAGAACAGTTCAAACTCAAAATTGATAAAAATTTGATTGAAATGAAGTGAATAAAGAACTCCAAAAAGTTATGGGAATCCTTAGGGAAGAAGGCACAAAGATTTGTCAGCTGCAGCGTATGGGTACTTAGTCTTAAATCTCGGATGAGGCTCTTCGGCTTATGGACATATTACAAAAAGAATCAATCAGAAGGTCAGTAAGCTGGTGCGACATGACTTTGGGTGCTCAAAAACACGCCTGATAAAAAAGACAATTGAACTAAATCGGGGGTCAAAAGTCTTCGCCCAGTAATTGAATAGATCTCATCTGACGAAGCTCAAGATCAATAATGGCACAACCGTCGTTTCTAAGCCAGAGATCCTATTTGAGATCAAAGACTTCTGTGGCCGATTTTAAAAATCGCATGCTCCTAGACCCAAACCCAGCACAGAGAATTTTTGCGCAATACCCGCCAGTCCATTGACGAACTGTCGGAAGTCAGCTTAGACGAGATTGAGATGACGCACATACAACTTAAGAATGGAAAGGCCCCCTGTGTTGGTGGTATAACTTCAGAGCTCTTGAAAGTAGGGGGAACATCCGTACTTTACAAGCTTCAGGGCTTATTAAGCACCGTTCTTAATAGTGAGAAAACTCCAGAGGCGTGTTGCAGGAGTTTGGTAGGATCCATAAAACCCTTTTAAAAAACTACTGACCTATTTCCCCCTTGAGTTGAGCCACGTCTATAAGTTGTTTTTGAGGGGGATCTCAATCCGTCACACTAGAAGACTTTACCAATTCTCTCCTCCTGAACAGGGTGAGTTTTGCGGAGGGTTTAGCACCGTAGACAACAAACACACAGTGTGGTTATACAGAAGTCTAAGGAGTATAAACAGCCCCTGTGTCTAGCATTGTGGACTATCTCCGTTGAAACCTGGGCGTTCTTGCAGCGTTGTCAAGTGGACTGGCTATACGAAGTGCTGAGGTTTCTGTACGACGCCTTGACTAGAAGTGTTCAAAGACAAAACCAGCAGTCTCAACTTATCAAATTGCGCAGGGGAGTGAGACAGTAATATATCCGAAAATGGTCACTAATGCCATGGAAGATATGCTTAAGACGCTGGATCGGAAAGGAAAGGGCATTAATATCTATGGCGAGAGCAAGTCACACTTACGATTTGCTGATGATATCATCATAATAGCAAAACAACAGCAAAACAAATAACAGTAAGAGATCAAAGAAACTTAAATAAAAGCATAAGGTGCGATATTAGAAAGTACAATACACAGCTTATACATAATACTATAAAACAATTTAGAAGTCCTAAAGTACGAGTATTAAGAAGGAAGCAGAAAACAGGCACACCACAACTTATGAAACTCAAGGACAAGTGCGGAACCACAGTGACTGACCGAGACAAATAGTTGACTATTGTTAAAAAGTTCTACGGCAATTTATATAAATCACAATCTCCGAAGCCTCAGTCATCGGAAGATGGTCCTAGATCTCCACCTACAAAACATCGCGATAGGGAAGAGCTTCCTGCTATTCTACCGTGTGAAGTAGAAAAAGATCTGTATCTTCCGGCAATGATGGCATTACAATATAATACAATGCATAAAATACAATAGAACTGCTTAGAGCTGGCGGAGAAGATGTAACAACAGTACTCGTGGGGCTTTTCAACAAAGTCATGTCTAATGCCAGAATCCCAACAGCTTGGATGAATGCTGTAATGACTATTTTGCATAAAAAGGTGACGCGTCCTTGTAATTATCGTCCAATCAGTATACTGATCCCAGCAGTGGGTAGCGTAGTGGCTGTAAATAATGATGATGATCATCATAATGACGGAGTACCTGCAAGACTTGCATAGTATGCTGATCGACCTTGATGATGCTACTCGACGCATCGGTTTCAGAATCAACATAGATAAGACCATGATCATGTTTATATTTATGTTTATTTAGAACCAGTAACAGTTTAGTACTAATAACAATTAATAATAAGTAACAATTAAGACATATTGTAATTTAACCTAATTAAAGTTCGTGCTCGGAGTGACTTCCCGTATTACGTATCAAATCAAATCAAATCATTTATTATTTATAAGACACAATGATCTATTTTCATTAATTAGTTTATGTCGATCTTATTAACCCGGAACCAATTTTAGTCAATGGTTTACGTACCTCTTAATGTTATCCAACAATATGTTTACCTTGGACAAATATTGCAATTAGGAAGGAACAACTTTGGGAAGAAAACCAACAGAAGAATTCAGCTGAGTTGGGCAGCATTCGGCAAGCTTCGTCAAGTTTTCTTGTCGACTATACCACGGTGCCTGAAGACAAAATTCTTCAATAAGTGCATCCTACCAGGCATGACATACGGAGCCGAAACGTGAACACTCACTGTCAATGTAGTTAACAAATTTAAGGTCGCTTAGCGAGGTATGGAGAGAGCTTATGCTTGAAGTTTCTCTGAAGTACAAGATTCGTCATGAAGATATCCGACGGAGTACCAAGGTAACCAACATAGCTCAAAGAATAAGCAAGCTAAAGGGGCAGTGAGCTGGTCACATTTCCAAAAGAACCGATAACCGTTGGAGTAGATGAGTTCTCGAGTGGAGACCACGTCTAGGCAAACGTAACGTAGGACGCCCTTGGGCCAGATGGAGTGACGACCTGCAAAAAGCGGCTGGCAGAAAATGAATGAGAGGAGCTGAAGACTGAGCTCAGTGGCGTGCATTAGGAGAGGTCTACGTCCAGCAGTGGACAAGTATAGACTGATGATGATTATTGTAATGCAGGGCTTTAAATCTCTGAATCTTGTTTTTTGGTTCGTTTATCTGTTTGTTGTATCAAATAGTCGAGCAGTAATCACTGTTTTGAACTCTTGTGTTATTACAATCAATAACAGTAATGAATAAGGTCAGCTTCAAGTTTCCAAGATAAGAAAACCGTAGGTACTCCAAAGCTACACTGACAAAGATAGCGATCCATGAATACTACAAGTAAGGTCAACATAATATTGCATCATCTATCTATCTATCTATATCTATTTTTATAATACTAGTATCTATCTTCTATACTTATAATAAAGCAGCAGGTAACAAAAAGTCTGTCCAATGAAGATAATAAAACGGAAATGAAGATAATGGGATTAAAAATAAACTACAAGGGGACATAATATAAGCATAGCCGGAAGTAGACATCAGCAGGAAGTAGTCAACTGGTGAGTGTGCTCAGCATAGCCAGAAGTAGTCCACTGCTGAGAGTACTGAGCATAGCCGGAAGTAGTCATCAGCCGGAAGTAGTCCACTGATGAGAGTGCTGAGCATAGCCGGAAGTAGTGATCAGCCAGAAGTAGTCCACTACTGAGAGTGCTGAGCATAGCCAGAAGTAGTCATCAACCAGAAGTAGTCCACTGCTGAGAGTGCTGAGCATAGCCGGAAGTAGTCATCAACCAGAAGTAGTCCACTGCTGCTAGTGCTGAGCACAGCCGGAAGTAGTCATCAGTCAGAAGTAGTCCACTGCTGAGAGTGCTGAGCATAGCCGGAAGTAGTCATCAACCAGAAGTAGTCCACTGCTGCGAGTGCTAAGCATAGCCAGAAGTAGTCATCAGTGAGAAGCAGTCCACTGCTGAGAGTGCTGAGCATAACCTGAAGTAGCCATTAGCCGGAAGTAGTCCACTGCTGAGAATGTTGAGCATAGCCAGAAGTAGTCAGCAGCCGGAAGTAGTCCACTGCTAAAAGTGCTAAGCATAGACCTGCACTACAGACCGTCACAACGAGCGGTTGCTCACAGTTTGCCTATCATAAACACAAACAAACAAACATCCGCACAAGGCAAGATCTTATGAGGGCTACTGGAAATGCACTTGAAGTGGCCTTGTTTTTATCAAACTCCATTAAAGATTTATTTAAAAAATAGTTTAAACCATTCATCCGCTAGAAAAAGCGATGTTTCACCCAAATTTTACATTCCACTATATGATGTGTAAATTCAAATATATTTTATAATAAGCCTATAAGTGAAAGTTTGTTTTTGTAAAGCTACTTACTTATATCTTCTTTGTACAGTTGGACCGTTCTGACTGATAAACTTGTTTGTGTAAGCTTTAGGTATTAACGTAATCATACATAAAACGTGAGTATAAATATTCGCTAAGTTTATTCATTCCGCTTTATTTTTATATCAACCTTGTCGCGTTACAATTTACAAAATGATTACCAAATTTTTTATTGTATTAGTAAGTTGTTCCATAAGTTATTCTAGCGGGAAAAAACTTAGTGAACAAAATGTTGATCAAAAAAGTGGAATTAAACAACAAGCAATGATAATTCAATTCGAGGACAAAATGAAGGCACTATTCTCCACTTGGCAAAGAGAAACAAATCGAAAACTGGACTCAATAGAACAAATGATACCCGATTTGGAAGATAACATGAACATGAAGATCTTAAATTTGAAAACAAGTATTCCTGACAAATTGGAACAATACATAGACCGAAAATTAAACAATTTAGGAAAAAAGGTAAAACAATCCATTTACTGCAATTCAGACGAATATTATCAGAAAATACTTGAGAAATTTGAAGAAAAAGTATGCAACAAATTAGACGTACTAGCCAAAAATATTTCGATGGAATTTGAAGAAAACATCTACTGCAAATTGGACCAAAAACAATCCTCCCAATTGGATGAAAGAGATAATAAGATACCTGATGTAGTCTTTAATGTAAATCACATCAAAAACACATCTGCCCTTGTGAACAAGATACCTGAAAAAAGTAGTAAGTTGGCCACTTTCATTTATGTTTCTACTAGCTCATGCTCAAGCCGCCGCTTCACGCGCGTGATCATTTCTGTAGGTTAAAAGTACTCTTTGTACTATTCCAGGACCTAAAATACCAATGTACCAACATTTGATCAAAATTCCTTCAGCCGTCAAAATATTTTTAACGATTGCTTGGCTTCTAATCATCGGATTGAGATATGAAGTACCTCAGTTTTTAAGTCAAAACATAAGCTATCTAACAGTGAAAACTGCATTGCAATTGGTCTAGTAGTTTTTTTGATGCGCAAACAAACATACAGACAGAAAAAGTCATGATTTTTTTAAAAGTTATATTCTCGTTTTACTCGTATGTACCCTAGACCATTTCTTTTTTAATTATCTTCTTTGTAAAAACTTTTTCGTTCCTATTGCATTATTATAAGTATAGATAGATATAGGTACTTATAATATAACAGAAAGTGTAATAACAAACATTTTAGGGGATTTAAAATTAGCTACTGAAAATAATATATAAGGTGTCCATCTGTCTGTCTGTTTTCTCGTTCGTGCATCACATAAAAACTATTGAACCGATTGATTTTCACTGTTGGATAGCTTAGGATTTGACTTACAAAATTGGTGTACATGGTATCTTAATCCAATGAGTAGAAACAAGCATCGAGCAATCGATAAAAAAGTAATTGACGGCTGAACGAAATATGATATATTGTACCCTAAAGGTTTTATATTTCACTTTTGGTTCTGGTATATGAATGAACCAGAAAAATGATTATGCGGGCAAAGCAGCAAAAACAGCTCGTACAAGAACAAAACTAGTCAATTCACACACATATTAACATCAAAATACAGGACTAACTTCACACTTTCATTTATGCCAAAGCAAAACATACCAAAAAATGTAGTTTTCCATTTGGTGAGATCGTGGTCAAACAATTGCGTAACCCGTCTAGAAACAAGTCAATTACTTTAAGAATAAAAAAAATGTAGTTTTCCATTTGGTGAGATCGTGGTAAAACAATTGCGTAACCCGTCTAGAAACAAGTCAATTACTATAAAAAAAAAAAAAAGTAGTTTTCCATTTGGTGAGATCGTGGTTAAACAATTGCGTAACCCGTCTAGAAACAAGTCAATTACTTCAAGAATAAAAAAAAATTAGTTTTCCATTTGGTGAGATCGTGGTCAAACAATTGCGTAACCCGTCTAGAAACAAGTCAATTACTTTAAGAATAAAAAAAAATAGTTTTCCATTTGGTGAGATCGTGGTCAAACAATTGCGTAACCCGTCTAGAAACAAGTCAATTACTTTAAGAATAAAAAAAATGTAGTTTTCCATTTGGTGAGATCGTGGTAAAACAATTGCGTAACCCGTCTAGAAACAAGTCAATTACTATAAGAATAAACAAAATGTAGTTTTCCATTTGGTGAGATCGTGGTCAAACAATTGCGTAACCCGTCTAGAAACAAGTCAATTACTTCAAGAATAAAAAAAATATAGTTTTCCATTTGGTGAGATCGTGGTCAAACAATTGCGTAACCCGTCTAGAAACAAGTCAATTACTTTAATAATAAAAAAAATATAGTTTTCCATTTGGTGAGATCGTGGTCAAACAATTGCGTAACCCGTCTAGAAACAAGTCAATTACTTTAAGAATAAAAAAAATGTAGTTTTCCATTTGGTGAGATCGTGGTCAAACAATTGCGTAACCCGTCTAGAAACAAGTCAATTACTTTAAGAATAAAAAAAATGTAGTTTTCCATTTGGAGAGATCGTGGTCAAACAATTGCGTAACCCGTCTAGAAACAAGTCAATTACTTTAAGAATAAAAAAATTTAGTTTTCCATTTGGTGTGATCGTGGTCAAACAATTGCGTAACCCGTCTAGAAACAAGTCAATTACTTTAAGAATAAAAAAAATGTAGTTTTCCATTTGGTGAGATCGTGGTCAGTAGTATAAAATTGGTGAACCTGGATCAACGCTTTTCACATAGAGCACTCTTTTCCTCGAGTTCTCTATGTGAAAAGAGTCGCTCCAGGTACACCAATTTTAACGTAAAAGTCTATTATTTTTGAAAAGACCGCTCGATTCAACTGCTTTCTATTTGAAAAGACCATCTACTCTATTTGAAAAGGCTATGTTCTATTTGTGTATATTTCTATATTCAACAGTGATGTATTATGTGAATTATTTGAAACAGTGCTCTATTTAATTGTATTCTATTTGAGCAGTAGAAGACTACTGCACTGTTCGTAAGATTCAACAAGTTCTATTCAACAAGTTCCAGATGAAAAGATGAATCTATTCGATTCGTCCTGTTTTTTTAAATAACACTATTCAACCAAGTCCTTTTAGAAATACTACTTATTGCTTCAACATTTTGCAGTATTATCTAGATTACTAAATTTTGCTCTATTTGCAATGTAAGCAAACATCTTCATATTAAATGAAAACACCAGTTGAACTAATTACATGAACTATTTTTAGAACTGGTCTGCTATAAACTGCTTAAAACTGTTGTTCTTTGAACGGGTTTAATAATCTGATCAGTTATTTACTGTTTGCATTTCGAAATTTCATACTGGTTGACCAGATCAATAGGTGTCTACTTATAAACCTTGCAAAGTTTTATAAATTTGTACGATGATAAGGAGTTAAATTAATAAATAAAAACCAATAGAACTGTTATTATTAGGTATTTAATTATATTAAACACATACATTATTATTTATGCACCATTTTTTAAGACACATTACATTTTTCAGTGCGCACATTGATGAGTGGTTTATACAGCTAAATACATTACTTGACAACTTATATTCTTCATATAAACTATTTAAATTAGGACATTCTAGATCTTCTAAATTGTGGACATTACTTGTCTCGAACAGTTGTCTAATCCATTTAACTTTTTCAAGACCTTTAATATAGATATCTTTATTATTTAATAGCTTAATAATGTCTTTGAAGACTACATGTTTAAAAAAAGTATATGGTATAAAACCCTCATCCCACAAAATTTCCCTATTCCTCTCGATCCATTTTACTTGTTTTTTTTCAGACTCTGTTAGTTCAAAAAAGAAGAATGGAGGCTTTATTACATAAACTTGAACATGGTCATTACATACGATAGCTATTTCTTTCAAAATAAATTCATTTGCTTCAGGTTTAAATCCCTGGACATCGATTATCGTATTCATGATAGCTTGCGTACAATGTTACTTAAAGGTTTATACTCCACAATGCGGTCGTTTATGATAAGGCAGTAGGCAGTTGTATTGTCAGGAATCACTTCTGCACTTTCAATCTCCAAACGGACATCTACTGGTCCAGTCTTCAAGTTCTCGTTTTGTCTTGAGCAATCAATAACAAATAAAGGAGCTTTATCTTTAAAACTATATAAATCTAACAAGGGATCTGCTGTAGAGTTGTAAAACGACTGGCGAAATTTGACATACATCTCGTATAATATACTATATTTACTGTCATCGAATTTCAAGTTCAGGGAATCTTACGGATAACTGTACGAATTTAGAAACAGTGTGACATTAGTTAAATTACAGTGATCGAACAGAGAACAATCTTTAGTCTTACTATTTTTTCTATTGGTTTGCAGGCCTAAGATGACGTATCTTGGTTTTTCTAATTGAGAATCAGTCTTAATTGACCAAGAATGTTTTGTTGTTTTTGGTAATAACGGATATTCATACGAATCCCAATTCCTAAAGGCTACTTGTATTGGTCTGTCTTTTTCTAATAGTTTGATTAATGTAAGCCTTTCACGGTCCGATACTTTTAAATGGGGTACACGCCACTGTACTTTTTGTATATCTATTTTAACACAATCATCACCCTGAAGTATAACACTATTCAAATTTGTATTACTTCTGTTCAATATAAGTTCGTGTCTACAATTAATAATGATTTTGTTATAATCTTCTGCGAAGCCTATTATCTTATTTAATGGAATAAGAATACTAAAATATATATTAGTATTTTTAAGTTCGTCTAAATGCCATCCCCATAAAGCGGCTACTTTACTTTCTCCTTGATTCATTGATATGGTGAAATAGAAATAGTAGTCTGAAATAGTGTATAGTCTGGTGTGGTTGTGATTCTAGCATTTTTAACACGTTCTATTTCAACACCATTCAATTCATATCGAATATCTTGAAAGAGAAACAAGAACGCGTTATTGGAAAAAAATGCATTTTTGATTACTTCTTTTCCTGTAGCATCTTTACCCGTCACTGTAGCACGACCTTCAATGTATATAGAACTTGCAGCTGGTAGAACGTACACATCTTGTTGATGTATAGGAATTCTTATTTCATCATTTTCTTTAAAACTATTACTGTAGGGATTGTAGCTATGTATTTCATAGATCTCGATTGAATTATCGAATTGAGGAACATCAGTTAATTGAAGAACACTCATATTTTAAATCCAAGGGCTCTTAAAAAATCTTTATTGCTGTTTGTAATTTTCTTAATTTTTTTGACACGTCTATGTTCGTCAATGGATTGTTGTAAATTAGCTCTTTTCACTTTATGAATTGGAATTTTATTAAACAGAATCATCTTGATTTTCGTAAATGAAGACACAGCTGAACAATTTTTTTTCCGAAGTCAATACACGCACCACATTCATTAAGATTTTTTATTGTTAAATATGATATATTTGATTTATTAACAAGAAAATAAATTATATTTTTCGGTACTTCTTCGTCTTTCCACCTGGAGGAATACATTTTTCTACTGCAAAAGGCAAGTCACTATGAGCATCGTGTAAATTATCGGGATAAAGCAAGTCAACTTCTAAGATGTACCCATAATAACCATCATCAGATGTGTTTAATGCATCGAAACTAGCAACTTCAGCGTTTGTTAAGAAACGGAAATCAGACACAGGTAATTTTTGCATCATTGCATAATCCAAATAAATTAGATAAGAATCTGGTTCTGAATCATTATATTCTGGAAGGTACTTATTGTTTGCTTTTGCATGAAGAAGAGAACATTGAGCTAAGCCACCGCGTATTTATTTTTCAAGCATTTGATACATATCTATGTCATCAAGGATATCTAGTTGAACTCCAGTGTGTAAAAGCATTGCATCCCAGCTTAATCCTGATGAGGAGACATAATAAGCAGGATCAAGATTATAATGCTTCAGACTACTATTTCTAAAATTTTCAAATATGTCACATAGCAGTAATACGTCACATTTCAAATACAAATTCGTAAAAGCACCAAGCGATTTAATTTCGAAAGCTTGCCATATGTTTTGCGCTCGCGCGTAATCATTGTCAGAGAGATGTTCAAATTTAAGGCTGTTGTAAAAATCTGCTTTTTTAGGGAGCTCAGTTTCGTTATATTTCGTCCATGAATCCATGTAATCATATGGGTAAGGTGCTTTACTTCTTAATAAATTCAATTGTTTTTTGTCTTGAAATTCTTTTGACAAGTATAAAAATTCTTCCTCAACTAAACTTTTACTCAATTCATCCAAACTTGAGCTAAGGAATTGAAATGAATCTATGAACTTTAGTTGTATAGGTTGATGAGACCTTGAAATTTCAATGATTTTTAAGATCGATAAGTATTTTTCTATCACTTTTATGTCACCGTCGTGTTTCGATAGCTCTTCAATAAATAAATGACAATCGTAATTACAAAAGTTATGAAAAATTATTGGTACGAAAGGACATGTTTGATATAATAAGTTACAATGAGAGTACGCTGCACTTCTATACTCTGACGTGATATGATCATGATCAGCAACTTTATCATCAAACAAAAAATGCTTGCAGATATGACATTTTGTAGCATTTTGATATTCATGTTCTTGCTCAGTAGTTAGAGGTGACATAGGTTTTTTTATCATTTAGTATACAACTTATCTTCTTGACATCCTCTATTAAGTAGTCTACAAAAACTTTAACGCAAGAAAGCCCTCTGTATGAAACATATTTATTTAAACTTGAATCATGAGCACAACAAATATAATAAGCAAAACATGAAGGTTCATGCAATTTGTAAATTCGTGTATTCTCTGAAAAATCTGTAGAACAATTTATAAGTAAGCTTTCAAAATCAGCATAAATAACAAAATTATTTTTTTGTTGTCGTTCAAAGTGTTTGAAGTGAATTTTACTATCTTTTTCAGGTAACGCTAGTAATACTTTTGAACAATTGTGTGATATATTTGCCCTCTGTTGTAAAAAATTGTAAACATGAGTCACAAAAATAAAGTTTACCTTTATGTTGAGTGAATTGACCACGAACTAGTCGTTTGAGATTTTTGATTAAACAGTAATGACCAATGCCGTCATTCTCAATATAAAGCAAATTTATATGATTCTGTTTTTTGAATTCGTTAGGTAAAGAGGGCCATTGATTTGTCATTTTTTATCTAAGCCATATATATTTACACTAATGTTTGGATTATTTGTTTCAAATGTTTTTATATCACAAGGAGATGGCGGAAATGACATATTATTTGTATTTAGAACATAGAACAAGTTGGCATAATGTGGATATGAACTTGTCCGACACACATTGTTTTGTGATGGGAACAACGATGCCACAATACTCCATAAAAAACATTTGTTGTCATCGTTCTTTATATTCTGACAACTCTTAGTATTTGCGATTTTTGGTGGTAGTGGAATATAGGTCCGCATTGGATTATATTTATTTATGTTGATTTCTAAATGGCTCATGGATAGAAATGACCAACCGGATTTACAATGATTAAATTCGGCTAGTTTTTTGTTAAAAATATGTAATATATTTGAGTATATAGAGTTCATATCAGTATTCTTGCAAATGGTTTTAAACTTGCAATTAAACGATTTTAGCTGTTTTTCTCCGGTCTGTGGTAGTACAAAGTAAGAAAACAGTTCAAAATTTAATTTGACACAAGTATGTTTCATTAGTGATATATCAATCAATTAGAGCACATCACTTTGATTATCGCGTAAGAACGCTTCTGGGGTTAGATACTCGACTTCTGGAGCTGGATTCAAACGATACGTAACGATTCGATTTTTGAATGCACAGCTAATGTTTCCAAATTCTGATTCTAATAAACAATTTGATTTATTTATTTGTTCTCACATGATGTCTATACGAATGTTCAGGTAGTGAAACTTTGCATTTGTCGCAAACGGCTGAACGGATTTGGATAAAATTTGGTATGTAGGTAGCATAAACCCTGAATGAACAACGCATGGGCTACTTTTTATCATAGAAAATGCACTGTTTCTGAGGGACGCGGGATAACCGCGGGGCGCAGCTATATTTATATAAATTTAATGTTTCTTTTCCATTTACATATTTTATTTTACATTAGTAGTTGCAATTGCAACATACGACAGACAGACTTTACTTTTATATTTACATTAACATGAATAACCTAAAATAGAAAATTTTGTAAGACGCTTATGAGAAAATAGCTACTGTTTAGCTATAAGAATTATATATCTATGAAATGGTATTTTAAAGACCTTCATTATGATAGCTCAATCGATAGGTTTCGGTATTATTTGTTTCGTCGGAAATACAATATGGCAGCTATAAGCCGCCATATTAGTTTAATTGACACTTTATATATCCTATAGCACTCTCGTTATCAAGACGAATTCAATGATACTTCATTTATCAAAATCCATTAAGCCGTTTAGGTTGTAGGACGCGCCTAAGAAACGTACAAATATACAAACATACATACAACCCAAACATGACCCTCAAACGGGTAAAAATATAAATTAATGTTATTGTAGCTACCAAAATCCACGGCATACGCCCTCCCCTAGATTTATCGGGTCATCATGGACAAAAATAGTTTTTTATTATTATTTGCCTGTCTTTTAACTATTGTTAAATTTATATTGAAAGAGTTATTACTGCGAAAATTTGTTTCCAGAGTTGCCTTGTAAGGAGACATACTTTCAAAGTTACGGCTTCTCTCCATCCCGGCCCATGGACGATGAGACCTTCAACCACGTCACGCTGCAGAGGAACTCGACCGGCCACCTCACCTACTTCAAGATGTATATCGCTATACAAGCCGACGGATACGTGTACATCCGGCTAATGGATAAAAATAGATCCTTAGACAGTGATATTCAATTTGTAATATGTACGTATTAAGTAGGTACTATAATTGGGATAGATACCATGTTTATAGAACGTATGCACGCGACTTCATCTGCGTGTACCACTGATCTCTATGGATTTGCTGTGCCGTACGTTCGTTTGTGCGGATTAAAAAGCGCCCCACCGAGCATGGAATTAAAATTGACATAGTTTCATCTCCTGACGTTAGTCACAGAATAAATAATAGTACACACCCTAGTTCCGTGGACGCTCACTACTGCCAAACTACTGATATCAGCGCCAAAATGGCGATAATCAAATGCTTTCTTTGAGCCTGTCTAGAGTACGGAGTAATATGACATAGATGTCAGGTACTGCTGTGGGGATAAAACAGCATAAAGTAAAAGCGAGATACAATATACGAAAAATATAAGCAAATGAGCGAGGCAGTTATACAATGCTGTCTTCACCTTCAACATTGGGATTGCGTCTGTTAAATAGCAGTTTGCGCAGCGACTAGCAGACAATTTCCGAATCACACACTTCCGCTGCGACTGCTGTATAAAATTATAACCTTTTTAGGGGTTAGATTTAGTGAGACCACTTTTAATAGATTTCTACGTTATATTGGCAACCAAATGTCCAAATTATATGTTTGTGCCTGGAGTCCTTTGACCCGTGCTTTGTTTTTTTAAATCATGATAGTCTTTCAAAAATTAAATACAGATGACCTGAATAAAGCAGCGAATCTAAAATGGTGCCGCTTTGTTTTGTTTGTTGTTGTTGTTTAAAATTGTTTAAATCAAAACAACAATAAACAAACAATGGTGCCGCTAATCATTATTATTAATTAATAGCTTGTTTTGTGATTGAATTTCAACAGTTCTTGGACTACTCAATCGCACGGAATTGCTGGTTCATTTTTCAACTATTCAACAAATTCCTACTCCAAACATACTTTCCTCCATTGAAACCAGGGCATTTTATATTATAATAGATGATGGTAAGTTTACACCTTTACTTTATATTTATTAAATGTGTGTATTTTATTATATTTTAATAGTACCTCTGTCTTCACTCTGAAATAAAATAATTGTACGTATGAATTCAAATTCAATGCATACGAGGACTTTGCAATTCGTATAATTCCATCCTCTTGTAGGACATAATCTCTATCACCACCATTTCGTATTTTTTCGACTTTAATGTCGTACGTAAATATCTAGACGCATTGGATTTCATGCGAAATAAAGTCAACGTGTATACGGCTGTCAAACATTGATTCGATATATAAAATGTATGCATAGAGATTATGTCATAGAACAGAAAATGTCCCTCTTTTGTCCAGCTTTAATAACCAACATAATATTTTTTAGGAAAACTGGAGTTTGGCAAGGAAAGCGACAGTAGTCCTATTATGTCCCACTACGACGCCCGCCTTGTTTTAGTCAACTACTTTGAATTTACTGCTTCAGGGAGCCTCAGAGCAAAGATGCTGTATGACTGCCCTGCTCCTGTTGAATTATAAAATTATCAACATTGCACATTATTCACGGAAGCTGCCAGAAATTCTAATTTGCATGGAGTTAACTGTATCTTATGGTGCATTAAAGAGTTTATATGTATCGTTGAGATTTTGATAATGATTAGCAAGAAACAGAATTGAATACCTACCATAATTTAGCAAGAAACAGAATTGAATACCTACCCTAATTTAGCAAGAAACAGAATTAAATACCTATCCTAATTTAGCAAGAAAGATAATTGAATACCTACCCTAATTTAGCAAGAAAGATAATTTAATATCTACCCTAACTAACCGCTCGATTAATTCTATGCGCTACAGTCACTTTTTTTGTTTTCATTGATCATCGCAACTAACGCTACAGTCACATTTTTTGTTTTCATCGATCATCGGACCACTCGATAGTGACGTAAATTAAGCCACTCGATTTTGAATATTATTGATCTCAATAATCATTCAAATCTAAGCGTGTTTATATAATTATTTTGCTTCGAAACCCACAACATAAACACTTGAAATATGTGCCGTACCTATTTAGCTCCATAAATCACCAGTTTGTTTATCTAAGCGCTCAATGAAGTGGTCATAAAAACTGTTTGTTTACGCAAAGTCGGCGCGGCCAGATGTGTCGCGTAGACCTTCTTTTTTTTGTGGGTTGACCATCAAGTACCTGTAGTCTCAACGCATAAACAATCAATTACCAGTTTGCGGTCACTTTTTTCCTAGAACCGATAACCGCGAATCAAAAAACATAGTGTAGGACCCCCTCCGGCTAGATGGACAGACGATCTGCGCAATGTAGCCGGCAGTCATTGAAAGAGAAAAGCCGAAGATCGGGCTCAGTGGCGCGCCTTGGGAGAGGTCTGTGTTCAGCAGTGGACTAGTATAGGTCGTTGATAATGTATTATTTTGAGCAGATGCCCAGTTAAAGTGGACCGTGCAAACATTTCTAATGCTGAATTGAAAGCGTATCTCGCAAAAGTCTTCTTAATTGGGTTTCGTATCGTTAACTGAAAACATTCTGTTAGCTACTTTCCGGACTTTTTCGATCACCAACGCTCTTGATGCTTTTTGACAGACATGTTAATATATCGTTTCGACAACGCATAGTCATTCCGTTCCTTGCAGCGAGTAATCGACATTTTCCAGTTTTCCCGTAGCAACTGCTGAGTCTGCTGCGTTTGCTGAGTCGGGACCTGTTTGTGACAACACACAGCATTAGTTTTATTTGTTTGCCTAATTTCCTATTTTTTTCTTCTTCTTGATAATGTTTAATGTTGTGAGTTGTCAGAAATGTATTTTCTTTCTTTCTTTTTCTTTCTTTCATTTTCCGAGAGAAAAAGTGTTTGAACACACATTTTCTTCGCCGTAGTTGGGTTTTTTAAAAAGCCTATAATACTCTATATACGAAATCGAATCGATTGATTCTTCGCTTGTCAAAATCGGACCAACAGTGGCAATGCTGTTGTGGAACATACACATACATAGACTGTAAAACTCTTTACCCTTCCCTTGCTGCAGCGGTTGTTGGTTGGAATTAATGACAACCCACAAGTCAACACATTAAATAATTTATTTACGAAAGTAGTTAAACAACGTTCGTGGGTAGTGGGTAGGAATAGCCCGCCTAATTTATACTTCGACGGCTTTGGTACTATCCTGTAGAGTATGTGGAGCTGGGACGGTGATGTCTCCAGCCGAAGAATGTTCGACCGTCGAGTTGCCCAGGTCCAGTACTCGTGGCAGATGGTAACGCCTTCAGAATATACGGTCCGTGGCGATGGTGATGATGATGTGGAATGATGGTGGTGCGGTTTATTCAATTGAGCGGACCACTCGATAAAGGTGACCGTAGGAAGGTGACTGTAGGACCCTGCAATATACGTCCAGATTAGTTAATTGCAGATGTGAACTTCCAGTTCACATCTGCAATTTCAGATGGCCACCACACACGAAGTACATGCCTACAGGGGTACCAAATGAGCAGTAAGTCTGGTGTCCGTAAAGGAAATCGGAAGAAGTTTACAATAATTAAAAAATAGATTATATGGTTGAAGACTTTACATAAAATTAAAACCACTACCTACAATGATTTGAAAGAAATCGTTACGTAGGTACGTATTATGTTCAACACTTACCCAATATGGGGTGATCACAACACTAGTAGGTAGTTTTATAAATTATATCGATAACAAACAAACGGGCAGCGTGAGAAGGCGCTTTTAAAATTGTTGTCAGCGAACGTGCTCTCGCTTTGATATCTAAATCTGTCTGGTGGGCTGCGGCAGGGGGCGGAGGGCTGCACTCACGGCCCGTCGGCCGCCGGCCGGCTCACCTAAACCGGTCACATGCACTGATCGGTACCTATAATGCCTGTACGTATGTTTATTTGTTTCGTTTCTAATGAAGATAATAGTTAAGTAACTTTACAACGTTACATTGCTTCGCCTTATATGGGTTAAATGTCCGTGACACCATATAAGTACCTCTTACAGAAACTCAAAACGAACATTTTTAGTAACAAAAAAAACATCTTTTAATAGAGCTCTTTGTGCTTATCTGTATAAATCCTTATCGAATTATCCCCCGTTATGACTTACGCGTTCGTAGTATTCGCGCACATTTGCCCGTTAACCCTGAAACCACTCCAGATAATCCAAAATAAATTTGCATGCAATGCAGTAGGTATAGGTATGCCCCCTGGTATCAGAAGAATGCCGACCTGAACTGCAATCTCGAGCTTCCCTCGATCCTTCAATTTATGAAAAATAACTCTCGCCGCTACTTTGACACAGCGCCCCAACACCCTAACCCTCTTGTAGTCCAAGCCACGAACTACTCAACAGACTCGACAGACACGGCAGCACACTTAGACGCTCCTCCGTAGACGCCCTCGTGACATCCTGAGTGATTCGGACGATGACATCGCAGTCAAAATACTGGCGGCGATGGCCTCGTCCAATCCTACCTCCTCTGATAACCCATCAGGGGATCACACACTTAGAAACAGACACCAACCTCGCTAACGAGGTCGAAGGTCCCGTTATAGTTAAATAATCATTTATTCGCCTTCGCGTTCCTTACAGAATTCTTCTCAAAGGTCGTATTCCAAATCGGTGATCAAGTTTAATTAGTCAAAGGGCTCCTAAGCCGTTTTGTCGGGGACCTGGATCACTACTAACACTAGCAATACAAGGGTGTTTAGTTCGATCTCCGACAGACGACCGTCCATCGTAATCTAGGCGCCCGTCCTAGCCGAGGTACGTACCCCCTGGGTGCCCGTGTGCTGGTCGCCAAAATTTTTAACTTTGGAGCGCTCTAGCACCCGCCCCCGTCCGGTGAAGCTGTAGAGGCTGGTAGAGGCCAACAGCACAATTCTTCATGAAAAAATATATAGGTATGAAGAGAAGTTGCTCGGGCCTCTTCATCCCAAGTTAGTATAGTCCTGCTTTACAGGACAATTAATAGAAGTTTATTCGAATGAAACACTAGCAATTCACTTTACGGAATATAAATAATTTAATTCTTATCTAATAATTTAGCAATTTAACATTTTCTGAGAAATTCGAGTATTTTTTCTCTCCTAGACTTAAACATGACATAATTCTATGACAACCAATTTGTCTTCTTTATTTGAATTGTGTGCGAATATACAAAACACTGCAAAGGTCGGTAACAATACTAAAAAGGTTAGACGTGTTTTCGCCACACAACCCCCTACGAAGACAAAAAAAACTATATTTTTTAAGTAATGTCCACAGTAATAATCTTGTTCCTTCTCCTAATAATACGATACGGACCAGAATACGGAGGTTGCAACGAACGACGAACAGTGTCATCTCGTAACCATACAAGTCTTTGAAAACGAAAATCGAAGGTTTCGAGTGATGCAAAGCAGGAACAGGACGCAATGCTTCCATGTGCCTTCTGAGTTCAGAGACAAAATCTGTAACATCCGTATTAATAGGAACATCTGGTGCCAAAATAAATTTCTACAGGCCAACGAAGAGTTTCTCCATAAACGAGTACAGCGGAAGAAGCGTTAATGTCCTTTTTGAGCGCTGTCCTCATGCCAAAAAAAACAAGTGGAAGTGCTTTCGTCCATGTCGTTGAATGACACATCAAATACGCTTTAAGTAGACGATGCATCCGCGCTACCATGCCATTAGCGCATGGATGATAACTAGTGGTACGAATCCTTTTAGTAGCGCAAACATTCCAAAAGACTCTGAAAAAGAGCGGATTCAAATTGACGTCCGTGATCGGTCGTCAAAAAACTAGGTACACCGTAACGAGACACCCATCTATTTAAAAGAGTATCTACTACTTCCTCAGCAGTGATTGATTTCATTGGCCAAACCTCTGGCCAACTAGTGAATCTATCGATCGCTGTGAGGCAATAAGTAAAACCATTACAATGCGGCAAAGGACCAATAATGTCCAAATTAACGAGCATAAACCTTCCAGATGGCGCATTAAAATTGCCAAGAGGAGACACGACATGTCTACTCACCTTACAACGTTGACAGTCTGGGCAAGAACTAACCCATCTACGACATTCCGCATTAATATTTGGCCATACATAACGTTCAGTCACCATGCGAGCGGTAGCCCGCGCACAAGGTTGGCTAAGGTTATGGCATCGATTAAAAGCAGCTCGACGAAATTTTAGAGTAAGAGATGGACAAGGACGTCCAGTAGAAGTTTCACAAACAACAGTAACATTGGTACCAGGAATGAGAATCCTCCTTCTCCTTACTGAGTTGCTGGACAGATTAGCAACTGGACAAAGTATAGTCAGAAGATAAAGTAAAAATAAAAATGAAACATAGTAACATTGTTAACAGTAACATTGGTACCAGGAATGAGAATATCTTCTTATTTAAGCGAAGACTTATATCGAATCTCAGCCATCTCTTAGTCTGAATTTTGAGACAGGGCGAGTGCAGCAAAATCTTCTTCGAGAGAAATTGTTTCAATGCGAGACATAATGTCCGTGATTATATTATCTACGCCCTTAATATGGACAATGTCCGTAGTGAATTGACTAATAAACGACAATTTATTTAACTGGGCTGGTGGTAGCTTCTCGCGACGCTGTATAAAAGTGTAAATAAGCGGCTTATTATCAGTGTAAATTGTTGCATGCTGAACCTTAAGGATGTGTTAACCTTAATCACGACGTGGTCACCAGTTGAAGAGAGGTTGCTTGGGCCTCTTTATCCCAAGTTAGTATAGTCCTGCTTTACAGGACGATTAATAGAAGTTTACTCGAATGAAAAACTAGCGTTTCATTTTACAGAATATAAATAATTTAATTCTTATCTAATAATTTAGCAATTTAACATTTTCGGAGAAATACGAGTATTTTTTCTCTTATAGACTAAAACATGACATAATTCTATGACAACCAACTTGTCTTCTTTATTTGAATCGTGTGCGAATATACAAAATACTGCAAAGGTCGGTGACAATACTAAAAAGGTTAGACGTGTTTTCGTCACAGGAATATCACAATAATCTTTCTCATTTTATGTAGATTAATAAAAAAAATACGCCATACTTTGTTGATGAGTCCTTTGAAAATTATCACGATGCTATTGATGAGCGGATTTCAATGGATTCTGCCTGACCCGTTCTTCGTACACCTACTATTACATTATACTGTGTGTGTACTATTACATTAGGCTGGCCGTTGGTTATCAATGTAACGGAGAAACCTTTAGCTACCTATGCGAAGCCGGGGCGGGTTGCTATTAAATTTCATAATGATCACCACTGATCGCTGAAACGGCTGAACTGATTTTGATGAAATTTGGTATAAAGATACTTTCTCTCTCTCTGTGGTCGGTACTTCATGACTGAAGATCGTGATTACTAGGACGTCTTTGCTGTACTGGAGTAGACGGTTTCTCTCCAGCGGTTCCTGTTTACGGCCATCTGCACCACATAAAACGACATTTTCCCCTCTCGATAGGATACTTTAAGTCCTGGGAATAACATATAGGATCATCATCATCCATCATCATTGTCCATGCGGGTAAAATTACGGAGCTAGTTATAAAAATAATTATCCTTACTGAGTTGCTGGACAGATTAGCAACTGGACAAAGTATAGTCAGAAGATAAAGTAAAAATAAAAATGAAACATAGATAATGATCATCAAGTCAAAAATGTATGTACTTATTCAAGAAATATCACACGAAGGGACGCAAGTAGTATAAGAATAAGAAATAATAATAATTCTTGAATCTATTACGTTGGTATGAAAAACAGCCAGACAGACAATCAAACACTCTTACCTAAAAAGATCTGAAATAGACAGATTTTTGGTCATTATCTGTACAATTTCAAGTAGCACCGCTTGCGTCAGATGTTAAGCCCAAGCCTCACCTGGTATACCTAAGTCTTCCATTCCACCTAAAGTTAACAATAGAATC
This sequence comes from Alsophila aescularia, assembly GCA_946251855.1. Classification (NCBI taxonomy): domain Eukaryota; kingdom Metazoa; phylum Arthropoda; class Insecta; order Lepidoptera; family Geometridae; genus Alsophila; species Alsophila aescularia. Next base: position 42,166,435 of record OX276385.1, read on the forward strand.
CAGTAATCCGAACATAGACGTGCTGGCCCATTAAACGGTACAGTACACCTTCCAGTAACGATAGATCCTGTACACAGTGGGGTAGGCAGTCTTGAAAGCCCAGGGCTTACTGCAAACTTAACCGATTAGTTGGGGATAGATTACTGCCGCATGCCTCAAAGGTTACATAAGGACCATAATTATATATTTGGCTGGCCAATTGCAGAACTGCTTTGCGTCACCGGAACTGTAATGTAATGGCCATCAAAGTCTTTAACAAAATTCCGAAAACAATCAGGGAGATGACATAAAGGAGTTTTTGACTTATTATAATGACATCATATTGACATAAATACTGAATTGAATCTTTATTGTATTTTGATTGATCAAATATTATCTGCTTAGTTTGACATGGATAATTTTAGTATTATTAATATTTATAACTAGTTTTCCCGTCCGCGACTACGTCCGCGCGGACTGCTTATATCGCGAAAAAAGCATCCTATGTTCTACTCAAAAAAACAATGCAAAAGTAGGTATAGCACCAATGCTCTTGAAGTTTTTTGACATACTTGTTATTTCGTTTCCATGGCAACCGTTACTTACAGCGAGTAATCAACATTTTCCAGCTTTCCCGTGGAAACTATTTTCTGGGATAAAAAGTATCCTATGTTATATTTCAGAGTACAAGCTATCTTCATTTCAAATTTCGTCAATATCCGTCCAGCCGTTATCACGTGAAAGCTCCCCAAACAAACAAACAACGTTTCACTTTTATATATTGGCATGGATAGGTGAAATATAAACAGTTAAACAATGGGTTTCAATAACCCGGGTTGTTATACCATGGATTAACATGGCGTGCGAGTATATGTGTTTGTCCCATTGGCAGTAGCTCGTATTTTTGTTTAGAAGTAAAATTTTCTGACATTGTTGTAAGACTATTATTATGATTCTGATTATAATAACCAAAATGTTGGAAAATTCAGGTTTACTGAAAACCTTACAAACATCAGCTACGACAGGACTTGAAAGCTGAAACTTGTGTGTCATACAGAACTTAAATAACTACAAGTAAATAAACAGCTGCAAGTTTTGCTGTGCAGTTTTAAAGTTTATTCAAGTGAAAACTTTCACTAAATGGCACGCAAGTAAGCGAATAATGACTAGATTAAAAGCTAAAAAAACACGCCTGCCCCGCCAAAAATTAACTTAAAAGCCAATAAATTGTATATTAATGGAATGTGCTTGAAATGTGTTTTCAAATTGATACCCATATTGTAAAATTCGAAAAAAAAGCTATTTATTTGTTTCGTCCTTGAAAATGAAGCCATACTGCAAACATATTGAATTTTTTTTAAATGCTTATTTTGCTCGGGGGGATGTAAGGATTCGAACGGTATCACATACGTCTAAATCTAATCAGGCATTTAAAACTTATGGTAGAATAAAGAAACATACAGACATACATGAATACTAAAAACACTAAACTCCTTTTTGGGCAGTCGTGTAAAAATTGGTATTTTCAGTAAACAAAGAAAAATAAAAATCGGAGTATTCTTCATCTACAAACAAAGGTAAAAAACTATCCAACTGGACTATAGCGTACTACAAACTATCCAACTGGACTATAGCGTACTACAAACTATCCAACTGGACTATAGCGTACTACAAACTATCCAACTGGACTATAGCGTACTACAAACTATCCAACTGGACTATAGCGTACTACAATCCTAATATAGTCCACATATTAGGGGTTTACTTCGGGATGAGAGATAATAAGCTGGGAACTTATATAAACCTTTATTTAGGTATTCTAAAAGTTGTCTCAAAAGAAAGTCTCATAAAATCTCGTGTGTTCGTGTTAGGTTAGACAAGATTCGGTTTATATGGCTCAAATAATATTTAATGTTCTACAGTATTGTAATAAGCCATAGAAACCGAAAAATTTGTAAATAAACTATTTTTGCGACCTTTGATCTTGTCTAACTTAAGACGAACACACGAGATTTTATGAGACTTCTGGGACAATTTTTAGAATGCCGAAATAACACACACAAATCCGAAATAACCAAGCACATTCGATCTTGTATGGAGTACTGCTGCCACCTCTGGGACGGTTCTGCCAAGTATCAGCTCAAGGCTTTGGATTCAATTGAGAGACGTGATATGAAGCTTATTGGAGATGACACTCTGGTAAAGAGTAAGTTTCAAAGTCTGGCGCATCGACGTGAGGTCGCAAGCCTGTCGATATTCTACAGATTGCACTATGGAGAGTGCGCACAAGAACTGCACAATCTGATTCCCCCCATAACCTTCCCATTACCGTACGACTAGACGATCGGCAAAGCGCCACCCTTCCATGGTTGAAATACGTCGCACAAGAACGAAGCGTTACGCTTCTTCATTTATTATAAGAACTGCAAAGGAGTGGAATGCCCTGCCCTCGTCAGTGTTTCCGGTAAAATATAATCCTCGTGTGTTCAAGTCAAGAGTGGATAGGTATCTAATAGGCAAGCGTGCTACACCTTCGACCACATCATCGCTTTCTATCAGATGAGATCGTGGTCAAACGATTGCCTAGACCGTGATAAAAAAATAAAAAAATATTAAGGCTTATACAAGTTTCCAGCTTATTATCTCTTATTCCGAGTCTTATTTCAATCAAATCTTTCGTCTTTATAATATTAGTGTGGAATAATAAAATAAAGAAAGAAAGAAAGAAAGAATAACACTGATCGCATTTTGGCGGTGGCGTTGGGTCAGGGTTTCCGGAACTATTATAGGTACATTACTGTTTTTTTATATAAATATATTCGGGACCATTTCACACCAATTATCTAGCCCTAAACTAGGATATCCTGTAATATGGGCACTATATAACGGATTAACATACATAAATACGTATATTACACTGCCTCTAGGCAGATATAATACTCCAGAAAATCTTCAAAGCAGTTACATTGATATTATACCTCTCCATCGGTCACTTTGATACCACATCAGTCAAGTTTACTGAGATCGATCCATATACTTAATTCAATTTTACCTATCACTTTTACTCAAGGGATATTGCACCCTAGACTGAAAATTATAGGGAGTAAAATACGTTGACAAATAGAGTGATAAGGTAGGCATTAAAATATGTATAAGCAGCAATAAATGGCCGGCCATGTTGCCAGGGAAAAAATATGTTAGCGGTTTCTTTTGTGAAGGCTTACTGTGACAAGAAAATGGGAGTTATGAATAGGTAGCCTATATTTTTCTCAGTGTTTTTTTGGGTAACCTACTATACATTTTTGTCTCTGATATTCCATTACATGAAAACGGTTAATAATTTTCAAGAGCTACTTGTTTTCTAAGATTTAACTTTGTTATTTGTAAAGACGTTTTTCAGAATTTTCCAGAAACAGGAAAAAAATATGTTATCGGTAACCAACCGTCCGTGTATTTTTTTTTGGGATTGGTTATATTTTTCAGATTTTTTTATAGACCGAAGTAAAACCTTTTAGACCGCAATAATGTTTTGCTTATGTTTTGTGAATTCGTCCAAACCGGCTGGCAGGATAGAAACACCCCTGACTGACGACCAAAACACACACGATAAGATGTCGCATCGTGGCACGTTGCGACACAGTACATATTCCTTACGGGCAGTAGGGTATCGAAGCATTGTTTTCGAGTTTGATGCCTATTGTCAGTCGGAGACCGAAGGTTGCCACTTTAACGGATGTGTTTAAGTTTGTACACAGCTACAGAAAAGGAGGGTTATGATTTTATCAGAATACCTATGTAAGCATGAACAAATGTGTGTATGATCGTCTGTTTGTGCAAGTGGCACAATTTATAGCCAACCTTTTAAATTTATAGGAATTTCCTAGCCTCTAATAAAACTAGAGTTTTGAAGGGTCTTAGAAAAAAATATACTAAAGAAAAAAACAGGTCAGGTCAGGATTTAAAATAAGCAAATAACATATATTTTATTGAAATGGTGTCTTTCTGTATGTTCCTGCTTGACATAAAAACTACTGGCAAAATTAAAATGCGGTTTTCATTGTTGGATAGATTAGGTTATGACTAGTAAAATCTAGTGAATTTGTACATTGTATCTCAATCCAATGAGTAGAAGCCGATCAACCGATGAAAAAATATTTGACGGCTGAACAATTCAATTTCAAATTCGGCTGATCTGTACAATTGTACGATGGAGAGAATCACTCAAGCACGACTGAAGAAAAAATCTTACTACAGATATTCTATTTCACGAAGTCCGTTTGACTATGAATGTTGTAAGGTCTGTACGTGCACACTGTTTTAGTGTGCGTAACCTCGGGAGCGCTCAGTCACGATCGCGACGCGGTCAGAGTCACTAGTGTTTTGTTTCCGCGCTAAAAAATTCAAAGAGTAACGTCAGCATGGCAAGTAAATGCAGAAAAGTTGTCCACAGTGAGGTAACATTTTTTTTAACTATTGTTACTACTTTTTGTGTGCTATTAAGAGTTTATCTAACTAATATTATGAAACTTGTTACTTAAATAGGTATTTCGATTTGGTTTTGTTCTAGGGTCGAAGCATGATAGCTAGCGTTTATCATTTCCTGCGAGAAGAGTATGAATTCACAAAATCAGTTGCGGAACCTAACTGTGATTTGTCTCATTTACGAGATATTACAAGGCGTACAGCTGAGGCTACAGGTGTTTCTATGAAAACTGTTCAACGGATATTAAAAGAAGAGAAGGAATTGCCATCCTGCTCATCAAATTTCACTTCTCCTATGAAGAAAAGAAGAAAGCGGGATAGTAAGATAGAAATAGATAATTTTACAGCCGATGTTGTTCGCAGTACTATACAAAATTTCCATGTCATCCATAAAGAAATTCCAACGTTGGCTAAGTTAAAAACTGTATTAAATGAAAAAATTGGTTTTGATGGTTGTATCGAAACTGTTCGTTAATTGTTACTGAAGTTAGGTTACAAGTGGCGTAAAACAGAGAATAACCGTAAAGTTTTGACGGAGCGTCATGATATACAAATGTGGCGTTTAAAATTTTTGAAGAAGATGTCAGAATATCGCAGTCAAGGTCGCCCAATTGTGTACACCGATGAAAGTTATGTCCTTTCAACACACGTGCGAAACAACACCTGGGCACAAAAGAAAGAGAGTACACCATTCTTAAAAAAAATTAGCACAGGCACTCGCTTTATATTAGTGCATGCGAGTACAAAGGATGGATTTATTGAAAATGCTTCATTGATTTATAAAGCCAACTCAACAGCTGGCGATTACCATTCTAATATGAGCTACGATAATTATGTTAAATGGCTAAACGAAAAACTTTTACCCAATTTATCCCCACACTCTGTCATTGTCTTAGACAATGCTTCATATCACAACACACGGACTGAAAAACTACCGACGTCGGCTACAAAGAAAGCAGACATGCAGCAATGGCTCAGGGATAAGGGTATAGCATTTGAGCAATCTCTCCTTAAATTGGAATTGTACGATATTATAAAAAAACACAAAGATGAACACATACAGTATAAAATTGATGATTTTATTAAGAGCAAGGGTTTTGATGTCATACGTCTTCCCATTCACCGTCCCACCCATTCACAGTCTTCCCATTCCCATTCACCCGTAATATCACCCAGAATTAAATGCTATTGAAAATATTTGGGGTATTGTAAAAAATTATATCGCATCAAAGAATATCGAACAAAACATGACGAACATGGAAAGACTGATCTTTGAAAGCTTGGATAGAGTAACCAGTGAAACATGGCAAAAAACCTGTGCTCATGTTGAAAAAATTGAAAAAGAATACTTAAAATACGTCGACCTGGATTTTGAGTTCATAATTAACTTAGGGAACGATTCTGACGAAAGCGAATCAGAAATTGAATTTGATAGTGATTAAGTGCTGATTTTTTTGTTTCTTCTCTGTAATAAATAAAAATATTATTTACTTTCAACTGTTGTTTCTTTTCTCTGCAACTTATCATTCTAATAGCTAAATATTATTTACTTAAATTGTCTATATAATTTATTAAATAAATATATAATGCGTTTCAGATTTTTTTCCTAACGCTACCTACGTTTACACACACTAGCGCGCCTATCACTACACGTCACTACTACAACCAGAGCCAAACGGACTTCGTGAAATAGAATATCTGTACAGAATCGCAAAGATGTGAAAGTATTCAAAACGTTGTAAAAAAAACGTTAAACGTTGTGTTAGATTACTACTTATTGTAAATATAGAAATGTATAAAAATAATACTTGGTACATGTAAATGTTATGTATCCAGCTTTCAGATCGAAGTATTCGTTCTGAAACGAAGTATTGACTACTTTAAAGAAAAGTAAAGTACCACGTGTAAACTTACGATTTATGTCATCCATCACTATGAAACATCTGTATTATTATGCCATAATTATTATAATGTATTCCAATACAACTATGAGACATGACTAATGTAATTAATAAAGTAAATGGTAGATATTCGTTGATCTATTTTCAAACGACTCAAATAGCTCGGACGATGTCGATAGTCTTCGTATGACTTCTGACAGCGTCGGATGTTATTTGAGTCGTTTGAAAACAGATCAACAAATATCTACCATTTACTTTATTAATTACATTAGTCATGTCTGATAGTTGTATTGGAATACATTATAATAATTATGGCATAATAATACAGATGTTTCATAGTGATGGATGACATACATCGTAAGTTTACACGTGGTACTTTACTTTTCTTTAAAGTAGTCAATACTTCGTTCTGAAAGCTGGATACATAACATTTACATGTACCAAGTATTATTTTTATACATTTCTATATTTACAATAAGTAGTAATCTTAAACGGCTATACTAGTCAGTATATCTAACATGTTAGATTACTACTTATTGTAAATATAGAAATGTATAAAAATAATACTTGGTACATGTAAATGTTATGTATCCAGCTTTCAGAACGAAGTATTCGTTCTGAAACAAAGTACTACAAAGTTGACTACTTTAAAGAAAAGTAAAGTACTACGTGTAAACGACGTCGGTAGTCTTCGTCTCGGATGACTTCTGACAGCGTCGGATGTTCGAAAATGCTATATAAAGGCTCTCTCGACAAAAAAATTAAAAATTGTCAAAGTTTAATTTTCTTGTGGCCGCCGCACCGAGAGGACCTTGACAAGTTAAGTGCTTTTCTTTTACTCTGTTATGCTGCTTGTTTATAACTATGTAATTATACTGTGTATTTGTCACTATGTATCACTTCATTGTGGGGTGATGAAGTGATCTGTAAAATTATAGTTAACGGGATTATCATCTATTTGATTGTGTTTAAATGCTGTTTTCGAAAGTTATTATGCCTAGTGTAACTAAGGCAAATATAAATGTTTGTCTGTGACCAATTATCACATTTAAATTATTAATAACTATGTATCTAAATAGTTATTGGTTTAATAATATTACAAAACATATTCACCACGTAGTGTCTTGCCAGTTTCTTTCTGTATTCCGAATCCGGTGTTAAAATGAGTAAACAATATACAGAACGGCAAACCTATTTCCTTGTTTTTATTAAATATTCCTTAAATTATTTATTCTGTAGCTGTAGTTCATAGATACTATAGATACCAACTATAGGATATAGCAACTTGCTTTTAATACTAGGTGCAGATAAGTTTTATCTCCTACTCGACAAACCTAACCAACTGAATGCTAACATTACAAAACTTAGGTTTTGATAACCTTACAGTACGTATAATTATTATACATATTTTTATAAATCTCACACGTTTTTGAAGGTTTAACAAAACAAATAAGTTTTTTTTCGGATGCCGATGGCGGTTGTGTAAAAAGATTGGACTAAAGAATCTAATCCTGATATACCTATGTTATAGTAATAATACTTTTGTGGTACTAGCCGCGCACGCAGTGTTCTTTCACTCCTAGTTTTAGTAGTTACCTTGAAGTTATAGTTCAAGGAAGCCAAGAACATAGTAAAGTCATGTTATGAAACAAGTTCACGTGTATTACTCGCTATTACTGATTTACGAGCTGTATTTTTATAGTGATGGCATAAAACAGCGCTGGCGTTGGCAGCTACAAGAGTTATTGGACGTAGGTAACCACGCAAGCAACAAAATTGCTCATTCATGAAGTCATATTCAGTTTTTTTTTAAATGAAATAATTTATTTGTCAAAATTTTGGGTACAAACAGGTTTGCTAAGATGTGCTAGCATGATAATTCCCTTCAAAATTCTGCCTATTATAGGCCTACAAATTCATGATAAATTATATTGTTTATTTATTAATAGTAATTGAATTCATTAAAAATAATATGTCAAAGGAAAATAATATACAGAATGACAATAAAAAAAATAGATTGATTTGTCATTAAGATAGTCTTTTACGGAATAATAACACTTATCCAAGAGGAAGTCAAATACTTTCTTTTTAATTTCATCAAAATTAGATTGCTTAAACATGTCAGGTAATTTATTAAATATTCTAATGGCCATACAATTTACGTTGTGACTATTTAGTTTGAGTATTTGTGCTGGAACATACAATTTATGTACATAACGACAGTTCCTTTAAATGACCTCATTGTGCTTTTTAAACAATTAGGATGTTTTATTACAAATAAGCATATTTCATATATATATATATAAAGTGAGGGTAACGGTAATATTTGTAAGGTCTTAAATATTGTCTTACAGCTGTTTTAGTATCCTGCGCCATAGAGCAAAAGCATAATATTTTTTGTACAAGAAAAACTCTGTCTGCGTCAACCGAAAACCCCCATAGAATGACGCCATACTAGAGGCAAGACGAAACGTATCCATGGTAAGCCAATAGAGCCGCCTCCTTTGTTGCTATCTGTCTGAGTCGGTAGAGAATGTACACAAAGGAGGATGCCAGCTTTCGGCTTCTAAGAATTTTAAATGCCGCGGACACGAAATCTATCCACATTATTGAGTATATAAAATAATTTAATTCATTATTATTAAAACAATAACATTCTGGAACTGTAATTAAAATAAAAACGTTTAATATGAATAGAAATGACCGGAAATAGCTGCGCAAGACTTTTAAAAGTTAAATGCTGCGAACATGAAATCTATCCACATTATTGACCACATAAAATAATGTAATTAATTCTTATTAGAACAATACCTTGCGGGAACGGTTATTAAAAAAATAAAATAGGAATAAAAATGGATAGAAATGACCGGAAATTGCTGTGAATTGATACTAATTACTAATCATAGTGTTCACTATAACTCGTAATTAGTGCCAATAAACTATTAATAAATCGATAAACAAAATCGATTTAAAAACAATCTACAGGCTATCTTAGTTTATTCTAATAGAAATCATTTCAGTATATTATTTTATGATATTAGAAATAACAACAATACACGCATACGTATTTTTTTATCCTGCTTATACGTTAATTCATTATTTGTTATAAATGTTTCAGTGGTTTAGGTACCAAGCTCATGACAAGAGCTGAAAAGGCCCAGGGCTATATTATTCCCTTGATATTATTATTATTCTTCTTTTCCTTATCTAACGAAAGTCACATAACTACAAAAGTTAACTTTATTTCCTCATAACTTATTTTTGAATAGTTTACAGAAAAAACTAATAACACACAAAATCTTTTAACATAATGCTTTAAAAATAAAAATACTGTTCAGTTGTGTCCGCGACATTTTAACATCGAGCCTAAGTCACTTTGGAGATCTGGCATAGTCTTTTATCTGATATTTCAACTGGAAATCACATGTGAACAGTTTATGCTTTAAATTATATAGATTTGTGTACATTTTCTGCCGACTCAGACAGATAGCAACAAAGGAGGCGCCTCTATTGGCTTACCATGGATATGTTTCGTCTTGCCTCTGGTATCGAGTTATTCTATGGGGGTGTTCGGTTGACGCAGACAGAGTATTTTCTTGGCGTAAAAATTGACAGATTCTGTCATTTTTTACGCCAAGAAATACTGTCTCATTGACTCTATTTATGAGACTACATTTTTTATTCAAACTGTCCATTATCAGTTTGATAAGATTGAAACAAGCATCAATCGTTGAGCTATTCTTCCTAAAACCAAGTTGCTCAGATTTTAAAATATTATTGGAAATAATAAAATTTATCACGTTTGAAAACATAACTTTTTCATATTTTTTTGGATAGTACTGGATTTAAAGTTATAGGTATATAACTATTCATTTCAAATTCACTGCATTTCTTGAATATGAGCTTAACAATAGAATATTTTAACCGTTCTGGAAAAATGCCTTCCGTGAACGATAAATTAATAAGATGCCGTGCGCAAATTTTAAAAAAATTCATGTTTATTTTGTCATAGCCGGTAGAATTTGAGTTTTTAAGAATAGGCTCAAATATATATCCGATGGCGGATATATATTTGAGCCTTTTGGGGTAGAGACACTAGGGCTGTGGGGACCAGGAGCACACAAAATATATAAAGATCTATCAGAGCGTCTGGTCGAAGCAACACGTAACCAAAATGCTGGCCTTTACTTTGCCCAAAGACATCCGCCAAAGACAAAGACTGCCAGCATTTTGGGAACGTTGCCCACTGGCAGCGGATTGATAGACTAGCTCTAGTTTTATTTAACTGCATGTTTATTATTTTTCATCTTGTTAAGTTATTGTGTGTTTTATATATTTCCTATATTTGTAACGAAATAAACTCTAATTTAGTTCTTGTTTTTAACAGATTGTATAATTTTTAGGACATTTATCGGGTTTGTGGGCGTTATGTATATAGTGTCATTTACATGTGTTCCAAATGATATTTTTTTATTAGTATCATTTGTTGTAGTTTTATTACATAAATAAATTTAAAAAAAACTCATTAAATAAATTGTCAATTTGTTGAGGATAGTATACTTAATATCATTCGCCATAATTTCTTGGTTAGGATAACATTTTAATAAAAGATAGATCAATAGATCCTCAAGCCGGCTTCAGTAGGTATCTTTGCAGCATCAGGGCTGAGCAGTTGGAATCGGGAGTACAATGACAAAGTCTCTGTTTTATATCCCATCCTGCCCACCACCCGACCAAGTCTCGCAAGCCATTTGACTTCGTGGGTGTCAAAATGTATAATTAACTCCCCGAAAGCAACAATGGCGCGGTGAGTACGAGCTCGAGAGTCGCTGCTGCTCGCGGCGTACTACAATATCGAAGAGTTCTTTATTGACAAAATGTATAATAAAATACCCGAAAGCAACAATGGCGCGGCGAGCACGAGCTGGAGAGTCACTGCTGCTCGCGGCGTACTACAACATTGATGAGTTCTTTATTAACAAAATGTATAATAAACTTCCCGAGAGCAACAATGGCGCGGCGAGCACGAGCTCGCATGTCGCTGCTGCTCGCGGCGTACGGGAATATTGAAGAGTTATTTATTGTCAAAATGTATAATAAAATCCCCGAGGGCAACAATGGTGCGGCGAGCACGAGCTTGCAAGTCACTGCTGCTCGCGGCGTACGACAACATTGAAGAGTTCTTTATTGACAATATCTAGAGATCCGTTATCCGATGGGAAGAAAAAATAATGTACATTTGAGTTGCAACGTATCTCGAGATCCGATGGGAACGCAGAGCAATATCCGTTAATTAGTAATTCTGATATCGAGATCCGTTGGGACATACCCAAAAAAAACTAACAAGTTGATAACGTAGGTTAGTAGTTTCAGAGTGCTTAATTATTTTTTTTCAAGATAAAAGCCAGCATTTTGGTCACGTAATGCTTCGATGATAATGTATTGAATTGAATCCACAACACTTATCCTAAATCATCATGTATTATCATGGGGATTTAGTTCTTGTGTAATGTTTAATGGAAATTAATAGAAACTGTCGCAAGATACGAGTATTTATCATAAAAAACGTTATCTTCAAAAGATATTTAAATCTAACCTCTGTTATGAATGTTAATGCCTGAGATTAATAAAACTATATTTAACTAGTTTTCCCGCCCGCGACTTTGTCCGCGCGGACTATAGATTATCGCGAAAAAAAAGCATCCTATGTTCTTCTAGGATATTAACAATCAATGCAAAAAATGGGATAGCACCACTCTTGATCTATTTTGACATACTTGTTATTTCGTTTCCATAGCAACCGTTTCTTAAAGCGAATAATCAAATTTATTCTAGTTTTTCTAGTTTTCCCGTGGAAACTTACAATTTTCCGAGATTAGAAGTATTCTATGTTTTATTCCAGGGTATAAGCTATCTTCGTTCCAAGTTTCATCAAAACCCGTCTAGTCGTTATCGCGTGAAAGCTCCCCAAACAAACAAACAGACAACGTTTCACTTTTATATATTGGTTTGGATTGTAGATGTACTAGATATAATCTACTAATACTTATTCTGTGGTACTAGCATAAAATAATTATAGTAATGGATATTGACTCAGTTTAGAGCATGAAATAGCTGACCTGAGATGAAATGAATTTTAAATATGAATTAAGAAGCTACAAAGAGCTTATTTTTAATCTCACTAAGTACAAACCCTCGCCCACAGCTTATTGCAAAGCTAATTGAAAAGTTACTAATCTCTTTTTGATAACTCCACAGGGAATGTAACATTGTATATTTATGCCCAAGCAATTTATTTAACATCCGTATTAGGAAAGTTAACTATGAACATTATTTTTATTTAACATGGACTGATTAGGTTGAGCAATGGTAGCTAAGCGGTACAGCAGGGCACGTTAGAATAGAATCCAATGATACCAGGTTCAGTTTCGGCTCCACACCAATGTCTTTTGTAAGTTATGTGCGGTCTTTCCATCGCTCCATGTTTCGGAGAGTAAGTGAAGCGGTCGGTCCCGGCTGTTATTGATTGCCATGTCAAGGACACTCAGGCAGCCTGACAAACTCTGACACTTGATGCACCAGCACTACCTGTTACGACAAGAAAGCAGTGGTTTGGTAATGCTTTCCATTTTTTGGTTTGGCTCTGGAAATTACTTCCAGTTGACATTCGGATTATTTAGAAACGTAATGTACGAGTAAGATCGCGGAATTAAACCGTTTCATAAAAACTTTTGTAACATTTTATACACATTTTCATTCAAATCATTGAGTTTTTCTACTTGCAGTGCCGCAAACAAAGTTGCGATTCATATTTTTTTAGCTATTTTATTGGCGTGCGTGTCTTTACTGCATAAAGTAAAACCGTCAAAAGCAGCGTGTGTTGACAAGGGTGTGTAGTACAACGTTTCGCGACGTGCGGGCGGCTATCAAGGTTCGACGCGATTTAAATAAAACATATCTACTGCCGCCGCCGCGAAACCGCCACCCATACATTATCGCGCACCCGGGCTTAAGGGCACGAAGGGGTTTGTCGATAGGCTCAAATTTGACGTTGAGTTTGCTCTCTCAAGATGACGGTGAACATCAGAATATCTGCCTTGAAATGTGATTGTCCACGACACGTGTATCGTGCTTAGTGTCAGGCATTTGAATATTTTTAACTTGCCTATTTATCAGTTGATCTTACATGTACTACATTAAGGGCAGGCTCCAAGATTACATTTTCCCACTCCTCTGCCACCTCCCCTACACTCTGCCACCCGCTACCCACAATAAGCACTGAAGTGCCTGTGTAACAAGGTTGAATATCGCGAGCGCTGTTAGAACATACAATTTAGCTCGGAAGTAAATGACATGTGTCAAAAGTTATATAAATAACTTTTACTGGCAGACTAATAATTTAAATTTAATAAGTAAATGTTGTCTAAGCAGTATATAATAAACTATATTTACTTGCCGTGAGATTTATTTTAGAGATAAAACTTATGCCGTTAAGTAGCAAAATGAAAATATTACTGAAAATAACGTAACTTTTTATTAGAAAATGTATCGATTGAAATTCTGTTAATCACGTTTTTGTCTTATTCACACAGAGATAAAGATCTCAAAAACATATAAGTTAAGTTTCACATTTATCAAGTTTATGGTTGAGTCAGTATATGGGAAAAACCCTTAAAAAGTGGAGCCTGGACTGAAAAATATTTTTCTTACCCCGCCTTGTACTATTATTTATTCTGTGACCCAGCTATAATTGGTACTAATAGCTATATCAGTTTCAATCACAGATGTTGAAAAACATTTATTAACATTAACAATTTTCATTTTATTAACATAATTTTCTTTCAACACTGCCGTTCTGAACTTGGAGAAGTTTTACTCAAATCAAATCATATCAAATCAATAATTTATTTGCTAGAATACACAACATAAAGTTCTTAATATTAAAAAGTAGGTAAAGTGCATTCAATGCATTCAAGTGCAAATATTAACAAGTATTTTTGTCAAAAAAATCTACAAACTCCTTAATACTATAAAAACAATTACATAAGAGCCAGTCATTTAAAAGTTTCTTAAACCTGTTGCCTTCTAATATTCAATACTTGTTTATAAAATTTGTCTTGTACTGCTAGATGTTTAATAAAACCGAAATTATTAATGTAATTTTAGGTAAAAGTATAAAAGATTTGATATAATTATGTTCAGTGACTTGTCGCTAAAAGTGACAGCTAAATCTTACAGACGACTCACAAGAAAATTAATTGATAGCGTATCTATTTACACGACTGCCCAACTAGGGTGCTTTTTTACTCAAGTGCTTACTTTTGAGCTTGAACTCAAGTTTTCTCCCCATAGCGGAGTAGACAGTCGTATGGATACGGGCCTAAGTCTACGTGCTTTGCGTGAAATTCGTCTTCCTCCAGAGAAGGTTTGGAGGAAAAATGATGCGCTAAGCGAGATACGAGCCTCTATGAATTATTAAACATGCGTAAGGCTTAAGCGGCGTATCACCTTACCACGGCCGTGCTATGTTGTATGGTAATCATAGATTACTCACTTTCGCACAATTCATCAAAAGGCAAGTACTCTAAAACAGCAATGGACAATCTATATTATCGTATTCTAATTTAAGTACGGTATCCATTACTCATTTTTATATAATATTCAAACAAAAACAGCAATGGTATTTCGGAAGAAATATTGTCGAAAATGTATGCGAAAATCGTCGAAAACTTTTTACAGTTAAAGTTCTTGGCTCAAAATTTTGTTTGTAATGTTTAAATAATAAAGCGTGTATTAAGGATGCCGTCATGACGTATTTTGCGAAGAGTCATAAAGTATTTACGAACGATTTAAAAAGAATCAGACGTCCAAGTTTTTAGGGAAAATAAAAGTAACTGTTGTGAAAGATTGATTGATAACGTTTGATTAAGTGTTTGTGAAGTAGATCTAACAAGCCATATAAGTTGGTATGGCTTGGTAGATCTACTACATGCACGATGATAACGACACCAAAGATGTTGTTTATGACGGTAATATTTTTTTTTATTTTTTTTTTATTTTTATGTAGTGACTAAATAAATAAATAAGTTCCCGATGAATCGACTCATTTTGTTTTTTGAACCAAAATCGACTTCAAATGCATTTATTAACAAAATAACTAAACCAATTATGATGAAATTTATGCAGGACCATACCATTTACTCTTTTATAAATAAAAAATAAATAAAAAAAAATTACAAGCAATAAACCGACTTCAAATCAAAAAATATATAAATAAAACTGCTAAAAACTCACGAAATAGAAGATCGGAAATACTCCGACCAGTTTCGGAGTATTTTGAAATCCTTCATCTGGGAGTGTTATGCCGACAAGCCGTGACGAGCGCTACGAACGTCAGCACGCAACACTAACAAAAACGTGACATATATATATATATAAATATAAAACTTTTTTTTATTTGATAGTATAAAATTTTAATAGAAAAAAATAAATAATAAAAAAATTTGGTCTGTGCCTGGTAAGTTCCTAGTTGGATTAGGCGTTGCACAGACCCCAAAAAATGAATAATTTATTTCTTTTAAGTTTTATACGATTTGAAGTCGGCTTAATATTTTTACCTGACTGCACGGGTTGTTTGTTTGTACGTTTCTTCGACGCGTCCTACAGCCTTAACGGCTTGATGGATTTTGATGAATGAGGTATCATTAGATTCGTCTTGATTACGAGAGTGCTGATATATGAAATGTCAAGAAAACTAACATGGCGGCTTACGGCTGCCATATTGTATTTCCGACGGAACAAAAAAATAACAAAACCTATCGAGTGAGGTATCTATCATAATGAAGATATTTCTAGAATATATCATTGTTATAACTAAACAGTATAGCTTCGGGTCTTCTAAGCTTCTTGCAAACGTTTCAATTATAGATTATTCAAGTTAATGTAAATACTACAGTCTAATGTTGCAATTGCAACTATTAAAGTAAAGTAAAATATGTAAGTAAATAAGAAACAATAAATTTATATCAAATACTAGCTGCATCCCGCGGTTTTACCCGCGTCCCACAAGAACCGTGCGTTTTCCGGGATAATAAATAGCTTATGTGTTAATCCAGGGTATAAGCTGCCTCCATACAAAATTTCATTCAAATCCGTTAAGCGTGAAGAAGTAACAAACATACACACACACACACACACACACACACACACACCTCATACATACAAATTTTCGCCATTATAATATTAGTGTAATTATTTTTGCGGTCATCGGCTTCGTATTCAATAATTTAGGTCGCAGTCGGGTTCTTTGTATTGATATAATAATGTATGTATGTTAAAACAAGTATGTTTAAATTAGTTTTAGTTGCTAACCTTCTAGTTTATTTAAAGTAGGCCTACTTCATAATGTTATTAATGAAGTAGGTATCTACTTAATTCCGTTTGCTAAGAAGTAAGCGCCCTTCGGGAAACAGTTAACAGTCCATATCTTTAAACTGATTTTGATGAAGCTTGAACTATCCCCTAAATTGAAAGATACTGAAACTATTACAAAAAAAAGTACAATTACAAATAAATACAAATAATGCTTTGCGGAAATCCATATTTAAAATGAACGAAGTAAAAATATGTTGCTTACTTCCGCCAAACTGTTTGTCAGACAAATAAAATGGTTTCTTTTTGTTCACAGAAATACGTAGAAGATTGCTATATATATTCAGTTACTCATATAGACTAACATAATTAAATGAATATTAAGCATTTTTGACAATATTAGATACATAATTTTTTTTTTTTTTTGGTCAAATAAACTTTATTATTATTATTATTATACATACGAGTACAATATTACATGCATACATACATACCAACTTGATGACCTCATTTTTTTGAAGTCGGTTAAGAATCATCCAAACCGGTCCAGAAAACAAGGAGACATGAGTGAAGGTGTTATGTATGGCAGCTCCACGTAAATTGCTACCCTGCATTATACTTCCACTGAACCAGTGACCTCAATGCAGACCACGAGGCGCTGATGCAACACGCGCTGCTCGGTGGCGCATCTCCCAATTCTGCCACTTCGGTACCTAGCATTGGGCCGGTAGTACACATTACCCACTTAGTTCACTTTAGGTTAGAATGTAAAATGTAGTTTAAATATATTAATAAACCTAGTTATAGCACATTTGGGTTTCTTTGCATCCTGCGGCTGCAGCCTCGGTAATTAAGGCAAAAACAATAAAAAAAACAATCGAATTGTGAATCTCGTTATTTTAAAGTCAATTAACAAAAAACGGCTGGGTCTGTGTCGGAGCGCATGGCTGGTTGTTTGAAACGTCTACTCCAAGTACAAATTGTGAGTTATAACGAATTAAACATTACAAATACAACTCAATGCAACTTGATCGAAACGTCGAGGTAAATAAATATTAAGTTTTCATCGCTATTATGTCCCGTTTAAATATAGAACTATTACAAATACATTCATATAGCTCTGTGCGTGCTGCCTTCTCCCCCTGTGTACTTTATCAAAAATTAAATAATAGTGGCTCTGTGAGCTGTAGACCTCGCGCGTTCAAACTTTTTTGCAAACAATCTAGCGGTGCGTAGTAGCATCTTCTAATGACCTTATTCAAAAACTAACATTACTAACCAAGGTGTTCCATCGATCCCTTCCTAGTAGGTATAGGGCTAGAAGGGCTGTGCGAGTGTGGCCAGGAAGACCAGACCATTGAACACGTCATCCAGCGCTGCCCCATTCACTCGCACCCAGGTCCTTGGAGCGACATTATGGATCTCCCTTCTGACACAATCGATTAGCTCCGTAACTTGAGTTGTAATGATTAGTTTAATTTCTTTTTGTTTTTAGTTAAGTTGTGATTAAGTTTAATTAAGCAATTTGACATTTTGTATTATTTGTTTAGATATTTATTATTATTTTTCTCTCGCTTAGTCATACCATTAAATAAACAATCCCTTCCTTTTTTTAGGTATAAAGTGAGAAATTTACTGCATTTTGAGGAGCTATCCTGCTCATCACGACGAAAACCCTCATCAGATCTTTACTAAATTTTTTATGAGACCAATTTAATGTTACTGCCATTCAATAAAAAAAAAAATAGAAATAGGATGAAATAAGGTGGAGATATTCAGTAAAAATTAAAATCCCCAACGTGTAAAAATTCGTTTAACATGTTTACCAAATTTCATCAAGATCGGTTGAGAAATGCAACTTGTAGACGAGAACAGAGATCCGGACAGCCGGACTGCGGCGCAAGGACTGCTGGACATACAAAACATTTTTGCCCAAACTGAAAAGGAGACGCTTCGCTCGTGCTTCGCGCTCGCTCAGTCAATAAACAGAAAAACTGCACTAAAATTATATCTCTGGAGCTAATTAGTTACAGAGTTATAAAAGCGAGACGATATAGACCTTTTCGTTACAGTTCACATTTTAATCCTGGTACCTGTATGTGTCAGTGTGTGAATCTAAAGACGATTCACGTCCAAAAGGTAGCCCGTTTCTATACATAATTATTGATTATTGGTCACGATCCCGTAGCAGGGTGTTAGGACATGCTGTCCACAATCAAACAACCCAGTAATGCTACCGGCAAAAGTCAACCATTTTCGAGGTATTAATAATGTCATTATAGCCATGATTCACAATTAGCTAGACACTTTTTAAAGAATTTTTGTTTTGATAGGTATTCTCTGAATAGTTTTTTTTATGTTATACTTAACAATGGTTTCAATCAAAAGGTATTTTTTGTTGACTGTTAATTAAGTTTAACTTACCATGTCCTAACTCCCTGCCATGGGATCGTGAGCAATAACCAACATTCCTGTAAAAAAACAGTACGAATCAGTGGGAGACGATAATACACGACCAAAATAACGTACGACCAGTATTGTACAGCCAATATTACACGGCCTGATATTACGCGTACATGGATTCGTAATATTTGGACGGCTAATACTGACCGTGTATTATTGTCCGTACAAAATCGGTCTGGGTTGATAATGCACAGCCAGTATTACGCAGCCCATAATACGTCTACAGGTTTCCAATGGGAAGCCACAGGCAAAACTAATCTCAGATGGCGCCATCATCGCTGGTGCTTGTCATTAGTGGTGTCTATTTGAGGTTATAAACATTGTTAGTGAATGAAACAATAAAAATAAACTTTTCTATTTGAAACAGTAAAAATGTTTTCTCTAATGACAGTAGCGAATCTCAAAAAATAGGTTGAAGAAAAGAAATGCTGCCTTAGCTGGTAAAAAAGCGGATCCTGTGGCAAGGTACTTAAGTAATAAAATATCAATATTTTTATACCGCCATTTTTTTGTTTACATTTCATAAATTCATATTTTACCTACTTTCAGACTGGAAGCTTATGATAAAAACTTCGAAGTTAGTAGTGAGGAGACTGGCGAAAATCTGGAGAGCGAAGATTCCATGATAACTCCTGCTGATGAACTTTATAAAGACATTAATGCCAGCACTAAACTACTACATTTTACCAGGCAACATATTCAATCATTTATGGAAAGGTGAACATTTTTTATGAACATTAAGTATTTAATTTAGCAGTAATTTATTAAAACTTAGATATAACATAACATATGATTTGTTTTTTGTTTTAAGGTACGGCAAGACAGTTAAAAATGCTTCACAAATGTATGAAAATCGACACTTGGTGACGGCCCGGGCAGCTGAATCTGGCTCTTATACATTCTTTAGAGGACAATGCAAAGCCTTGATGAAAAAGATAATGTTGTAGACCTGAAGATACGTGGGGCAGCAGAAACATGTATAGTTGAAGAAACACACTGTGAATGTGCTGCTGGTAGTGGACTAGAAGCCCACTGCAAACACATCCTCATTTTGATGTTTGGGGTTGAAGATATGGTACATCACAAGTGTATAACCTTACATCAAGTATGTACACAACAGCTCATGACATTTAAAAGACCCAAACCATTTTATGCTCCACCAATACAGTGCCACAAAATTGCAAAAATAAAGAAAGATATTCTTTTCTATAAAAAATGAAGACATACCAGAATATTATAATGACTATGTAAAAAATTTAGTGATTAATTTTGGACAAACAACTGCTCCAATTAAACAAAATATTCCTTCTGCCAATACTTATGCTGTTCAATCGGCCCATTCATTTTATTGTGAGATGACAGGAGAAGACCTAATGCTGCAGGATCTTTATCTAAAAAATGTAACCATTGAAAAGGTTAGAGACATTGAAAAAAATACTAGGCTACAAAATCAATGTGAAACGTGGAAAGATTTAAGAAATTCACACATAACTGCAAGTGTATATTATAATGTATGTCATTGCAAGACAATAAATCAAAAACATTTAGCAGAAAAAATAATGGCACCAAAGCCATTTTATTCCAGAGCCACTATGTATGGTCAACTGCAGGAGCAGTATGCTATCAGAAAGTTTGAAGAAAAATTTTGTTTGGAGACCACTAACTGTGGTCTGTTTTTATCCAAGAGTCACCCATTTCTTGGTGCATCTCCTGATGGACTTTTGGGCGAAAATTACACCATAGAGGTAAAATGGCCATACAGTGCCAAATACTCTGACATCACTACATCTAATGTTCCCTACTTAGAACTGATCAATGGAGAGTTACATTTAAAGTCAAGACATCCTTACTACACGCAAGTTTAGGGTCAACTATTTTGTACTGGCAGACAATCCTGTGTATTTCTAGTGTACACAATAAAGGATTTGAAGGCCATCCTTATTGAAAAAAATGATGATTTTATAAAAGAAATGGTGCATAAACTTACTGAATTTTATAATACATGTTTCAAAGGCATGATTTTGGACAAATATTTATATAAAAGTTATAATATTATTAAAAAACAGTAAAACAAAGTGATTTCATTTAATTTGTTTATTTACAATTTCTTCTCGAAAGTTGCAGCACATCAATCAGACATAAAATATTTTGCTGGCAAGTGGTACATAACTGTGATCAAGTTCATTCTTTAAGATTTTATATGTCTTTGTTAGACCTATTAGTCTTTCAATATGAACCCGTTTTCTAGCTAGTTCCCGATCATGGAGCACAGTCAAGCCAGGTAACTGACTTATACCTTTAAGAAAGGCTGGTATATTCACTTTTATATTTTTGGAAACAAAAATATCCTGGACATTGAAGCCTCTATCAGCTAAAACTGTGTCTCCTGATTCACATTTTATTAGTAAATCACTGCGCTCTATTGTCTGTCTATCACTTGTGGATCCACCATAAGCAGGAGAACAGTAAGATAACAACCCTCCTGGTGTAGCTCCTACCAACACTTTTAGTGTATTTGAGTGTTTATATGTGCTCCATGACGCTTGTTGAGCCACAGTGTTCCCAGGTTTTTGTACTGGAAATTCTGTGCCATCTAAAATAACTCTCGCAGTCTTATCATACCTCTTAAACGATTCTGGCATATAAAAATTTATTAAATCTTTGCTAGGCCACATATCTAATTTATTCCACATTTGATAAATAAAATGTATCCATGTTATAAATATATTAGACACAGTTGAGCAAGAAATACAAAAGAATTTAGCAAGTTCAAAAATAGTTTTGTTCTGCCGCAGTTTCATCATAGTTAAAAGAAATTGATTTTCATAACTTACATTTGAGACTTGGTGACTAAAAAAGTTCAGTTTTATTGTCATGGGGCTTATGGTTAAATAAACTAAATAAAATTTATCATATGACTCAAACCCGGTGTAAAATGAAATAGCATTATCATCATCTTTGAAGCGACCAATAGAGCCATATACATGTTCAATATTTATTTGTGTAGATTTGTCAGGTTTTAATTTATTTGCAGTCACTATCATATCCTCATTTTTTTCCACTGGTAATTTTCCAGTACTCTGTACCACTACTTCACAGCCTATGTCAGGAATAGGAACAGTATCTTCCATCTTTCTTTCTTGGCTTGAGTGTGGTGCAACGTTCATATCGTTGTTTATTAACATCTGATTGCTTGCACTTGTATGAGCACTTCGAGCTTCATATCTCAGCTCCTTCCTTGATTTTAGAGCTTCTTGCCTTGAAAATGAAAAAACACATAAAAAATAAATAAATAGGGTATAGTAAATTTAGGTACAGTTATTATATTAGTGTTAATGAATACCTACTAACCAGTAAACCTGCTCTCGTCGTAAAAATCATTAGGTTTGATATGGTCACTACATAAACTAGAAGACGAGTTTGGCTTCCAATTTCTAATGCGCAAAGCTTTGATCCACAGCTTCTGTTTTTTCTCATCAGAAGGGAAACAGTGTGTACCTTTATTTTTACACTGAAATGCACTACACAGAGGCATGTTTTAACACCAGACGATATTTCTTGTTTATTTACAAAAAACCTATTGATAGTTAACCCTTTTGACAGTAAAACAACACCAGCGATAATGCGCCACCTAGCGGGATAAATAAGCAGTGCGTCTCCCCATTACTGCATGCGTAATATCAGCCCGTGCCGATTTTGTACGACCCAATAATACAAAGCCAATAATACGAAACCAACCATAGACAAATATAGAATCACTACTAGATGCCTCGTTTGTCAAGGAGAAAAATACCGTCACAGAACCAAATCGGTCAATTCTGAATCCACATGATCTTGTCTGCCCCACATTATAGTGTTTTATAAAGCCGGAGGCGCGGAGCGAGTGCAGCCTCCGTCCGCTGTAACAAAGTGCAGGTACCAGGTTGAGCTGGAGCGGCGGAGGCAAGCGTTGGTACCTGTGCTTTGTTACGCAAGGGCGGAGGGAGCACTTCCCGTAGCGCCGGAGCAATCGCGATTCATAATCTGTGGTAAACGGACACTGGAACGTGCAAACGAGGTTTTGACTTTGACATTTCAATATTTTAGTCTGTGATGTACACGTATTATTGGCTGTACATTATCGCCCGTACAAAAAGTGTCCGATCCGTATTACACAGCCAATAATGTACAGACAATAAGACGTGTACATAATTTGGCTTCGTAATCCTGGCTGCGTATTATCACCTGTACAAAATCTGCTCGGGGTGATACCCACAGCCAATAATACGCGACCAAATAATATTATTAGTCGCGCATTATTAACATTATTAACTTTAAATTATTTGGTCACGTATTATTGGCCGTGTAATATATGGACCCGTATCAGCTATGACGTCGGGTATAAATTTATGTCACAGTCATAGACTTAAAAAATAAAATAAAAAAAAAAGCAATAGGAACGAAAAATAACGTACAAAGAAGATAATTAAAAAATAAATGGTCGTTACATCAAATAAGCTACTAAACAAGAATAAAACATTAAAAAATCGTGTCTGTCTATTTGTCTGTCTGTATGTGTGTTCGCGCATCACGTAAAAAGTACTGGACCGATTGCGATGCGGTTTTCACTGTTGGATAGCTTATGTTTTGACTTAAAAACTGGGCTTTACTTTATATTTCAATCCGACGAGTAGAAGCCGAGCAACCGATAAAGTATTTTTGACGGCTGAAGGAATTTTGATCAAATTTGGTATCTTACTCGTAGGTCCTGGAATAGCACAATAAGTACTTTTAACCTATATAAATGACCACGCGTGTGAAACCGCGGGCATCAGCTAGTGCATAATATATTTGTACTTATTGTCCTTCTGTCCCCATTTAGGGACTCCCAAGGCTCATAATGCATGTGTTCTTGGTGACCCCACCACTCACTTATAAAGTTACAACACTAAATGTAGTTGTACAGACCAAGTTGCCACATTATTCGATTAAGTTCACAACTTGGGCGGCTTCATGTTATTTTCCGAATTTATAGTTTCCGAAGTCATCTTAGTGTGGGGAAATTATAACTTGGTTTGGTTTGTTTGTTCGTCTGGGGAACTAGTTGGAATCTATCGGGGAAGAGAAAAGGGCATCATAAAGAAATATATTCATAGTGATTTCTGACAAGATCGATGTTGGCCAAACGGTTATACTTTGCAGCAAGAATATATAGAACAAGAATATATATGTTCAAAAACTAAAACCTCACTAGGGTTAGGTAAAAAATAGCCTATGAAATGCGATGCCCTCTTGCGATGAAGAAAAAACGATTGACACCTCGATTGTCAAAATCGGACCAGGTTTTTAGTTTTTTACACATAGCCCTTCCTTTTCTTCGCCGTAGTTGGATAAAAAAATACCTATGACACTCTGTATACGAAGACAAATCAATTGACACCTAGTTTGTCAAAATTGGACCAAAATGGCGAAGCTATGGTGGAACATCGACATAACCACATACATAGATAGATGCATACATAGACTGTTAAACTCATTACCCTTCCCTTGCTTTGCGAAAAGACGTGTTGCACACCGCCAAAAAAAACACACAAGTGAAGCACCCAAGATAAGCAAATCCGCTCGTACGCAAAAGCCACACACTTACACCATGTTATGCCAATCGGCCGCCACAACAGCAAGATCTCGACCTTGTTAGGCCAATCCAAATCCATACCAATATATAAGTGAAACGTTGTCTGTTTGTTTGGGGAGCTTTCACGCGATAACGGCTGGACGGATTTTGATTAAATTTGGAATGGAGATAGCTTATACCCTGGAATAAAACATAGGGCTTTTTAACCCGGAAAATTATAAATTTCCACGGGAAAACTGAGAATGTTGATTACTCGCTGTAAGGAACGGTTTCCGTGGCAACGAAATAACAAGTCTGTCAGTAAACATCAAGAGCATTGGTGCTATACCTACTTTTGCTTTAGTTTTTAATATCCTAGAAGAAAATAGGATGCTTTTTTCGCGATTGGTAGTCTGCGCGGACGTAGTCGATTGGTAGTCCGCGCGGACGTAGTCGCGAGCGGGAAAGCTAGTTTATTGATAAATTATGATTAAATAGCTAGTTGATGGCAAACTATCACTGGGATAGGAATCCAGATTCAAGAGGAAAAATAATCAGCTTAGAGGCTAAAAAACACGCCTGCCCTGCCAAAAAAGAGCCATTTCTCGTCACTTTAAAAAAAACTGTTTTGTCCGTTTTGCTGCTTGCTATCTTGACTTATATCATGCTTGAATATAATATAAAACTTAAATTTTCTATTTATCAAAAGAAGAGTCATTTAATATTATGTATGTATAAAAAAACTAAAAAAAATAAAAATAAAAATGCGTGAGCTTTTTTATTGGATGTCACTTGTAATGTTCTTTTTCCCCTTTGTTTATTGTTGTGTCATTTTTAACATTCTTTTTTATTTTGACGTCGTTTTGTGAGCTACCCTGAAAGTTTCAGCCGGATAGCTAATCGGGAAGTGCTCGAAATTTGAATTGTAAGATTCCAGGACAGACAAAATACATAGATACATACATACAAGCGAAGTTAAATAAAAGGTTAAAAAATATGACTATAATTATATTGTAAATATTCATTACATAACAGGTTAACCCGTGACGTTTCTGGAACCATAAAAAACAAAAATATAATTATGATGCAAAACAAAGTTTGTTCCTTGGAGATCTTATAAAAGAAAAACAAGTAAAATCCATTAGAGCGTCATAAAGTGGCAAGTTTTTGTTTTATATTATATACTAGCTGTAAACGCGGCTTCGCACGCGTAGTCTTTTTTTTTGTTGATCAAAATGTCTTTAGCCTTCAAAAATACTTTTATCAATTGCTTCGCTTCTAACTCACCAGATTGAGATACCAATTACACCAGTTTTTAAATCAAACCCCAAGCTATCTAACAATGAAAACCACATTGCAATCGGTCCAATAGTTTTTACATGATGCGTGAACAAACAAACATACAGAGAAACAAACAGAGCGACACGATTAAAAAATATATATATTCGTGTTCAAAACCCTTTATAAGCACCCAATGCATTTTTATCTTAATTTACAGCCTTTTTCGTATCTATTATTTTTTCGCTTTATTATAAGTATAGTTATATGACTGAATCAAATTGCATCAAAAAATCCGTCTAGTGGTTTCAGCGTGATACGTGTTATTTTTAATAACTTTCAACCCCTATCTTGCGGAAACCCTTTAATTTTTCGGGATCAAAATTATCCAATGTCCTACCTCATAGTATGAACTCAAATGAAACCACGTTTCATTTGAATTCATTCAGTAGTTTCTGTGCGATGTGCGGTCAAGATACGGACAAACAGGCTTTAGTATCGAATATAGAAAACCATCCAAAAAATATTTATTACTTAGATATATGAACGTACTTTGGACCCATATCCCACAGAAGCCCTTTAATTTTTCGGGATAAATGTGTCCTCAATTTTAAACCATCATATTAATTAACACGGTGCCAAGTTGCATCAAAACCCGTCCATTAGTTTCAGCGTGATACGTGTTCTTTAAAATAAGTTTCAACTCCTATCCTGTAAAAACCCATTAATTTTTCGGGATGTTAAGTATCCTATGTCCTACCTCGTAGTATGAACTCAAATCATACCAAGTTTCATTTTAACTCATTCAGTAGTTCCGGTAGCGTGATGCGCGTCCAAGATACAGACAGACAGACAGACAAAAATGAAAAAACATACAGTTTAGGCTTCATTAACGAACATAAAGAAAATTCAAAAAAAAAAAAACCCACATCCCGCAGGAATCCTTTATGTTTTCGGGATAAAAAGTATGCATAATTTTCGGTTATCTTATAAACTATGTCTGTGCCAAGTTGCATCAACATCCGTCCAATAGTTTCAGCATGCTACGTGTTCTTTTAAATAATTTTCCACCCCTATCCTGCACGAACACTTTAATTTTTTGGGACGAAACGTCTCCTCAATTTTAACCTATCATATAACTAAAGACGGTGCCAAGTTGCATCAAAACCCATCCATTAGTTTCAGCGTGGTATGTGTTCTTTTAAATAATTTTCAACCCCTATCCTGCGAGAACCCATTAATTTTTCGGGATGCAAAGTATTCTATGTCCTACCTCGTAGTATGAACTTAAAACATACCAGGTTTTATTTAAATTCATCCAGTAGTTCCGGCAGCGTGATGCGCGGCCAAGATACATACAGACAGACATACAGACAAAAATGAAAAAACATATAGTTTAGGCTTCACTATCAAATATTGAGTAACATCCATAAAAAAACATACCATCTTTATTGTTCATTTGGACCCATATCCCGCAGGAATCCTTTATTTTTTGGGAAAAAAGGTATCAATAATTTTCACTCATCTTATAAACTATGTCTGCGCCAATTTGCATAAACATCCGTCCAATAGTTTCAGCGTACTACGTGTTCTTTTAAATAATTTTCCACCCCTATCCTGCAGGAACTCCTTAATTTTTGATGAAAAGTATACAATGTCTTACTTCGAAGTATGAACTCAAATCATACCAAATTTCATTTGATTCATTGAGTATTTTGGCGTGATGTTCTGCGAAGGTACAGACAGACAGACAGACAGACGGACAGACAGACAGACAGTTTTTTTTCTTCAAATATACAGTTTTGGCTTAAGTATTGAATGTAGAACGGCCTCAAAAAAAAATTACACAATATCTTCAATTTACAGAATTTGGGACATTATACCGCAGGAACTCTTTATTTTTTCGGGATAAAAATTATCCTCAATTTTCACCCATTATATAAACTATGACTGTGCCATTTTACAACAAAATTCATTCAGCAGTTTCAGAGTGATACGTGTTCTTTTAAATAACTTTCAACGTCTGTCCTGCGGGAACCCTTTAAATTTTTGTGATTAAAAGTATCCTATGTCCTACCTCGTAGTATGAATCATACCAAGTTTAATTTAAATTCATTCAGTAGTTTCGGCGTGATGCCTAGCCAAGATACAGACAGACAGACAGATAGACAGACAGATAAAAATGAAAAAATATGCAATTTTGGCTTCAGTATATATAGAGTACCAAAAGAAAATTTCTAAATATCTTCAATGTACAGAATTGGACCCGTTACAGTTTTATTATAAGTTTATATAACTAATATGTATCCCACCAAATGATGAATTATGTTACACTATGCTTTTTCTGAATTTCATTGTGATAATGATTGGTGAAAATAATTCAGTCTCACAAAAACATAATTAACTATAGGTTTACACAAGGTATTTTATAAATAACAATTTATTTGAATAGTACATTCCTGGTTCTACAATATCCATGGTAAAAATCTTCGGTGAAAACTGAACCTATCAATTTTCAAAATAAGTGAAAACTGTAACATTCAAAACACTCACAACGAAAATTAAAGTGCGCGCAACGCATTTGTTCCGATAAGTTTCAAGGGAAAATAATGATCGCCCATTGTTCCTTAATCCCTTGGCTATCAGAGCGAGTGACGCTCATTTCTAGGAAGTGGGCATTTTTAAACTTGACTTATAACCACGTTTTACTGAATGTGCATTAAACCTATTCATCATCATCATCTACTTCATCATCATGATGACGATGATGTCGCATGTCGTTCCGGTTGTTAACAATTATTGATAGCAGTCGTTAATCCAGTGGCTTTTGTGCGGGTGGCCTTGCAAAGATCGGCACTTCTATATTTACTATGGCATTACCCACATTTTATTAGGCGAAGCAAAGGAAGGATAATGAATTTAACATTCTATGAAGTTATGTATTTGTGTATGTATGTATTTATGTATGTATGTGGACGTTTCACCACAGTATGGCCCCTAGTCCAGCAAAAATTTTTGGTTAAAATAACGACTATGACACCTATTCTAGTCACAATTTCTAAAGCGACCAAAACAGGATACCTCGAATCGATTTTTAACGTGGTTATAACGTATTTTTTTAACTCTTGTAATTTTCTCTTTTAATCTTGTATTGCCGTGGTGGTCTCGGCTTAGAATAAGACCCCTCCCAATCCTCCCGTGCATGTCGTAAGAGGCGACTAAGGGATTACACACCGGAAGATGGGCAGCAGCGTCCTCCGAGTACTTATGTACAACACTGCGGTCACTAATCCACCTGCCAAGCGTGGTGCCTACGGCAAACCCCCTCCCCCCCTCCCCCCCCATATATGATAGACACCGCAAAACGTGGCCTCTAGTCCCCGGTGGCTCCGTTATTCCTGGCGCCGGTAGCAGCCACGGTAACGTCGGAGCAAGGGGTGCTAAGAATCTCCAGCAGATACCTAGCTACCAACCCCCACGATCTCTGGACCTGGCAACTTATAACGCATGCACCTTGAGGACCGATGAGAAGTTTATAGAGCTGAAAGAAGTAGTAAGTAAGTTGCGCTGGGGTATTATAGGGTTATCAGAAGTCCGAAGAAAGGGAGAGGATACGATGACCCTCAATTCCAGCAACTTACTCTATTTCTGGGAGGGCGACCAGCAGTCCTAACATGGTATCGGGTTTCTCGTCCACAAGTCGTCGTAAACAACATTGTGAAGATAAAAAGCGTTTCGAGCAGGGTAGCATACCTTATACTCAGAATTACCGAGCGGCATTCGTTGAAGGTCATACAGGTGTACGCCCCTCACACGAAACGCCTGGACGATGAAGTGGAGGCTATGTACGACGACATTTCTGATGCCATACATGCCCCGAAAACATACCTCACAGTGGTGATGAGGGACTTCAACGCACGGCTGCATGAGGAATGACGATGAACTGAGAGTGGGGCAGTTTGGGTTTTGATAGCGGAACCAAAAGGGTCAGCGTTTGGCTGATTTCATGGCGAAGGACTCTTTATGATAAACTCTTTTTTCAAGAAGCGCCCGTCAATAAAATGGACGTAGTTGCATCCCGGTGGTCATAAAAGCAAGATGGATTTCATTTTGACGACCAATAGGCATATATTCAATTATTTCTCTGTGATCAACAGGGTTGAGTATTACGTAAAGCTGGAAAGGTCTTGTTTTATGAGATCTTTGCCCAAGTCCTGACCAAATCCAAAACCTCGAGAACGTTCAGTTGAAACTCCAAAATCGCTTCCAAATCCTTACCTAATGCGATACAGTGTACGAACTAAACAACGGGCTTGTGGAAATTGTTCACGCGGTCGAGTCGGAGTTCTTTAAAACCCACTGCAAAAAAAAACAGAAACTCTCTGAGCATACACTCCAAATTAAGGTAGAACGAGGCGAGATGAGGCTGTAGTCTTCAGTAGATATGTCGAGTTACAGTTTGCTTAATAAACACATCTCCAAGTCGATGCGACACGATTTGAGTTCTTATAAAAATAATTGTATTATGAACTCAATAGAGCAGAATAAGGGTTCCAAAGACAGATCCCTTGGGAACGCAAGATATCTATCTATTGGGCAAAGCTTGTTTACAAAGCTGAAGACTGACAGTAGCAACATCGTTACTTCAAAGCCAGAGATTTCGAGCGAGATCGAGAAGATTTATAGACAATTATAAACCTCATCGCATAGTTCTCCTAGCACGACTCCAGCAATGCAAGATCCCGTTTGACCCGACATTATACCGAAGATATCCCGGACGTCAGCCTATACGAAATCAGAATGGCTCTCAAACAGCTTAAGAGCAACAAGGCACCAGGGGAGCACGAAATAACGACAGAGATACTGAAATCGGGTGGGACACCGGTACTTAAAGTCCTTCAGAGGCTGTTTAACTTAGTCATCTTCGAGGTTACTACGCCAGAGGTGTGGCACAGGAGCGTAGTGGTGTCGTTCTTCAAGAAAGGTGATAACACCCTCTTTATGAATTATAGGCTCATTTCGCTGCTGAGCCACGTCTATAAGCTATTTTCGAGAATAGTTACAAACCGTCTGGCTCGTAGGTTTGACGACTTTCAGCCTCCCGAACAAGTTGGATTCCGGTAGGACTTGAGCACCGTAGACCACATCCATACGCGCCAGCAGATTATACACAAGACCGAAGAGTATAATCGGCCACTATGTCTAGCGTTTCAGGACTACGAGAAAGCCTTTCATTCAGTCGAGACCTGGGCAATACTACAGTCATTACAGCAGTGCCAGATTGATTACCGGTACATCGAAGTGTTGAAGTGTTTGTACAGCAAAGCCACCATGACTGTCCGTCTCTAAGATCAGAGCATGAATTCTATAGAATGGAAAAAAGGGGTTAGACAGGGAGACCTTATTTCTCCGAAACTGTTCACCTCTGCGCTAGATTATATCTTCAAGCTTCTGAACTGGAACGGATATGGTATTAACATCAATGGCAAATGCATCACTCATCTTCGATTTTCTGATGGCAGAAACCCTGGAAGACCTAAGCACAATGCTCAGTGAACTCAATATTGTTTCTCAACAGGTGAGTCTTAAAATGAACAAGGGTAAAACGAACATCGTGTCAAATTCTCATGTCGTACCCATATGTTGGGAACGATAGTATTGAAGCTGTTGATCACTGTGTCTATTTAGGTCAGATAATCCAACTGGGTAGATCCAACTTTGACAATGAGGTCAACCGACGAATCCAACTTGGATTCGGAAAATATGGCGAAAATATGGCGTTCGGGAAATTACGCCATATCTTCTCGTCACAGATAACGCAGTGCCTTCCAGACGAAAGTAAGTTAATAATCAGTGTGTGTTGCCAGTGATGACTTATGGGACTGAGACGTGGTCGCTAACTATTGGTCTCACACATAAGTTCAAAGTCACGCAGTGTGCAATGGAGAGAGCTATGCTCGGAGTTTCACTACGTGATAAGATCCGTAACGAAGAGATCCGTAGAAATACCAAAGTTATCGACATAGCTCTTAGAATTTGCTAGTTGAAGTGGTAATGGGCAGGCCATATAGTTCGCAGAGCCGACAACTGCTGGGGAATACAGATTCTCGAATGGCGACCACGAACAAGCAAGCGAAGTGTCTGGAGACGGTGGACGGTCCCCCACACGGTGGACGGACGACATTGTAGCCATCGCAGGGAGTCGGTGAATGAAGGCGGCACAAGACCGTTCGTCGTGGCTCTCTTTGGGCGAGGCCTATGTTCAGCAGTGCACTGCTAAAGGCTGAAATGATGATGATGATGATAAATTTACGTATTGATGTAATTTTTACCTAACTGTGATTGAGTGTAAATGAAACAATTATCTTCTATTTTTTTCACTCTAAAATGAAATGCGACTTATTGGTCATATTTATAGGAAAGACTGACAGTGTAGTAATCAGAAGATGACCTGCTGGTAAGAAAAATGCTTAAGAAGTAATTATTTCTATATAGTTTCATGCTGGTATCTACTGGAGGTACAATAAACTATAATAAAAATGGCCACGAAATTGAACTTAAATTAAAAAAAAAATACGTTGCAATTACCAAGTATGTGCTAATAGAGTACATTTAACCTAGAGAAATGACGTGCGAAGCCACAGGCATCAGATATAAATATCATCTGATTTCATGTTGATGTTCCAACCATCCCCAAGGGTTAAAAAAAGAAGGTGTCAAAGTGACAAATGTCAACCTAAGGTTGCCAACAAGTAGGTTTTTATTGAAATTTCATTCCTAAAGTAAAGGGGCGATTTGAGGGGTGCAGGTCTTCAGATAAAAATATCAGATTTGATGATGGTTGGCCCATACATAACTGGAAATAGTAAAAGTAAAAAGTGTGGCAGTGAAAATAAATTCCGGATCGATGCAATGTTTTGCTTTGATCTTGTTTCACTTTTATTACATAACACGAAGCAAACCACAAAACTTCCGACTAAAGTATTAACTAATTAAGAGCTCTGCGTTAATCGTCGAAAGCAAATCCATTCAGGCTTACAGGTTACGTAACCGTTATGCGAAAGTTTCCCAGGAGAAGGACGGCTGAGATTAGTCAATGGGCTTACTACGTAGGACTTTTAGGCTCGGCATATCAATGAAACTGAGATTTCTACCTGAACTAAATCTATAGAATTGGGAAACGTGAGCGGCAAGTAGTAGCGATAATTATTGTACATGGTCCACTAATCATATATGTTGCCTATGTTATCTATCTATACTTATAATAAAGCAGTAAGAACGAAAAAGCCTGTACAAAGAAGATAATAAAAAAAATGGTCTAGGGTACTTGAAATAAGCTACTAAACAAGAATATAAACATTTTAACAATCGTCTCTGTCTGCTTGTCTGTTTGTTTCTTCGCGCATCACGTCAAAACTACTGGACTGGCTTAGCCGTGCCCGCAGCTTCGCACGCGTGGTAATTTCTATAGATTAAAAGTAGGTACTCATGTATGCAAGGACATAACCGCTCACTCCCCCCGCGTTAAATACACCCACTCCGTGTAAACATTCCGACCACGTGACCATGACATCACTACGGCAAGACGGCAAAATGGCGCGAAAATATTGTTGTCGCGTAGAACTTATTTCCGTTCCTTCCTCAACGGTTTGGCGGAACCGTACAAAACTCGGCCTGTGATTGGCTGAATATATGTAGCCACTGACAAACCAAACCAAAGAGTTATAATATTATTATATAAGGAGAGGGCACCACGGGAAAATGATGAAGCCAAAAATGGGAGTATTTTGGAAACAAATATGTATTTTGGAAATGAAAGTGATGATACTCTTATTTTGTTTTATTTAAATACTAGATGAACCTTAGGACCTGAGAACTCACCAAGGCCATTCAAATAAGCCTAAACTCGAAGGGGTTTTATTATTTGATTGTTGGATAATGGGTTCCTATGACTCCGGCTCCATCATCAGATAGACCCTCGATACCACATTAGGCCAGAGAACTTATCAAGACAAACCCAATGACCCCAACTCGAAGGGGTACATCTGATTTTAGAGTTCTTATGACTACCTTCCGGCTCTATCATCAGAACCAGGATACCACATAACACCAGAGAACACAAACCAAATGAGCCCAAATTTAAAGGGGTTCCATCATATTTTTTTGAGTTCCTATGACTACCTATGATGAAGGAACCGGAATTCCATTATCAGACCCTGGATACCACATTAAACCAGAGATATAATCAAGACAAACCAAATGAGCGCAAACTTGAAGGGATTCCATTATCCAATTATTGAGTTCCTTTGACTACCTTCCGGCTCCATCATCAGACCTTCGATACCACATAAGACCAGAGAACTCATCAAGACAAACCAAAAGAGCCCAAATTCGAAGGGGTTCCATCATCCGATAGTTGAGTTCCTTAGACTACCTTCCGGCTCCATCATAAGACATTGAATACCACATAAGACCAGAGAACCCATCAATACAAACCAAATGAGCCAAAATTCGAAGGAGTTCCATCAGTTTGTTGTTGAGTTCCTTTGGCTATACAGTGAATTAAATTTAAAATTGTTTAAAGCTACTAAACCAATTTTGATGAAATTTATACAGTACCACACTATAAACAATAAAAACACAATATCAAGGCAACGTAAACACAAAATCAAATGGATTTACTAAAAAAATATTTATTGTCGAAAAACTACTAAATAAATTTTGATACAATTTACATGGGACCAATTTGAGAGTAAACCCTTTCAAACAAAAAAAAAAGAATTGTCAAAATCGGTCCGAAATTGACGAAGAAAACGGCCGACAAACAATAAAAAACATACATTGGAACACTTTTGAAGTCGATTAAAAATGGTCTGGGGTTACTGTACAAGAAAACAACATTTCTTAACATCGTTTCCGTATGTTACTTCGCACATCACTTAAAAAATACTGGATCGATTGCAATGCGGTTTTCTCTGTTGCATAGATTAAATTTTGACTTAAAAACTGAAATACTTGTTATCTCAATCCAATGAGTAGAAGACGAGCAATCGACTAAAAACTTATTAAAGGCTGAAGTAATTTTGATCAGACATTGGTATATTGGTATTTTAGGTCTTGGAATAGCACTTTTAACCAAGATACATAATAATGCGCGCGAAGCCACGAGTACAGCTAGTATAAGTAGTTATAAAGTTATATTATTATGTTATAGCTACTGTTCTATAATATGTATAATTATACTGCATTTCATCAAAACTCGTACAGTTTTCAAATAGTTTTATATCAATTTCTTGTCATTTTCGTCTGTATGTCACAGCCATTTTATTCATAAACTTGTCATTTTCGTCTGTATGTCACAGCCATTTTATTCATAAACTTGTCATTTTCGTCTGTATGTCACAGCCATTTTATTCATAAACTTGTCATTTTCGTCTGTATGTCACAGCCATTTTATTCATAAACTTGTCATTTTCGTCTGTATGTCACAGCCATTTTATTCATAAACAATTGATACTACTACTATTGATATTACTATTGAATTTTGCCATATTTATATATACCCACTACCGTGTATAGAAATAAAAGTGTTCTTCTCCTATTCTTGAAAAGAGAAGAAAAGCGAACGTTTGGTTCCCCATCGAGTGATGAATACTGTTATTATTACGAGCCTGTAATGTCCCACTGCAGGGCAAAGGCCTCCCCATCCTTTTTTACCCGACTGGAGGGTTATGTGTTTGATTTTTATGTATGTTTGTTTGTACGTTTCTTAGGCGCGTCCTACAGCCTAAACGGTTTCATGGATTTTGATAAATGAGGTATCATTGGATTCGACTTGGTCACGAAAATGCTATAGGATATATATGTCAAGAAAACTTATATGGTGGCGTACAGCTTCCATATTGTATTTCCGACGGAACAAAAAATGACCAAAATCTATCGAATAAGGTATCAAAATGAAGATCTTTAAAATACCATCTATCTATATATTATATGTTATATATATATATATACTTATATATAATTATAAGTATATATATATATATATATATATACTTATAATTAAACTGTAACGGGTCCAATTATGTACATTGAAGATATTTTGAATATTTTTTTTGGAACGTGCTCTTGATTACTAGTACGATACTGAAGACAAAACTGTATTTTTTTTTCATTTTTGTCTGTCTGTCTGTCTGTCTGTCTGTCTGTCTGTATCTTGGCTAGGCATCACGCCGAAACTACTGAATGAATTTATATGAAACTTGGTATGAGTTGAGTTCATACCACGAGGTAGGACATAGGGTACTTTTCATCCCGAAAAATGAAAGGGTTCCCGCAGGATTGAAGTTTAAAGTTATTTCAAAAAACAGTTACCACTCTGAAACTACTGGACGGATTTTGATGCAATTTGGCACAGTTATAGTTTATATGATGGGTTAAAATTTAAAATACTTTTTATCCCGAAAAAATAAAGCTTTCCTGTGGGATAATGTCCCAAAGTCTGTAATTTTTTTATTTATTTTTGGTGCCGTTCTATTTTCAATACTAAAGCCAAAACTGTATTTTTTTTTTATTTTTGGTCTTCTGTCTGTCTGTATCTTGGAAGTGCATCACGCCGAAACTACTGAATGAATTTATATGAAACTTGGTATGATTTAAGTTCATACTACGAGGTAGGACATAGGCTACTTTTCATCCCGAAAAATGAAAGGGTTCCCGCAGGATTGAGGTTTAAAGTTATTTCAAAAAACACTTACCACTCTGAAACTACTGGACGGATTTTGATGCAATTTGACACAGTTATAGTTTATATGATGGGTTAAAATTCAGGATACTTTTTATCCTGAAAAATAAAGAGTTCCTGTGGGATAATGTTCCAAATTCTCTAATTTTTTATTTATTATTGGTGCTGTTCTATTTTCAATACTAAATCCAAAACTGTATATTTTTAAGTTTTAGTCTTCTGTCTGTCTGTCCGTCTGTCTGTCTGTACCTTGGAAGTGCATCACGCCGAAAATACTCAATGAATTCAAATGAAATTTGGTTTTGAGTTCATACTACGAGGTAGGACATTGGATACGTAAAACATCTCGAAACATTTATGGGTTCTCGCAGGATAGGGGTTGAAACTTATTTAAAAGAACACATACCACGCTGAAACTCATGGACGGGTTTTGATGCAACTTGGCACTGTCTTAAGTTATATGATGGGTTAAAATTGAGCACGTTTTATTCCAAAAAAGTAAAGGGTTTCTGCGGGATATGGGTCCAAAGTTATGTTAATATTTAAGTATAAAAATATATTTTTTGAATGGTTCTCTATATTCGATACTGAATCCAAACTATTTTACTTCTTAATTTTGTCCGCCTGTTTGTCCGTATCTTGACGGCGCATTGCACCCAAACTACTAAATGAATTCAAATGAAAAAAATGCTCTTGGGTGCTTAAAAAAGGTAAGGAACAATTTTTTTTGTTAATCGTGTCTTTCTTTCTGTTTGTCTGTATGTTTATTTGTTCACGCATCACGTAAAAACTACTAGACCAATTGCAATGCGGTTTTCATTGTTAGATAGCTTAGGGTTTGATTTAAATCTGGTGTAATTGGTATCTCTATCCGGTGAGTTAGAAGCCGAGCAATTGATAAAAGTATTTTTGACGGCTGAAAAAAATTTGTTCAAATGTTGGTATATTGGTCCTGGAAAGAAAAGACCACGCGTGCGAAGCCGCGGGTACAGCTAGTTTCTAATATATATAATTCTTTTAACTGAACAGTAGCAATTGTTTTTTAAGCTTTATACAAAATTTACAACTTTAGATTATTCAAGTTAATGTAAATAATGTTGCAATTGAACTATTAAGGTAAGCTAGATGTGTAAGTGATTAAGAAACATTAAAATTTATGTAAATACTCTCTGCGCCCCGTGGTATCACCCACGTCCCTTAGTAACCGTGCATGTTTCTTGGATAAAAAGTAGCCCATGTGTTAATCCAAGGTATAAGCTATCTTCATACTAAATTTAATTGCTAGCGTGAAGAAGTAACAAACATACACATACATACACACAACTTTGTTTTACATACATACAAACTTTCGCTTTTATAATATTAGTGTGATTATATTTGAAGGCGCGTGAAAAATCCAAAAAAGTTTGCCAAAACCTATTTTTTTTTCTAATTTGAGATAAGATTGGTTGAAGGATTGTTCCTGGTCCAGTTTTAAGGATAGAGAGGACGGAGGAAACTACCAAATATCCTTCAACCTCTGCTAAAACTGGTCAAAAACGATCTGTGGTAGTTAGCTTTTGGGTTACAATTCTTAAGGGTCTGAAAATATACTTGCTAGTATTTAAATTAAATGGAAAAAGATAATCGGCTTTTAGTAATAACTATATTTCAGAGAAATTATTTTACTCGGAATAAAATATACTACACCATTTTGTGACACAATGCAGACAGCGAACACAATATAATATTTGAAATGTGCCGCCAACCTAATACTCGTAATACCAAACAGACTTAGGTACCAACTATAGAAATATAAATGTACCATAGATTAACACTAGTGTTAATAAAACCCTCCTTTCTGTTCTACTAATTCCCTTCCCCTATAATTTCATACAGGTCAATAATATACATGTTTCATCTCTTCGAGCAAGTATGTCATTTTTTCGTGATACTTTCTGAAAGGACTCTCCCTATAATAGCTGATAAGAGTGTATCTGATAAATTATCTGTTTTTTTTGTGCAGACTCCTAGTTATTTTCAAAAATAAAAGTAAACTAAGTTACTTCT
Source organism: Alsophila aescularia (assembly GCA_946251855.1). NCBI lineage: Eukaryota > Metazoa > Arthropoda > Insecta > Lepidoptera > Geometridae > Alsophila > Alsophila aescularia. The sequence continues at coordinate 42,205,295 of OX276385.1, forward strand.
TATAACATCAGCTATCTGCTAGTGAAAGTTCCGTCAAAATCGGTCCAGCCATTTCGGAGATTTTTAATACGAGCATATGAGACCTAACGTAGGGAGGGGGTGAGGCGGCGAGCGAAGCGAGCCGCCCCCTGTCTGCCGAAGCGGAGTGAAGATCGAGTGTGCGAGAACTAAATTTTTCACCTCATTTTTATGTTTTTTTTTTTATTTATAAGCCGGGGCGATTCGCTAGTAACTTATAATAGTAATAATAGCACGGAAAACGCAGTTTACACGTAACCCGGTTATTTCAACCTCCATTATAATAGGTACTTAGTTCAGCCGTTTCAGTTAATAATAGTAATTGACACAATTCTTACACAAACAAGTGAAAAATAACCCTGTGCTTGATAATTACTTTACACAACTTGTAGGCTTCAAATGAGAGTTAACTCAAGACCTGCGAGTGACGTCACGTGACAAACATAACCTTACTCTAAAATAAACGAAAATATGCTATGAAGAGCAACAAATACGGTTCAATGTAAATGAAAAGATAACTTTGTTCGAGAAAAGTAGAAACAGCCCACAATTCATACAAAACTGAGTTATGAATTCAATGTTGGACAAATACAATTTTGCTTTAAATTTTGTATGAGTTGCTTGTAAAGTTGAATTTACGGTTTGGAGTAGAAATAAATAGAAATGTAGCTTTTTAGACGACGAATATTGTCTTTCTTTAATAGCTTTCTCATTCCGACGCGAATTATTTAAACTTGATAACTTGTGGCGTTTCTTTCTCGATGTGATAATGTGTAGGTAGATAGGTACTGAGTAATGTGTAGGTAGATAGGTACTGAGTAATGGCAATGGCTGATTTATTGCTAAAAAGCACCAAACAACCTGCTTTAGAAGAGTTTTTTTTTAGTATGGCAATAGTTTGTAAAGCGTATGAGAATAAAACCTTAAATATAATTTGAGGAAATTCAGAACATTAATAGTTTTCCCGCCCATGACTTCGAACGCCCTGACTACTATTTATCGCGAAAAAAAGTATCCTTTGTTCTTCTAGGATATTAAACACCAATGCAAAAGTAGGTATATCATCAATGCTCTTGATGTATTTGACAGGCTTGTTATTTAGTATCCTTGGCCACCGTTCCTTACAGCGAGTAATCAACATTTTCCAGTTTTCCCGTGGACACTTACAATTTTCTGGGATAAAAAGTATCCTATGTTCTATTACAGGGTATAAGCAAAAAAAAATATATAAAGAAATTTGGAATGGAGATACCATTCCAAATTTCATCAAAATCCGTCCAGCCGCTATTGCGTGAAAGCTCCCCAAACAAACAAACAAACAAACAAACAAACAAACAGACAGACAACGTTTCGCTTTTATATATTGGTATGGATAACTTACTAAATAAAGTGACTTTAAGTCTTCCAAGACTGTCCAAATTACATAAAGTTCGAGTATGCCCATAATCGTAAACAAGGTATTAATATTGGAGTATCCTCAGACTCGCGTGTTACTGTCAAGGTACTGAATTAACAACGCTCATCGTGTGTTTAATCTAAATTATTCTAATTTATTACTGCGCAACATTACACAAGACGTGAAATAAGTTGGAAACTGAAAGAAAAACTAAGTTTATAATAACAAACTGGCAGAGTGACAGAGTTAGGGGAAAGGCGTGCGAGATGATCCCTCGGGGAATGATTCTTTGCCATTATGATGAAACTACTAATTCTATTTTGTTGACTGTTGGTTTAAGTGTAATGCCTGGCTCTCCAGCCGCCTATTAAACAATCATTGTGTCGAGAGCAACAATTGCTTTGTTACGTGCAAAAAAAACCGGATGCGGCTATGTCAGGGCGCACGGCCATTTGCTTGTCGTGAAACGTCTATCCTATGTACAAATCGCGAGCTATACCGAATTAAAAATTTCAAAAACATTAATTGTATATAATTTTGCTGATTTTGCTCTGTGCTTCCTGCCTCCTCCCACCCCTCTGTTTATTTGCCTAAAATAAATATTACATCATTGAGCTGACTATATCTGCTAAAAAAATATACCAAATCGAGATCTCTGAAGCTTATAGTTACAGAGTGATGAGTAACGATACCGGGATCAAAACCTAGGCTTATAGTTACAGAGTGATGAGTTACGATACCGGGATCAAAACCTAGGCTTATAGTTACAGAATGATGAGTTACGATACCGGGATCAAAACCTAGGCTTATAGTTACAGAGTGATGAGTTACGATACCGGGATCAAAACCTAGGCTTATAGTTACAGAATGATGAGTTACGATACCGGGATCAAAACCTAGGCTTATAGTTACAGAGTGATGAGTTACGATACCGGGATCAAAACCTAGGCTTATAGTTACAGAATGATGAGTTACGATACCGGGATCAAAACCTAGGCTTATAGTTACAGAGTGATGAGTTACGATACCGGGATCAAAACCTAGGCTTATAGTTACAGAATGATGAGTTACGATACCGGGATCAAAACCTAGGCTTATAGTTACAGAGTGATGAGTTACGATACCGGGATCAAAACCTAGGCTTATAGTTACAGAATGATGAGTTACGATACCGGGATCAAAACCTAGGCTTATAGTTACAGAGTGATGAGTTACGATACCGGGATCAAAACCTAGGCTTATAGTTACAGAATGATGAGTTACGATACCGGGATCAAAACCTAGGCTTATAGTTACAGAGTGATGAGTTACGATACCGGGATCAAAACCTAGGCTTATAGTTACAGAATGATGAGTTACGATACCGGGATCAAAACCTAGGCTTATAGTTACAGAGTGATGAGTTACGATACCGGGATCAAAACCTAGGCTTATAGTTACAGAATGATGAGTTACGATACCGGGATCAAAACCTAGGCTTATAGTTACAGAGTGATGAGTTACGATACCGGGATCAAAACCTAGGCTTATAGTTACAGAGTGATGAGTTACGATACCGGGATCAAAACCTAGGCTCCGCCAACCAATCACTTTTCTGAATTACGTGCGGTTTTCCATCGCTCCTTGCTTCAGAGGAACGTTAAGCTGTTGGTCCCGGCTGTTATTGATTAAAACCAGTCGTTAAGCTATGTCAGAGGCCCTCGGGTAGCTTGACAAACTCTGACATCAGAGGCCAGCACTACCTCATACGACAAACAAACACAAAACATAGTTACAGTTTACTTTTTAGCCCTGATCGGATACCAGGACTAAAAAGTGAACTGTAACGTATGTTTCGGTGTAATTTTAAAGCCGTTTCAAGAAAAAAAAAAAAAAGAAAAATGTTGTGCCTACTAATCTAAGTCTTGTAAGACTAACTAAAGGTAGGCAACTTTTATCGTATTTGATTTTATTTAATGACTTTTATGTATTTGCAGCTTCCAAAAATGCTCAATTTTGATTTCTTTAAACATGGAATGGAATCAGCATAAAAACTAAAAATTAATAGATCTTGAATTATTGCCGCGTTCCACCTATAAATTCTATACCATTTGTGTTAACACGAATGACTAGCGCTCAATCAGCGTTTCTCTTACGAAAAACCAGCAAAGTTAGCACGGTTGACATCTACAAGTGAAACGTGTTGCTGCTCAACACAGGGCCCCGACCACAGGGGCCCGACCACATAACTTAGCTTCAATCGGATTGTCAGTATCGATATCACTAATGCTTTACGATAGAGTCGAAATTGCTACGAAAAAAGTGATAACCCGATTGTAACCAATTTCTGTAATCGGGCCGCAGAACTTGATTTCAAACAGATTGCCAAAAAATTTAAAAAAATAATATGAAAAAAAAACACTTTTTTTGATTGAAAATTTGGACACTTCTCAAAAAGTAGCATTTCGAACCCACAAAACAACAAGGGTCTGACAATGCCAGTTCCCGAAGCTAGAAATGTTAATATTTTGCGTTGTGGAACGTTTGACGTTTGTTACTTGTGCTAGCATCGGAGGGCTTGTGGAACGACATTGGGGCTAAAAAGTTAACATTGCTAGCATTTTGCTCTAAGTGGAACGCGCCTAAAGTTAGGTTTGAAGTGAGAGGATCTCTTTGCTTACATACAAGGTGGTTCCCAATTACCTGAAATTCAATTTATCTAATTATTTTGTTTGCTTACTACGAGTAAATAGTGCCGCGTAATGGTAACAGAATAACCAAACGTTGAGCGTATGATGAAAACCAGACTGATTACTTACCTCTTTAAATATAGTTTTAGTCCTTATTATGATATTGATTATTGATTTCAAAGTTAAGCAATGCTATTTGTAAGCAAGTGACAGTTTATTTCATAAATTTGAATATACACTTTAAATTATAAAACTTTTGTAATATTTATTTAATAAAAACATAAGCCTAATTTTAAATGAATTATCATTGGACATTCTCTGGGATCATCTTGGAATCCGCCCGGTGTGCTTGATGATATTTTAGAATACTTTTAGTAAATGAGTAACATTTAAATAAACCATAACTCAATAGAAAAATGTAAGTGTGCCTATATTTTGATTAATATACAGACTATTTGAAACCAATTTAAAATTAAGATTATGTTGGATATTTATTGCCATACGAGCATTCTCCCTTACGGGGATCATCTCGTTCACCTTCCCCAACTTTTGCATATATTATATCGGTATTACGTTGTTTTCCAAATCCGTACAAACATTTTACAAACTCACAAAAAAGCAATACCTTTTTGCCTAAAGAAATATAAAAATACCAACCAAACGAAACTAAATCAAAATATGTTTGTCTAGGTGCAAAATAAGATTTATTTTCCATAGCAAAAACATTCTGCTTTTATTTATTTAACCTATTTGTGTTTTATCTCAACCTTTTGACCACCTGGGGGTCACTATATTGACTTAACGCCCCCACCGGATTATAACGAAGAAATATGTGGAGAGAGAATTGCTTTTATGAGCGTTTGGCAGCCAAGCTTATTAGGTATGAAAGTTTATTTTTAGTTCAGCACAAAGTAGTATTTATACCCGAATTAGGGTTTACTTAGATTTAGTAATATCGTAGTGTATAAGTGCAAGGTCACTATCTTAAGAATATCATTAAAAGTGACACCTGTATTTTCAGTAACTTTAGTTCTTTTGCGGATATCTAGCATTGCCAGATTCATGATGTTTGCTGATAGTATTCAAATAACCACTACTCACAATCTAGATTGGTCCATTTCCACGTGTCCTATTAAACAGCTCCTACATTATTGATACGAAGTGAATAACTTACCATTCCTGCGTGGGGTGGGCAATATCCGGCGCGGCAGGCGGGAGACAGGTTAATTTACTTCGTCATGGGACACCGAGGATTAAACAGTGTCTGTGGTAGCGATAACATTGTGTACCTACTCTACGCATTCTACAGTACCATGAACGAAACATTACGTCAGCACGTTAAGTTTTTAGCAATTAAACAAGCAAATAAAATCCGCATATCCCTTTGCAACACGTATTTTAATTCATACAAGAACTATATTTTGCCCGTGACTCCGTACGCGTGGACAAAGTTTACCGCGTTGACACCTGTCTCTTTGGCACCTGTCACTTTGGCACCTGTCACTTTGACACCTTTCACTTTGACACCTGTCACTTTGACATCTGTCACTTAACTCCTCTCACTGTAGCACCTGTTACTTTGACATCTGTAACTTTTACATCTGTCACTTTAGCTTCTGTCACTTTGACTCCAGTCACTTTGACTTCGATTTGGCCATCCCTATATAACATAAATAGCTTAGTTTTTTCCGGGTTTTTTTCCTTATCCGGGATAAAAGTTGTTATTCTATGTCCTTTTCTGTACCCCTGACAATGTATGTGCAAAATTTCATAATGATTGGATGCGTAGTTAAAGCATGAAAGCGTAACAAACAAACAAACTCACCTTCGCATTTATCATTTAAGTAGGATAAAAGACATTGCTTACGACATATTTATGAAGGATTAATAAAATTCTTGTATCAACCAAAAACTCGAATTCTGATGAATTTACTAGAAATAGTATTGAACAAATTTTGATGAAATTTTACGGAACTACAGCCACACATTCAAATAAAAAAGGATCCGAGAAGAATCATCCAAATCCCGCAGTCCCGAAGTAAATATAACACACGGAGGAAACGATTCGCGAATCCCAGAAACATGACTCGAAGCACAACGAGGCCAAGGGTGGTAATTTCAGCATATTCAATCGATTTCCAAAACCTTTAAGCATTTAAAAGAGAGAGCAGAGTGAAAACTTCATGTACCTCTTTCGTTTTGTAAGTCCAATCGGGTTTTAGCTATTTCTTATTCCTCTGGTACTATCCATCAAAAGATTATCTGGCATAGATCACTCAAAGCAATAAGATCGACCATTGTAATACCATAGTTATAATTTTATTACACACTAGCTTTTGCCCGCGGCTTTGCTCACGTGGATTTTTTTTCTTGTGGTTTAAGGAAACCAAAAGAAAAAAAAACAAAAAAAATATTTAATACTATCAGCAACAAATTTCTAAGGAGATATCCCTACTGAACCAAAAGACTCCGCCTATTGTAGGCTTAATAATATGGATTTGTTTGGACTCTTAATGTACGAAACCCTTAAAATTACCTAGATATATCTTTGTTTATGTGATATTTCGAGTTAAGATTTGATCCGTGTTGCCAACACAATCGATTGGTGCAATAATAGTGTTACTTAAATTTTAACCCCTATCCCGCAGGAACCCTTTATTAAATGTTATATTTCATTTCAAGATTGTAGGCGATTTTCGGAAACGCTAAATAAGCATATTTCGTGTGCGGCAGTGACACCGCCCCTAGCACCGACAGTCGCCTCCCAACCGCCACATACGGCACACTTGCAATAGTCGTTAACAATATGTGTTTCGTATAAACCAAATAAAAGGTATTAGAGCATTACCCTAAGTGTTTCCAATGAGCACCCCCACTTGCAACACGCATCTCCAACATATCCTCACAAGCAACATAAACCCAACAAGTAGACTTCATCCTCCAACAAAGATTTCATCCGTTACGCCAACACTGTCGGTTGGCGAAATAAGTTTTTTACATAATTTTCAACTTCTATCCCGCAGGAACCCTTAAGTTTTTTTTCGTGATAAAAGTATCCTAAATAATACCTAAAGTATGACTGTGACAAAATGCATCGAAATCCAGTCAGTAGTTACAGCCTGAAGCTGTGATTTTTAACAGAACTTTCAACCCATATGCTGCGGGAACCCTTTAGTTTTTCGAGGTGAAAGTACTTTTAATGTTAATTTATAGCATCAGCTATAATTTCGGCAAGTTGCATCAAAATCGGCCCAGTAGTTTCAGCGTGATGCATGTTCAAAGAGACATACAGACAGACAGACAAAAATTAAAAACAGAATTGTTTTGGGTTCCATATCGATAATGAAGTTTATCTCAATAATAATTTACAAAAAATATTTATTGTACAGATTTGGCCCAGTTACAGTTTTATTATAGGAACGAAAAAAAAAAAGATTTAGTAATAATGATAGATATATAGAAGAATATAGATAAATAAAAATATGTTTGTTTCCTGTGACTAGTATGTACAATATTTCGTATCGTAACGTACCGGGCGATGTGGTTGCTCGGTAACAAAACTAGTAATATGAAACCTGAACGTATCTCTACACTAAAATTCTTTGAAATGAAAGGCAAACATTTTTCATAACTACTCATAATGTTTTATTCGTTTAGTTGGATGATGAGTTTCAATTAAAAATATCGAAATAATGTTGTTAAACCATTTGGAACCGCTTCAGGCCATTAATTTAATAGGTTTTTGATGCGATCGCTATTACTGCTAACGAATAACTGAACTGGAAAAGTGTTTTTGCAGGAAACGGGCAAGAATAGGAAAATAGGTCGAAACCCATCGGACTAGGGAGTAAAACAACAAATGCGAGATGAAACTCAATTAAATGGAATAACTAGAAATTCTTTCAAGAATTTTATTACAGTGTAGCAAAGGGATACGCTTACAGACGTTTGTAGCAAAGAGCTTCCATTACGTTTGCTTTCCTTTGTTTCTATTAGGGTTGTAGCATTACTGGGAGAAATTACCCTCACTGTTTGAAAAATTGTAATAAGATAAACATTTTCAGTTCACTAGTCGTGACCCTACCAAGTTAAGGTTGGCCAATTGCAGTACTGCTTTGCGTCATGGAACTGTCATGGTATGGCCATCAGTCTTTTAACGAAATACCGAAAACAATCAGGGAGCTGCCAATTAAATATTTTAAAGTAAAATTACTCTGATGACTTACCAAAAATTGTTTTTATGACTTATAGGAGTTTTTTGATTTTAAAATGTATAAATGACTTATTATAATGACATCATATTGACATAAATACTGAACTAAATCTAATAGGAATTTTGATTGATCAAATATAATGTGCTTCGTTTGATAATTTTAGTATTATTAATATTTATAACTAGTTTTCCCGCCCGCGACTTCGTCCGCGCGGACTGTTTATCGCGAAAAGAAGCATCCTATTTTCTTCTAAGATATTAAAAACCAATGCAAAAGTAGGTGCTTCAATGCTCTTGATGTTTTTGATAGACTTACCACGACTTTTTATTTTACCATTTATCATTTGTCTGACTTACAGTTTTGGCGGAAATAAGCTACATATTTTTATTTTGTTCATTTTAAATATGGATTTCCGCAAAGTAACGCCTGAATCTATCAATTTGATAGACTTGTTATTTCGTTTCCATGGCAACCACAGACCATTATGTGATGACAACCGTTCCTTACAGTGAGTAATCAAAATTTTCCAGTTTTCCCGTGGAAACTCACAATTTTCGGGGATAAAAGTATCCTATGTTTTATTCTAGGGTATAGCTAATCCATTCTAAATTTCATCAAAATCCGTCCGGCAGTTATCGCGTGAAAGCTCCCCAATCAAACAAACAAACAAACAGAAAACGTTTCATTTTTATATATTGGTATGGATTCCTTTGTCAAAATTTGCGTAAATAATTTTAATTTTGAATCTTTTTAATCGTATTTTATAATTTCTAATTCTATTATTTTGTATGTAAAATTTAAGTATGCCAGTTTCCTGGTGAAACATACTGGAATATTTCACGTATACTATACCTATCTACCACCTAATTGTACCATGTTTCGGAAAAATAAAGCATTTCCATTTTAATTTTCAGTAGTTTTTAGGCATCAAAAATCTTTAGTGTGATAGTGAGCTTATTCGTGCCCGAAACTTCGTATTGTAAATGTATTAGTGTCGATAGCTTTGCGTCACCCGACATAACTATCCAGATTTTTTTCTTGTAACATTGCACTTACAGCTAAAGCACATATACACATTACTGCTTGGTACCAAAATATATATTGCAATGCAGTGGCAAACTCAATAAGTGGTATCATCACCGGATTGAATTCTACGGCCCAAAGATCCTCCAGAGTAGAAGTGACTCCTGGTCACTACTACTCCAGGATTGTACGCGAAGCGGTTAAAGTAAATATCCCAATTTCAACCGGAAGGAAAGTTTTAAGTTGGCTGTGTCAACGTGGAAACACGTGATAAGCAGGTGTCCTCGTCGCGGTTTATGTGAGAAGAAATTTGCAGATGTCGTTAGTGTTGTGAGTCGTGACAATTCTGATTTTTTATAAAACCAAATGCGTGGTGTAGTTGGAGACAACGCTCGCCCTTCTCGACGCTGACACCCGCTACTTCAGTCTCCTTGTGACCACGATCAACACAACTTGATCGAAACAACGAGGTAAATAAAATAACTTTGTCAGCGGGATTGTCCTGTTGAAATAATTAACTAAGTGGTATACTCACCGATATTTTCTCATCGAAAAGACTTCTAACTATTCAATTTTGTTTTATGGTATGTTTGTTTATTGTTTTGTGTGTTTGTTGTATAACACAATGAGGAGCAGATCTCTATTATCGTTACTATCATCATCATTATCAACCGGAAGAGGTACACAACTGAACATAGGCTTCACCCAAAGAACGAAACAAAGAAAAATACCCCGCGACTCACCACGTCGTCAGTCCATCTTGTGGTCCATCCTACGCTCTGTCTTCTAGTCCGTGGTCACTACTCAGGATCCTTTCTTCCCCAAAAGCAATCGGTTCGACGTGTTAATTGGTCTGCCCATTGCCACTTGAACTTGCTAATAATAGTACGAGTTAATAACACTCGTTGCGTTTTTTTTCATTTCCGATCTGATCTCATAGATAAACCCAAAGCATAGCTCTTTCCACGGCATGGGTAACTTTGAGCGTATGAATGAAGCTAATAGTATTTTTATTATGCTTGGCACATCTAGTGCATTTACCCAGTGTCAATAAATGAGTTATTAAAAATTGTATCAAATAAAGATTTGAGATGCGTTATCTTTCAGACATAAACTTAATCAATATTAGCCGTATTTGGTTGGTCAGTTCAGATACTACCAATAGATGGCGTTACCATCCTCTTAAGACGAGTTCAGAAGCTAAGCGGAAAATTTAGGTGACGATGCATAGGTCACAGTAGCCGAATTGGTTAGAGGCATATGCCGCGCAGAGGCATGAATGTATGCGAGTTCGAATCTCGCCCGTGATCCGAATTTTTCCATTATAAAATTATCATATATGTTTACAAAAAAATGGAACTGGCGGGTGTTAACTGCTAAAATCATAGAAAAGTTATATGTTTTTTCAACAAATAGTCGAAATTTTCCAGTCAGTCAGGAAATCAAAAGTCCAGTCAAGTAACTGTCAAAGTCACGATTCAGTAATGTAGTAGAGCTTTACTGTAAATTCCTAGGGAGCTTCAGAGAGAACACGAAATAGCACATTTTTTTGCGTTCGTTTCATTTGTCTACACTCGTGCATGTTAACGAACACCTCATTATCAGCCTGTAATACATAATGATTAATATTCCACCAATATTACACTCGAAGAAACACAAGATTGGGGAAACAAAAGCAAAACAACGTCTCGATTTCATTTTCTCCACCAAAACTCCAAGCCTTATGAAAAGATGAAATTTATGGCACTGAATTATATAATTCAGTGCCATAAATTTCATCACTGGCAAACGCTACTAGAAAATGTTACAATTTACGAAGCTTTAAACTATTTAACGTGCTGAATAGTTAGTATAGGTACTGCTAAATTATCTGTAGACTTTCATCTAAACGTTATTATTAATGCCTGAGTTACCACCTGCCGACGAGCTATCTCCAAATTCCACGCCTATCCATTACAGCTAATTCGAATCTATCATAGTATAAGAGCAATTATGCAACACTTAGTTGTCTCAACTGGACAAGGCTGGATGACAGTATGGGTGATTGCCCTTTCCTGAAAATCTGCCGAAAGTTTAAGGGATTTTGGTATCACTACCATCGTTAAAATGAGTGAGGGTAAGATAATGCGAGTGTTGGTAGTTGGACAGTTACTTGCTTGTCTTATGAGGTAGTGTTGGACTCTGGTGTCAGAGATTGTTAGGCTGCCCGAGGGCTATTGATCGCGACCGACAGCTTAGCGAGCTTAACGAACGCGCTTTATTATGTACTAGCTTTCGCCCGCAACTTAGTCCACGTGGACTACAGCTTATCGCGAAAAGAAGCATCCTATGTTCTTCTACAGTAATAAAAACCAATGGAAAAGAAGCACCAACCCTCTTGATGTTTTTGACTTATTATTATTTCGTTCTATGGCAAACGTTCCTTACAGCGAGTAATCAACATTTTCCAGTTTTGCCGTAGAAATTTACAATTTTCCGAGATGAAAAGTATTCCATATTTTATTCCATTCCATATTTCAGCAAAATCCGTCCACGATTATCGCGTGAAAGCTCCCCAAACGAACAAACAGCGTTTCTGTTTTATATATTGGTGTATATATACCACTCTGATGCCAACGCTATTCGGGGCGGCCCTTCTCTTGCACCCCAATACGAGGCAGAGTCCAGTTTGGTATTGTGCTCATAACCGCTTGAAATTAACTCATTGGCTAAGAGTCTTTACTATGTGTAGTATGTATGTAAAGCAGATACAAGCTTCACCAGCTGAATAATTGAATTACGTTATGTAGTCAATGTGATTGATTAGAGCAATACATTTTATTGCTGTTGTCGATATTAGAATATAAAGATGGATGTATGAAGTGCCAACGGATTTGACGAGCCGTCACTGTACTGTAATTGAAAAACTGACACGTAGTTAGAAGAGGTTAAAAAGTATTACGAGATTTAGACATATGGTTTGATTCATCGCTAACTTATAAATTTAATTATAATATCGCACGCAAGTCCAGCAAAATACTAGGTTAATAATGCGTACAACTAAGTGTTTTGCTTGATTAGGCAGCATTCGGCAAGCTTCGCCAAGTCTTCTCGTCATCCATATCACAGTGCCTGCAGATAAAAGTCTTCAATCAGTGGCAAGAGCCTACGGAGCTGAGTCGTGACCACTCACGGTCAAATTAATCTACAAGGTCGATCAACGAGCTATAGAGAGAGCTATGCTTGGAGATTCTCTGAGAGAAAAGATTCGTAATGAAGATATCCAACAGAGAACCAAGGTAACTGATATAGCTCTAAGGATAAGCAAGGTAAAGTGTGGCAGTTGGCTGGTCACATTTTCCGGACTGTGTCTTCTACCTCAACTATAACCATTGAGGTAGAAGAGTTCTCGAGTGGAGACCACGTAGCGTACAAACGTAGCTGAACAAACGTAGCGTAGGACGCCCTGTGGCCACCTGCAGTGACGACCTGCAAAAAGCGGCTGGCCGAAAATGAATGAGGATAGCTGAAGGCCAGCTCAGTGGCATGCATTAGAAGAGGCCTACGTCCAGCAGTGAACAAATTTAGGCTGACAATGAAGCACAAAAACTTATTCTTGCATTCAGGCCCAAAATCATCGACTTATACCTACTCCATAAAATTGTTCAGTGGTAAACTACTACCCAGCCAGCAAAAAGTAATCAGATATAGCTGTATATCAGTGATACGAGCAGTCGTATATCCTAGATAGATACGTGTCTATCACTGGAAAGTGGCCCCAGTTTTACAGCCATTTGATAATATATTGTGTATATATTAGAACCACCTATCACTTTATTAATATATATCCGTGATATTTCAGTGTTCTTTGAATCTGTTTGGTGTTATATCAATAATATCCTGATCACATATATCACTTAATGATGATATAATAGCTAACATGGCGCTGTTATTAAGCTATTTGTTGTTATTTTGATGATCAGGATTCTGTTTATCACTTTCCACGGTGCTCAGCTATACTTCGTGCGTATTGTGATTATGAAGGTTTTACAATAGGTTTATTATTATTTCAAAAAACTTTTAAGGAATAACAAAACATCAGTAAATAATTAAAGTGATCATATTTTTATCTCCCTGACGTATCAAACTGAGATGTGCGTAATTATCATAACACGTATATTTTTTCTTGCGCTTGAAATTATATTGTTGAAATAATACTGCATTATAAGTGTTTTTTTCATGCCCCCCTCAAATTTTTAATATTTGATCAAATAATCATTAATTAAATTATCAAATTATTTTGAAGTCACCACAATATGGCGAATACCTGTTTCATTTACTGATATATCGCTGATTTACAGCTTCTTGCCGCCATGACAAAATTTAAGAGTTCCTCTAAAAATCAGAGATAAAACTCTGGTGGCGTATCATGCTACTTTATTTTTAATTAATTCTTATTGTCTGTTCAGTTTATTTTAGTGATATGAAACTGATGGAATATTTAGACGTTGACTGTTTTTTAAGAAAAATGATTTAGTGTGATAACTAGGTAATTCATAGTTCTCTTAAAGAGCATTATCTTTCCATAGAAGCATTATTTGCAGCTATTATGCGTCTTTTTCGAGTTATATATGAACAAAAAATATTTATATGTAACTGGTGATATATGGATCTTGCAAAAGTATATTTGCAACTTCTTAGTGTTATTGTAGATTTCTTATGATGTTTATGGCGCAAGCGTTAATGAAACACTGATATACGATAAATTAGATGCATATCAGCTACGGTGTGTTCTTTTATATCACAGATTAGATCCATGCGCGACAGATATATCACCAGTGCTAATACAGCGACTTAGAAGCCACAATAGATCAATTTTGCTGTATAAAAGTTTAAGTTAACAAAACATTGTGTACAACATTTTTTCTCTAAATTGATGTTGTGAGAACCGCTTTACAGCTGTGTTATAAATGAGGTACAAGGCAGTCGAGTAAACGTTTATGTCATCATTTATTATCACCATTTGACTGTATAAGATTATACAGCTAAATTATGTTACGAATCATCAATATACAGCAACGCTGTGATAAGCAGTCACCACGTTACTTTTATATCAGTTTTCTAACACTCTTTAGTGTTAGCACATATTTTTTATCACTACTTTGCTGACTGGGTAATGCATTTAAATGTTAACACTACTAAGCATATATTTCGAAATCCCCGATTATTCAGTTTTCCACTTTCAAACAATAAAAGTTTCACGTAATAATCCGCTTCAACGTATGTATCAGCTTTTTAATGGTGTTTGTTCTAAACTTGATATTTTTCAACAAAATCTTTGCAGTTTTAAAAGTTCCATTTTGTTTTGTTGTCGTTGTTTTTTTATAAATACTTTTAGTTAAAGCTGTGTACTTAGTTTTGGTTATTAAAATATTTAACAAGTTGTACCTATACGTTATAATTTAGTTTAGTTTTTAAGTACATATGTACCTACCTAGTAATTTGATAACTGCTTTTGTATTTAAAAAATATATATATATATGTGTATTCCACGATATAATGGCATGCGGCTTCTAACAGAACTGCGTCAGTCAACATATTCATAACAATATTTATAGCATCAAGTCTCACATGTATACGTAGGTGATTCTGAACAACACAACAAATAATAATAGATTTATTGTATTGGCTTCCGTTTTAGCATCTGTATAGAGATGCGGTTGGCGTAGGTACACGCTAATTCGATTGGTTGTTGTGAGTGTTTTTAGCGTAGAAGATCTAAGAGATTGTCATTATTTCTACAAAATACGGACATCGACCACCGCCACCACAATCCCATCATTATATTACTTCTACGCCCGTCTCTAACCATTAACGTATCATCCGTTGAGTTTTTAACTACCTAACCATTTATTACGATTCTTATCTCTACCAGTAAGTACTTATTTTACGATTTGAGAGTTGATGCTGCAAAAAAACAAAAGCTTTCATTCTCCTTTCCAACTGATCACAGATATTCTCCAAAACCCTGCGCAATGAAAATCAATAAGCCAATAAAGAAAATCATCCGCTAACTTGTTGCGGTACTTCCTACGACGGTCACGTCCGGGCCCGAGTGGACTGGCCTCACTGCCTCATAGATATGAGGCTCGTATAGCCTCGTACTGGCCTCGTATAGGCCCAAATGCCTTCAATGGCCTCGCACAATGCCGACCGGTTTATATCTCCGAACTACTGCAATAAAACTGGCAGCCAATTTTGTCGCTACTCATTGTGGCCTTATCTTGACCACTGACTGTACCACTGGACCGCTTTCCCCAAAACTTTTTCGATTTTTTCCGTATGCTTTGCTTGTATAGTTCGGAGATGATTGTTATATGTTCGTAGAGAAGCGTCGTTGGTTGCGGTGTTGAGAGACATTGTAGGTTTCTTGGTGAAAATGAGACAATGTTGCCTAAAGAGAAATCGACCATATACACGCAGCGATCGTCGAATAATTCTGCCTTATTTTCATTTCTTAATAGCAAAGAAAACAACTTAAGTGGACGTATCATACGGATTGGGGAATTTACGGGTATTATACGTTTTTGTAAGCTTGTGGGTTTATTTGAGGATAACTCTGGCGTTTGTTGCTTTTTGTTTCAGGCTCTCGGGTTGTTTTGTCCGAACCGATGTTTTTGTAGCACGCTTTATAATATGGAGTTGATGGAATTTGAAGGAAATGTGTCGTTATTTTTTAAGCATCTTATAGGTTGGTTTTTATATTTCAAAGTATTTTATTGTAAATAAGCAAAATAAAAGCACTTTTTCAAGTAAAAATCAACATCTCATGAACAAAGGGAAATACATAAAATATTATAAAAAGATCAAATCAATCAAATTTAGGTAAACTAAGTATGATTTGAGTTTGAAAAGGAAATTTCCCTTTCATGTGCTGAGAAAGGAAAAACCCTTCTGGCTCTACCGGTGCTTCGGAAATACGCCAGTTAGAGAAGAGAGAGCTCTACGGGGATGTTATTTTTTTCATATTTGTTAATTAAATCGTGACTCTCTGTTTGTTTGTCTGTATGTTTGTTCGCGCATCACGTAAAAACTAGTTGACCGATTGCGATGCAGTTTGATACCAAGTACCTCAGTTTGACTTGTAAACTGGGGTACTTGGTATCCTAATCCGATGATTAGATATCGAGCAATCGATAAAAAGCTATTAGACAGCTGAACGAATTTTGAAGAAATGTAGTACGAGTATATTGTACAGGTTTTACAGGAGTACAGGCTTTAGTCCAGGAATGACACTTATCTACTTTTAAATGAAAAGATCATGCAGAAACAGCCGCGGGCACAGCTAGAATACAAATAAATCGGCTGGCAGAGGAATAACTCACCTGTTGCGTAAACAAGTTTTGATAGATTTTTTGAATGACAAGTAAAAAGGCTGGCAAAGGCACGATTAATTTCCTAAAGTTTCTATACGCTTTATATTAGCTTCACTTGTATGTTTGTATGTTTGTAACCGACTCCTTTGGACGCTATTTTGACCCATTTTAAACGGTCAGATTTCATTAAAATTTTGCACACCTGTCAAAGACCGATGACAATGCAATAATTAAAATAAAAAAAAAAAGAAAAGAAAAACACTAAAAAGTAGTTAATAAATAATAGTTTAAAAAAACTAAAAAACACGCTTTATATAGAAAACCAAAGTAAAAAATAGAAAATAAATTTTAATAGTGTAAATAAGAAATAAATGTTTTATTTAATAAAAAGCGTGGGTCTATCTGTCAATGAAATATTTATAACCATTGACCCATGCACCCCACGATTATTTTGAAATATTTTTTTTTCTAATATACACTATTAAAATTTATTTTCCATTTTTTAGTTTGGTTTTCTATATAAAGCGTGTTTTTTAGTTTTTTTAAACTATTATTTATTTTTTGTACCAGAGCCAATCTAACATGTTTGCATACTGATAACTCATATGTACTAAGTACGTACGTGTAGGAACTAAGTACGTACTTAGTTCTTTCATTTACTTCAAGGCCATAATTTTGCCATTAATATAAGTTTCTTATGAAACGACAAAAATAAATAATCCCACCGAGTAACAACAAATTTCCGCTAATTCACTTATTGTATGTGACATTCTATTGTTGTAGGGGGAATGGAGCTACCCTCTCGGTCTATTTGTTGTAGGGGGAATGGAGCTACCCTCTCGGTCTATTTGCCGCGGTATAAATGTCGATGGCGGTGCGTGCGTCGATTCGCTGTAGTAAATCAAAGGGTACGTTGGATCCGGTCGCGTAGGGCTGTGATATTAAGAAAGACTTGGCCTCAGTCTTGATTTGATCTTTACGTTACACATTCAGTAACGTAAAGATGGAACAGTAAATCACTTAGCGCATGCGTGCGCTTTTATTTGTGCAACTGAATTGAGCTTCCTGCTTCTAACATGTTGTCTGAGGTCCTGCAACTGTGGACAGCTGGATAACTGCTTAGAAATATCTGTAGTTTATATTTAAAGAAAGCAAATTGTAGGTTTTATTTTTATTTTCATAGTACAATAAAGTTACCGCCGTTTGAAGCCTTTGTGTTTACCAAGCAATCCATACCAATATATAAAAGTGAAACGTCTGTTTGTTTGGGGAGATTTCACGCGGAAACGGCTGGACGGATTTTGATGAAATTTAGAATGGAGATAGCTTATACCCTGGAATAAAACATGGAATACTTTTATCCCGGAAAAATGTAAGTTTCTACGGGAAAACTGGAAAATGTTGATTGCTCACTGTAAGGAACAGTTACCACCACAGAATGGTATGTGGTTGCCATGGAAACGAAATAACAAGTCTGACAAAAAAACGTAAAGAGCTTGGTGCTATGTACTCGTATACCTACTATTGCATTGGTTTTTAATATCCTAGAAGAAAATACTGTTATCCTAGATAAACAGTAGTCCGCGCGGACGAAGTCGTGGGCGGGAATACTAGTAATTAATATTGCACAACATGACATGCAAAACACCGTCTATACCAGCATTTAAAAAAAGGTGCTGCCGTGTTCGAATAGTACATTATGTCACAAGTGTGCTATGTTGTTCGTTACACTCGAGACGGTATTATTATTCGATAAGCCGAGATTGTAATGAACAACATAAAAAACTAGTTTCTTACGACGTTATTCAACACATTTGCGAGGAAAAAACAGACTTGTATTATCATTTACTTTTAATTACATATTGAAACGATTAGTGAAAATAAAATACTCAAAATTATAGCAAAGAGTTTTTTCTTTCTAGATATTGGTGGCAACAGGCTGTATCAATCGCGGTTCGTGCCTCGATTAATATTTCCGGTGGGGTCAAATCTACGTATTGCTCTTCTTCCTGCTTAAAGTCGACATTTTTGATAATAATTAGCCACACAACGAAAACACGACGAAAACACTAACATATTATAATTTATGGAATATGGCGCGTTGGTTTTGTTTTTCCCAGGCGCCGCGTTAGCGATGCGCGTGCATTTGTAAATAAAGGCACTAGCAAAACTGCTTTTCTTTCTTTCTTTCTTTCTTTCTTTCTTCTATACAGCTATAAAAAACTAGCTTTTGCCCGCGACTTCATCTTCACGGACAAAAGTTTATAGCGATAAAAGCATCCTATTTCGTCCTTAAATATTAAAAACCAATGCAAAAGTAGGTATAGCACCAACGCTCTTGATGGTTTTAGACAGACTTGTTATTTCGTTTCCATGGCAATCGTTCCTTACTGCAAGTAATAAAAAAAACAGTTTTCCCGTGGTAACTTACTATTTTCCGGGATAAAATTTCATCAAAATCTGTCTGGCCGTTATCGCGATAAAACTCCCCAAACAAACAAACAAACAATCAACAAACTTTTTTACTTTTTAATCGACATCAGAAAAGGAGACGGTTATATGTTCGGCTGTATGTATATATTTTTTATCTATGTCGGTCGATATCTCCGTCAATATCGGACCGATTTAAAAAAAACTTTTTATATATTGGTGTTGATATAATATACACACAATAATGTTTTAAATACGAAAATAAGGTCAATAAGTATTAAACTTATATAATTTCATGCAAAGATGATAATTTTGGTAATTGATTTATCAATAATTATAAGTGTAACCTAAAATAGTATATATATTATTCACAAAAATATTGATTGTTTTTAAACATAAAAATTCTTTGCAGAGATTGAAAAAAAATATGGGAAGTACAAAGCGAAACTAGTGTAATGTAAAGTAAAAAACACATGTGTTTAATAAGCTGAAATATGAACCTAAATGCGTAGCCACTTTACCAAAAAGTGTGTATTCTTATCTTGGCGGACGGTAATGTGCTTATCAGCCTATCCTATGTATGTGTGTTCCTTTGTGGCACTAAATAGTCCAACGCGTGGAACGATTTCGATGATTCTTACGTCAATCAATTTGTTAAACCTTGCGAGTGCTACTAATGACAGACAGTAATCAAAATTCAATATGGCGACAACCAGACGCCATAAAGTGAAAATGAAAAAAAAAACAGTGAACTATGTTTAGTGGGGTATCATTGAATAGTTATTTGAAAATCATGGGATTCTCTAATAATTTTTCATTTCGATTGACCATTTAGGAACCATAACGATTTAAAGCTAAATTATGCCCCTTTTTAGTTTGGTTCGCAGTCGGGTCTTTTAGCACTTTCTATTATGTCATGTAGAAAGCGTGAACTTTGCCACGTGCATTAAATTGAACATTAAAAAAGTCAACTGAGCCGCTTGGACTCGATCGTTTGTTCCCAGTAGTTCCGTGAGAAAAGTTCCGTAACGGAACTATTGAGACTTTTTTCTCACTAGTTCCGTGGTACATGGAACACATTAAATATAGTTTTTTTTTTCCTGGTAGTTCCGTATAGTCTTAAACCATTTATGCTAGGAGTACCTGTAATAAAGAGGCATCTCTAGAACTGTGCTGGTGCCATTATTAATGTCCCGAATATATTTATATATACATATATATTTATTATACTTTAATTTTTATCAATGTTTCCAAGACTGGAACTCCTCACTTCTCTTTGGCAGTATTAAAATTGAGAGCGCCTATTAGCGCAGCATGGAGTTGTTTAGATCATTGTTCAGTGCAGTCACGCCGCGGGTTTACAGTCATTAATATCACAGGATTACCCGAGAGATTGATGTACTTTAACTATTTACAGGCTGAACTAGCCTTATTGATAGCCCAGTCATTCTGACTTAATAGTGTTGTGTGTTTTATCTAGTAATAATATATGAACGGAAGAGACAACTATTTAATAAATTACCAAAAATGTGTATAAATAAAAAAAAAAGTTTTTGCACGCGTAATAGCTTTTGTTTTAAATTATTTTGCTTTGCTTTGTAACATAACATATACGTTATTTTTTTTTTTTCGATTTTCTTTTTGTTTTTTCTCTTTTAACATTATTAAGTGTTTTTTATTGCATTGTCATCGGTTTGTGAGCTACCCTAAATGTTTCAGTCAGATAGCTAATCGGGAAGTGCTCGTGCATTGCAAGATTCCAGGACAGACAAAATAGATACATAGATACATACATAGATAGATACAAGTGAAGTTATATAAAAGCTTTGAAAAGACAAATAAGCTTCTCTCGAAATCGTCATTTCTGAGTTAGGACTTTTTTTTTAAATACGCATCTAATAGGTTTATTAATATAAAACACACATTAACTTAACAAGATGAAAAATAATAAACATGCAGTTAAATAAAAGCAATTAATTAATATAATTAAGCTTCTCATAACTATTTTAAAAAACTGTTAATATCCACAAATGAATAAGAAACCAATCTTCATATCTGTAAACTCCATACCCTTTGACCAGTTTGTGCGAACTTCTTTAAACTTAGTTTATTGTAAAATTGTAATAACATATACCTACGCCTGCATGCTCAAGGGCAAACAATCTAGCTGCTTTAGATTAAGTTTGTTAATTCTCTTTGTGAACTATGTTTTGATGTATGTCTGTATCCAAAGGAATGTATGTTCTTTGGAGAAAAAAAGATTCTTAACCCGTTAATACAATATTTGGACTACAAAACTGGTATCAATGCAAGAAAAAACTGATCCGATTTTCTTCCAACAAACTTATAAGCAGATCAAGCAGTTACAGCTTTCCAGTGGAGCTAATCCTCGTCATTAGTCTATTGCTGGGAGTCGGACCTTGTCTTAAATGGTTAATGAGGGCCATAATCCACTGCGCTGGTGGGACATGTTATCAGTTCCTGCACGAGGTTTTTTCATTTCAATAATTATCTAAATATTAATATGGGCATAATAATGAAATGGTTTGTATAGCCACATGGAAACTCAACTGTTCAAATAAAAACCCATTCATAAGCAATCCAGGAATAATTAATATTACGAATTGAGAACCATGTGATTTTGTCTCGGTTAATCCATACCACTAGATAAAAGTGAAACGTTGTCTGTTTGTTTGTGTGTTTGTTTGTTTGTTTGTTTGTTTGGGGAGCTTTCCCGCGATAACGGCTGGACGGATTTTGATTATAGTTGGAATTAAGATAGCTTATACTCTGGAATAAAATATAGGATATTTTTCATCCCGGAAAATAGTAAGCTCAGGAACACTAGAAAAATGTTGATTACTCGTCGTAAGAAACGGTTGCTATGGAAATGAAATAACAAGTATGTCAAAAAATATCAAGAGATTTGATATATTTGGTTGGTATTGGTGCTATACATACTTTTGCATTGGTTTTTAATATCCTAGAAGACATAGGATGCTTTTTTCGCCATAATAAATAAACAGTAGTCCGCGCGGACGTAGTCGCGGGCGGGAAGCTAGTAATAAGATATTGGTGAGTGGTTCACCAAAATTGGTTTGTTTTAATTTTACATGTATTTTTAAGGTTTTAAAATATGAGTATATCATTTCATATTTTTATTTTTGGTTCGTTAGGTGTACACCACAAGGCAACACACAGGCAAGTTACCATTGTGCCACCATTGTTCTAATTCTATTTAATTATGTCTATTACCTATAATTAAATTCACACAACAATATCCATAACAGTCTTCAAATTCTGCACCGCTCAGTACTTTCTGAGTTTCCTTGCTTTTGAGTTCCGCGAAAGTTACCGAGAATCCAATTAAAGCGAGTTCGGGCTGAACCCATACAAGTACCTTGCGCAGGTATTTCTTCGCGTGGTGGTTGTCTTGAGTATTAGGCGGTATCGACACCAGGGTGATGAGTATAGTGACGATGCAATATTGTGTGATCATAAGTATGGCTTAGTTTTTTGATGACAAAGCCTGACTTGACATTGTCCCAAATCAGATTATCTTAAAGCTGGTTTCACATAGGAATTAACGTGTTTTATACTCTTAGTGTAAGACCCCATTGCAGTGATAAACATGCGCGTGCGGTGGAGCGAATGAGCGGAGCGTGAAGCGTCAAACAAGGCATTAACATAATTTTAAATGGCCTCAGTGGAGCCCGCAGTGGTGTATAGTGATTCTATGACTGTATTTCAGACAATTGACATTTCCATGTAAATTTGTGTTTTTTCTCGTTTACCAGTAGGCTTCATATTTTAACTTATATCTATAGTAATAAAGTTCTTTGATATGGCACTTCCCTTGACCTGATTATCTCACTACAAAATTATTAAGCCCTCCATTTTAAGATTTTAGACCCGTATATCTCAATAACCTCCGAACCAATTCAGCTCATTATTTTAACCTAACCTACCACATTTCATGAAGATCAGATGAACTGTTTGAAGTTCTCGTCGTAAAAACCTACACACGAACAAACGATGATTCGGCCAAGTCGATTTGGAGATCTCGCTTCCGCTTGGTCGACATACAACTTTTTACAAGAATGTCTATTGAGACTTTGAGGGCTCTCTTGTCCACCGCCAAGCGCAAGCGACGTCATACGTCTCACAGTACCATTATTTATTCTGTGACACCACGCCCAAATCGCCGCTACGCCGCACGCTCGGCACTATGTTGTACCCTTATAGCCACTGATGTAACATGTAGTATACAACAGGTGGTATATACCTAACATTGATGGTTATAGCCTGTCAAATTAACATCGAATGTGAACTGGGTCTATTGTTTTTGGGTACATACTCATTTGTAAATAATTTCCTGGTCTAAGAACTTAAGAAGTTCCTTCCTATAATACAATGTACTCTTAAAACCCACTAGCGAAATAAGGTTAATAGGTACGCACAGGATACGGCCTATTTCGACCCTTGTATACGTTAGCCTCTTGTAAATGAGGAGAGCTCGTGAAACTTCCCGAAGCAAAAGGCTGGATAGTCACAATTATTTCTCAACATGTTATCTGCCTTAGTAACTAGACGTAAATCGCTCGAAATAGTCAGGATACATGTTTATTTCATGTCTCTTTTGTTGTTAAGGAAAACGACATGTGCACGAGCCATGTGACGAACTATTGTAGTCATCACACGATTGGACAGAGTAGTTAAAATGCTGTGAGCGTTCGGCACTTTTTGAACTCTGCCTGCTAATGTTAAAAGTAAAACGGCGGCTCTGTGTGTAGGGTCACTCCCTTCCCTCTAAAATAGTTGGTGATGGCTGACACATAAGTCTTACTCGTGAACGCGTGCTGCTTGTGGGGACTGGTCCAGCCTGGTTTATTATCGGGCATTTCTATTTTTATTCTTTTTATTCCACTTTGATGATAGTAGGATGTCTGATTGAAACTTTTATCTTTTGTAGTTGACATTTACATGATTATCTGTATTAGTATCATTTCTGAATTATATTAAAAACTAGCTGTACCCGCGGCTTCGCACGCGTGGTCATTTCTCGAGGTTAAAAGTACTTTAAGTGCTATCCCAGGACGTAAAATACCAATATACCAACATTTAATCAAAATTCCTTCAGCCGTCATAAAGTTTTTTATCGATTGCTCGGCTTCTACACATTATTTTGAGATACCAAGTACACCAGTTTTTACCTATCCATCAGTGAAAACCACATTACAACTGGCGTAGTAGTTTTTACGTTATGCGCAAACAAACAAACAGACGCAGATAACCAGACACACATGATTTAAAAAATGTTATATTTAGGTAGGATACACTAAAAATAAATGAAATTTAAAATCGTGATGTCATTTTAATAACATCACAATAGATAACAGTGCAATATTAATAACGATTAACATATGTTGAAAAATCCGATTTCCTTAATTTTTCGTTTCGTCTAGATTACAGGGGAACTTTTAGTCCTATAAAGTTTCACTTGTACTTGTACTGTTTTACAATTTTTCTCTTGTTTTTTTCTCGTAGAATGAGTATTAAAGCCGATATTCTGCTCGGAAGGCGGCTAAAACTACAATTTCAAACTTTTTACACGACTGCCCATAAAAAGAGTGTTATGTTTTTAGCATTCATGTATGTGAGTTTTTTATTCCACCATAACTTTTAAATGCCTAAACAAATTAAGACATTTGGGGTATCGTTAGAATCCTTACATTCCCTCGAGTAAAAGAGGTGAAATAAAAAATACATTATTACGGCAGTATGGCTTCATTTACAAATGAGAATAGAAAAAAAACTTCGAATTTTAAAATGTGGGTATCAAATTGAAGGCAAAAGTAAAAAAAAGTAAAAAAAGTAAAAGTTCCAAAAGTATATAATTTATTGGCATAAGTTTCTTTTTTGGCAGAGCAGGCGTGTTTTTTTTAGTTTTTAAGCTAGTCATTAGGAAAAATGGCCAATGTTTGAAGTACTGCAACTCAGGATTTTCAAAAAACCTTGTTGGAAGTCGCATAAGAAGTTTCACTTCAAAAAAGTATCTAGGTAGCCTAAAGATTGAAGGTTTATTTTCATTTGTTAATTACAAAAGACGAACTTTCATATTCATTTTCTATCTACCTAATTGACCGTGTCATCATACGCATCAAACATAAGATAGATTACGTGTTCAAGTAGGTAGATAGACGATGAATATTATAGTAGCAACGGCAAGTCGACAACCATAGCACCACAGCTAGCGCGTCACTCCGCGCCAGACAGCGACAGAGTTACGCGTTAGAAGAGAGCGGCAACGTTTAGGTGAATATCGCGTTAGGCACTGAGCGTTTATGCGAGCTGAATTGCACTTTGTTGCTTAGTAGCAAGAATTGCTATTTCTATTAATGGTTGCGCGAAGTGCATCTTCTGCTATTATTTATTCTGTGGTAAAGTGCTGAGGCCAGCTTAAGATGAGCTGTACGTTCTAACGTTCCTGTACATTTCGGGTTTCAAAATATTTGGAAATAATACTCAGGGTTGTGCTATCTGTAATTTCTGAAGTACAAAACCTTGAAATGTTAAAAAAATTGGACTACTGTTAATGAATTACAACTAAGTACAGATTTTGATTTTTAACCCCTCTTCCAAGGGAACAATGCTAAATATCGGGATAAATAAATATACAATGTCCTACCTCGTAATATGTAGTCATATCATGCCAAGTTTCATTTGAATTCATTTAGTAGTTCGGCGTGATGCGCGGTCAAGATACAGACAAAAATGAAAAATATACAGTTTTGGCTTCAGTATCGAATATAGAGTACCCTTCAAACTTTACATATCTTTGGACCCCTATCCCGCAAGGACCCTTTATTTTTTCGGGATAAAAAATTAAGGTACTCAATTTTAGCCCACCATGTAAACTTTGTTTGTGACAAGTTGCATCAAAATACGTCCAGTAGTTTCAGCGTGATACGTGTTCTTTTAAATAAGTTTCAACTCTTATCCTGCGGCAACCCTTTAATTTTTCGGGATTAAAACTATCCAATCCATACTTCGTAGTATGAACTCAAATCATACCAAGTTTCATTTGAATTTATTTAGTATTTATGGCGTGATGCGCGGTAAAGATACAGACATGCAGACAGACAGACAGACAGACAGGAAGACAAAAGTGAAAAATATATATTTTGCTTTAGAATCGAATATAGTCCGAAATAAATAATTATTAATTCATGCCTAACATAACTTTGGACCCGTATCCCACACGAACTCTTTACTTTTTGGGATAAAAAGTATCCTCAATTTAAACTCATCATTATAAACTATGAATGTGCTAAGTTGCATCAAAATCCGTCCAGTACCCGTACAGTCTACAGTTACCCGTAGGTATTGATTTTATTGTTAAAAAAATACGGCCGCATCTTTTGACTGCGTTGACTAGTTTTTTTTTTTCCCAGCTCCTAAGGATTGCAGACCTGTATTTGATATTAATTTCAATTTGACAGACAGACAGACAGAAATACAGACAGACGGACAACGAAGTGAGTTCCTTTTTTCCTTTTGAGGTCAAAACCCTAAAAATTAAAGTAAAGTTTCTTATCATTAAACTTTCTTAACTTAAATATCATCCCTAAGTTAGTATAACGTGAAATGTTTTATGCTAATGCTTGATTACATTAATTTCTTTCTATTAACATACTTTCCTAGAACTTTGCCGTACGGAGTAATAACGTTCTAAGATGCTTCATATCAAAAGAAGGATACGCAGGTGGAATATTTTAAGACTTAATTACACCGAGGCGGAATTTAATGAGTTCTCAAGTAAATTAACATGGTAAAGCTTACAAAATAATAGGATCAGTTTGTCGGAGACTTACCTTTTCCGCCTGTTTTAAAATTTGTATTCACATTGTAAAAACCCTCGTGAAGGAGAAACAAATTAAAAAAAAAAACATAAATGTTGAAACTAGAAGGGACAGGATCTTAATGCGGGACGAAAAGAACAAGGGAGCATTTGTCTTCAAAAGTTGTACATAGACCCAATCAGATCCGATTTAATTATGTAGTCATTTTCATTAGGTGAAACACAATAAGGCACTATTTAAATAACTAGCTTAAAAGCTAAAAAAACACGCCTGCCCTGCCAAAGAAGAGCTTTTGCCAAAAAAAATGTATATTGTAGAATGGGCTAACCTTCAATTTAATACCCATATTGTAAATTTCGAAGAAAGAATATTTTTTTCGAGTTGGCCAAATTGTGCCAAACATGGTGCCAAATTGAATGTTTTCAAAAAAAATTGCCTATGTTACTCGGAGGGATGTAAGGATTCTAACGATACCCCATATATCTTCTTTTTACATCTAAATCTGTTTTTAAAAGTTATGGTGGAATAAAGAAACTCATATACAAACATACATGAATGCTAAAAACATAACACTTCTTTTTTTGGGCAGTCATGTATAAAATACAATAATTACAGGTAAATGCTGATCAAAAAACGATTAAACTGAACGTTAAACATCTCAATGTCAATATTTTGAAGTTTTTTTTTTACGTTTCTAATTTGCGTGACAGCGGGCTATTTAATTATCACAGATTTTTCCCCATTAGACATTTTCTTCTTCATCAGGAATTTCCCAAC
This sequence comes from Alsophila aescularia, assembly GCA_946251855.1. Lineage (NCBI taxonomy): Eukaryota > Metazoa > Arthropoda > Insecta > Lepidoptera > Geometridae > Alsophila > Alsophila aescularia. The sequence goes on from OX276385.1 coordinate 42,233,039, forward strand.
GTCCAGCATAAGAAATCCCGTCCATTTTGTCCAAAAACAAAGCGACCAAATAAAATAAACATAAAATAGAATCGTATCGGAATAACCGCCCGATCTCGGACAGTTTTATTCGTAATATAGTTTTATCGCGTAAAAATATGAGAGAGGGTAAACCCTATTCTACTATGTCGGCTACAGGAACGATAAAAATAGGATGAACCTTCTACCATATATTTGTAACGTAACTTGAAGTGAGGTCACTGTATTTAGGTATACTCTGTGATAAGAAAAATACTTTTCTAAGTACAAGTGAACTAACAACAACAAGTAAAAGTGAACTAACAACAACAAGTACAAGTGAACTAACAACAACAAGTACAATTGAACTAACAAGGCTAGTCCAAAACCTAAAACTCCTGTAAAAAATAGCATTAGATACTCTTGCGATGAAGACGAATCGATCAATACCTCGCTTGTCAAAATAGGATCAAGTGTTTAGTTTGAACACATAAGCCTTCCCTTGCCTTGTCGTAGTCGAGTAAGAAAAATAGCCTATGACACTCTATACCAGAAGACGAATCGATTGACATCTCACATGTCAAAATCGAACCAATAGGGACGACGCTATAATGGAACATCCACATACTCACATACATAGATACATCCATACATACACAGACTGTTTAACGCATTACCCTTCCCTTACTTTGCTGTAGTCGGATAAAAACAGCAATATTTATGTTGTATAACATGGAGTTTTTTTTTTATATTGTGTTATAGAATAACTGTTCAAAACAATAGAGACTCATCTATCTGTACGGTTATTTTTGGGTTGCATACGTTCGAATGAAAAATAACGGAACCTTTAAAGGATCTCTCGTTCACAAACGAGTCTGAGAACTGTGACAAACAGATAGACAAGTTTGTCTCTATGTCACAGCCAATTTGCTCCAAATCTACTGGACCAAAAATATCATCAGTTAAAATTTTGTACAAATATGAATTTCTGTGACCCCATACACGGACGTATAATGTAAATTGATGAACTTTTAACAAAGGGGTCAATTTGGGCACAGAATAAATAATAGTACAAGTACAGACTACCTGAGGACAGGATAACCGAGTAAAGTCATTTAAATACATAGCAACTCTCGCTACAACGCAATAATGTGCAATTTAACTCGCACAGCGCTGTGATCTTTCAATTATATTTACCTAGAAGGTGCTCACCCATTGCGTGCAGGCTAGAATTTACCGTATTACAACGCACGAGAGCTTCCATTGCTCTAACCGTTTCAGAAACGCCTGAAACGTTTCGAAAGGTGCCTGTCTGAATTACATGCCTAATAATGAATGAATAAATAATAGTTTAAAAAACTAAAAACACGCTTTACATAGAAAACCAAACTAAAAAATAGAAAATAAATTTTAATAGTGTAAATAAGAAAAAATAATGTATTTCATTAAAATCGTGGGGTGCATGGGTCAATAGTTATAAATATTTCATTGACAGATATGACAAGCACCCCACGCTTTTTTTTAAATAAAATATTTTGTTCTTATTTCCACTACTAAAATTTATTTTCTATTTATTAGTTTGGTTTTCTATATAAAGCGTGTTTTAAAGTTTTTTTAAACTATTACTTATTTTCTACTTTTTAGTTTTTTATTTTTTTTCGAATTATTGCATTGTTATCGTTCTTTGACAGGTGTGCAAAATTTGAATGAAATATGACCGTTTAAAGTGGGTCAAAATAGCGTCCAAAGGAGTCGGTTATAAACATACAAACAAAGCAAGTGAAGCTAATATAAAGCGTATAAAAAGGAATGGCTACCTACGTAATAAAATGTCAGTATATAGGTATTTTACGAGACTTGTCAGACCGAATGCTATGCAGTACATTCTAGGTTTCTTCTTGGTACTCATAATTAAGAAAATAATAAATTTTGACAAAAACTTTACGTAAGTAGGTACTTTATCGTAAGCACACGGCGCGTGACTCATCGAGCGCACGCTTGACACTACTGAATAACCGCAATATTGCGGCCGCAAAGTGTAGGTATAATATTTGTACTTGTTGCAGAGTGCGACTGCTTTGGGGATAAATTATAAAAAAAATGCATGTTGTACATATATCAAATGAAAGGGCTTGTTGTGAAGGTGTTAAGTTAGTGTAATTCAACAAGTTAGAATAAAAACACTTCTGAGGCCTTCTAACCTTTTTACTCGACTACGGCGAAACAAAGGAAGAGTTATGTGTTTAAACTAAAAACTTGGTATGATTTTATCAATCGATTCATTTTTACCCGACGGTTTTAGTTTTAGAGCTTGTCTTGTTTTGATATAATTTTTTATTGGTCTGAATCCGACATAGAAAGAACGTCACAGTCTGTGGTAATATGTTGATGGGTAAACACAATAGGGGCTTTATCGCAGCGCGCAATATTAGGCAGAATGGCCGGCGGCCGCAACCGTCCCGGCTGCCCTGCGGCCGGCTGGAACTACGCGTTTTCGCCATTGCACAGTATTGTCGCCATGATACTGGTGACAGGAACAATATTGTATCGTAGAAAAAGTGATCGATACTGTTTGTCAGGATTGTCCCACTGCTGGGCAAACGTCTCTTGCACATAGTATTATCATATACAAGGTATGTATGGTTTTTATCATGTTGATTAACACTAGAAATGTAAGTTAATATTAACTATTGGAACAACATATTTCACGTTGGTTTTTCAAAAGTAGTTACCCTTTCGATAGTAAAATTAAAAATATGAACTACCTATTTGTATCCACGAAATGTACTCAGCTATTAATTACTACCACATTAGACGCAAATCATCGACATTACGTAATCAAACTCAAGCGTAATCCGATAAAAAATAAAATGATTTTCCTAAAACAATCAACCAAACAAACCCACATCAATGAGGAGGAAAAATAGTGATTAAAATAAAAAATACGAGTTCAAGAGGATTTTAAACACCACTAAACCATTTTGATGAAATTTATAATGGTATCACTGAAGATCTACCTTTCAAATAAACGAGAAATCATCCAAATGATGGTAGCCTAACGGCAATGGTAGCCTAACGGATCAATAGTGCAACTTAGTCCAACGATACCGGGTTCAATCCTAGGCTTCACACCGATGACTTTTCTAAGTTATTTGCGGTTTTCTATCGCTCCGTGCTTCGTAGATTTCGTTAAGCTGTCCCGGCTGTTATTGAATGAGCAGTCGTTAAGCCACGTCAGAGGCTCATGAACGGCCTGACAAACTCTGACACCAGAGGCCAGCACTACCTCATACGACAAACAAACAAACATCGAAAACAGTTCAAAAACCCAAAAAAAAGAAAACTTTAAGTCGATTAAATATAATAAATAGTTATTACAAGCAGAAGAGCTTGGTCACCCTACCCAGCACAGAGCGGCGCGGCGCGGGTCATGTAGACCGACTCTAATCTCAGAGATTTATTCGCGCGCAAGCTTTCACATTGACATTTACAAAATGCACAGCTGATTTATGTAACGGAGCCTACCGACCGCGGCGCCGCGCCGCCGCGCGCCGCCGCCCGTTGGAGGATGGGGCCGGCTGTTGGCGCGGTTACCCTACTAGTATGTATGATTGGATTATGACTAGTGACTCGTTGCACACGTCAACTTCATTTTGAATGTTATTACAAGTGAGTATAGTTATAACGATTGCTGTACATAGAATGTTATTACAAGTGGGTATAGTTATAACGATTGCTGTACATAGAATGTTATTACAAGTGGGTATAGTTATAACGATTGCTGTACATAGAATGTTATTACAAGTGGGTATAGTTATAACGATTGCTGTACATAGAATGTTATTACAAGTGGGTATAGTTATAACGATTGCTGTACATAGAATGTTATTACAAGTGGGTATAGTTATAACGATTGCTGTACATAGAAGTTAATGAATTTAATAACTGAGAATAAATTGTTAAAATGTTTGTAAAAGGCAAGCAACGACGCCAAACGGACTTTTTTGACTTTTTTGGAAAAATTGACTTGCAATCCAGTCCTAAACATTATAACACAGTGAATTAAATTAAAGCTTGTATATAGCTTCTGAACCAAATTCGATTAAATTTATACAGTACCACACTAGAGGTCTGCTTACTCAAGTAAAAACAATCATCTAATTAGGTTCAGAAATCCCAAGATATTAGAGAACATAAACTATAAAACAAATTGATTTTCTAATAAAACTACTGAACCAATGTTGATGAAGTTTATATGGGACTACTCAGAAAGTTCACCCTATTGATTAAAAATACAACCATTTAAATCAGTTTTGAAATCTTAGAGATAAACTCAAAATCAAGGCAATATAAACACAAAATCGAATGGATTTACTCAAAAAACTAAGTATTCTCCAAAAAACTGCTGAACCAATTTTGATACAATTTATATGGGACCACCTGGACACCCTATCAAACAAAAAAAAACAGAATCGGTCCACAATTGACGGAGATATCGACCGACATAGATAAAAAAAAACGTACATACAGTCGAACATATAACCGTCTCTTTTTCTGAAGTCGCTTAAAAACAAGTGAAGAGTGTTTCACCGGCTGGTGGCGACACGGCTATTGATACAAATGTGTGGTTTTCCACTGGCTGCCCCGGCAGTGGAAAATTGTTTCACGCAATTGCCTTGCCATCGCCGATGCTATGCTGGTGTTGTCCATGGTGAGGTATCTGCCCAAAATACCTACACATACCTACATACCTATATTCAAAACTTCTTGCATGATACTCAAACATTAACATTTTAACAGTAATTTATCTGGCAAGTGAAAATATTCCTATCAAAAATTAATTCAGCTATTTGTAGCTTGAAAGTCCCGTGCTCTCCAGGGCTTCCCGCCCACGGTTCGCAGTTCAAAGTTCAGGGCGGAGTCGGTGGCGGAGTGTTTTACTATTTTCCCGGAGGAGTTTCCGGTAAACTTGTCAGTGCTTACCTTGTAGCAGCAACTCGGAGGCTTAAAGGACTTTGAACGAGTTTGGTATTGTTTGTTTGTCTTGTAAGGAAGTGCTGGCCTCTGGTGTCAGTTTTTCAGGTTACCCGATAGCCTCTGACAAAGCTTAACGACAGTTATTAATCAATAACAGTCGGAACCGACAGCTTAACGTGCCATCCGAAGCATGGAGAGATGGAAAACCGCACATAACATAGAAAAGTCATTGGTGCGGAGTCTAGGTCCGAACCCGATATCATTTGGTTCTATTCGCTAATAAGTCGCTAGGATACCAACGCTTAGAATAATTTTCAAATACGCCCGTTAGAGAAGAGAGCTTCAAAAAACTCTACGGGGATGTTATTTTTTCCATATTTGTTAATTCTTTATGAATTTTTCAAAAGTCAGAAATTTTATAACATTATGTAAATCTGGCTTGCTATCCTGTCACCACAATACTTCAAGAATTTCGCAAACGAATAACGACGCTGATGACGATGATGAACGACGATGTAGGACGCCCACCGGCCCGGCAACGATGACGATGATGAACGACGATGTAGGACGCCCACCGGCCCGGCAACGATGACGATGACGATGACAAAGAATAAGCATCCAAAATGTTTCCACAGCATGTTTATTGTGCTATACTAATGTCATGTATACATACAATGTGCTATATAATATTTGGTAATATTAAAAAAAACACCGTTCTCCCAAACACAATAACGTGCGCGTGAATTTAATATCTCAAAGGCTTACGTAGGTACGTGTCGGCAATGTAGTTAGGTTGGATCTTTCTAGACTTTCAGTATTGCCTCAGTGGTAATAAAGGATAGCCATATTTAACTGGTTATTGGATATTTAGCTTAGTAACCTATTAGATAGGGTGTTTCGTTCCTTTTCTGTTCGATTTAGAAATATAGATGCAAATCTTTTTAAATTGATTTTAGCTCGTCTTTCTATGGAGTCCAAGGTTTTCAGCCGGTATTTAGCTCAGCCGTCTCGGAGCCCTTCGATACTAGATTCCTTCGATAATTGGAAACGAAATTTGAACCAAATTTTTATTTTATTACTTGTGGAATTAAATTAAATACTATACTAAAAAATGCAAAAAAAAAGTTTTCAATTTTACTATAGCTGTTGGTATGGCTCCTTATTCTCCTCTCTCCCTATGTGTTGAAAAAAAATAGATTAATTGTTATTGTTATGAAAACAAGCGTGGTTTTTATAAATTTTAAAGGCAAAAACGGGAGTTACTAACGTATATTAGTTGAATTATTCCAACTATAGTTTCGGCTACTTCCGGTAGTCTTTCTCAAGGTGAGTGCGGAACGCTCGCGAACATGTTTAGCCTCGCACTGCGGGTCACCGCTCGCAGCGCGTGCGATGATAGCAAACGTGAAAGACTAATAGACGTAACTCTAGTTTTCGCCTTTAAATGGTTTCATTGCCGTGTGGGTCCAGCTAAGCTCCACCGCATCTCATCCCGTGGATACTGTGAGAACCAACAACAACAAGTATTATAATTATACCTTCCGCGATGACCAAGCCACTTGTCAAGACTTCGCGTCGCCTCATAGCTTATTTGTCCTATCTACCATTGGTTAAATTTTACAGTAAAAAAGTTATTTGCTCTAAAAAACTTTAGTATAGTCCAGATTAATATACGAGTAACCTGTGCCACATAACTTGCCACGCGCACGTAAAAATAAGGCATAATTCATTACCATCTCATATGAAAATTTTAACTATCATTGATAGTTAAAATTTTCCTAATTGATAGTTTTAATTTTCATATGAGATGGTAATGAATTATACCTTATTTTTACGTGCGCGTGTGCGCGTTTTGTGGCCAAGCGCACAAAGGATTGGCTTTTCTCAATTGGTTTGGCAACAATATGGGCTTGCCGCACTTTGCACTTATTGTTTTCGTTTTATTTAATTTTGTTTGTATGGAGGGCCCTTTAGTTAATCTACGGTACTAGTTATATCATGTAACAATACAATAAAATGCCAAAGTCTAATAAACAGATTAAGTCTCGGAAGAAAAAATTGAAATATTTTGCAAATTCTGCAGATATGCCGTAAGTTTATGTGATAACAAGTGTTATTTATTAAAATTATCGTTTTTTCAACTTCTATCGATTAAAACATTCGTATGAATGAAGCTTCGATAGTTGCAAAATAATGAAAGCCTGAATGCGGCAAGCCCCGATAGTTTCCAGCTGGACATGTTTACTATTTATTTAAAAGTTATTGAGTTTAGGGCTCTTTATTTAATCTAGGTTACTAGTAATAAACTGTAGCAACACAATGTTAACTTTATATTTCACCTCTGTGCTCTAGATTTATCATTAATAATTTTTAAACATCTCCCATTATTTTTGCCCAAATTTATTTACGATTTTAGTTGATTATTTAATAAACAAATATACTGTTGCGATTTTATTTTTTATCTGTTGGAAAGGCACATCTGTGTAGACACATTAAATACAGAAAAAATACTATAGGTCATCACTGAAGATCTTGAATTAAATATATTGAAAATATCAACTCCATAGATTTTGACTTTTATTCATCTGTCAGTGTTTTTATAAATATTTTGATAAGAGATGTACTAAAATAATACTGCATATCTATTGTATATTATTTTAACTACACAGAACAGTACTTTATTTAATAAAAAACAGTATGAAGCCGTCATAAAAACGATTTGTTTACGCAAGGTAGCTGCCGCAAATGGGTTTCCCGCGCAAATTTTTACAGCTCCACACCCGTCGCTCTTGTCATTGGAAATTTACACACCTGAGCGGTTAACATGTTTTTATGTTAAGATCGAACAAATATGTATAAATAAAATTACTTATGTGGACGTAGGACATGCACCTCATTCGAGATAGGACAAAGGTTTTATTCGGACTAGGCAATCGTTTGACCACGATCTCACTTTATGGAAAGCGATGATGTGGTCGAAGGTGTAGCACGCTTGCCTAGTAGATACCTATTCACTTTTGACTTGAACACACCTGGGTAATAATTTACCGGAAACACTGACGAGGGCACGGCATTCCACTCCTTTGCAGTTCTATAATAAATGAAGAAGCGTAACGCTTCGTTCTTGTGCGAGGTATTTCAACCATAAAAGGGTGGCGCTATGCTGATCGTCTAGTCGTACGGTGATGGAAAGGTCATGGGGAAATCAGATTAAGCAGTTCTTGTACACACCCTCCATAGTGCAATCTGTAGAATATCAACAGGCTTGCTACGAGTACCTCACGTCGATGCGCCAGACTTTGAAGCTTAATATTTACTAGTGTCATCCCCAATTCCCAATCTGTTTAATTTTGCGTGCTTATATGTTCTATATTCCAGATGACATGACATCGTGGGCTGTGATTGTTCGATTAAGTAGATATAGAACCTCAAGCACTCAACATATCTAACGTTGTAGGATATAAAACAAATACTGGACTTATTACAAGTAAGTACTTTTTTTTTATTTTGCTTGCTTATTTGTTCTATGTTCCAGATGACATGATATCACGGGCTGTGATTGTTCGATTGAGTAGACATAAAATACTCAAGCACTCAACATCTCTATCGTTGTAGGATATAAAAGAAATACTGGACTTAGTACAAATAAACACAAATTTTTCAGTACGATGTCATGTCACGAATAAAAGTAAATTGTTTTTATTTGAGTTTTTAAAAGAAAAAAAAAACGAAATTCAAAATTTTTGGTATTTTTTTGTTGTAAGAGCTCTTCAACACTTCTTCAGAGAGCGCAAGTTGATTTTGAGAAAAGTAAGAGACCTAACACATGTTTTAATGGGTAGTATCACATAAATATCATTAGTTAAGCTACAAATAACCGTCAATGACTTTTACAATGTTTTTTTTAGTTACCGGGTATTCGTCACTAATGATATTTATGTGACAATATCCTTTAAAACATGTGTGTTAAGTCTCCTAGTTTGCGCAAAATCAACTTGCGCTATCTGAAGAAATGTTGAAGAGCTGCGACGACAAAAAAATACCAAAAAATTTGCATTTCGCGCCATATACGAAACGTTGCACCTTAACCAACAGGATTGAAATTAAAGTCTTAAAAATACTCACTCCCTTAGAAAATGTACTGATTTTCGGTGACCAGAAACTTCAACTTCACACATAAACAAGTGAAGACCGGTCGGAGTGGGACCAGGCTGAAAATAATGCATTAAAACTTAATTTTCGTAAAATTTGGTAGATAGAACAAAAAGTACTCAGGCGACGAAGCGTGGTAATGATGGCAAAATCTCCCTAATAAAGGCGCAGCCCATGTTCAGTTCAGTAGAGGCTAGTCTAAAGAAGCTAAATAATATGTTAAATAGCCTACCCTATTTCTGTGCCCTATATGTACTCATTAAGACTAAGCTTAAAAGTCCATGCATATGTATAGAGCTCTGTACATGGCAACTCGCACACAACCAATCAAAAACTTTAAAATGACTTCCCAAGCCTAGGCTCAAAACTCTATTGCAGCAAAATCCTAAACAAATCCAAACGCTTCCAACTTCATAAGCAACTAACGTCGTATAAATCTTTAGGTACACTCTACTGTCTTTAAACTCAATAATCTAAGTCTTCGACAATTAAAAACCAAACATAACTCTTACCATTAAAGTCCATTTCCCTATACCACGTCTGAAGCTGGAATATATTTGCCAAGCGGAACTGGTTTTTATTACAAAGGGGAAAGGTTCTGGTGTATGGTTACAGGTCTCAAGAGACGGTCACGTTCGGAGCATTCGCCAATTTCCGTTGGTGGCTAATGGCAGGCGACGGAAACAGAGTGCGCATCGACGGAAATGCAGGTGCAATATGTGGAGCATAATTGAATCATGAACAAACTCATGATCACAGGCATCATTTGTATGGCCCTACGGTTGTGCAGTGATCTCTGAGAGAAGGCTAGTTTTCCAGCGTAAGGAGCGTAATACTTAGGCTGATTATAACTCTTCAATTTATGCAACAATTAGGCTATGTTGTATAAGATTATGAACTGTCATGATCGCTTACATTAGTATTGTTACGATAAGGGGTACTTACATAATTAATTGATGCTAAATAAACCAGGAATTAACACTTTTATTCGAATTCGCTACCTGGAAGAGATGAATTGTTAGTCCGTCGCATTCCGCAACTTATTAAGGATTTTGCACTTATACATATCAGAACAATTTTTGTGGGGTTCTCTAATTTATTGATAAATAAAATTTAGGCCGTGTTATTCACTGATAATTTAGCTTTCTTTCAGTGAAATAATTTTTAAATCGTTTTTGTTTTTTGAGTTTATCTATTGCACACACAACATACATAAATCAAATATTTTCCTTTGTATAATATTAGTATAGATTACGAAACAAAATATCAATATTGATATTATTTGCACATGTATCACGTCCCATCACTATGAACTCCGGGAATCACCGCGTGGCCATGGCTTAGCGAATCAGAGCGTTTATTTCTAGATGGAAATTGGCGAAGTTGATTTTGAACAAACCATATGCCATTGCTACTCTTCTGGGTAGTTGCTCGATGGTTTTCATTTACATAATAATTTGTTTATCAATTTCGATCTATTTAACGCAAAGTTATCAATTATAAAATTGAACGTCCCGGGGCGACGGGGCGAAGCCTCGCTTACGGCATAACTTTTGCTAATATTTTTATGTGCTATCAATAAAAGGAGAGCATGTCGTTGCAATATAAAAAATGCGGCCAGGAAGTTGTCTCGGTGCATGATTTTGGTCTGCAAAAGTACGCGGTACGGGCTTAAGGCACGCTCCGATCGCTTCCCAAGAGCTTTGGCACACACGTGGTAGTTCCACGTAGCTTGCTGCATATTTGCGATTACCCTACAGTCAGTATGGAGGTCACCGGCAGTAACTTACTACAATGTAATCTGCGTAACGAGGTGAGCAAGTTGTCCAAATTGTAAGTGCCCATTGTATAATTGCTACTTTGAATTGCTAAATCTTGCACAACACTGTGCCCTTTGATTATCTAAGACTGTAAGAGTATCTTTGTCTGTACAGAGCTCGTCATTTGTATTGCGAATTATGACCAAGTGCTGATAAAGCTTGTAAGGTTGTTTGGCCCAACATTCGCAGGAATTATTAATTTCTGGGAAGGCCATTTTGCCGCGGCGTTCCCCCCACATTCTTACTATACTGATATGGACACACATTACCATAGGAATAATCATCAAAGATATACCTTAAACATAAAACTACACGTTTTCAATGGTGCTTCAAATATAGTGCATCAAAGAATTGGAACAATATCCCACAGCCTTTAAGAGATAAAATAAGTAGCAATGGTAGTCTAGCGGTTTACTAGTGCGACTTAGAATCCAACGATACTGGGTACGGTTCTAGACTTCTAGATCCATGACTTTTAAGTTATGTGCGGTTTTCATCTCTCCGTGCTTCGGAGGGTACGTCCCGGCTGTTATTGATTAATAGTAGTCGTTAAGCCATGTCAGAGGCTTTTGGGCGGCCTGACAAACTCTGACACCAGAGGCCAGCACTACCTTATTCAACAAGGAAGCAAGCAAGTAGCAATAACTTTAAAATCCTTTACAAAAATAACCTGCTTGAACGTCAAAACCACAATTTTCAATTTTGAAGCAACCTTTAATACACCAGTATCAAACAAGTGGTAATAATAATTATAATACTTCATAACATACATATTGCTCGCTTACGCATATATATATATATATATATATATCGCTTATTGGTGTGGAATTGTCCCAAATATATTTATTTATTTTATTTATTTATATACCTACATAAACACGCACGTCACACACCCTCTCATACACACACATACTCATACACAAACACACACAATATACATATATCCAAAGTCTACATGCATCCCCACATTTCAGACTCGCCCTTTGAACAATTTGTTTTCTGTTTTATGTCTTAGGTAATATACCCAAATTATATCAGATACTTAAACTATAATAATTATTTTAACTTACTAATGATATATTTGTTTTATATGTTTTATACCTTTCTCCTTCTTTTTAACAGCCTTGTCATCCCACTGTTGGGCATAAGCCTCCTCTCCTTGACGCCACCCCTTTCAATCTTGTGCTGTCCTCAGAAACTGTTTGCCAGCAACTCTGGCTATGTCATCACTCCACCGGGCCGCTGGTCTGCCCCTTGATCTTTTACCTACCCATGGCCACCACTCGGTGACTGCTTTGGTCCACCTTCCGTCATTCCGCCTTGGAACATGTCCCGCCCATCTCCACTTAAGCTTGGCAATTCGCATGCCAACATCTTCGACCTTCGTCCTTCGACGAATTTAGATATTCGGCACACGATCCACCAGCTTGATGCCTAGCATAGCGCGCTCCATTGCTCTTTGGGCTATTTTAATCTTGTGGATGTTCTCCAGCGTGAGCGGCCATGTTTCGGAACTATAAGTGAGGATGGGAAGGACACATTGGTTAAAAGCCTTGGTATTCAGGTTTTGCGGAATGTTTTATATAATAATATGGATATGATAATAAAAGAAAAGATTTTAGTTGGTTTGTTTCGCTCATATCTATGTTAATATTTTTGAATGTACTTTTTAATCGACTTCACAAAAGGAGACGGTTATATGTTCGGCTGTATGTATGTTTTTTTTTTATATTTGTCGGCCCGTATCTCCGTCAATTGCGGACCGATTTTAAAAAATATTTTTTTGTTTGAAAGGATATACTCCAGGTGGTCCCATATAAATTGTATCAAAATTGGTTTAGCAGTTTTTCGAGAATAAATAGTTTTGTTGAGTAAATCCATTCGATTTTGTATTCATATTGCCTTTATTTTGTGTTTATCTTTAAGATTTCTAAACCTATTTAGATGGTTGTTTTTTTATTCAAAAGGGTAATCTTTGTGTGTAGTCCCACATAAACATCATCAAAATTGGTTAAGTAGTTTTATTAGAAAATCGTTTTTTTATAGTTTATGTTCTCTAATATCTTAGGATTTCTGAAACTAATTAGATGATTGTTTTTACTTGAGTAAGAACACCTCTAGTGTGGTACTGTATAAATTTCATCAAAATTGGTTTAGTAGCTTTAAACAAGCTTTAATTTAATTCACTGTGTTATAATGTTTAGGACTGGATTTCAAGTCAATTTTGAACAATTTAAGGACGTCCAAAGAAAGTGCTGAAGTTTTGCACATGGCTGTAGTTCTGATGACAATTAAAAACTACAGTAGTAGTAGCAGCAGCAGCAGCAGCAGCAGTAGTAGTAGTAGTAGTAGTCAAAGGAACTACACAATCGGATAATGGAAACCCTTCTAGTTTGGGCTCATTTGGTTTGTCTTGGTGAGATAATGTATGGTTTTATGTGTTATCAAGGGTTTGATGATGGAGCCGGAAGGTAGTCATGCACAGGAACTCGACAACAAAATGATGGAACCCCTTCGAGTTTGGGCTCATTTGGTTTGTCTTGGTGAGTTCTCTGGTTTTATGTGGTATCCAGAGTCTGATGATGGAGCCGGAAGGTAGCCACAGGAACTCTACACCAAAATGATGGAATCCTTTCGAGTTTGTGCTCATTTGGTTTGTTTTGGTGAGTCTCTAGTATCATGTGGTATCCAGGTATGTTGGAGCTGGAAGGTAGTCACAGGAACTCAACAACAAAATGATGGAACCGCTTCGAGTTTGGGCTCATTTGATTTGTCTTGATGAGTTCTCTGGTGTTATGTGTTTTTCAGTGTCTGATGATGGAACCGGAAGGTAGTCACAGGAACGCAACAACAAAATGATGGAAAATGGTCAAAACTAATATGTTATATATGTATGTTTTATTCATTCTTGGTTTTAATTAACCAACGCTTTGAGTCTAAAGTGAGTGCAAATATCCTTCCCGATGTTGTCTTAGGCCACTAAAAATCAAAAAAAAAAATATTTTTCCAAAAAAAATAAACGACTTCATAATAAAAATATTATTTTGTAAAAAAACACTAAAAAGAATAAAATAATTACAATTGAGCCAGAACAGCATCACTTTTTCGAAATTAAACGTTGATAACGTAATAATAATGCATAAATACAACATAAGAAAGAGTTTTTTGAAGGCGGTGCCAAACCCAGGCATCATTTAAATCTAATATCTTTACAAAATCAATACATACCTATCTACGTACGAAGTAATATGCAGTTGTCTATGACGCACCCTCATACAAAACACGAAACGCAGAAGAGAAAAAACAAAAGACTCACACGAGCAGATTTTGACTTTCACACGTTCACAAACCGATTAACACGAACACAGCAATCTAGTAAATGATAAAGTTTTTGTAGATAATTACTTTAAAAGCTTATTATTTTATATCGCACGTCAAGCCATTTAATACATTATCTTTTTGAATAAGCTCAACCATATTAATAATTATGGCTTTGCTTGGCACCGCCAAAAAACTCTTATGTTGTATTTATGCATTATTATTACGTTGGTAGTTTCGAAAAAGTGATTCTGTTCTGGCTCAATTGTAATTATTTTATTCTTTTTAGTGGTTGTTTACAAAATAACATTTTTATTATGAAGTCGATTTAATTTATTTGGAAAAATATCTTATTACCAATATCCCGAACATTGATGCAATGCACGTCATACTTTTTCTAGTCTAGTTAATTTCCTCATCTCATATTGTAATACCGCCAACACAAAGTAAACAAAGATCTCGCGACGGGCTTAAATCTAATCTCGTCTTCCAACAGCAGTAACAAGTTGTGTGAACCACAGTTGACAGCTATAAAAAGAAAATTTCATTTGTGAACAAGTGCGGTTGGCACAATCTGTTCCAACAAGGTTGGACGGGAAGTGTGTCGTGATAGAATGAAATCAGTATTTCTCAAAAGCTTTTATTTAACTTCACTTGCATGTTTATATGTATGTACGAGAGAAAAAAAAAACTTAAAACATAAAAACGTAAAAAGTTACAAAGCAACGAAAAAAAAGAATAAGTGACGTTCATTAAAAAAACCCCGTAAAAACTTTTGCTTTTCTTTATTTTCCTAAATTATACTTATATACATGAATATGACTAAACGTCTTGCCATGTTGATCGGGCTGCCTATTCTCATCCCACGGTTGCTATGAGAACCAGCAATGGGAATTCAGGAAAGGGGCAACAGCATTTTCCTATGTAAGTATCAACAAGCCGCCTGCCAAGCGTTTTGATTAGGGCCTCCCTTATTTTGGGAAAGATCCATGTTCAGAATTAGTTTTTTTTCGGGATGATGATGATGAAAATGATAATGATGGTGCTAGCTTATCGCAGTATCCATAACTCATTTAAAAGTACATTAAATTTATAGTAGAATTGATTCTAGTTTGTTGTTTGTCGTATTAGGTAGAGCTAGCCTGTGGTGTCAGAACTTTTCAGGTTACCCGAGGGCCTCTGACATGGCTTAACGACTGCTATTAATCAATAACAGCCGGGACCGACAATTTATCGTGCCCTCCAAAGCATGGGGCGATCGAAAATCGCATATAACTTAGAAAAGTCATTGGTGCGGAGTCTAATTGCCCTGCGAATCCGGTATTAAGTTTCGTGGTAAGATCCCTATATGTAAAGAACTCTTTACGTTTTTTTTTCACATTTTACTTTTAATTATTTTTTCTTGTTCAAAAGACAAAGACATGCTCGGAGTTTCTCAGAAAAATCTGATCTGGAACTTGTGGATCCTACTGAGATCAAATTAATTAGCAAGATGAAATGGAAAAGAGATGGATCATATCCCAATGGACTGATAACAGTCAGAACGTATTCCTGTAATATTGAAAGGAGACCGCGACTTGTGACTTGGAAATTACGACACCTCAGGGTCATTTTAAATTTAATATTGGTAAATTAACATACCCTTATAATTTCCACTCGGGGCATTCTACCTTGACGAAAATCGTCGTCCCCCATGTTTTAAATTAGAGCTGTGTTCCAGGCAGTTGGCTAGGAAATGTGGTGACTTGGAGTTATGAATACTGAGTACCCCTACAGAAGAGAAGAGACCACCGGGTGGGGATTAAATGTGCGTCTGCCGACTTGTGTTGATGAACGGAAATCCTCTACTTATTACCCGGGTATGGTGAAGTAATATATGTATGTGGGTATGTGCTAATATAATGGCTGCTCAGAAGCTAGCATTATCTACACTTATATTATAAAGAGGAAAGATTTGATTGTTTGTATGTTTGTAATGGATGAACTCAAAAATAAGGATCCTGTTTTAACAATTATCTCATTGTAGAAAGCTACATTATCAGCAAGTAATATGGGTAGTTTTTTTTTAAATTTGTGGTTCTATGAAAATTGCAATAATGTAACCCAAGGTATCAAAAATACAGAACGGAATGACATGTTGCCATGGAAACAAAAAAATAACAAGTCTGTCAAGTGCGTGAGTAATAATGCAGTCGTCTATGGTCAAAGAAAACCATGATCGTTGCTGCTTAAGATTTTGAATTAGGCTTACTGCCGTATTTTTCTTAGAAGTTACGAATGCTACAAATAAGAAAAATGCTCTCCGTGCGAAGCCGGGGCGAGTCACTAATCCATAGAAATATATAAAAGTCAAACGTTGTCTGTTTGTTTGAGGAGCTTTCACGCAATAACGGCTGGACGGATTTTGAGGAAACTTGGAATGGAGATAGCTTATACCGAATAAAACAGAGTATACTTTTTATTCTGGAAAATTGTAATTTTCCACGGGAAAACTGGAAAATGTTGATTACTCGCTGTAAGGAACGGTTGCCATGGAAACAAAATAACAAGTCTGTCAAAAAACATCAAACGCGTAGGTGCTATACCTACTTTTGAATTGGTTTTTAATATCCTAGAAGAACATAGGATGTTTTTTCCGCGTTAAACTGTAGTCCGCGCGGACGTAGTCGCTTGCGGGAAAGCAAGTGATAGATATTTTATCACACGAAACCTGTTGTGTCAGTAGCTCTTGCGACCCCTTTAGTAATTGGTCTTTTTGTATTAGAGAGTCTGTTTTCAGAGTGACTTAATATCGTTGTGCGTGTTGTAACTACCAAGCTATTGCTCCAGACTCAAAACAAATCGCCGAGAAACTAATTCTTTGCTATCTGTGAAATATCTGGCCTTTCTTTCATTCTATCCACGAGACACACTAAAAACTTCGGCACCAATTTAGCAATTACCTTTTTTAACTGGAAATATCTCCAGGCAAAAACATCCTGGTACCTTCATTAACTTTCCATTAGGGACGGGGGCAAAAAACACTGGAAATACATGAAGATTATCCGAAAATGGGGGAACCTTTCCGCTGAGCATGTTATCTCGCTTGCCTGACGTTGCCTGACTTGGCTTGACTGTGACAGAGTGCTGACGAGCGGATGTCCGACTAGTTAGGTATTTTTCAACTTTGCTTAACAATGTGTACAATTTTGTGAAATTGCTGTCGTTTTGTATTGTTCTTGCGATAAAAATAAATTTAGATAAATGGTCTGTGTTGTAGTAGATGAACATTTTGGCGTCATGTCATATTTCTGATTACAATTCCACAAAATTTTGATAAAGTTGAGTATTATTAGTACAGGATGCACGATTGGAATAAACGTGAGTTTCACAAGACCAGAATAAAATAGTGCCAATGAGAGGTGTTCTGGTCTATAAATTAATATCTAAATCGTGATACCACGTTCCTCACTGGCCCTAATCAAATACATCATTGAGCTTTGTTATTAGCTTATCCTTTGATTTTTTGTTATTTTTTTTCTTATTTTAACCTATTTCTATTTTGATTGTCTCCCTGAATAGTTCATGTATAATGTCTTCTAATGCATTTTTTTTCATCGGAAACGGTAGAGTATTTTTGTCTGTTTCTGGACCAATGAAGATCGATTCAGGCGTTTAGTCGTGAAAGGCTATCAGTGATACAGAGTTACTATCGTATTTATAATAATAGTGTGCAACGTGATGTGATAGTGAGATGATAACAACACGTCCTTAGTAGACTTATCTTGCTCTTAACTTTACTAAGCACAATGAGAACAACCAAGCCTCGCGCCACACGGCCCGGATGCGACGCGCGAGATAATTCCATATATCTGGCACGTGCTCTGTGTAACGTATGTTCATCTCGGAACGGCTGAAGTCAAAATTTCTTAAAACGGAATTTACGACTCGGAACTTCACTCCCGGGAAATTATAAAGCGTAAAAGTGTGGGATTACATCGTGGATAACTATGGTTAGCATTTTTACTGGTTACAAGCAAACAAGCTTGCAAGCACAAATTTATTCAAGAAACAAAATATAACAGATTATTTCTCTACATTGACTAAACTTGACCTAACACGCCGTAAGCCGACGCTAAATTTTCCAAAATGCTAACAGTATTTTATTTTATTTTATCGTACACCTAAGGAAAGCAAACTTAAAGAAAGCAGACCTGTTATTACGTTACTATGGCAACCGTTCCATACAGCGGGTAATCAACATTAATCCAGTCTTCCCGTGGAAACTTACCATTTTCCGGGATTAAAAGCATCCTATGTTGTATGTCCTGACAGTTTATACCCTGGAAATGTGTGACGATGTCAAACCTCTTTCATCATAATTGTACTTATTTGATAGTTGGTCTATATTAATTCTAAATTCAAATAACCTGTCATTCCTGGATTGTCATTCATGCATTTCTCTCATGTCGATGTTTTTACAAAATATCTGATAAAAAGTGGTAAATAAATTATTATTTTATCTACCTATATCTCGCAGTTTTAGTTACTGCGTAAATATCACCTACCTAAAATAGCGGCCGATAGAATGCCCACTGAAATGCTGATTTCTAGCTTGGGGCGTGTTCGTGTTCAGTAAGGAAGGACCAGCTCGACTAGCAGAGTCCCGCAAGCGTTGCTGATAGGCCAGCTATCTCTGTACATGGTCATCTTCTGCTACAACAAGTCCATGAAGGTGAAGCCGTTGTTTATGAACATCTCCGAGTACTACCAATTCTTTCTGTATTTTTATGTTGTCCACTGAGGTTTGGTCCTGGGCTAGTGGAACAAACCCTAGGACTGCCTCGTGATAGGGTATAAGCATTCTCCATTCCAAATTTCATCAAAATCCGTCCAGCCGTTATCGCGTGAAAGCTCCCCAAACAAACAATTAAACAGACAATGTTTCACTTTTATATATTGGTATGGATTAAGAAAGAAACAAGTAAATCATCAGAACAGAGAGTAAGTACACGTCTGCCTTTGTCACTAGGGATGATGTAAGGTTTCTAAATATACCATACATCCAAATCTGTTCAGGCATTTCAAAGTTATGGTGGATTAAAAAAAACTCACATACTCGTACATGTATGAACCCTGATCACATTACAGTCCTTCTGGCAGTCGTGTAAAATAAGGAAACCAGTAAAGGAAATTGCGCTGGTATACTATTATTTATTCTGTCTATTGCTTTTTCTTTACAATTACCGCGCTAGGACGGTAAAATAAATTTTAAGACATGTTTACTGACCTTGAAAGTACATTTTCGAGTAACTGTATTAAAAAAAATATATACTAAAAATACTAAACCAATTTTTATCAAATTTATATGGGTCTACCCTAGAGGTAAACAAAACATGATATAGAAAAAAAACGGAATTAGTTCAGCATTCCCGAAGTTACAAACAAAAAGACCTCCTATTTGGAGTTAAAAGTGGTATGTGATCAACACTAACTTACCAGGCTCGAAGCACTTCGAAGCATTACAAACTTCCTCGTGATGGTTGCTCCTTATTATTATTTCATGCGCTCCATCTACCAGGCTCGCAGCACAAAAGTAGCGTGTAATTGTTTGGCTAAAACGCAAAACGTGTTAATTTCCGCGCAACAAAAGAGAGAGATAGCATTCAGCGGGGACGCGATAACGTAGACAAAGTGGTTCACGTGGCCTGTCGCGATGGCTTTCAGTAGTACGGGAGCAGGAGGGAAACTTTAGAAACTTGGGGTAATGAAGAAACAGGTTTGGTAGGTAGTAAATGATGTAAGAGCAAGGTTTTGTCAAATTTTATATGGTTTTGCGCAAGCAATAATAAAGTTTGTTTGTTGTTCGTATGAGGTAGTGCTGGCCTCTGATGTCAGAGTTTGTCAAGCCGCCCGAAGGCCTGTGACATGGGTTAACTGCTATTAATCAATAACAGCGGGATTAACGTGCCCTCCGAAGCACGGAGCTATAGAATACCGCACATAACTCAGAAATATCAATGGTGCAGAGCCTAGGTTTTTTAACCCAGTATCGTTGGATTCTAATTTGCACTATACAATCGTACTATAGAATCGTTGAACTACCAATGCTTAATAATAAAGTGAAATAAATAAAAGAACACGATTTTTAAGGGTTGAATGAACGACTATATAAGGAAAGAGGGAGCTCTTTCTTGCACTTGCTTGCTTGCTTTGTAAGGTCGCCCGAGGGCCTCTGATATGGCTTAACGACAGCTAATAATAAAACAAATCCAGGACCGAAAGCTTGAGGTACCCTCCGAAGCACGCAGTGAAAGAAATCCGCACATGACTTAGAGAAGTAATTGGTGCGGAGCCGAGGACCGAACTTGGTATCGTTATATTCAACCACCAAGCGGTAGTGTGCAAACAGCACTGTATTCCAGTTAAAGGCAATCCTTCCAGAGAAAATACTGGGAACAATGGACCCAATGTCTCAATTGTGACGAGCGCAGTGCAGTGCCGCGCAGGATTTTGCAACCAGAGTTCTAGGTGGCACTGAAATTATTTTGGACAGGCACGGCGTTTACCTTCAGGCAATAGACCTGCTCCTACATAACTAGATTTTTTACTGTATGAATTCACACTGTGACGGTAGCGGGGGTAAATACTTCTTACTGCATGTCAAAGTCAAACTCAAAGTATTTTATTGTAAATAGGCAAAAATAATAGCACTTTTACAAGTCAAAATTAACATCTCCTGAACAAAGAGATATACATAAAATATTATAAAAAGATCAAATTAATCCAAATTTAGATAAACTAAGTATTCTTTGAGTTTGAAAAGGAAATTTCCCTTTCAGAGAAGAAAATTGCCAACAGAGTTAAATCTCACACTGGAAAAGGAAATACCCTTCTGACTCTACCGGTGCTTCGGAAATGCGCCCGTTAGAGAAGAGAGCACCAAGAAACTCTACGGGGATGTATTTTTTCCATATTTGTTCATTCTTTATATTTTTTTCAAATGTCACAATTATAACAAAACATGTAAACTACAAATATAAAAGGTAAAAGTGACAATGAGATATCCCACAAACATCAAACAATCATACTGGAAAAAAATAAGGTAAAAAACTTCTAACTCGATAATTATGTTGCATAAAACAACGTGATCTCATGGTTTGTTTGAGACATCTCACAAAGTACTTTGAACATTTCATTCACTTAACGTGAACCTCGAAGCTATCACTTATTATTATCATGGAGCTTGGAGACATCAGGCCATGCATTTCTGTTATTAATATAATCATTTACATTGTAATACGCTTTCTTTATGAGATTTACTTTAACAAAAGTTTTAAACCTATGCATTGGTAATTGATCAATGCCGTCAGGTAACTTATTAAAAAAACGTATACAGTTCCCCATATATGAACCACTAACTTTCTTTAACCGAAATCCAGACACTTTTAGTTTATTTTTATTTCTAGTATTAAAATTATGAACATCCCTATTTTTAACAAAGGTATTGATATTCTTCCGGACATACATTATATTTTCATATATATATTGACAAGCCACTGTAAGAATATTGATCTCTTTAAAACGTTCCCTAAGAGAATCTCGGGATTTCATATTGTAAATGGAACGAATTGCTCTCTTCTGTAGCACAAATATTGATTGAATTTCCGCGGCTTACCCCACAGCAAAATGCCATATGACATAATACTGTGAAAGTAACTAAAATATACTAATCTTGCAGTAGCTATATCGGTAAACTGTCTAATTTTACGTACTACATAGGCTGCAGAGCTCAATCTACCAGCTAACAACGATATGTGAGGACCCCACTGTAATTTGGAATCTACAGTAATACCCAAAAATGTGGTTGACTGCACAAGGTCTACAGGCTCACTATTTATTAAAATACTTGAATTCGTAGGAACCCCTCTGACATTGGGTAGTGAAAATTTGTTACATTTAGTTTTCTTAGGATTTAACATTAAATTGTTAGTTGTAAACCAACTAAGAACTAGCGCGATTGCCTTGTTAACGTCGTCAAAATTATTCAAGGTTCTGTCAATCTTAAAAATTAGAGAAGTATCATCTGCAAACAAAACAATATTACATAAGTTCTTTATGAAAAAGGGAAGATCGTTAATGTAAACCAAGAACAAGAATGGCCCAAGTATTGAACCCTGTGGGACTCCCATTGTAATGAGAGATCCTGACAACCTCGCACCATTTACATCTACTTTTTGGATTCTATTGCTAAGATACGAGGATAAAAGATCGAGAGCTTTCCCATTAACTCCGTAATGATTCAATTTAAAAATTAATGTTTCGTGGCAAACGCAGTCAAATGCTTTGGATATATCACAGAAAACGCCAATTACGTCCTGTGACTCCTCCCAAGCATTGAATATATGCTTTAAGAGCCCTGTGCCTGTCGTTGAACGGCCTTTAGTGAAGCCATATTGTTCATTATGAAACAGACCATTGAGATTGAAATGTGTTAATAACTGATTTAATATTACTTTCTCAAAAATTTTACTTAGAGCGGGAAGTATAGAAATGGGTCTGTAGTTAGTCGGATCATTTTTACTGCCAGACTTGAATAAGGGAATAAGTTTACTATTTTTCATTATGTCGGGAAAATTTCCTTCATCAACACAATTATTAAAAATAATTACTAAGTATGGAGCAATTATACCAATAATGGAACTTAAAATTTTAGTAGATATTCCCCAGAGATCCTCTGTATTTTTTATGTTAAGCAATTTAAATGTCTTAACAATCGAATTAACATTAATATGTTTAAATTTAAATGTAACATCACACTTTTCAACGTTGCTTGAGAGCATACAAGAAGCCTCAACTGAGGAAGATTTTAAAGACTGGGTAGTAACTATTGGTATTTTTGTAAAGAAATCTTCAAATGCATTGGCAACTTCGTGATCTTTGGAAATTAATTTATTGCCGATGTTTAGGATAAAATTTCGGTCTCGAGGTTTAATTTTGCCGGTTTCGGTATTTATTATTTTCCATGTTGTTTTGATTTTATCTTCCGATTGTTTAATTTTCCTACTCAAATGAGGAGATTTCGCGGTATTACACACGGATTTAAATGTTAGAATATTGTTTTAAGTATTCAACAAATTTCGTGTCATTTTTTTTGAGAATATAAATCGTATAATTTGTTTCTACTTTTGTAAATACCTGTTGTAGCCCAGTCATCAAATCCCACCCTTATGCCCCCCTTACATTTTTTTAATTTAAATATATCGTTAAACTCTTTATCCATTATATTAAACAAGGAATTGCAAAGGTCATCAGAATTCCCATCAAACGGCAAGTGACTAAGTTGATTATCAATGTTATCTGCAAACCGTTCCAAACGCCTGCAAGTAATAAGCCTGTAAGTGAACTCCTGAGAGTTTTTACCTGCTTTACAAGTATACTTCACATGATATCTAATTTTTAAGATTGACAGAACCTTGAATAATTTTGACGACGTTAACAAGGCAATCGCGCTAGTTCTTAGTTGGTTTACAACTAACAATTTAATGTTAAATCCTAAGAAAACTAAATGTATCAAATTTTCACTACCCAATGTCAGAGGGGTTCCTACGAATTCAAGTATTTTAATAAATAGTGAGCCTGTAGACCTTGTGCAGTCAACCACATTTTTGGGTATTACTGTAGATTCCAAATTACAGTGGGGTCCTCACATATCGTTGTTAGCTGGTAGATTGAGCTCTACAGCCCATGCAGTACGTAAAATTAGACAGTTTACCGATATAGCTACTGCAAGATTAGTATATTTTAGTTACTTTCACAGTATTATGTAAGCCGCGGAAATTCAATCAATATTTGTGCTACAGAAGAGAGCAATTCGTTCCATTTACGTTTAGCCATTTTGGCAAACTAATCACACTAATATTATAAATGCGAAAGTTTGTATGTTTGATTGTGTGTGTGTGTTTGTGTGTGTGTGGGTGTGTGTGTGTGTGTGTGTGTGTGTGTGTGTGTGTTTTTGTTGCTCCTTCACGCTCGAATGGCTGGACGGATTTAGTTAAAATTTGATACCAGGATAGCTTATATCCTGGATTAACACATAGGCTACTTTTTATCTCGAAATAGGCGTTTTTTTATCGTTTTCTATAAAACTTGAAAAAAAATCGAAAAAAAATATGAAAAAAATATTTCAAGTACCAGGAGAGCATAAGCACTTAAGAAGTTGGAGATATAAAATTGACAAATAATGTTATTAAAAGTGAGTATACTTAGCTCCCAATGAACATTAAATGGTGTGGTTATATTAAAATAAGTATTTCAGAGTACCAGGAGAACAGAAACACTTAAGATGTTGGAGACATAATATTGAAATATAAACTTATTTAAAGTGAGTATTCCTCCCCATGTAGATTAAATGGTGTGATTAAATTACATTATTTTTTTCTAAGTACCAGGAGAAAAGAAACACCTGAATTGGATATATGACATTGACAAATAAAGCTATTAAAAGAGAGTATATCTCCCCATGAACATTAAATAGTGTTTTTATATTTTTTTAAGTATTTAAAAGTACCAGGAGTGCAGAAACGCCTAAGAAGTTGGAGATATGACTTTGACAAATAAGGTTAATTATTAAAAGTGAGTTTACCTCCCCATGAACATTAAATAGTATAATTATCACACTAATCACACTAATATTATAAATGCGAAAGTTTGTAAGTTTATGTGTGTGTGTGTGTGTGTTTGTTGCTCCTTCACGCTCGAACGGCTGGACGGATTTGGATAAAATTTGGTACCAAAATAGCTTAAATGCTGGATTAACACATAGGCTACTTTTTATCCCGAAATAGGAGAAATTATTTTTATCGTTTTCTTTAAGACTTAAAAAATAATGAATTTTTTTATTAAAAAATATATTTCTAAGTACCAGGAGAGCATAAGCATTAAGCACTTAAGAAGTTGGAGATACTAAATTGACAAATAAAGTTATTAAAAGTGA
Source organism: Alsophila aescularia (assembly GCA_946251855.1). NCBI lineage: Eukaryota > Metazoa > Arthropoda > Insecta > Lepidoptera > Geometridae > Alsophila > Alsophila aescularia. Next base: position 42,258,278 of record OX276385.1, read on the forward strand.
GTATACTTACTTCCCCATGAACATTAAATGTTTTGATTATATTAAAAAAGTATATCTGCGTACCAGGAGAACAGAAACACTTAAGATGTTGTAGACATAATATTGAAAAATAAAGTAATTTAAAGTGAGTACCTTTCCCATGAACATTAAATAGTGTGATTATAATTTAAAAAAAAACTATGTACAGGAGAGTAGAAACACTTAAGAAGTTGGACATACAAAATTGACAAATAAAGTTATTAAAAGTGATTGATTATACATCCCCGTGAACATAAAATGGTGTGATTATATTTAAAAAAATATTTCTAAGTACCAGGAGAAAAGAAACACCTGTAGTTGGATATGTGACATTGACAAATAAAGTTATTAAAAGTGAGTATACCTCCCCATGAACATTAAATAGTGTGATTATATTAAAAAAAGTATTTCTAAGTAGCAGGAGAGCAGAAACACTTAAGAAGTTGGAGATACAAAATTGACAAATAAAGTTATTAAAAGTGAGTATAACCTCCCCATGAACATTAATTAGTGTGAATATATTAAAAAAACAAAGTACCAGGAGAGCAGAAAAACTTAAGAAGTTGGAGATATGAGATTGAAAAATAAAGATATTAAATTAGAAGTGACTATACCTCCCCATGAAAATTAAATGGAGTGATTATATTAAAAAAATAATTTCAAAGTACCAGGAGAGCAGAAAGACTTAAGAAGTTGGAGATATTACATTGAGAAATAAAGTTATTTAAAGTGAGATACCTCCCCACGAACACTAAATAGTGTGATTATATTGAAAAAAGGATTTTAAAGTACCAGGAGAGCAGAAACACTTTAGAAGTTGGAGATATGACATTGAAAAACAAAGTTATTAAAAGTGAGTATACCTACCTCCTCGAGAGTGTAGTAGCCGAAGATCTGGCTCAGTGGCGTGCTTTTGAAAATGCGTATGTCCAGCAGTGGACTGACACGGGCTGATGATGATGATGATGATGATGATACCTCCCCATGAACGTTAAATAGTGTGATTATATTTAAAAATAAGTATTTCAAAGTACCAGCAGAATTTATCATCATTAATATATTTTTGCAAATTCTTTGTCAAAGTGACATGGCGGGGCTGGGGGTTGAGGGTTGTTGGTAGAGGATTTAAAGGGGACGGGCCAGGGGGAGGAGGATGGGACCAAAATAAGAAAGAAAATGGAAGCTATGAAGGAATTTTTAAAATGATAAGTGTCAAAGTCACACGTGTCAAAATGACATCCTAGGGATGCAAAAAGGAGGGATTTTTTTAATATATTTTCTAATGTGGCGGGAGTGGCAAAGATTGACCGCGATTGTGTGTGTGTGTGTGTGTGTGTGTTGTTGCTTCTTCATGCTCGAACAGTTGAATGGATTTGGATGAAATTTGGTACCAGGATAGCTTAAGTTAGAGATACAAAATTGACAAATAAAGTTATTAGATTATACCTCCCTATCAACATTAAATGCTGTGATTATATTTAAAAAAGTATGCACTATGACGCTGCGTTTATAATAGAATGTTTTTAATAGAAATATAAATATAAATAAACACTATTAGTTTATCAAAACTTTTTCTTTAATTGATAATGTCTTGCAATTGGCAATGCATTTTGTATTGAGCAGAGCTTTTGTGTGTTTAAATAAACAAAGTAGATAAATGAGATTATATTATTATCTTAAAAAAAATAGTTTTCATTCTAAATTAATGATTCCTTGAGTATCCAAGAAGGTTACTTAGGAAGGTTTTATTGAAATTCCAGCGTTATGGGAGTGACTCCCATTTGCAATTACTAAACAAGGCGCAGGGGTAATCACTAAAAGTTTAAGGATTAAATTTGGAAAATACATGCTCCTCACATGGTCAATTGTTATGTGCCGTGCTCACGTGTTGGGAAACCGTCAGACCTATTCGTGTAACTACTCACAAGACGGAAAATATTTGTTTATCAAAAAAACTTCAATATAAAGAATATATACCACCAAAACTCTTTTAAATTATATGACATGATTGTAACGCTAACTGTATTATTTTTAAATAGGATGGGGGAGAAGATTGCACGCGGGCAAAGCCGCGGGGCGCAGCTAGTTGTATATATATATACACATACATACATTTACACATCACACACCACACACTCACCACACATACACATACACATACACATATACACACACATAATCACTCTAATCAGCGGATAGTGACTGTATAAATAAGCCTACACTATATTGTATTGGTTCCACGAGTAACCTTTATATTATATAAGGTTCCTATTTCTTATGAGTTTTATTTCCAAAGAATGGGAATAAGACTATGAATGGTGATGAATGAATGTGTGATTTATGAATTTGAATGAATCTAGGACTATGAATGATGATGAATGAATGTGTGATTTATGAATTTGAATGCATCTAGGAGTCCAATCAATTGTATATTGACATTGTAAATAAACATGTTCACCAAAAAATTAAAGGCGATAACCCAAATTGGTCAACAACAAAAACTCAAAGGAGCTTGTACAAGTTTCTTTGAAAATAGGCCAGAGTTTAAAAAATCCTTTTCAGCTCAGCATTTCCATTATTTTAATTAATTATTTTACAATTTTAACTTAATTACCCTTATTATATATATTTTTATTATGAACTTCTACTTTTTTTTTTCTTTTGTCTATAGCATTTTTTTCTCCTTTTTTTTTAAATAAATCTAATGTTTTGGGATACCAATAATAACAAAAATTTTACATACCTTACTACAAAAAAAAAAAATGTTTACTATAAAAAAAAAAAATTTCTTTATGGAGGCGGGGTATTGTGACGATGTGAAAACCTCTTTCATAATAATACTCATTTGATCTCTTAATTCTTTCATAATCCATTTCATTCCATTTGATAGTTTATCATTATTAATTCTAAATTCAAATAACCTGTCATTCCCATATTGTCTTTTGGATTAGCAAAAACTGCAATTTTACAAAATAATATTATATAAAATACCTAAATAAGTTTATTACAAATATGTATATATGAGTCTTTTAAATATATATGATAATACCTTCGCAAGTTGTTATTTTAATCCGTATCGTTGAAGTCAAATTGAGAGAAGACTGAATAGAATAGTCGAGTGCAAGATCTCTGTCTATCAACATCTCCATGTGCTCCTATTGTTCCTGTAATTTTGTGTCCACTGAGGTTTGGTCCCTGGGCTAGTGGAACAAACCCAAAAGCCTAGGACTACCTCGTGACAATACTTCTTACTGTTTGAATTCACACTGTGACGGTAGCGGGGCTAAATAACGGTAACGTGAAGCTTGATTACGGCACGTAAGAGCACGTAATGTCCCGGCAGCGGCAATCCGGTGGATTTGTTCAGCTTTCAGGGATAGATAGAAATAATAACTGGACGTACATAACGAGAAGGAAGTTTGCCTGGGGTACCTAATAGTATAAGAAAGTACCATATATATATCTCCATAACTTTGAAGCCGAAAAGAGGATTTCGGTGTGGATGCTTAGCGGATGGACCCATCTCAGCACCTTTTTAAAAGCTTTTATTTAACTTCACTTGTATGTATCTATGTATGTATCAATGTATTTTGTCTGTCCTTTAATCTCGCAATTCAAATTTCGAGCACTTCCCGTTTAGTTTTCCGGCTGAAACTTTCAGGGTAGCTCACAAACCAATGAAAAAGCAATAAAAAATAATAAAAAAGAACTTGAATTCGTTAAGCAAAAAAAAATTTACAAAATTACAGAGCAACAAAGTTTTGTGACGTTCATTAAAAAAACCGTTAAAACTTATGTTTTTTTTTTAAATTGTTCATAATTATTCTTGTTGCAAACGTTCTGCTTAACAACTTGTATAGCACCTTATATTTATGTTAAATAGTTTATTGCAATAAAAAGTATCATATATTTCCAGGGTACAAAATATCTGAACACCAAATTTTATCAAGATCGGTTTAGCCGTTTAGTCGTGATAAGGTAACAAACAGAGTTACCTGTGCTTTTGTAATATTAGTATGGATGACATAAATTTGGTTCAAATCAGTTCAACACCTAACTTTCAATTTTATAAGCATACGGCATTTTCCGCGGGTACAATGCTAAAACTAATAGGTAGTATATGAACATTAAGCACCTTTCACATTTTCCTTTTCCTTACAAACTCAGAACAGCCTCTAAAAGGCCCCCAGCACATAAACACCACTCTCGTACTCAGGACAGGCCACTTAAACTTTTTATTTACCTACATTAAATAAGGCCCGTGTAAGTAAATGAGGCCCGTGTCTCCATCAAGGCCCATCAGGGGCCTGCTTTATGGCCCGTTAACCTGATAACAGGTAGGCCTTTGTGTGGAAACTCTGAGGTGACGGTGTGAATTTTTTAATATATTGTTTCGGGAAAAATGATTATTTTTATTATTTTAAGCTGGTTTTTTGAACGGATGTGACCGGTTGGGTGTGAATATGCAAGGTCTCATTATAAACGGCAAATTTGTCAAAAATATTAATTACTAGCTTTCGCCCGCGACTACAACCGCGCGGACTACAGTTTATCACGATAAAAGCATCCTGTTCTTCTAGAATATTAAAAAGCAATGCAAAAGAAAATCAGCAACGTATTGTGTTCTCTTTGGCACCAAGAGATTGATGATTTTTGACAGACTTGTTATTATTTCATTTCCATGGTAACTTTACAGCGAGTAATCGCAATTTTCCAGATTTCCCCTGGAGACTTTCTATTTTCTGTGATATATATTTTATGTGTATCTTATGTGTTATTACAAGGTATAAGCTATCTCCATTCTAAATTTTATCATAATCCATCCTGCCGTTATCGCGTTAAAACTCCCCCAAACAAACAAACAGACAACGTTTCACTTTTATATATTGGTGAGGAATTTGATCATACAAACAATATTTGATTTTGATAAAAGAAGCGTGTGAAATTGATCTAATGCCGCTAGATTATTTTTCACGGATTTTTTTATATATATGCTGTGCCCCGCGGCTTTGCCCGCGTAGTGAAAATTCATGTATTTTTTTTGCACGGGGTCCTAATTCTTTTCAAAAATAAAAAAAGCCTATGTTACTCATTATAACATCAGCTATTTGCCAGTGAACGTCAGAATCGGTTCAGCCGTTTCGGTTTTTTTTTTCGAGCATACGAGACCTGGACGTAGTGAGGGGGAGTCGGCGAGCGAAGCGAGCCGCCGCTGTCCTCTGAAGTGGAGTGAAGATCAAATGTGCGAGAACTACATTTTTAACCTCTTTTCTTTCTATATCACACCTGTGAGAAGCTGGGGCGGATCGCTAGTATTAATACGAGTATAAATGAAGTAACAAGACACATGTTTAGAAATTCAAACCCGACTACGGTCGTGTGTAAATAACGGTCTATGACATTCTTGCAATGAAGACGATTCGGTTTATACCTCGTTTGTCAAAATAGGGCCAAGTTTTTAGTTTGAATACGTAACCCTTCCTATGCTTCACCATTTTTTTTTTCTTTTTTAGAAAGGATATGTGCTGTTGGTCTATAACTGACCTCTACAGCGTCACCGGGACGGGAACGGGACGGTGGGGCGGGCGCAAAAGCGCTCCGCCGCAATGCGTGACGCAGAAGGCGCACGCCAAAGTTAAGTTTTTGGCCACTTGCTCAAGGGCACCCAGGGGGTACGAACCTCGGCTTGGACAGTTGCCATTGATTACTTGGGGAGTATCGTACTAAATGCTTCGCCATAGTCAGGTAAAAATATATTTGCCTATGATTCTCTATAAATGAAGACAAAATGATTGATACCTCGCTTGTACAAATCGGATAAATAGGGGCGACGCTATTATGGTAGAACATCCATACATACATAATAACATACATATATACACAGAATGCACATTATCCTTCCTTTTCTTCGCCGTAGTCAAGTAAAAACGGCTAAGAAGATTATGAAGATCGTAAATCGAAATCAGAGTATGTCCGATCTCATTAATCCTGACTTCTTACTCGTAGCCGTTTTCATAATTACCAGCCAACTACAGCCTTAATATTGACTCGTAGAGAATAGAGCTCTTGACTGATGTCAGGGAGTGACGTTACGGACGTTGTCACGGCAGTGTGCGTGCGAGTATTTGCGACCTTTTAAAATACAAAACCCGTATAAATTCTCTTAAGAGTGATTTCATTGTGTGCCTAGACGTGTGACTCAGTTGTGTGAGAGTTTTTCTTCACTTACGCCACGGGAACTGTGCTAAATAGTGTTATTAATTTGTGCCGAATCGGTAATATGGGACACATTTTTATAATATTTTATTTTTAAAAAGTGGGTACCTATTCCGCTTTTGAAACATTAATAGTATTTCGTGTCATTATCCGCGCCATCTAGCGGCTGCGCTTCACATTACTAGCCATCTCCGATAGCTTTGAGTTTGGTTTGGATATCTGCACTGGTGGCACATTGGTTCTTCGTTTACAGTGATGGCGAAGAAGTGCAACGGGTGTGGTCGTTTTTTCAATGCAGTAGATGGCGTTAAATGCACCAAGTGCGTTGGCATATTTCATCGGGCTTGCGTCAATATCCCCAAAGATGTGCAGGTGGCGCCAGGGTGGCTGTGTCCGGAGTGTAAAGCGCAAACTCCCCGGAAAGATAACACGGAAAATCCTGTGCGGGGTGAGGGGGCCGATTATGGCTCTACACAGAATAGTACACGGTGGCAGTGATTGATAGGTCTGAGGAGATTTTGCATGAAATTAAGCTACTGCGCCAAGAAATGAAATCGTTCAGAGAGGATTTTAACTCTCTGCGCGAACAGACGACTGAGCTCCGAGGCATTGTGGAGGGGTATGGGGTCCGCATGGACAGTATGGAGAGGCGACTTGATTGCTTGGAGAATAGTGGTGCAGTAATACAGGTTAACCCTGAAATCTCTGGCCTTATATCCACTATTGAGCAGCTTAAGGCAGATATAAATGATCGGGAGCAGGGTTCGCTCCTGAATGATGTCGAGGTCACAGGTATTCCCGAGGAGCAAGGTGAGAACGCGGGGCATCTAGTTCGTGTCCTTGCTGAAAAGTTGGGAGTATCGTGCGATGAGCGTGACTTCGTGTCGGTGGAGCGGGTGGGCCTGCACCGCGCGCTGCCTGGTGGTGAGCCGGCCAATGCACCGTCGCGGCCTCGGCCGTTGGTTGTGCGCTTACCACGCAGGCACCTACGCGACGCCTTCCTGCAGGCCGTGCGCGTGCGCCGCCAACTCTCTACAGATGGCATGGGACTTGCTGCTGCTCCGACATGGATGTACGTTAATGAGTGCCTCTCGTTCTTCGAGAGGCACTCATTAGGATACTTTTTTTCAAGGCGCGTGGAGAAGCCCGTCCTCGTGGCTGGAGGTACGTTTGGACCAGAGGCGGACGTATTTTTGTCCGCCGCGAAACGGGTATGGCTTCTTTCCGGGTGCGTTCAGAGGTGTCACGCAGGAGTTTCTCATTGAAGCGAAATAAAAAAACAAGAAGTTATAATAAAATAGTATATTATTTATGTTTCACGTTTACAATGTATAGATACTTGACTGTATTTTGGCGTAGTTACATCGTAATTACTTTTAATATATCAACACACTATCTCTTAGTATGTTATAATAAAATATGGTATTTATTTTGAAACTAAATCCACTTGGAGGCTTCGACATAATAACAGGAGTTATGTAGCTAATATTTATACGAATTTCATTTTGATTAATTTTTGTAGTCTGACTGTTTATTATTATTATGATGGATTAGTTATGCAGTTGCTTCTGCGCGTTGTGTCATTGTTTGTTTTTGTAGATAATATATTACAACTTATTTGATGGCTACTAAAAATCTTATAGTTGGATTATACAATGCAGGTTCCCTTGGCACTAACCATGACAATATCATAGCGTCTGTTACTCGAAGTAGTGTAGATATCCTGGCTTTGAATGAGACCTGGATCTATTCGGGTCAGGAAGGGCGCGCCCCAGCGATCCCGGCATACAGATTGAGGCACACACCGCGACCGCGCGGGTTGCGATCCCGTGGTGGCGGCGTTGGTTTTTATATCAAACGAGGTGTCGTCGTGCGGGCTTGGCGTCACCCGGTTGATCCCATTTATAGTGCAGTTGAACGAATGTGATCACTGTGAACCTTAACGGAAAAGAGTTAATAATTGGTACGGCTTATCAGCCTAGATGGGTTAACGTTGATTTATTTTTTTGGTGCAATCACAGACTATTAGTTCTATTCCTAAATACGATAACTTGACTTTACTGGGTGATTTTAATATCAATGTTTGAAATATTAATGACAATGATACAATTAAGTTTCGGTCCTTTCTATCGTGCTTTAACTTAGAACAGTTAGTAACCTACTCACTTCACTGAAACCAGCCAAACACTGATTGGTGTGGTATGTACCGATTTGCGAGATAAGTTTGGATCTTGTAGGAACACTTTTTGGTCACTGTCTGGTGGTTTGTGAATTTAATATTAAACGTTTAGAAACTGTTCCTCGTACCATAATTTTCACAATGACTTGCAAACTCTAAGATGGGATATATCCCAGCACTGTGATATTAATAAAATGGTTGCAATGTTTAACCTCGGTTTCTTAACTCTTTTTGACATCCACGAACCTGCTACGTCAATCGTTATCAGAGATCGTTCCTATCCTTGGGTCACAGGTACCATAAAACTCATGATGAAGTAACGTGATGAGGCTGCAGCCGATTACCATAAAACGAATTCTGATAGTAAAAAAATATATTACAAATCCTTAAAATCCACAGTAAATAAAGCACTTTTTCAAGAAAAAACTGCTTAGTTCAAACAAAACATTAATAATAACATTGGAAACTCTAAGCAACTTTGGAAAAATCTTAACAATACTTTATTACTAAAATATGATACTGAAAAAAAAAAAAGAACAAAATAAAAATATGTAGCTTACTTCCGCCAAAACTGTAAGTCAGACAAATGATAAATGGTAAAATTAACACAAGTAAAACCCCACGCTAAACAAAACCCTACCCCAGATTGAACTAATGAAAAATATGAAAAATAAAAAAAACGCCTGAATCTATCAATTAAATGATACTGAATTACCGTCTTTTTTCAATAACACCTATATCATAAATAATCACTTTTTGAGTATACCAGGTAGCTCAAATTCTTCTATTTCCCACTTAACTTTCTTTGAGCATCATAGATTTAGTGATGCAGTGTTCTGTATCGAACAAATTAGTCTAGACAGTCTGATTAAAATAATAAGAAGTTTAAAATCAAATGCTGAAGGTTGTGATGGTATTAGTTTGGATATGTTATTAATGATGTTTCCAAATACTATAGATTGCACACAAGCTCTTATAAATACCACAATTGAGACAAGTACTTTTCCCGATGTTTGGAAACATGCAATCGTACGTCCTTTACCAAAAAACTGTAATCCGGTTGACTTAAAAGACCTCAGGCCTATCAGTATTTTACCATGCTTGTCAAAAATTTTGGAAATGTATGCTCACAGTTGACAGAGTTCCTTGAAACCAATAACATCTTGCCAGAAGTACAGTCGGGTTTTAGGAAAGGACGTAGTACTACTACCGCTTTACTTGATGTTACTGATAATATTCTCAGTGCTCAAGACAAAGGAATGTGTACAATTTTGGTATTGTTACATTTTTCGAGAGCATTTGATTGTTTGAACATAAGTCTTCTATTGTCTAAATTGAGATATTATGGGTTTGATTCTGAAGCGATACAGTGGTTCAACAGTTATCTAAGTAATCGTTACCAGTATGTGAGGATTGATCGTGCCGATTGTTACTCATTGGTTTCAGAAATGCTGGCTGTAAGTAGAGGAGTGCCGCAGGGCTCTATTTTGGGACCTATTCTTTTTATCTTGTATTCAGCTGACATTGTAAAGCATATTAAGAACTGCAGGTTTCATATGTATGCGGACGATATTCAGGTATACATATCTTGCAAACCACATGACGTTGATTTGGCTATCGCCAAACTCAACGAAGATCTCGTTAGAATAGCTGCATGGTCTTCTAATAACTGCCTGTTACTTAATCCAGTTAAAACAAAATATATTGTATTCGGCAGTAACCATCAGATTGCTAGTATCAATTCATCAGCGAGTCATGCTCGTGGGTGAACCTATCGACCGGGTATACGAGGCTCGTAACTTGGGCTTACTTATGGACTCTGAACTGCAATTCAAAAAGCATATTAGTAAATGTATAAATAATTGCTTTTATAAATTGAAGGTATTATATTAAATGAGAACCTATCTAAAAGAAGAGCTGCGTATCCAATTAGTTGAATCATTAGTTTTGTCGAAATTAAATTATACGGACACTGTTTTTGGTCCTCGTCTATTAGTGAAAACACAAAAATTAATACAAAGAGTTCAGAATGCTTGTGCTCGTTTCTGCTTCGACATTCCGTTAAGGTCACATGAGATCCCATTTTTGAACAAACACTAACTTTTGAAAATGAAGCATCGCCGTAAGCTTCACTTGGCTTGTCTTCTATTCGGTGTCATTAAGTTCAAGGAGCCGACTTATCTATATAATAAGTTGTCTTGGAAGGCTAGTCGCAAGTCCCTTGAGTCACGCCAATGCTCGACGCAGCTTGTGACAGAGCGGCACAGTTCAGCCGCCTTCAGAGGAAGTTTCCGTTATGCTGATAATAAAAATATAAAAACCGTCAACGCAAAGCGTTTTCACTTGCTCCCCGCTAGAAGCACCCCCCCGAGGCCTTCTCGGTGGAAATAATTCTCTTCTCTACCTTACACAGCACGGCAATCGAGGAAAAGGATAAAATCAAAGGAGAAAATATATCTATTGACTTTTGTCATAGACATTATGTGCCGCTACACCATCGCTACTCCCATGCTACCCCCGTTTAAAACCATAGACTCGAAAAACATAAATTAAAATACTCTTCGTTTGACGTAAGACGGGGAATATATCTCACCGTCTCTTGAAGGTGGGTATAAAAGTTTACCTTCGTACAACCAAATGTCAAGAGCATTTTGTAATTATATTTTGATGCGAGAAACGCAAACAATGGAAGAAAACTTCTCCGGTGGGTGGTTTATCCGAGATACCCGTGACTCATTGAATTTCTGGACGAAAAAAAAACGTATACAAAACGAATGTGTCTACTCTGTCTATTTAGTAGTTAGAACGCGGTTTTTTATAGAGATCTAGGAAAGTGTCCGGGGGTGTCTATGATACGCACGAACATTTTGGGTTAGGTTGTGCACAATGGGAGCCAGTTCAGCATCAGATGCGAGTTCAAGCGTAACATCGTTGAAAAATGATCTAGTAATGAGAAAGTTGATAATCATATCAACTTTCTCATTACTAGCTAATACAACAAGCAAGCAACTGTCAAAATTAGTCATTGCTCCGTTCAGTCATTCACATTTTGGAAAGCGTAACGTAAATAACCCAAATTCCTATTCCACTAGCCCAGCTAAAATAATAATTGTCGCACAAGAAGCTGAATCATATCAATTATAATCTCATGCAATATGCAATTCCTCCAGTCTACAGGCACTTCAGCTCTTGACCTACTGGTTAATGATACTATAAATAACTTATTCAACTTGAACCTTATTTGTACCTTCGTAAGGTTCAAACTGTTGAGTTTATGTTTAGTAAAGTTAGCTCAAGGAAATCTAGTGTGTGAAATTGGTACGAGCGACGCACACACACCAATGTTCGTGATAACTCGCACTGCACACTGTCCTAACAATCTTACAAATCTACAGAAAGAATGGACTGCATGTTGATGTTGCTGTCAATATGAATTTATTTTTGGTTTAAAAATGCAATGACTTTAGAGTGACCCTGATTGTTTGATTTAGTTTGTGTTGCTCATAAAGAATAATAGTGCCATGAATCGCCAGGACTAACCATGACTCTTCAGGTCCTATTGTACCAAGTCTCGCGAGTTGCAGTACTGTATACAGAGAGTAGGCTATCTCGTGGAGGGCTTATTAGGCAATTTACAACTGCGGCTAATTTTGGAGGCGTTCGTCTCAGAGAGCAGCGAACTCGCTTCCAATTGCTTCTGTAATTTACTCGTCTTGATTGTTTGTTTATATTGTGTCTAGATAAAAGATTAAATATTTGAGTTTGTAAATTATCGCAAGCAAACATTATTTACTTTGAAATGTGAAACAGCTTCAACTAGTAGTCAATATTCTCAGACATTTTGATGTTCTTCTTATCATCTTTCGGAATTGCAACAGAGGACCAAATGGCAAATAAATGCAGCTAAATTGAGCATAGGAGACATGGTGCTCCTATCAAAAGTCCCTGTTGCTTGGAAGCTTGGCCGCGTTTATCGTCTTATAGCCAGACAAGATGGAATTTCAAGAGTTGCAGACGTCCTCACTAACAAGGGCTGCGTGCGACGTTCCCTAGTTCAACTCTGCAAACTTCCAACGGCAGAGGAGCTTCAGGGTTGAAAGTGGTCTTTCATCGGCCGGGAATATGTTCAAGCATCACTTCTTCTCTCCCGGAAAGGCAATCATCACGTCGACTTTAATTATTGTGTTTTGTGTAGGCATTTCTAGTTTAATACAATCTGCGCTGTCATTACTAATACTTGTGATCGAACCTCCTAAAGGTCAAAATGCCCAAAAACAGCGATATTGGCTTTAATAAATTCAATAGAATATTGATTTTATTAAAGCCAATATCGCTGTTATTGGGCATTTTCATTGCACCTGTATATCCTCCAAAGATATAACAGTGCAAACAAAAACGGCGCACAAACCCTGGAATCATTCCGGAGATACGAGTATAAAAAAACATTATAAATTGAGAATCTGGTCCTCGTGGAAGTCGAGTAAAATGGCATATTTTAAAGCAAAACCCGATGCTGTAAATATTTTGCGCGCATAACAAATTTTGCTGTCTGCCCATTAAATGGTTTTGTCTTGGCTCCGTTCCGGTTTTTCAACGGCGTGGCGCCAAAACCGGCCAACTAGTCATGTCGATAGCGGTTTAGCTGCGTTTTTAATCATAATGTAGAACTAGAGATGAGACAATATCTCAAAATGTAGTGGTAGGCCTTTTACGCAAGAGTACGCCTGGGGAAAAACCAAATATACTGGGGTACAAGATTTGTTTGTTTTTTATTCTGCTTTTAACGAGGCATGGTAAGCGGCACGCCTGCACTGCGTACGTTACCCTGAGACATTGGTGTTTAACGAGGCATGGTAAGCGGCACGCCTGCACTGCGTACGTTACCCTGAGACATTGGTGTTTAACGAGGCATGGTAAGCGGCACGCCTGCACTGCGTACGTTACCCTGAGACATTGGTGTTTAACGAGGCATGGTAAGCGGCACGCCTGCACTGCGTACGTTACCCTGAGACATTAGTGTTTAAGTCTCATTGCCCAGTAATTTTGGTGAAAACATTGCTCTTCAAATGAAACACAGAAATGTTTACACAATACTGCTTGGTTCAATATTTGACATAGGTGTGGTCTTCCCCAGGTGGACTTTTGCGTAAGGGGCCTAACACTACAATTTTGCATAAGGCTAAGCTTTCCACGCCAATATTTCAAAGTAAAAACGTTTGTTTGTTTGGGTAGTTTTAACGCAATAACGGCTAGACGGATTTTGATGAAATTTGGAATAGAGATAGCTTATACCCTGGAATAAAACATGGAATACTTTTTATCACGGAAAAATGTAACTTTGCTTAGGAAAACTGCAAAATGTTGATTACTCGCTATTAGGAACGGTTGCCATGGAAACGAAATAACAAGTCTGTCACAAAACATCAAGAGCGTTGGTGTTATACGTACTTTTGCCTTGGTTTTTAATATCTTAGAAGCACATAGGATGCTTATTTTCACGATAAAAAGTAATCCACGCGGACGAAGTCGCGGGCAAAAGCTAGTGATTTTATAAATGTGCAAATAGATATAAAAACACACAAAACAAATCCATCATACTTCTAACCCACTAATATCTATTTTATATTTCAACCAACCAGTATCACCTCAAAACAAATCCATCAAACTTCTAACCCACTAATATCTATTTTATATTTCAACCAACCAGTATCACCTCAAAACAAATCCATCAAACTTCTAACCCACTAATATCTATTTTATATTTCAACCAACCAGTATCACCTCAAAACAAATCCATCAAACTTCTAACCCACTAATATCTATTTTATATTTCAACCAACCAGTATCACCTCAAAACAAATCCATCAAACTTCTAACCCACTAATATCTATTTTATATTTCAACCAACCAGTATCACCTCAAAACAAATCCATCAAACTTCTAACCCACTAATATCTATTTTATATTTCAACCAACCAGTATCACCTCAAAACAAATCCATCAAACTTCTAACCCACTAATATCTATTTTATATTTCAACCAAACAGTATCACCTCAAAACAAATCCATCAAACTTCTAACCCACTAATATCTATTTTATATTTCAACCACCAGTATCACCTCAAAACAAATCCATCAAACTTCTAACCCACTAATATCTATTTTATATTTCAACCAACCAGTATCACCTCAAAACAAATCCATCAAACTTCTAACCCACTAATATCTATTTTATATTTCAACCAACCAGTATCACCTCAAAACAAATCCATCAAACTTCTAACCCACTAATATCTATTTTATATTTCAACCAACCAGTATCACCTCAAAACAAATCCATCAAACTTCTAACCCACTAATATCTATTTTATATTTCAACCAACCAGTATCACCTCAAAACAAATCCATCAAACTTCTAACCCACTAATATCTATTTTATATTTCAACCAACCAGTATCACCTCAAAACAAATCCATCAAACTTCTAACCCACTAATATCTATTTTATATTTCAACCAACCAGTATCACCTCAAAACAAATCCATCAAACTTCTAACCCACTAATATCTATTTTATATTTCAACCAACCAGTAACACCTCAAAACACTCATAATAATTAATATCACTTCAAAATTATCCTAATAACTTCGTCTTATTTACTTAGGTAGCTTTAGTTATATTACACACTAGCGACCCGCCCCGGCTTCGCACGGGTAGATATATAGAAAAATAAAATTAGTAGGTTCTTTATTTGGACACATAGAACAACAACAATTTCTTACACAAAATGTTTATGTTTATAGGTTTTATACTCACGTACCATTTCGTCTACAGTATTATTCTGTTTAACGCAAGGAGGTTGAATTACGGTTACTATTTCGTGTATTATTAGCATAGAGCATTTCCTACGTCAATAATTATTAGTATGTTCTGTGAATTCGTTTCCAAGGCAACGTTCCATATACAAAGACTCGTACTCCTTCTTAGTTTGTGATCTTACGTATATTTATTAGTATTTATATACTCTTTGGTTTGTGATACAAAGTAATCGAGATTTTAAGCAAAAATTAATATCTCAGGTTTCATTATTGCAATTTTCGAAGGGAACTCTAATTCTTTGAAAAATAAATTCCTTCCTGTGTTACTTGCTGATAATTTCGCTTCCTATATGTGAAAGAATTTTTAAAATTGGGTCTGTATTTTTTGAGTTTATCCATTATAAACAAACAAACAAACAAACAAACAATCAAATCTTTCCTCTTTAGAATATTAGTGTAGATACTCGTATATCCTTAATTAAGTAAGTGTACTGAGACAAACTATCGATATTAACAGGGTAACTAAAACATCCCTACCCCGTGGCCTGTTTTGTGAACTCGAACGTAATAAATTATTATCGATTATGCTCAATCGGTTTTGGTTCCTATTGGATGTAATAAAACGCGTGATGACGTGATGACGATAGCAAGCCTCATTGGCTTTGTGATGAACTAGTTGAATATTTTATCATTTTTATTATAAAGCAATAGGAACGAAAAAACTATACAAAGGATATTATTGGAAAGAATATTGTCTCGGGTAATTACGAGTAAAATAAGCTACTGAAAAAGAATAAATCATTTTTAAAATTCGTGTCTTTCTGTTTATCTGTTAGTATGTTTACGCATCATGTTAAAACTTCTTGACCGATTGCGATGTGGTTTTCACTGTTGGATAGTTTGGTGTTAGACTTAAAAACTGGCATGCTTGGTATCTCAAACCGATGAGTAGAAGCCGAGCAAACGATAAAAACTATTTAATGGCTGAGGGAATTTTGATCAATTAGTATATTGGTATTCTAGACCAGAGGTTCCTAAACTTTTAAGAAAACGGAACAATAATTAAATCCCTTCAATTTTGTGGAACCCCACACCAAATAGGATAAGTACGAAATGTAGTGTCCTCGAAGTCTATTCATCGAATGATTACATCCTCGACGGGTCGTTTCTGCGAATGGCCGTTTGCTCGAACATTCTAATGAACAAATTATTATGCATCTGCATATTTTATACCTGATTATATTTTTAGCTGTTCTTACATGCTAGTTTTTAGATTCTTTATATTTACAAAAACTAAAAAAGTAGCTTGCCTGGGCAGCATATATTGCTAGCAGGAGTCGACGTTTTTTTCAAGTCAGGACTCATTTGCTGGCAATAGAGTCAAAGCAAAGAATAACTTGGATCGAGGACAACATAAACGTTATACGCCTTATTTTTTATTGACCGATTTTTGGGTGGACCGGGACTTGGCAAACTCGTACACTTACCTGGTCCTCAGTAGTGCCTCAGTAGTTTCTTCCACAAACAAAGCGCCTGGCGCAAATAACTCTGGCCGGTGTTTTTGTCAACTCGGTCAACTGGGAATTTGTAATCTTGCTTACCGGTAGATTGAGAGCCAGCTCGTTATCTACAAGAACTGTTTGCTGCAATAACATGGGCTCAATGCGAGAGTACGTCCTGTTGATAATACTCGGATTAAGCAGAAATTCCACAAGAGGCAATCCAGCTTGTTAGTTTGGCTTTACCTTCTCTTCCTTAAATGATTCGTGGCGCCCTCCGGCTAGGTGGATCGAAAATATATAATATAGTCATGCAAAATGACTGGCAGATAATGGCAGCAATAAACTTTCGCATTATTGACCATTCGAGAAACCGTACCTTCGTAATTTTGATCATTCGCAGAAACGAACCTTCGATTATGTAAGCAATCGAATAGAATTCGAGGAATAGACCTTTGCAATATCGGCATTCGGTAATTTAAATAAAATCCAAATTTCTATCTCACCATAGCTTTTAATGTGAAGAATTAAATTGTTTCACTGTTTAATTAATAATTGCTTTTAATTACGGTATTATGTCCGACAGCTTTTTCGGCTTCTTCAGCGTATTCACTCCCAACACCAATCCAAAACTCTTTCAGAGACACAGACTTAAATGAGTGTTGCTGTGTGGATGAAACTCAAATGTCAAATGTGTAGATGAACTCTGAAGATCTATGAATGCTTCGTAATCCAGGACAGTTAGCATCGCAGGTTGACTTCTGATGATAAATGGATTTTGTACCCATTCGATATCAATATCACTATCCGGAAAGTAATCTGACAAAGATTTCAGGAGATACCAAGAGACGCAAAAGCAGCACCTGCACCGCGGCGCCCGTAGAATATTCTTGCCGGATTCTTGCTACTCGCTACTTAATTATCAGTAATGGGTTCTTCTCATCACATATTTTGAAAATAATGTTGCTATTTCAAAATAATATTTGTAATTGTAGAATTATTTAACAGCCAAAAATAAATAATTTCGCGGAACCCTGGTGACTTTTCCACGGAACCCCTAGGTTCCGCGGAACCCACTTTAGGAATCGCTGTTGTAGGCCTTGGAATAATACATAGAGTACTTTTTACCTTGAGAAATGCGTGCAAAGCCGCGGGTACAGGTAGTGGTATAATAAAGGATGTGCACATTCTCGGGATATTTGAACCGATTTAAATGTTTTTTTAATTAGTATTCGTAAATTGTCCGTTACCACTACCTCGCACTCCAAAATACTTCCTTCAGCTCCACCGCCTTAGAGGGACGGAATGCCATCTTTTTAGGTGTAATTCATTGCATTAATCAACACTTTGATTTCTGAAAAGGTAATGCAACCCTTAATAAAAACAGTTGGCCAAAATGATCTACATTTCCTTAATAATATTATAAAAGCAAAAGTGGCTCTGTATCTCTGCAGCCTCTCTCTCTGGTTTCTGTCTGTCATCTTTTCCGACAAACAGCTAAATCGATCTTGATACAATTTGGTATGGAGTTAGTTTGAACACATATTATTTTAAATATTATGTTTTTTCTTTTAATATTTCAAACACAATGCGAATATTCCATTGAATTGAATTAAAAATAGTAGGAAATTCTGTCCAAAATTTTAAAGCTGTAGGTATCATTACTTCGGTACTTTCGTATTTGGAACGGAATCCGCTAGCTGGTCAATTCCACTAAACGCCACAACGTGTAAAGCCGTCTCGTGGTGAAAAATACATTTTTATCCGGGTGAGTGCATTTTCATGCACATCGCTTGCGCAGTTAGTGTAGAATATATCATGTTACAGTGAATAGATGGTACAATAGTGGTTTTGAACTAGGTTTTGCTATTAGTTAAATTGGCAGCGTTTCTACGGAGTTGTCGGTCTGAAAATGTCATTATGATTTGCGGCAAATTATGCTTAGCGGAAGAATCATAGAAACAGAACTAACTGTATAGAAAATTTGTGATTTGATTAGCTCAGGTAGGTGCACAAAGACACTGACGCGGTAGTGGTGGCCAATCTTTTTAATAATTGAAGTTACAAGTTGTGTATGTCGCTTTTTTCTGTTTATAGTTTGTATTTTTGCCTTTTGTTCTTACTCCTGACAGTAATTTGGTATTAGTTACATAGATCAAAGACACAGTATCTAAATCTAAACAACTACCGAATTTTAGCAACAAACAATTGCAGTTTTAAATGTTTGACCAAAATAAGAACTCTTTTCAGTCTTCACCCCACTATGCTACAAGGGCGGATTCAGCCATAGATTCTGGCTGGATCCGCCTTTGCAGCACCCCTATTCAGAATTCAGGGGGGGGGGGCTGAATCCTGAATGGGGGGGACGGGACAATGCCAAAGGCAGATCCATTTGTTTATAGAGATAATTACGAGTATCATATTTCAGGACAAAACAAGGGCAATAGTAGTAAGCGGGAAAATATTGAGTTATTTCTATCAGTGTGGGAATTAAAATGAACGCAATTTTTATGCATTAATAGTGTTACTTAATACACTATTATATTAAAATATAATTTCAAAACATGTAAAAATATGCATAAACATGATTTAAACTTACCGAGAGTAGATATTGTTAGAATATTGAGCTATATCAGACAAGATAGTAAACGAAAAAAAAGTAATGCGGAAATTTTGAGCTATTTCGATCGGCGTAGAAGCTAAATAACATTTCCAAATCATAAAAACAAACATTTAATCATAGAAAAGCGCGAGCGAAGCAAACGTTAAAATGTTGATCGGTTTCTGTAAACAATTTTAACAACACAATTGAAACATAATTCTTAATCACATAAACTTATACATTGAAATGATCAAAAACACTTCGGCGGGGGAGGGGATGTCATGACCTCCATGACACTTACATGACACCTCCCCCCTTCCTGGATCCACGCTTGCTATACTGTGGTCCGGCCTGGGTTTGGCGTGTTTACATGTAGCATTTAGAAAAGCTTTGAGCTTTGAGTGTTCACCACTCAAAGCTCAAAGTGCTTTGGTGCTTAGCTTTTAGCTTTGGTGTTAGTACACAATATATATTTTTCAGGCCAGATACCAATATTTTTTAAGCCAAACTATATTTTCTATCATCATCATCATCATCATCATCATCATGTCAGCCTTTAGAAGTCCACTGCTGAACATAGTCCTCCCCCAAAGAGCGCCATGACGAGTGATCTTGTGCCACCTCCATCCACCGACTTCCTGCGATAGCTACAATGTCGTTGGTCCATCGTGTGTGGGGTCTCCCCACACGTCGCTTGCTTGTTCATGGTCGCCATTTGAGAACCTTTACTCCCCAGCTGTTGTCGATTC
Source organism: Alsophila aescularia (assembly GCA_946251855.1). Classification (NCBI taxonomy): domain Eukaryota; kingdom Metazoa; phylum Arthropoda; class Insecta; order Lepidoptera; family Geometridae; genus Alsophila; species Alsophila aescularia. The sequence goes on from OX276385.1 coordinate 42,278,358, forward strand.
TGCGAACTATATGGCCTGCCCATTGCCACTTCAACTTGCAAACTCTGAGAACTATGTCGGTAACCTTCGTTCTTCTACGGATTTCCTCATTTCTAATTATATCACGTAGTGAAACAAAGCATAGCTCTCTCCATTGCACGCTGCGCAACTCTGAGCTTTTGTATGAGACCAATAGTTAGCGACCACGTCTCAGTGCCGTATGTCATCACTGGCAACAAGCACTGATTATAAACTTTCTTTTGAGTCTTGAGGCTCTGCGGTATCTGCGACGAGAAGATATGGCGTAATTTCCCGAACGCTGCCCATCCGAGTTGGATTCGTCGGTTGAGCACTTTATCGAAGTTGGATCTACCCAGTTGGATCGTCTGACTCAAGTAGACATAGTGATCAACACCTTCGACAATATCGTTCCCAACATAAACCGGCATGGGTACGACATGGGCATTTGACATGATGTTCGTCTTGCCCATGTTCATTTTAAGACCCACCTGTTGAGAAACAATATTGAGGTCACTGAGCATTGTGCTTAGGTCTTCCAGGGTTTCAGCCATGATGACTATATTATCAGAAAATCGAAGTTGAGTGATGTATTTGCCATTGAAGTTAACACCAAATCCGTTCCAGTTCAGAAGCTTGAATATATCTTCCAGTGCAGAGGTGAACAGTTTCGGACAAATAACGTCTCCCTGTCTCACCCCTTTTTGCAGCTGGATAGAATTTGTGCTCTGATCCTGAAGACGAACTATCATAGTGGCTTTGCTGTACAAACACTTCAACACTTCGATGTACCAGTAATCAATCTAGCACCGCTGTAATGACTGTAGCACTGCCCAGGTTTCGACTGAATCAAAGGCTTTCTCGTAGTCCACAAACGCTAGACATAGTGGCCGATTATACTCTTCCAATCTATGGTGCTAAAGCCTTTCCGGAATCCAGCTTAATCGGGAGGCTGAAAGTCGTCAAACCTACGAGCGAGACGGTTTGTAACTACTCTTGAAAACAGCTTATAGACGTGGCTCAGCAGCGAAATGGGCCTATAATTCTTCAAGAGAGTTTTATCACGTATCTCAAAGAACAAAACCACTACGCTCCTGTGCCACGCCTCTGGCGGATTACCCTCGAGGATGATGGAGTTAAACAACGCTTCTGAATGACTTTAAGTACCGGTGTTCCATCCGTTTTCAGTAGTTCTGTCGTTATTCCGTCCTCCCCTGGTGCCTTGTTGCTCTTAAGCTGTTTGAGAGCCATTCTGATCTCGTATAGGCTGACGTCAGAGATATCTTCGGTATAATGTCGGGTTAAACGGGCTCTTGCATCGCTAGTCCTGCTAGGAGGACTACGCGATGAGGTGTATAATTGTCCATAGAACTTCTCGAGCTCACTCAAAATCTCTGGCTTCGACGAAACGATGCTGCTACTGTCGGTTTTCAGCTTCGTCAACAGGTTTTGCCCTATAGACAGATCTCTTGCGAACACTCTGGAGCCCTTGTTCCGCTCTATTGCGTTTGTTAGGTTATAACATATTGATATGTTTAATCTGTCTAGTAACAACCATTTTTACAACAATAGAATAACAATGTAAGAGTTGACGATGTTCAGTTGCAGTACTGGACAAGACATTACAACTTGGTACTTACATTTAACGTATTTCATAATGAAATGAATATTCTCAGGTTATAACTTATTGATATGTGTAATCTATCTAGTACCAGACATTTTTATAACAATGTAAGGGCTGACGATATTCAGTTGCGGTACTGGACGAGATAATACAACTTGGTAGTTACGTTTTACGTATTTAACAATGTAATGAATATTCTCACTGAATCACCTCACCACTGACGATATTATAATGTATTTATAAAATATTGCACTTCAAGACAAAAGTGACTACCGATTGAATCTTTTTGTAAATAATTATGTAATTTCTTAGATCTGTGGCGAGTTTATAATCTGTGATAATAACAAATTATGTTCCACAACTTATTAAGTAATAGTTTACAATTGATAATTATAGATTTATATAATGGTGTTTAAAATGCGTAGTACAATTATCCTTTAATTTTAAGTACAATTACTGAGTCATTGTATTATAACTCTGAAACATCTGTATTTATATTTCCGTTCAAATTAGAATGATTTAAAATCATGTAAACTTACGATATTGATAGAAATGCTTAAAACTAAGTACTTACCCGATTAATATTAATGTATTATTACTTAATCAGCTCTGTACATTTAAACCTATAATTGTAGTAAAAATACAACTTCTCCCGCTAAAAATTGTAATTTATGAGAATCATATAAGAATACTGTTCTGACTTTTAATATTAGTTAACATTCTGTAAAATATGTATATAAACGTCTTAATTATTTAAATGATTAACAATGTGTAAACAATACCGAGTTAACAATTATTAAATAGTTTCAATGTAATAAAATATGTACATTTCCGTCACTTCGGCGCCATCTGCAAGCTCATTCCTGCTGTTGCAATGACTACGTGACTTTGGCGGGTAGAATCTCTATAAAAAGAATCAGCCTCTGGGCTGAGCAGCCCTCTCTGTTCGTTTTGTGTCGTCGTTGCATCAACAAGACACCAAAAGTTAAGTACAATTAATATTACCTACACTGTTATTCTGCTAGTCTGTTTCTTTGTCCCATATTTACTGTGTATTTTGCAAATAGATATTGTCGGTTCTATGGTTTTTTCCATATTGGTTATTGTAACCAATGTGACTGTGTTAGAAATGATTAGGATCACTTTGTTCATGGTAAATGCTTTTATTTTGTGCCTGGTGTAACTATGGTGATTGTAAAACGATAATAAAGTGTCATTATGACCTAGTATCACATAGAGGTTGTTAGTATGTTAGGTATTTAGTGTATGATACCTATGTTAATAATAATTGTAAAACTGATGATGAAAAAATATATTCGCCCTGTAGTTTCTTGCCAGTTCTTCTATGGTGGTGTATTCCGAATCTGGTGGTAGAATCAATAAAAAATATAACAATTCTATTTCCTTGTTTCTATGAATAATCCTTAGATTATACCCCTTTTTAGTACACATTAGGTAGGTACTAGACTGCTCAGTAATTTTCAAGCTTTTATTAAATATTCCTTAGGTTATTTATTCTGTAGCTGTAGCTACTAGGTACTACAGATACCAGCTATAGGATAAAGCAACTTGCTTTTATTATTAGGTGCAGATAAGTTTCATTTCCTATTCGACAAACCTGACCAACCGAGGGCTAACATTAAAAAACTTAGGTTTTGTTAATCTTAACAGTACGTATAATTATCTATACATATGTATATAAATCTCACACGTTCATAATACAAGTAGTATTATAGGAACGCAAATCGTGTCGCATTGACTTGGAGATCTGTTTAGCAAGCTGTAACTCGACATATCCACTGAAGACATCATCATCCACTGCAGCCTCATCTCGCCTCGTTCTGCCATAAGTTTGAGTATATGCTCAGAGAGTTTCTGTGTTCTTTTTTTTGCGGGGGATCTTAAAGAACTCCGACCCGACCGAGTGGACAATTTACACGAGCCCGTTAATTGGTTCGTCCACTGTATCGCATTCGGTAAGGATTTGGAAGCGATTTGGAGCTCCAACTGAAAGCTCTCGGGGTTTTGAATTTGGGCAGAACTTGGGCGAAGAGTAGATCTCATCAAACGAGACCTCTTCAGCTTTACGTTGATATTCAATGAGCCTCTTACCATGCGGTGATCACTGCCGGTCTTAACCTTGTTGATCACAGAGACATCATTGAATATATGCTTATTGGTCGTCAAAATTAAATATATCTCGTCTCGTGTCTCGTCGTATATGACCCGGGCCGGGGTGCAGCCACGTCCATTTCCTGGACGGGCGCTTTTTGAAAAAGGAGTTCATCATAAAGAGTCCCTCCTTCTCCATGAAGTCGGCTGTCCCCTTTGGTTTCGCTGTCCAAATCCAAACTGCCTCACTCTCAATTCATCACCATTCCTCACACCCAGCCGTGCGTTGAAGTTCCCCATCACCACTGTGAAGTGTGTTTTCGGGGCATGTATGGCATTAGAAATGTCGTCTTACATAGCCTCCACTTCATCGTCCGGGCGTTTCGAGTGTTGTGCGTACACCTGTATGACTTTCCCAGGTGCGCCCTCCCGGTAATAGAGTAAGTTGCCGGAATTGAGGGTCATCATATCCTCTCCCTCTCTTCGGACGTTGCCATAGTCACCACGTCGGCAGGCAGATTGGTGACCGCAGTGAAGCAAATATGTGCTCGGAGGACGCTGCTGCCCATCTTCCGTTGTGTAATCCCTTAGTCGCTCAGTTAGTGTAATCTCTTACGACATCCACGGGAGGATTGGGAGGGGTCTTATTCTAAGCCGAGACCGCCACGGCCTATATGTTTTATACATCATATTTATTTTGAAACATTAAAAAATAACATAATATTTGTTTAGGTAATATGTGTTACATAATTATTAGAGTAACAAAGATGAACTCTTTTTAAAAACATTCCAATATTAAAATCAAAACAACTAGCATCTTAAACGTTAAATCTTATCGCAATATTATTAAGCGGCAATTAACATCGTTGCTGCAATAGCTCCTGAGATACAGTCATAGCACCACTTATAATTATACAGCGACATCGTTCACAGAGTCCGGCGTAGATAATTTCGTTATAGCTACCCCTAACGACTCGCACTGTGTGCTATACCATCTACGCAGTTTATTTAGAAGCCAGTGGGACAGGTACAATCTATACCAATATATAAAAATGAAACGTTGTCTGTTTGTTTGCTTGTTTGTTTGGGGAGCTTTCACGCGATAACGGAAAGACGGATTTTGATGAAACTTACACTTATAGAAACTACTTACCTATACTTGTTTTTTGACAGACTTGTAATTAATTGGTTTCCATGGCAACCCTTCCTTAAAGCAATAAACATTTTCCAGTTTTCCCGTAGAAGCTTACCATTTTCCAGGATAAAAATCCCATGTTTTATTCCAGGGTATAAGCTACATCCATTCCAAATTTCATCAAAATCCGTCCAGCCGTTATCGCGTGAAAGCTCCCTAAACAAACAAACTGATAACGTTTCACTTTTATATATTGGTGTGGAATTACCTATAACATCAGTGTGAAATTAGGACCAGAAGTTGAGGAATAAAAAGGCCATCACAGTATTGGCATGTTGAAGCAATGAATATGGATGACTACGAGGATAAAAACAAGCGCAATAAATGAGGATGAATGATGGATTCTGCACAAGATAATAATGAAATGTCGTCTGATCGAGAGAAATGAATAAAAAGTGGGTGTATTTCTACGAGTATATAACATCTATACATATATAACAGTTAGTACCATAAGGCCCAATTGCACGAAAACAAAACATCTCAGTTAGTTAGTCCAAAATATATTGTTATCTCTTTTGCGCTACTGTCTACGTACGTCTCCCTATCCTACTCGTCTTAAATTTTTAGCCCAGACTAGACACTAGCCCGGGGCTATGACAGCTGTGCAAGAGGGCCTGATATACGTATTGACTGACTGACAGACATCGCATAGCGTAAACGGAACTAGGGGTCCTAGAAAATTGAAATTTGAAGGAAATTGGTACATCTACAGTATACTAGAGGTGTAAAGGATGTTTTATTTGAAATTACATCTTTAAGGGAGTAAACGGGGGTGGCAAAGTTTGCACGCGGGCAAAACTGCGGGTTGCAGCTAGTAAACTATAAACATGATCTATCCATCTATGTTTATCTACCTTCTATCTATACTTATAATAAAGCAGTAGGTACCAAAAAGTCTGTACAATGAACATAATAAAAAAATGGTCCTAGGGCACCTAAAACAAGACGTAAGTTCAAAAACTTAAACCCGATTACAGTCGGGTAAATAATAACATATGACTTTCGTTTTGATACCTCGCTGGTCAAAATTGGACCAATTTTTTAGTTTGAACACTTAACCCTTCCTATGCCTTGCCGTAGTTGGTTAAACAAATAGCCTATGACACTCTATACATGAAAACAAATTGATTGATACATCGTTTGTCAAAAGCGTACCGAGTTTTAAGTTTGGACACATAACCTTTCCTTTGTCAGTAGTTGGGTAAAAAACCACCCTTCTCAACACCTGAAGACGAATCGATAGATACCTCTCTTGTCAAAATCGGACCAATAGGGGCGATGCAATGGTGGAACATCCACATATATACATACATACATACATACATACTTACATAGATTGTTAACTTCATTACCTTTCCCTAGCTTAGCCGTAGTCGGGTAATAAGCTGCAAAACAAGAATATAACATTTTAAAAATTAGGTCTGTCTGTTTTTTTGTTCACGCATCACGTCAAATCTACTAGACCTAATGCGATGCCTTTTTCACTATTGGATAGCTTTGGTTTTACTTAAAACTGGTCTGCTTGGTTCAATCCAATGATTAGAAGCCGAGCAATCAATAAAAACTATTTAACGTCTGAATAAAGTTCCATGTGGTTTATTGTTACATTTGGTTTTAAATAAGAATAAGAAGAAGTGTTTATTGGCACAACAAATAATATATAAAAATAATAATTAGTAGTGATACGAATAATAAAAATACATATTAAAATAACATACCAATATATAAAAGTGAAACGTTGTCTGTTTGTTTGTTTGTTTGGGGAGCTTTCACGCAATAACGGCTGGACGGATTTTGATGAAACTTAGAATGGAGATAGCTTATACCCTGCAATAAAACATAGGACACTTTTTATCCCGGAAAATAGTAAGTTTCTACGGGAAAACTGGAAAATGTTGATTACTCGCTGTAAGAAACGGTTGCCATGGAAACGAAATAACAAGTATGTGAAAAAACATCAAGAGATGCTATACCTGTTTTTGCATTTTGCATCCTAGAAGAATATAGGATGCTTTCTTTCGCGATAAACAGTAGTCCGCATGGACGAAGTCACGGGCGGGAAAACTAGTAAGTTATATACACACAATAAACATGCCAACTATACAGAATTATAATAGTTATTTCAATGGCAATCGTATGGCATGGCAAATAGAAAAAAACACTGCGATAATGTAGTACAACACATTATTATTATATTTTAGAAAGATTACCAAGCAGGCAAAGCCGCGGGCACTGCAAATACTAAATTAAAATCTTCAAAAAAGTGATTGGCCTAATAAAGGGCCTAAATATGCTCAGCCCAATGTCCAGTGCTCTCACTATGTTGTCATTATTGTAGTCATCGTAGGTCCTAGTGACACGACCCCAAAAAAAGTAGTGTTATGTTTTTAGCATTCATGTATGTTTGTATGTGTGTGAGTTTCTCTAATCCACCATAACGTTTTAATGCCTAAATAGATTTAGACGTAAGGGCTAGTGTTAGAATCCTTACATCCACCCGAGTAACATAGGCTACATTTTTTTTAAAGCATTCATTATGGCACCATTTTCAAACAAGAAAAAAAAACTTCAAAATTTACAATATAGGTAACAAATTGAAGGTCTTGCACATTCCAACAGTGTATAATTTATTGGCAAAAGTTCTTTTTTGGCGGGGCAGGCGTGTTTATTAGCTTTTAAACTAGTTAACTAACTCTGTAAGTGTATGGAGCGTGTCATAAACATTAGGCTCTTGGCATACCTTGAAGACAATGATCTTCTCAGTGACCGGCAATACGGATTTCGCCGAAACCGGTCTACTGGGGATCTTCTCGCGTATGCCACTCACGTACTGAGCGAAGCCATAGAGATGCATGGTGAGGCGCTTGCCGTCTCCCTTGACATATCGAAGGCATTTGATCGGGTCTTTGCACGATGACCTTTTAAACAAGCTTCCCTCATATGGTTTACCTGTTGGCTTATGCAATTGGATAGTTGATTTCTTGAGGGAACGATCTATTCGAGTAGTCTTAGAGGGCTGCTCGTCTGATCAAATGGCTGTCAATGCCGGTTTACCTCAGGGATCGGTTCTCTCGGCTACACTGTTTTTACTGCACATTAATGACCTTCTGAAGCCCGGTACCTTTGGGTATGCTGATGACAATACTTTAGTTGAGAGATACACTTCCAATGCTCAAGACAGCTGTGACTGTCCAGTTACAGAGAGAGGCTATGGTAGACCGTTTAAATTTAGCCTTAGAAGCCGTGTCCGATTGGGGCGATGCTAACCTGGTTAAGTTTAATGCTACTAAAACGCAAGCGTGTTTGTTTTCTGCTAAAAAGAGTCCTATATACCGATCTCCGTCTTTTCAAAGTGTAACAATACCAATAGGCGACCATTTGGAGCTTTTGGGTGTCGAACTCACATCAAACCTGAATTTTGGGTCTTATATTGAATCCAAAGTAGCTGCAAAAAAACTTGGTATTTTGTCTAAGGTTAGGCGGTACTTCACACCGGGACAGCTTTTGAATCTTTATCAAGCACAGGTCCGATCTTGTATGGAGTACTGCTGCCACCTCTGGGACGGTTCTGCCAAGTATCAGCTCGAGTCTTTGGATTCAATTGAGAGACGTGCTATCAGGCTCATTAGGGATGACACTCTGGTAAAGAGTAAGCTTCAAAGTCTGGCGCATCGACGTATTCTACAGATTGCACTATGGAGACTGTGCACAAGAACTGCACAACCTGATTCCCCCATCACCTTTCCATCACCGTACGACTAGACGATCAGCAAAACGCCACCCTTTCATGGTTGAAATACCTCGCACAAAAACGAAGCGTTACGCTTCTTCATTTATTATAAGAACTGGAAAGGAGTGGAATGCCCTGCCCTCGTCAGTGTTTCTGGTAAATTATAACCCCGGTATGTTCAAGTCAAGAGTGAATAGGTATCTACTAGGCAAGCGTGCTACACCTTCGACCACATCATCGCTTTCCATCAGGTGAGATCGTGGTCAAACGATTGCCTAGTCCGTAATAAAAAATAAAAAATAAAGTTATTTTTAATATTGTTTCAAAATGTGAACATGTTGAACTTGGTTGATGATTTTATTTGGTTGACGTAGACTCTAAAATGAAACTACACCACTACAAAAATCACACTTGCTCTGAGTCAGTGTGAATGACCATGCATGGCTCTTGTTCATACAATATCTGCAGGGAATTTTCTTCATTGTCATCTTCATGAGCCCATGTTTGTCCACTGCTGGATGTAGGGCTCTCCTATTAGTGAACGAACAACCTATTATTGAGTCCGATCTTCGGCTCTCCTCATCCAGTTCCTATCAACCATACAAATCATATGTGCAACACGTGTTGAATAGAGGTAATCCATACCAATATTATAAAAGTGAAAAGTTGTCTGTTTGTTTGTTTGTTTGTTTGGGGATCACGTGATAACGGCTGAACGGCTTTTGATGAAATTTGGAATGGAGATAGCTTATACCCTAGAATAAAAAAATGGATACATTTCATCCCGAAAAAAATATGTAAGTTTTCACAGGAAAGCTAGAAAATGTTGAATACTTGCTGTAAGGAACGGTTGCCATGGAAACGAAATTCAAGTCTGTCACAAAACTTCAAGAGCTTTAGTGTTATACCTCCATATGCATTGGTTTTTAATATTCTAGAAGAACATAGGATGCTTTTCGCGATAAACAGTAGTCAGCGCGGACGAAGTCGCGGGCGGGAAAACTAGTTTTTATTATTTATCATTTACTAGCTGTGCCCGCTTTGTTATTTCTTTGGGTTAAAAAAATAACCGAAATAAAAAAAGTTGTTTTCTATACAATGAGAGCTATTCTTTGAGTCGCAATGAAATGATCCGACAGAGAACCAAAGTAACCGAATTAGCTCTAAGGATAAGCAAGCTGAAGGGGCAATGGGCTGGTCACATTTCTCGAACAACCGATAACCGTAATTGGAATAGAAGAGTTCTCTAGTGAAGCGCACGTTTAAGCAAAAGTAGTGTAGGGCAACCCTGTAACCAGGTGATGTGACGATCTGCGAAAAGCGTTCGACAGAAAAAGCATGCAGAGAGCTGAAAACCGAGCTCAGTTGGCGTGTTCAAGGAGAGGCCTACGTCCAGCAGTGGATAAGACTAGGATGATGATGATGATGAGTCTGCCTACTGCACATGCTTTTCTGTGGCAGTTGTACAAACTGGGTGTAATTAAAATTAAACGGCGCTGTATCTGAGTCTGTGCATGTTATTGTATGTAGGTAGGGCTGCTCTCGTTTGTCATATAGCCGTTTGGTAAGCAAGCGTATTGTTTGGTATGAAAACGAGTGGTAAAATTCTTTTTGAATACATTTTTCCTTATAAATAAAGATTTAATTCTAGCCCAGTTTTTTTTAAACAAATGATGATAGTAATACAGGTTGGGTTTTTAGTATGGCTCAATCACTATGACAACTACAGCTGTTCAAGGCAGGAAGATGTGTCCATCTAGAGCTCGAGGTTTCAAACGTATTGCTAGTGGCTCTGTGAGTAGACCTCGCGAGCACAACTTTTTGGGAGAAATCTAGCGGTGCACAGTAGCGCATTGTAGTTACCTTATTGTAAAACTAACATTAATAACCAAGGTGCTCCATTAATCCCTACCTAGTAGTTAAAGTGCTGATTCCACTGGAAAAAAAACCTAAAAGTGAGCATTTGTTTATTGCATTTTGAGCAGCTATTCTGCTCATCACGCCGAAGATCCTCATCAAATCTTCACATTTTTTTTATGAGACCACTTTTAAGTTTCTAATAAAAAAGGACCATCGAAATCAGATCAAATAAGGCAGAGATATTCAGTAGCCCCTTTTTACCGCTTTTTAGAGGAAATACCAGCACCGCTTAAAATAACGTAATTAAAACAAGTTTTTAACACGCTGAACAGCGTTTGGATAAATTCGGACACGTTCTGAGACAGCGTTTGGACAAATCGGGACTCTCGACGCGTGGAAACAAAGTTGATTTTATGCTGACAGACTTTAGTGATAGTTTAGTGAGTGAGGCATAAATGCCAGGGAAAAAATACCTTGTTAGGAAGCCAACAAGGTTTAAATTACATTTGAAGAAATTAAGTTTAGTTTAGGGGATGTTTAAATCGCTACCATTGTCACGAGGTGGTCCTAGGGTTTGTCCCACTAGCCCAGGGACCAAAACTCAGTGGACAACATAAAAATACAGGAACAATTAGGAGCACTCGGAGATGTTCATAAACAACGGCTTCACCTTCATGGACACGTTGTAGCAGAAGATGACCATGTACAGAGATAGCTGGTCTATCAGCAACGCTTGCAGGACTCTGCTAGTCGACCTGGTCCTTTCTTACTGAACACCAACACGCCCCAAGCTAGAAGTCAGCATTTTGGTGTGCATTCTATCGGCCGCTATTTTAGGTAGATGGTACTTTTTATCAGATATTTCGTTAAAACATGGACATGAGCCAAATGCATGAATGACAATCCAGGAATGACAGGTTATTTGAATTAAGAATAAATATAGACCAACTATCAAATGAGTATCATTATGATGAAAGAGGTTTGACATCGTCACAATATTATCACAGTCGACACAGTTCTGTTCCGTCATGTTGGTCATAGGTTGGCCATAGGTTGGCCTCCTGTTATTGCTTGTATCTGTCTATCGCGCAAAATTTATCCCTTATCTATCTGTCTTCTATCTATCTATACATCTATAGATGATCTTTTAATAAAGTTGTATGTAATAAAAAGTCTGTACAAAGAGAATAATTTAAAAAAATATGTATACTTAAAATAAGCTACTGAATATTCGTGTCTATCTGTTTGTTTGTATGTTTGTTCGTGCATCACATAAAAACTACTTGAACGATTGCGATGCAGTTTTAAGTGTTGGATAGTTAAGTTTTGACTTAAAAATTGGTATATCAATCCGGTACAATAAAAACTATTTGACGGCAGAAATAAATTTTGTATATTGTACTTTATTGTATTTTTAGTTCACGTAATGATTTAAAGGTAAATAATCATAATTTATTTATTGATCAATGTCATTTTCCATGTCGGTAACATAAAACAATATTAGTAACTCATGATACTTATCTGGTACATCAAATGAACGAAATTTCAAAAATTACAAATACCCTGCCCTACATACCTGAAACGTTTCTTATCAGTCCATGTACCACCGGGGGTGAGATTGTACCCGCAGCGGCGCTAAGGGGTTGACAATTCGCTAATGTTATAGCCGCCGGTCGGTCCTATAGACCGCTGATAAGGGAACGGTCTGCGAGCCAAGGTCGCAGTGGACAATGGGGTACTAGTAGTGTTTTATGTTGAGTGCTTTTAAAATTGTTATTGTCAATGAATGTTAGGTTATTACCTCATGAGATTATTGAATGACCAATATAAATGTAGGGTGGCTCGGGGTGGCGTATATAATAATATACTTGAATCCTTGACTGTGGTTTTATTGTGATCCCAAGCTTCCTGATCATTTAGGATATGGTAGTTTAACTAATATTATTGACCAAGTGAGCGCGAAGCGTCTCCGTTTCAGCTTGGGTAAAAATGCTTTCGTATGTCCGGATGTCCACCTGTCTGGCTATCCAGATCTCTGTTCTCCTCTACAAGTCGCCACTCTCAACTAATCTAGATGTAACTTGGTATACAGGTTAATCGAATTTCGTTTTTTTTGTCGTTGGGAATTTTTGATTGGGGAGGTACTTCCCCCAAAGAGGGCCAAAAAGGGGGCTACTGAATATGTCCACCTTATAAGATCGGATTTCGATTTGCGGCGGGGCACCTGCGGCGGAGCGCTTTCGCACCCGCTCCACCGCGCCCGGTGACGCTGTAGAGGTCAGTTATAGCACAACAGCATATAACCATCCTAAAAAAAACGGGTTACGATTGTTCTTTTTTGATTTGAAAGGTAGTAACTTTAAAATGGTCTCATAAAAATTTGGTAAAGATCTGATCAGGATCTTAAGCGTGATGAGCAGAATAGCTCCTCAAAATGCAGTAAATTTCTTCCAGTGGAACCAATACCCACTAGGTAGAGAATGATGGAGCTTCTTGGTTATTAATGTTAGTTTTACAATAAGGTAACTATATGCCGCTACTGTGCACCGCTAGATTGTTTGCAAAAAGTTTGTGCTCGCGAGGTCTACAGCTCACAGAGCCACTAGTAATAACATCATTTAACGTAGCGCGTTAACTACGCTTTTAACACACACACATGCCATCTTTTTATTCTCACTTTTTTCCCTCTCCCACATACCATATGATCTCTTTTCGCTCGCACACACACGTTCCTTTTCATGTTCTATCTAAACACATCACCATCATCATCATCATCATCATCAACATTATCAGCCTATATCTGTACACTGGGCTACGTCCAACAGGACGTAGCCCTCTCTTAATGCACGCCACTGAGCTCGGTCTTCAGCTCTCCTCATACATTTTCTCCAAGGCGCTTTTCGAAGGTCGTACTTCACCTGGCCACAGGACATCCTACACTACGTTTGCCTTTACGTGGTTTCCACTCGAGAAATCGTCTACCTCAACGGCTATCGGTTCTTCGGGAAACGTGAGCAGCTGACTGTCACTTTAGCTTGCTTATCCTTTGAGCTATGTCGTTTACCTTGGTTCTTTGTCGGATATCTTTAATCTTGTCCTTCAAAGAATCTCCAAGCATAGCTGTATCCATACCGCGCTGAGCGACCTTAAATTTGTGGACTAGTTTGTTCACCTTTCAGCTCCGTAGGTCATGACTGGTAGGACGCACTTATTGAAGACATTTGTCTTCAGGCACTGTGGTATGGACGACGAGAAAACTTGACGAAGCTTGCCGAATGCTGCCCAACCCAGCTGAATTATTTGTTGGCTTCCTTCTCAAAGTTGTTTTTACCTAATTACAATGTTTGTAAACATATTTTGAACAACTTCAAGAGGTACACCATTGACTGCAATCAGTTCCGGGTCAATAAGATCGTTAAACATAATCTTGGTCTTATCTATGTTCATTCCGAGACCAATCCATCGAGAAGCATCAACTAGGTTGGTCGGCATACTTTACAAGTCCCCCGCCCTCGTTCCAACAGAGTCAAAAGCCTTCTCATAGTCCACAAAAACAATACATAGGGGCTGGTTATACTCTTCAGACTTCTGTATAACCTGCGTCACTGTGTGTATGTGGTCTATGGTGCTAAATCTTCCGCAAAACCTGGCCTGTTCAAGAGGCTAGAATTCGTCAAGTCTTCTTGCGAGATGATTTGAGATGACCATAAAAAACTACTTATAGACGGGGCTCCAAAGTGAAATATGTCTTTAGTTCGTTAAAATTGTACTAACTCCTTTTACCGCTCAAGTGCGTTAATTTAAATGACAGGAGCGCTGAGTGCGGAGCTGTGAAACCCATCTGCCGGCAGCTACCTTGCGTAAACAAAACGTTTTTATGCTTCCTAAGGTTGTTTATGAAACAAGCGACTGTTCTGTGTAGTTAAAATAACATACAATAGATTTGCTGTGTTATTTTAGTAGTTTTGTTAGTTTACTATTCAAAATATTTATAAAAACACGCTGACAGTTGAAGAAAAGAAGACAAAATCTATGGATTGATATTTTCAATATTTTTTTGTTTGAGATCTTCAGCGACAACCTATAGTATTTTATCTGTTCCAACAGATAAAAAATAAAGTCATAATCGATTAGGTTTTTTTTTTAAATAATCTGCTAAATTCAAAAATCAATTTGGGCAAAAATCATGTTTAAAAATTATTTATGGAAAATCTAGAGCTAAAAAAAAGAAAAAAGAAATAAAAAAAAGTGAAATATTGAAGTAGTGAAATGTAAAGTTAATATTGTGTTGCTGCATGTTATTACTAGTAACTAAGATTAAACAAAGAGCCCTAAATTTGATAACTTTTAAATAAATCTATAACTTCTTCGGCTGGCAACTAGAGAAGCATGCCGCAATCGGGCTTTAATTATGTTGCAACTAAAAAAGCTTTTTTCATACGAATGATTAAATCGATAGAAATTGAAACAACGATAATTTTATTATATAGCACTTGCTATCCCATGAACTTAGGGCATATTTGCAGAATTTGCAAAATATTTCAAAGTTAACTTTTTTGCTTGCGTCACAGTTTTTTTTTAATGTGAAATTAATCTGTTTATTGGACTATGGCATTTTATTGTATTGCTACATGAAATTACTCGTATCTTAGATTAACTAAAGGGCCCTTCGGACTAACAAAATTGAATAAAACGAAAACAAAAGTGTCAAGTGCGGCAAGCCCAAATTGTTGCCCCACGCACTTGACCTTTGTGCACTTGGCCACAATTGTTGCCACGCGCACGTTAGCGGTCAAAAATAGTGCTACCAAACTCCTGCACAAGGCCTCTGGAGTTCTCCCATTGTTAAAAATGGTGCTAAATAACCCCTGAAGCTCTTGAAGTACGGACCTTCTCCCTGCTTTTAAGAGCTCCGAAGTTATTCAGTCCTCTCCAGGGGCCTTTCCATTCTTAAGTTGTTTCATCTCAATATCGTATTGGCTGACGTCGGGCAGTTTGTCAGTGTATCTAACCACTATTCAGACGGTTTTTATGCTGACATGGTGGAGTGTAGTAACTTAGGAAGAACGTTTGAAATAGGACATTTACCATTATTGTGTTTCCAGTGAGTTCTCGATGTTTTGACACAATTGGAAATGCCACGTACACGAGTAAACTGAAGTTATCACGGGTGCATTGGTTGTTATTCCATTTTTTTTTTAACCCCTGAACCCTAAAATAGAGGGTTATTATATCTTTCGTATAGCTTCCAAACGAATGGACCAATTTTGATACGTAATGGGGGGTCAGGAACATTTTTTTTAAATTTGTGCTTGTAGGCAATTAGTACGAAAAAGTCTGTATAAAGAAGATAAATAAAAAAAAGTTAGGGTACTTAAAATAAGCTACTGAACAAAATTATAACATTTAATAAACGTGTCTGCCTGTTTGTCTGTATGTTTGTTTTTTTTGAACGCGCATCACGTAAAAACTATTGAACCAATTCACTGTTCGATAGCTTAGGGTTTGATTTAAAAACTGGTGTAATTGGTATCTTGATCCGATGATTAGAAGCTGTTGGTATATTAGTATTTTAAGTCCAGGAATAGTACTTATAGTATTTATAACCCAGAGAAATGACCCCACGTGCGGAGTCGCGGGTACAGCTAGTAATACCATAAAAACACTGCAGTGTCATTAGTTTTCAAATTCGACTACTACTACTACATCGGTATTAGATTTTATGTATGTTGCATCAAAATAAAACTTAAGTTAAGAATGAAGACAAAAGTCTACAACCAGTGTGTCTTACCTGTTATGACATACGGAGCCGATCAGCCAGGTCGCTCAGTGGGCTAAGGAAAGGGCTATGCTCGGAGTTTCTCTGAAAGATCGAATCCGGAATGAGGTGATCCGGCAGAGAACCAAAGCCCTGTCAACATAGCCCTTAGGATTAGTAAGCTGAAGTGGCAATGGGCTGGTCATATCTTCAAAGGACTGATAACCATTGGGGTAGACGTGTTCTTTAGTGGATACCGCGGCTCGGTAAACGTAGTGTAGGGTGCCCTCCAGCTAGATGGAGCGACGATATACGCTAAGTGGCTGGCAGCAGTTGGTTGAGAAGAGCCAAAGATCTGGCTCATTGAGAGTCCTATGTCCAGCAGTGGACGGACACGGGATGATCATGATGATGATGATAATATTACACCTATATCTACGTACATTCATTACCATTCCCTTTGCATCGCTACCTTCCGTATCAGTACTAATGCTAAGTTGGTACCGGTTAGAGCTTGCATTCCGGTAACTGCTCGTCAACTCGCTTATATAATAGCGGTCAAACCGAGATGAACCAACGATAGATAAGGAAATTGAAGGTAAACCAGGGCAATGGGGCTGATTTTGGGGTTTACTGTCTGTGGTTTGAATTTATCTAGGAACGGATTGATTTCGGGTGGTTTGAATGTTAACTTCTTATAGGTTTTTCATTGTTCTATTGAGTGACGATTCGAGCAGGTTGCTTGCATGATGATAAGCGTCACGCCTGCCCATAAGCGTTGCAGTAGTGCCACTCAAAACTATGTCTTGCAAAATCTTTGTGGTTCACTGCATTGAAAAAAAAAAGAAAGAAAATATGTTTATTGTGCACAAACAACATACATATAAAAGTAAAACTAGTAGGTTATTTATATAAACATTGATGTATATTATGTTGTGCACAAAAGGAGCAAGTTCAGCATAAATATTAAAAATTAAATAACAGCATAATTGCACACTTCACTAAGTATGAGACATTGGGTTTTAAGGTGAACGTGCATGCATTACCTGGAGGCAAACGCGTGGCTCCTTCGGCGCGTTCGTCTCCGGTAAATGAATGTTCAGCTAAGTCTTACTGCCCAGTGATTTCGCTGGAAGCATTGCCCTTCAAAACGAAACAGTAATGTTTTCACACTACTGCTTGGCGGGCTTGGCGGTTGAATATCTGGTATTTCTCCAGTCGGACTCTTGCAGAAGAGGCCTACCACTACTGAAAAAGTTAATTGATATTTAATTCAACAGTTTAAATAATAGTATAAATAGTTAATTCAACATTAACTAAACCAAAATACACATGGGCACTAAGAAGGCACTCATAAAAGTTAATTAATTCTTCCACCAGATTACACCGACTATATAACGGTAATCAGTTATTTATGTCTGATGAATAAATAATAATGCCATGCAGTGTTTTTATCATTACATTGTTAGTTAGTTAGGGGAAGTAGGGGAACATTGATGCATGGGGTACAAGGATACAGCCTCAATAAAAGTCAAACTGACCGCAGCCTAAACTTGTCCACACACATATACGGTGTCGGTTTAACCAATCACTGTGCTTGATTACGACCGCGACCTGTCACTTCATTTACTAAGTCAATTTATCATTTGAAACTTCATTTGATTTTATAAATCATTTATTAATATGTAGTTTATAACATAGAAATCATTATCTAAAGTGAATTAAAAAAACTTAAATTTCATCGGGAAATTGTTCTTGCCAAATGCCGCTATCATTATAACTAAAAATATACATTTAGTATATTTTTTAGTTTATATAGGATAAGTTTTACATAATATAGGAAAATAAAATAGTCAATATCAATGTGCCCCAGGCATGTATCAAAGTACCCCGTGCATGGGGCAGATTGATACGTAGGTCAACTTTGAAAAAACATGTTAAAACTATTTTACCTTTCATGTTATAGATGAAATTATTCATAATTAAGTTACTTTGATAAACACAGGATGCAAATAAATCGTTTTTATCCTCGTTATGAATGGCTTTGCTACTTTTTTAGCTGTTAATAAAAAAGTATCTATCTGCCCCTACCTATATCAAATTAAATTCAATTAAAAATTCGATTATTTTTGTAAAGAAAATATATCGTGTACATTATTTAAAAAAGCCTCGAATATCGAGTTGAGCCATAATTTAATCCGTTCAGATCGTTTGCAAACATAACGGTCGTATTAAGGGGATGCGGGCGTTAACAAAGACTCGCTATTTCCGGTTGACAATTGTCCGTTAACTGAATTTCTGTAGAATAGTTCGTGTATTTTCCTGTTTCTTTATTTTATAGCATTATATATTAAGTTGTAGTACCTTATGTGTGTAATACAGTGAATTTATTAAAAACCAATAAGAGTATCTAACTTATTCTTGTATATATCACCGAAGGAACAAGAAATTCATAAATACGTATAATAGTAGATTATGCACCAAGGGGATAAAGCAGTGCCTTACGTTACGGGTGTCACATTGGACCCTGAGCGTAACGAGGGACTCAGAGTTAACTTCCGACCGTAGCGAGGGGGTTTTTCGCTCGCTCGAGTGAAGCGAGGGGTCTAATATGCCGCCCGTGACAAAAGACAGACTTTATCCCCGAGGTGAATACTCTACTTTTCATACCTTCTGCGAGACAATAAAAACAGTAAATGCACCATTACATAGGCTGCTTGGCTTTCGAGTTAAATATGACGCTTACCATCAGGCGAGCGACCTACCCGTCTCGTCATTCTAAGGAATAAAAAAAAAGGACAGATACAGCCATGACTCATTTTGAATCCATTCCATTGATTAAAATTGTTATTCTTTTTCGAACTCGTCATTTGAATTTTTCGGTAGTAGATTATTAATAATCTCTAAAGCATCTGATTTAAAATCCAGAGTCAAATCACTGTCGCTCAACAACATTATTGTGTCAACTTAAAAATTATTAAATACGGAACTGTTAAAATAACACCAAATACTGTCTTTTCTTTCACAATTACTTACAATCGCGCCATTTTTTTTATGTGGTCTGTTTATGGTGGCCAGTTCAATTTTCGAATAAACTATCTTTTCAATGCCCGTCCCTATGAATTCGCCCTTCCATACGAAATTTTAATATTCCAAATTCAAATCACATATCCCTTGGGAGTTTCATAAAACATTATCTCCCTCGGGATATAATGACTTGCTTTACGTTGAGGTTGCGTGATATGTAATTGGACATTGTCGAGCAAATGGTATGAAAAATCTTATTATATCGATAGAGAACTTCAATGCGAACAAAACCATTTTCCAACGCCTGCGAGTAGAGAGAGTATCGCATGTCGGAGTCCGAGTGTCGTATTGTACCTCAAAGATAGCGTAGTAGTTAATGCTATTTTTGGGCTCCAATTTATCAGAAAGGCGACACTTTAGAATATTGTTCCCACATTTTTTTTTGTTTGTTTTGAAGTCGTCAATCAATTTAAAAGTATAGCCTGAAGATCGTACAGATTTACGCACTGACCTCGGCACACTTGGATGATGAGATAGAAGATAGTGTTTGATGACATACTCATATCTTCAGCCATACATAACACTACA
Organism: Alsophila aescularia; assembly: GCA_946251855.1. Lineage (NCBI taxonomy): Eukaryota > Metazoa > Arthropoda > Insecta > Lepidoptera > Geometridae > Alsophila > Alsophila aescularia. Next base: position 42,298,249 of record OX276385.1, read on the forward strand.
AGGGCCCACTACAATATTATCTTGGGAGACTTTAACGCTAAAGTGGGAGTACAGAATTGCAGTGAATTGAGAATAGGTTCACACGGTTATGGGGGACTGGAATCACGGGAGCAAATGTTAGTTAACTTTTTTGGAAAAACAGGGGTTATTTTTGACATGAGGAGGACCCTAGAGGAAGATGACTTAGCAAAGCCCCGATGGTGTGACAAAAAATTAGATTGACTTTATCATGACGGACAATAAGCATATATTCAGGGACGCAAGGTTCAAAACTGGTAGTGATCACAGACTTCTCCGAGGCTCATTGGATATCGACTACAAGCTTGAAAGATGCCGTCTGGTGAAGTCTACGCTCCGACCCAACCTGTTCCAGGCCGTTGTTGGATCAGAACATTTCAAACTTAAGTTGGAAAATCGATTTACTGCCTTGGAAACCACAAATGACATAGACAGGGAACTCAAAAAAGTTGTGGGAATCCTAAGGGAGGCCGGCACTAAATTTTGTCTGCTGCAGCGTACGGGCACGAAGTCTAAAATCTCGGATGAGGCTCTTTGGTTTATGGTCAAGCGACGGGAGCAACAGCAAGCCACAACGTCAGAGAAAAGGGAACTCAATAAAAAGATCAGTAAGCTGGACCTACGTGACCTTCGATGCTCAAATACACGCCGAATAGAAAAGGCAATTGAGCAAAATTGATGTTCAAAAGTCTTCGCACAGCAATTGAGTAGATCCCATCTGACGAAACTCAAGACCAATAATGGCATAAGCCGGAGATCCTTTCTGAGATTGAAGACTCCTATGGCCGATTGTACGACTCGCATGCTTCTAGACCCGAACCTAACAGATTCCTGCGCAATACTGACCCGCCACTTCACTGACGAACTGCCTGACATCAGCCTAAACGAGATTGTGATGGAGCTCAAACAACTTAAAAAAAATAAAAAAAATAAATAATATATTCGGGACAATTCCACACCAATTAACTAGCCCCAAACTAGGATACCCTGTACTATGGGTACTAGATAACGGATAAACATACATATATACGAATATTATAACAACCATGACTGAGAAACAAACATTTCTGCTCATCACACAAATGATTGCACCTTGCACGAGACCAACCGGTCGTCAAACAACTTAAGAATAGAAAGGCCCCTGGTGAGGATGGTATAACTTTGGAGCTCTTGAAGACAGGGGGGGGGGGGGGAACTCGTACTTCGGGAGCTTCACGGGTTATTTAGCACGGGGTCTTTAACAGTGTCAGAACTCCAGAGGCATGGAGTAGTTTGGTGGTACTCTTCTTTAAAAAAGGGAATAAAACCCTTTTAAAGAATTACTGACCTATACATAAACGAGATTTAATCGCGCTGAAAACTTAACTATTATTTACCTCGACGTTGAAGTCGTGGAAACGCCACTGTGGTGATTAATTCGTCTGATTATGAGTGTAAATTACAGATTTTGTTGGAGGACAGAAATATATCAAGCCTGTGTCCTACAACCCTACTGCCAGAGTGACACGCCGTATTCGAGCCTCTATTAAAGACTACAAGGAACTTTTCTCAGAAGACGTTTATGTAAATCTATATAGACCTCAAATAGTGCAGCCACCAAATTTATATGGTTTACCGAAAATACGTAAGAACAACGTGCCGTTGAGTCCTATCGTAAGTCAGATAGATTCGCCCACTTACGGTCTAGCGAGCCATGTTGCGTCAGTGTTGCAGCCTCTTGTCGATAAGACTGCGTCTTTTGTGAAGGACTCTCGCCATTTTGTCGAGATTATCAAGGACCTTAAACTGGAACCAGACGACATCATGGTGAGTTGGAATCTCTTTTCACCAACGTCAAAGTCAAAGAGTGCCTTGAAATCGTAAGAGAAAAGTTGAGGGAGAACCATCTCTCAGAAAACTTGATTGTTATGCTGATGAATTGCCTAGAAAGAAATTACTTTCTATACCATGACCTCCATGTACAGCATGACCTCCAGATAGATGGCCTCGCTATGGGTAGTTCAGGGGCACCTGTTCTGGTCAACATTTGGATGGAGCATTTTGAGGAGGCTATAGATCTACAATCGTTTGCGGTGAAGATATGGAAGCGTTATGTGGATGATGTTTTCTGTATCATGAAAGGCAATGAACAGACAGCGTAACAATTCCTGGGCCATCTAAACTCGATCCATGGCAACAACAAGTTTACCTATGAACTGGAAGTGGAGAAAACGTTAGCTTTCCTGGATGTCAGAGTGTCGGTGAGAACTAAGGGCTCGTTATCTCATTCTGTTTATAGGAAGCCAACACATACTGACAGATACCTCAACGCCTTATCACATCACTACCCGTGACATTTAAAATCAGTAGCCAGATCACTCTTAAACAGAGCTAATGCCCTCTGTGACCCTGAACATTTGGATGCCGAAGTGTCGCATGTTCAGGAGGTACTCAAGCGAAACGGATATGAGGTGACCAGACGTTATCGTCCTAGAATCAGATATAAATAGAGGACTGATGTCGATAGACAGCCGGCTTTTATGCCATATATAAAAGGAGTGACGGATAGAGTCAATGCTTAATAAAGGACTATTCTATCAAGACAGTTTATACTCCTTTATCCAAGTTAGCAAAGCATGTCAAAACACCGAAAGATGACATTCCTTTTCGAACTCTTGGCGTATATAACATAGATTGCTTCTGCGGTAGTTCCTGCATTGGACAAACCAAGCGTATTATAGCGGAAAGGGTCAAAAAACACATTGTAGCAGTAAATAACCGCCAGATAAATAAATCTACAGTCGCTGAGCATTTGCTCAAATCTGGCCCTAATCACTGCATTGAACTCCATGACCCTAAGATCCTCTCCACGGAACGTCACTACTACTCAAGAATTGTACGTGAAGCGGTTGAAATTAAAAAGTATCCCAATTTCAACTGAGAGGATGGTTTCAAGTTGGCTGCATCCTGGAATCCCGTGATAAGCAAGTGTTGTTAGATGTCGTTAGTGTTGTGTGTCCTGAACATTCTGAATTTTTACAAAACCAAATGCGGGTAGTTGGAGACAACACTCGCCCTTCTTGACGCTGATACTCACTACCAAAGTGTATACAAATACCCGCTACTTCAGTTTTCTCGTGACCTGACCGTGGTCACGAGAAAACTGAAGTATGCGGTCAATGATCGAAACATCGAGGTAAATAAAAATTAAGTTTTCAATGCGATTAAGACCCGTTTAAATATATAACTACAAGTTTCCCAGCCCGCAACTACGTCCTCGCGGACTACTGTTTATCGCGAAAAAAGCATCCTATGTTCTTCAAGTTATAAGTTGAAGTGAATGTCCTATGTTGTAAGTTGAAGTGGCAATGGGCAGGCCATATAAGTCGCAGAACCGACAACCGTTGGGGGATAAAGGTTCTCGAATGGCGATCACGAACAAGCAAGCGAAGTGTGGGGAGACCCCCACACGATGGAGCGACGACATTGTAGCCATCGCAGGAAGTTGGTAGATAGAGGTGGCACAAGATCGCTCGTCATGGCGCTGTTCGGGGGAGGCCTATGTTCAGCAGTGGACTTCTAAAGGCTGACATGATGATGATGATGATGATGATGTTCTTCTAGGATATTAAAAACCAATGCAAAATTAGGTATAGCACCACTACGTAGTATTTTTAGTTATTCTGTGGCACCACTCTTGTTGTTTTTTGACATACTTGCAATTTCGTTTCCATGGCAACCGTTTCTTGCAGCGAGTAATCAACATTTTTCCAGGTTTTCTGTTTTTCAAACTTACAATTTTTCGGGATAAAAGTATCCTGTTTTAATCCACGGTATAAGCTATCTCCATTCCAAGTTTCATCAAAATCCGCCCAGCTGTTATCGCGTGAAAGCTCCCCAAACAAACAAACAAACAAACAACGTTTCACTTTTATATATTGGTATGGATGTATTCGAATCGCGAAAGTTTAAAAGTTACAATTACTGACCTATTTCACTCTTGAGCCACAAGTTGTTTTCAAGGGTCATCTCAAATCGTCTCGTAAGAAGACTTAATGAATTCCAGCCTCCTGAACAGGCCGGGTTTCGCAGAGGATTTAGCACCATAGACCATATAAACACAGTTAGGCAGATTATACAGAAGTCTGAAGAGTGTAACCAGCCTCTGTGTCTTGCTGTTGTGGACTATGAGAAGACCTTTGACTCCGTATAAACCTGGGCGGTTCTAGGGTCTAAGCAGAGTTTTCAAGTGGACTGGTTATACATCAAAGTGCTGAGGTTTCTGTAAGACGCCGCGATGTGCAGGGGAGTGAGACAGGGGGAGGTTATATCCCCGAAACTGTTCACTAATGTCTTGGAAGACATGTTTAAGACTCTGGATTGGAAAGTAATGGGCATTAATATCAATGGCGAGAACATCTCACTCTTACAATTTGAAGTCTTAATGGCGGAGTGATTGCAAGACTTGCAAAGTATGCTGACCAATTGAGTTGATGCTTCTTGATACATCAGTCTCGGAAATTAGCATAGATAAGACCAAGATCATGTTTAACGATCTTATTGACCCGGAACCGATTGCAGTCAATGGTGCACTTCTTGAAGTTGTCCAAAAATATGTTTACCTTGGGCAAATATTGCAATTAGGTAATAACAACTTTGAGAAGGAAGCCAACAGAAGAATGTAGCTGGGTTGGGCAGCATTCGGCAAGCTTCGTCAAGTCTTCTCGTTGTCCATACCGTATTGCCTGAAGACAAAAGTCTTCAATCAGTGAGTCCACCAATCATGACCTACTGAGCCAAAACGTGGACACTCATGGTCAAACTAGTTCACAAATTTAAGGTCGCTCAGCGAGCTAGTGAGAGAACTATGCTTGGCATTTCTCTGAAGGACAAGGTTCGTAATGAAGATATCTGACGGAGAACCAAGGTAACCGACATAGCTCAAAGAATATGAAAGCTAAAGTGGCAGTGGGCTGGGCATATTTCCCGAAAAACCAATAACCGTTGGGGTAGACGAATTCTCGAGTGGAAACACGTTTAGGCAAACGTAGTATAGGACGTTCTGAGGAAACGAATGAGGAGAGCTGAAGACCAAGCTCAGTGGCGTGCATTAGGAGAGGCCTACGTCCAGCAGTGGACAGATATAGGCTGATGATGATGATGATGATGATAGCATTCCCTTTGAATATGGCATAGATGCGGTCTAATTATACGACCTTAGTGAACAATGTTGTAATAATTTCGTAGACTGAGCTTCATCTTTCCGTGTGTTATTTTTTCTTAGTGATATGCCTCTTGCAAAGATTTCACCTGAGGAAGTACCACACTTCTGTCAAGTATTCAACCACCAAACAGTAGTATGTAAACATTTCAATGTTTCGTTTTGAAGGGAATGTTTCCAGCGAAATTACTAGCTAATAAGACTTCTAAAATAATGTCTTAGGGTGATGAGCGCAGTGCAGTGACGCGCAAGATTTTGCAACCAAAGTTATGGGTGGTACTGCAACAGGTTTGGGAAGATGACGCTCTCCATCAGGCGAGGGACTTGCTCAATAAAAACAATAATGAAATGGTTTTATAATTCTATATATAGTGAGTAGATTTATCTTTTCTTATAAAACAGAAAATTAACGAAAACATAAAATACTGACAAAAAAATTAAAACTTAAAATAACTATATAAAAACTTAGTAAGTATAATTTTCAGAATACTTTTGTTTTTTCTATTCTGTGTTGAACACCAGACTAACAAAAACACTACAAAATAAACAACCCCAAGCTATCCTACATTCTATTTACTAGCGCCGGAACATCCGAACTCGGAACGGGCCGATTCCCAACATTTACCCAATAAACGGGCGCCCACTTAAATGTTGTCACGTTGTGTTATGGCCTGGGAATTTTGTTGGGAATAAACCATTTTATTGGGAAATTTACGAGCGTGTGGCCCGCCCGCGACCATCTGAATATTAGTATGGATATTTGATGTTCATTTCGAGTGGAAGTTAAAGGGTCTCGAATAATATAAACACGAAGAAAGGGTGTGCTCACGAGGGTAGGGGCAAAATAAATTTCTATCTCATACATAATGATTTGACACGGCTTTGACGTTGGTTCTGGGCGGGGAAGTATGACAAGCACTATGTTCTAATGTAGGCGTTTGTAGCGGAGAATGTCGTAGCTCATTGCAACATGGTGCTACGTTAACTGCTACGATCTTGTACATCGTTTTATTGCTTATCATTTTTTTAAATATCGTTTTAAGAATATGCAATTAAAGAATTATTGACGTTTTACGTCGAAATAAAAAAGAAAAGCACCGTGAAATGGGGGAAGCTGACTCATACCATGGGTCCGACGATTTATGATCGTCTACCAGCGTGCGTGACGTATGCCCCGAGCTTGGATTCGTTTAAGCTCAAGTTGAAGCGCTGGCTTGTCGACCAAACCTTTTACTCATATAATTCATTATAATTTTGATTTTATTATTATTTAATTTAATTTTTGCACTTATTTATTTATAAGAACAATGTTAATTATCATGTCATTTTTGGTTTATATTTAATTACAATGTTAATATCTGAATTTTATTTTGTTATTTTTTATTTTATTTTCATATACCATCTTATTCATTATTATTTAGTACTCAATGTACCTATAATGTGTTTTTTATGACGTGTATTTTCTAAGAATAAATAACTATTGAATAATGTTTTCATTTTATCGCAGTGTAAAGTTACTTCTCCTAATGCGGATCATAAAGAAACATTTTCTTTTTGTAGATGGTTGTAATATAAGTTTTAAGATCGCTTAACATGAAGTTTGACATTAGGACATTAAAGTACCTATAACCATTATCAGCCAAAAGACGCGTGTTTGTTAACTATTTACATGCGAACATAGCTAACTATAGAATAATAGGTATTCTTTAACGAAGAATCTACTCGCTACTGGTAACTAAGTAAAATGTATAAGAAAAACAAAACTAAAATAGAACTCACTCGCTGTGACTCGCACCAAGCCCTCCAGAACAGTGACGGCGCCCTCCAACGGATGGTTATTAAATTAACGTTTCGTTACGAGCCTTTAAGAGTGGCTTTCAGAAAAATTGCTCAGATTAACGATAAGAGTGTCACCCCAACCATGGAGTCGTTCTACTGGGTATAATGCAGTTTATGGGAGAGTTCACTGGCTAGTGTCTCGATACTCGATGTATGAAAGAAGTTGCTAAAAACAGAAGTTTTTTGTGCCCCCAAGGGTTGTTTGTACAAGAAAGCTATTAAACTATTACAACATTGAAATTTAATAACTTTATTCCACGACTTTCGAAAATTACTTCCAAAAATATAAAATAACTAGCTTTCCCGCCTGCGACTTGGTCCGCGCGGACTACTGATTATCGCGAATAAAAACATCCTGTTCTTCTAGAATATTAAGAGTAAGTATAGCACCAATGCTCAATGCTCTTGATGTTTTTTGACATACTTTGGTTTCCATGGCAACCGATTCTTACAGCGAGTAATCGTCATTTTTCCAGTTTTCCCGTGGAAAATTACAATTTCCCGAGATAAAAGTATCTTATGTTTTATTCCAGGATACTACATTACATATACATACATATATTATACGAGCACTACATACATTTTTACATATATTATTACATATTTACTATTAAACCAAAAAAAATAAGTTTTTCTAAGTATACTTAGGTAGTTTACATAAATCTACAACAGATTAGATAAATTAACTATTTACTATATTTTTACCATAAAATTAATTGATATAAAATAATAAAAAAGCATATCTAAAGAACCTTATTACATTACTAAATCATAAATGAAATGTTATATCCTTGTTCAGTAGCTTATTTGAAGTAACCTTGACCAACTTTATTTAATTATATTCGTTGAACGGTTTTTTTTTACTTACTGCTTATCTATACTCATAATAAAGCAGTTAGTACCTAAATGCCTGTACAATGAATGAAGATACTTAATGAAAAATGGTCTAGGGTACTTAAAATAAGCTACTGAACAATAATATATCATTTTCTTAAATCGTGTTTGTCTGTCTGTTTGTTTGTTCACGCATCACGTAAAAACTACTAAACCGATTGCAATGCGTTTTCACTATTGGATGGTTTAGGGTTTGACTTAAATCTGTTGATATCTCAATCCAATGAATAAAAGCCGAGCAATCGATAAAAAACTATTTGACGTCTAAACGAAGTTTGTTGAAATTTGGTATATTGGTACTTTTGGTTCTGGTATAACTCTTAGGATCCTTATAATAATAAGCGTCAATGTCTAAAAAATTGAATATTTTTCATTGATTATTAACGCATATTATATATTAATAACTATATGGAAAACACTCGTACATAGTGCAGGTGCTCATGGATGTTAATTCTTTGGTTTCATCCAAAACTCCGAGAGATGGCGTTAGCAGTCGTTTCAAATACAAATTTATGCATTCGAAGCTGGCCAGTGATTGGTTGACCGATGAGTCAAAATGGATGCTTCTCAATACCCGTTGTGATAAATTATTTTCTTTGGAAATATAAACTTTTTAATTGAAAATACTTGAAGTTCTTGTGAAAACTACTAATAATAACACTGCAGTGTCAGACAATTTGGAGAACTGTAAGTGCTCAGTGCCTTTACGCTTGGTAGTGCTGTTTTTTCTCTTTGAATATTGCTATTAAAGAGGGGTTGATCAGGCTTTTGTTACAATACTTCTCACATTCCGTCCCTTACCATTATTCCTCTCCGTGCACGGTTGTCTGGAAGAGATCACTCTGAGCGATAAGACCGCCCCTTGTGACACTTTTGTTGTTGTTTGTCGTATGAGGTAGTAGTGCTGGCCCCTGATGTCAGAGTTTGTCAGGCCGCCCGAGGGCCTCTGACATGGCTTAACGACTGCTATTAATCAATAACAGCCGGTACCGACAGCTTAATGTGCCCTCCGAAGCACGGGGCGATGGAAAACCGCACATAACTTCGAAAAGTCATTGATGCAGGATTGGTGTGCCTAGGTTTTGAACCCGGTATCGTTGGATTCTAAATTGCACTATAGAACCATTAGGCCACCATCGCTCTTCATCATTGTGACACTCATTGTTATACTTTATTTTTACATATAATTTCTTATTGTACTTGTGGTGTCCAATAAGGAGTTAATCTATCTATCTATCTATCTAGCTATCCCGGGGAGACTTAGTTCAGTTTGTAATAAAAAGAAATGTGTGCGCGAAACGAAACGTCCTTTATTGTCATTTTGATGAACTTGCTTGATTATTTTGGGTTACCATGGATTATCCCCCTTCTCTCCCGAAAGCCTGAGCGTGGATTTTAAAGTATACCCGCAAATCTACCATTTTTGGGATAGTCATTTTAGGAAAGGACGTTTTGCGAAATGGGCATTTTGGGAAAAGCACATTTCGAGAAAAGGACATCATGAGCTGAGACGGTTAAATTATTTAGTTTCATGATAGAAATAATAACTTTGGTATTTAACAACTAGCCGTAGCGTGTGTTTTATTTATCCCCAACATAAGTCGACGGGAGAAAACGAAAATGCTGTAAGTAGCCAAATACTAACGTTTCACTAGAGCCAAACTAATTAGAAAAAAACATGAAAAAAAATATTACTCTAAAACAAAGCCTCGTAGAAACTTGTTTATTTTTTTTGTACACAATTTTGTTTTATCACTGTCCACGAAACTAAATAAAGTTTTTCGTGCTACTTATCAGAAACATGTTTTCACTACTTACAGCAATATTGACGTTTTATTTACAAACCTAAAATAACAATATATAAAAGTGAAACGTTGTCTGTTTGTTTGTTTGTTTGTGAAGCTTTCACGCGATAACAGCTTGACGGATTTTAATGAAATTTGGAATGGAGATAGCTTATACCCTGGAATAAAACATATGATTTCAATTAAGAAATAAACAATTTCGGAACCTTGAAATTAATGTTTTTGATCAGATTAGCAAAAATAAAATGTCACGTGCGGAACAGGAAAGTGAGGCCAAAAATGAAATACTACTAACTGAAAAACAAATATAAGCTTGAGTCAGTAAAGAAGCAAAGCCGTGTCTTCAGAAGATATTTATGTCTTTTTTTGAGGATCCCAAACGAATACGTTTAGGAGTTACGATCCTTAGAAAAATATAGAAAAAAACGCATCAAAACAGGTCATAGTTATTTTTTTCTGTTTGAAAACAGATGTACTCGAGATGCTTCTTACGAGCTCCTCACACCTAAGAAAATTCAGCTCGCTTACTCCTTGACACTCGCTAGTTTAATTTAGCTGCTTATATAACTTATTAAATAATTAATAAATATTATTATTATTATCATTATTATAATATTATGTCAGCATGTATAAATAGCTTATTAACTGTTTTTTTTTAACTGTTTGTCACTCCACCTGGTCGATGGGCGTCGTTCACTATTACTAGAAATAAATACGAAAAATACTGTACAAAGAAGATAATTAAAAAATAATCTAGCGTACTTGAAATAAGCTACTGAACAAGAATATAACGTTTTGAGAAATTATCAGTCTGTTTCACTGTTTGTTCGTCTGTATGTTTGTCAGTATGTTTGTTCGCGTATCACGTATATACTGCTAAACCTATCGCGATGCGGTTTTCACTATTAGATAGTTTAGTGTTTGACTTAAAAACCAGGGTACATGGTATCTCATTCCGAAGAGTAGAAGCCGAGCAAACGATAAAAATCTTTATGACGCCTAAAGGAATTGATCAAATGTTGGTATATTGGTATTTTAGATCTTCGAATAGCACATAGAGTACTTTTGACCTAAAGAAATGAAAAATCGAGCGAAGCCACAGGTACAGCTAGTTTTAAAATGAAATTGAAGAGTTTTTAACCAACTTGTTATTTTTAGTGGTCACATTTGTCGAAGGACGGACAACCGCTGGTGTAAACGAATCCTTGAATGAGCGGAGACCGCAACTTGGCAAATGTAGTGAACGACGCCCATCGACCAGGTGGAGTGACAAACTGCTTAATATAGTGGACAGGCTCTGGATGAAAAGCGCCGAAGACCGTGCTCTGTGGTGCTAACTATGATGAAGACGAGGAGTTCTTTCTCTTACTGCCGTACCTATAAAATAAAAAAAAGAAAGAAACATTAATGCATGTGCTGTGCACAAAAGGAGCAAGTTCAGCTATAAATGCTGCGAGGACAGTAGTTTCGCAACGCTGGTTTTCAACTAGCTCCTTTCTCACGTGTAGGTTTTAAAGCTTACTAAGCAGACGTCAATTAACTTTTAACTAGCATTTAATCGTTATTTTATATGAATTTTGAGAGTTGTTGATACTAATTATTCAGCAAATGAATTATTCATTTATTGACGTCATAATTACAAAGAAAGGTTTATTGATGTACACAGAAAAGGCAGAAAAAAAAGGTTCAAATAGCTTTCTCTTACAGACGCGAGGTTAAACTAAAACTTGAGTTACTGCCATTAATTTTACGTCACGTCCGAGCCGAGCAAATAATGATGGAAAACGTTGACATAAATCTATTCTCATGGACACAATGATGGACACCACTTTATAAATGTTATTAAAATAATGAGGTTTGGTGAGTACTTCAGCCAGGAGTCTCTTGCCCTAACCTTTGTGGTGAAAATGATCGCCTTTGGGTATTATCTCGTGATGCATGTTTGGTTATTATTTTATAAACAAACCTTATTTCAGTAGTGTCAGTTTATTTGTATTGTTCTAACGCGCATGTATCTAATACGATTTTTTGGGTTGCGTAACTCAAAAGGAAAAAAGGAGCGTTTATATGATCAATTGTTTGTGCGTCCATATGTATGTCTGTTAAGACCCTTTTACGCAGATACACGTAACGGTATCAGTTTGAAATTAATATAAATACTCAAGTCCGCAATCCCTTGGAGCTGTGAAGGAATAAAACTTCTAAATCAACGCAATCAAAAGATACGGCCGTTTATGCCGTATATTTTGATACTTGCAAGGGAATTAAAACTTGTACACTTTTTGTAAAACTTGTTCCGTTGACTTAAAATCATGAAATTTGGCAAGAAGCAAATTCCTATAGCACAGACAATGTCTTCTTCTTTTTTGCATTTTGTAAATAGACCGCGATCTGTGGCGATGTAACAACAGTTTTCCAACGTCAAAGTTAAGTTGGTGTGGAACCGTCGATGCACGAGTCTGACTTGCACTTGGCTGGATTTTTTAAATGTGTTGTGAACCTCTGAGGGTAGTTTATACCCATGTTTGCAACCCTAAATATCCAGTGCTATAATGGAGAGTCGGGTTTGCAGCTCCCAAACGAATGTACCGTTTATGATGCGGTTTTTAATGTTTGAAATCTGACGTGATCAGGATGCTTCTTAGCTACAATAGGGTCGGTCTATCTGAATATCCGCACATCACTTAAAAGCTACTGAACCGATACTAATGCGGTTTTCAATGTTGGATAGCTTTAATTGCTCAGCTCAAATTTAGTACACTTTGTATCTCAAACCAATAGGTAGAAGCCGAGCAATCGATAAATAAATATTTGTCTGTAGAACGAGTTTTGATGAAATGTACTATTGATCCTTGAATAACACATACATAACTTTAACCCAGAGAAGTGACCACGCAGGCAAAGCCACGGGTACCTCTAATACATAACAAGTACGTAGACTGGGGGTGACCCTAGTCAGTTATAACAATAACTGCGGCACAAAGTTCCCGCATAATTCGATTAAGCCGACAACTTGGGCTGTTACATTATAATTTTGCTGAATTTATTGTTCCCGAAGCTCTGGTGGCCAGTTATTTGCTTTTAAATTATAATATTCACGTAAACAATGTGAATATTATAATTTAATAAATTATCTATCTATCTGTACTGATAATAAAGTAATAAGAACGAAAAACTATGCACAAAGAAGATAATTTAAAAAAAAATGGTTTAAGGTACTTTAAGCCACAGGTACTTGAATAAGAATGTAACATTTTTTTAAATCGTGTCAGTTTGTTTGTCTGTATGTCTGTTCGCACATCACGTAAAAACTTCTAAAGCGATTTTGGCTGAACAAATTTTGAAGAAATGTAGTAATTGTACTTTATAGGTACTTTTGGTCCAGGAATAAAATGTATTGGATATTATTAAATTTTTTGGGCAAAGCCTTGGGTACAGCTTGTTATTATATATTTTGTACAATTTACACCAATTACCTATCTGAAAGCTAGTACACCCTGTACTATGGGCATGGGTCCTACTAGTCAACGGATAAACATACACAGATACAAATATTCATCCATGACTTGGAAACAAACATTTCACACAAGTCAATGCTCATGTTCTATTTACCTTCTGTGTATTAGGGTTATTTATTTACTCACTGATGTTCTCTAATTACTCGGGTACGGCGAAGCAAAGGAAGGGTAATAAGTTGAATAGTCTATATATGTATGAGTCTTTGTATGTTATGATCGCAAGAGTGTCTTGCTATTATTTACCCGACCGTAATCGGGTTTTAGTTCTTGAACTTGTCTTGTTTTATTTCTATTTTTGTCATTTGAAGGCCTCCCGCGACACGCGCCTGACTTAATGCGGAGATCACAGACTTAATTTTGCTTAGTATTTTTTTTTTTATTTGGATTTTGGATTTTGTGTGGAACTAAAGCATTTTACAAGGTGATATGTGAAAATTGTTTTATACAACGTTTACAGTACGGCCGATAAGTCGTGGCCACTCTGAACTTAGTGCAAATGGCTGCGCAATGAACATTTCTTGAAATCGAACGGCAGAATGAGGCGATGCGCACGGGGCTGTAGTCTAGGCTAGAGAGTACCTCAAAATGTTCATTGCGCAGCCATTTGCACGAAGTTCAGAGTGGCGACGACTTATTGGCCGTACTGTATCTCGTTATGATTTAGTCTGAATAACTGTAAAAAGTAAACTATCACAAAAATAACCCCAAAGATTTTAAGATACGTTCTAGAGAAATTTAAGGAGCATTGGCAAATATACACGGAAATATAATAGTTTTTCTTTAAACACACACATTGTTCCGAGTTTCCTGACGTTAGAATCGAAGACGTCATATGACATGACCCTGAGAACCACCAGTGAAAATCCGTACAGCAATCAGTCTATGATTGAGAGATTTATATGCATCAATAATAAAGCATGCATATAAATACCATATGAATGGCATTTCAAAGTCAAAGTCATGCGATTCATGTCTCAGCGCATCGCTCACTGTTCAAATCATTATAATTGAAGTTATTTTTTCAATAAACGGTGCCTGAAAACCATTGTGTATAATTTCACCAGTGAGCAACGAAACTTGCAGGTTGTTTGCTTCACGGTAAGCGCCTCTGATGTTTACAGTGCCATCCGGATTTTATTTTCAAATCTTGCACGACACTGCAACTATGTAGTAACCCGGATACATGCACATCATAATATAAAAGTGAAAAAGTTTGGGAGTTATAACGCGACAATGGCTGAACAAATTTTGATTAAATTTGGAATGGAAATAGTTTATACCCTGCAATAAAACATGGGATACTTTTTATCCCGGAAAATTGTAATTCTCCACGGGAAAACTTGAAAAATGACGATTACTCGCTGTAAGAATCGTCTACTATTATTATTAACTGTCACTTGTAGTAGAGCTTCTTGTCTTCAATGCTACTGCGAACGGGAAGTTGACGAATGCACAAAAATCCATAGCAGTATGGAATTATATCGTTTCTCCAAAACAAGCGGTGCTCTCCTGTTGGGTGATTTATTCTATCTTATTCGGTCTACAGAGACCGACCCATTGTTCTACGAATTGATTTTCCCACGCTCAGCAATAGACATACAAAGTTGTTCCATAAGTCCCCTACGGTTCTACCTCGAATCCTCACCACGAAGAGAGCCTAACTTTTATGGCTTTGCCATGAATGCGAGGAGAACTTCCGATCATATGACCTGCTCTAACCCGTACGAGGACGGTACCCAAACTTTAGGAATGTTCCTAAAGTTTGTCCAGTTATTGAACATTCCTGTGTATGACTCATCGTAAGTCAACACACTTTTCCGAATTTAGAAACGAATCTCCCGTGAGCTTTCTCTCGCTCTTACCATCTACGTTTTTCATCTCTAATTGATAACTATTAATTTTAGGCTGGCTCAGGGGTACTTTGCTTGTGTAAATTAGTACCTTTTATATAGCGTGGATACCTGAGCGAGCCCGTACCTTCTAGCATCATGCATCCACAGAAAGTTTCAGTCTGTCTGTGGCTGCATGTCTGTAATTATTCCTAAAGAAGTACGTGGCCATCCCGTATACTTTAGATGTCATACGTGATGGCACGTAGATTCTATTTACCCTATACACTACGTCTTCCTATTTGCTAGGCCTATACGAAATAATATTTATTTCGCTTATGTATTATCTCGCTTACATTCTGAATAGCACAAAGTGTTCTTTGCCTATCTACTTGTGTTCTTATTTTCCTATACCTATACTTATAGCTATACTTATATGTAGCTATATGTAATTGTTATTGCGCTTGTTAACAACTACAAACACACCCACATGTCTACATTCCCAACGTCATGTTAATGTGCATCAACGACAAATAGAGAGATACGCAAATAACACGAAAAAATAACACGACTAACAGGAGCTACACAAACGCCACCCAAATTATGACTCAGGCAAAGAAGACCAACTGTGTGCATTGAACTTAATTTATGCGGTCCACGCCCGAGGAGATGGCTAATCATGGTGTATCTATACTTATAATAAAGCAATAAGAACGAAAGAGTCTGTACAAAAAAGAAAATCAAAAAAAAGTTCTAGGTTACTTAAAATTAGCTGCTGAACAAGATTATAACATTTATAAAAATCGTGTCTGTCTGTTTGTTTGTATGTTTGTTCGCGCATCACGTAAAAACTACTAAACCTATTGCGATGCGGTTTTCACTGTTGGATAGCTTAGAGTTTGACTTAAAACTGTTCTACTTGGTATCTCAATTCGATGAGTAGGATCCGAACAATCGAAATTTTTTTTTTGTGTAACTTGATGTGTTTTGATCAAATGATGGTATATTGGCATTTTAGAGTACTTTTATAACCTAGAGAATTGACCACACGTGCGAAGCCGCGGGTGCAGCTAGTTAAAGTTGGATTCGGTCCAGCGCGCAGTGGGGAGTTTTTATCTCCAGAACCTGTAAATAGCTCTTAATTAATTCTGCTCACGAACAAGTTTTCATCATTCTAGCTTACAGTTTCTAATAAAGTTGTCTGAAGTTCCAGCTGTACCATGTTTGTGTTTATTATGAGATTCCCGAAAACACACACTTAATATTCTAGTTATATTCCTAGTTTCTGAAACAATACCTAATGTTTTTTTCATAATTCTGGAGTCAAGTATATTCTTGTAGAATTCATTAAAACAATCTGTACAGCTAATTTAATTAAAAAAGGTTTTATGCAGTGTCATGGTAAAACTTGGAACGGGCTATCACAATTAAATGCGTATACAACATTTCGTGTCGGTGCTGTTAACCGTTGAGGAATTACCTAGTCTGGACCTAACCATGGCGCAGCAAACATGTAACGTTAAAATCGTGTTTAAAACCCCCACCTAATACATGTAATTGCCCCAATTTAGAACGTGTGAAAATAATTAAATATTTAGGAGTCATAATAGATGACAGACTCTCTTTTGCCCCCCACATAATTGCAATATCAAAACGTGTGAGAAAGCTTACAGCGGTGTTTAAATCATTACGTGACTGTGCAGATTGGGACATTATGAAGCTTCTTTATTATTCTCTTTGTCAGTCTATTATAACCTACTGCATAACCTCATGGGGAGGTACTTATAAAACGAATTTATTACCTCTCGAAAGGGCACAGAGAGGACTTCTTAAATGCACTACAAAACGACCCTTAAGATTTCCCACAGCTGAACTATACAGAGAATGCCAACTCCTTACTGTCCGTCAGCTATTTATACAACAAGCTGTAATCTATCACCATTCGATTACCAAATACGATCACAATCGTGCAAAGAAGCGTGACTCTCACAATATTTGCCATGTCTCAGTTGTAAACACTTCGTTTGCTCGTAAATTTCTGTACTGCATTGGACCATTCCTTTACAATAAAATAAATAAAGATAGTAAAATTTACTCCATTACTAAGTATGAGCTTCAGAAAGTACTATTTGAGAAATTAGTTAAAATGAATTACAATGAAACAGAGAATCTCCTTGTTCCACTTAAATAAAAATATAACCTAACAGTTAATAAAATACATAGCTTTCCCTCGTAATTTAACCTTGCACCCAAACACACCCTCACAATTATATTTAGTTAGTATAATCATAGACATACTCACAGCATTCAGGATTAAGAAAGGAAAACCTAATTTTCTTTTTCGAAATTTTATTATATAACTTCAAATTATTATTAAGTACTTATTAATGATTTTATATAATCTTTATTTAAGGCAAATTTTGTTCTCCGACGAATGAGGCCTGGTTCCTATCTCACGGGTTTCGAGCCTAGTTTAGGAACCAGGTGCTCCACTTTATTTTTTGTTGTTCATGCCTTGTTTCAATAAATTATTATTATTATTATTATTATTATTATTATTAAATTTAAAACCGGCTATCATAATAAAATGCGTACACAAAATTTTGTATATGTGCTGTTGACCGTTGAAGAGTTCCTTTATTTGGAGCTAATCGTTGATTCAGGTCATGCGTACCATAAAAATGCATTGTCATCGGAACTGAACCAACATGCAAAAATTCAACTCCGTAGGATAAGAGGAAGTGGTTATAATTTAGCTTACAAGATTTGACCTATACAAACTTACTTATACATATAAACATTGCAAGTTATTTAAAAGCTTTTATAAATAAATTTGGAGCCACTACGACGTATATCGAAGCCAACCTGCAATTCTCGATATTTTTTAGTACTATGGATCTATTTTGCAAAGCGATTTTTGAATATCACCGAGTGATTTTATATCAGCGAAATGACCAAATGTCACCAATTTCCCAAAAGTTGTAATTTTGAATATCACTGGGTGAGAAAAAATATATACGTATGATTAGAAATGACTTTTTTGACACTACATTTCATACTTACTAGCTTAACATTATCTCAAGTTTATTACAAAATACGAGTTATGAATGCTCTTTGAGTAGTTAGGTATAATCGTAATAGGTATTATTATTCACTTCAAATAAAACAAACAAACGATTTTCGAAGAAAAAACCACCAAAATATAGATAACTAACAAAAATCTATGTAAAAATATTTAATTAAAATAAAATGTAACACAATCTTACGCTTATCTATGATCAAATCTGAGAAATATATATTGCATGTTGGTACACAGAGTATGAGATTCAAAAATAGCACTTTTGCGAAAAGCTGATTTCAAATTCACCGGTATAATTTTAGTCACCGGTGATTTCGTAATCACGTATGACGTTCAAAAATCGCACCCCGGGTCTATAAATATTTTACCAAATACAAATCATCCACATTCGTATATAACATCGTCATAGTTAATGTTACATATTATACCCCATAGAGACGGCGGCGGCGCGGGCGCCAAGTCAAATTTCTGCTCTATGCATGTTTTACAGTCAAATGAACATTTTAATAAAATGCATTCCTTGTCAAATTTTAATATTCAGCTCTGACTACATTTTACGGTCTCTTTACATCTTACTTTACTGCCACTAAAATACCCCTAAAACTGTTTGTCCTCGCCGAAGTACGACGAAAGGCCGCTAAAGTTCACTTGACGGTCAACATTTTTCATTGCCACATTAATATTATCTATATTTAGTTTATACCTGGTATAAAAACAGTAAAATTTGAATAAAAAGGAATTTTACTCGCGGACGGCGTTTAACCCTCTGGGGAAAATGTGAAAGCATTAACTGGAAATAAAGATCCCGAAAGGAATAACGGGTAAGAGGTCCTTTATTCAGATTACATTTTTATGTACTATAGGGAAATAAATGCAACTTAGCGAAAGCGAATTGGCGAAGTTTAAAATAGGAATGGTGAGCCGTTTTTGTCTTTATCAGATTTAATTTATTTTATTATGTTACAACTTATTTTATTGTTTTTTACATTTTAAAACATGCCAAAGCAAACACGAAAAATATAAAATATTCTATAAGCAACATAACTCAATTTGATGATATCGAATTGTTGAATTTCGTGCAGCGCAAGTTTTGTTTGAGTGGCTCGAAATACCAGTAACATTTTATTAAATTCACAAATCTAATTTCTTCGACTTTTATTACACGAATTGGCTCAATAGTCGACTCTTTAGCTACACTTAAAATGTATACATCTAAAGCAGGCTATAATAAAGACCCCCCAAAAAAAAAACTGCTGTAGGTATTAAATTTGGTTGTGTACATAGAGAAGAAGTGATCCAAAATTAGCTTGTAATATTTGCTACGATACGATGAGTTGAATAGAAGTTTGTAATAACAACGGCAGCAGCAATATAAATAAGATGGTTAAAGTTGGCTGCGTCCTGGAATCCCGTGATAAGCAAGTGTTCGCTTCGCGGTTTATGTCAAAAGATATCTGCAGATGTCGTTAGTGTGTTGTGTTATGACAATTCTGATTTTTTACAAAACCAAATGCGGGTAGTTGGAGACAACGCTCGACCTTCTCGACGCTGACACCTGCTACTTCAGTTTTCTCGTAACCACGATCAATGCAACTTGATCGAAACGTCGAGGTAAATAAAAATTAAGTCAGCGCGATTAAGTCCCGTTTATGTATATACATAACTAAATATAATTAAGAACCATTTGACACACTGCAAAGATACGGCCAGCAAAACCTTTCATAACTTTGGATTAACCAAAGAAAAGAGTACAGGCCATTTATTTCCTTGAATGCACCTTCGAGTCAGAGTCAAGGAAACGGAATGCTATTTGTAAGTATTGAAATTTATTTACAGCAGAAGATACAATTTTCCGTTATTTTCATTTCAAAAGAATTTTGAAAGCATACCCTGCAGTTTCAAGTGTTCGTGTAATGGATATATGATGCACTAACTGGAATATAATGATTTGTCTGTATGATGAGGAAGTCGGGCTTGAAGGAGCGACGATCATTGAATCAATGTAGGGTATGTTAGTACTATTTAAACTTCTCACGCATTCGGTTGTCATTGTTTAGATGTTTAGAACAATTACAATACGCAATATCGAGTCAGGTCAGACTAGGGTATTTTGGGGCTAGATGGTGGTTGTTAAAAATGCGGTTGGCGTAAAGTGTTGATAGTTAAATAAAAATAAATGATAAAATAAATAAAAAACCACGACTGCCCTAACAAAAACGAACTCAAAAGTCAAAAACAAGACGTAAATAAAATTATCATTGCAGTCGGGGGACCGTTCTATGGTAAACTTATAATCTAAGAGGTCCCCCCCCTGACCATATAAGAAATACGCATAATGTGCCCCTACTGCTATGACAATTTTATTTATCTCTTGTTTTTTGACTTTTTAGTTCGTATTTGGCCGGGCAGTGATAAATAGATAGATAAACGCTTTATTGCACACCAAATAAATCATACACAAGGATAAACATTTAACTTAATAGAGTACAATGGGCGGTCTTATCGCTTAAAGCGATTTCTTCCAGACAACCGTTGCATGGAGAGGAATACATTTAATTGTTATGGACGGTGGTGCTCAATAATAAACAAAAATAAATAAATCTAAAAGGTACATGAACAACTAATCCAGTGGTTTTTTTATTTTATTTTTTTATACAGTGACAAGATTTGAGTTATGACAATAAATTATATATTTTTGGTAAGTGCTTATCTTTAATTTGATTCCCATATTATACAATTCGAAGTTTTTTTTCGCCTTTGAAAATGGAGCCGCCAAATGTTTCTTTTTTTATATCTGCCTTCGTTACTCGGGAGGATGTTTGTAAGCATTCTAACGATACCCCATACATCAAAATCTGTTCCGGCATTTAAAAGTTATTGTGGAATACAGAAACTCACATACATACCTACATACGTACATACAAACGTATTGAAACGAGGAGGATGATGGTGATATTGGTGATGGCGAAGAATAACGCACAAATATCGCAAGACATGTTTTTAATCCACCTTTCTACAAAGAAGTGCCCAATATCCTCAAAATACTCTGTGGAAGTGTCATTCCCCGATACAAATCTCTGGTGTTGCGCCCTGTCATCGTTATCTACCCATTGTTGCCAGTGCTAACAACATAATAATCCATTCTAAAGATGAAACTTAAATGGATATAACAATAAAGTAAATAATGTAGCTTCAACTAAAAATTAATACAACAAAACATTAAATGAATTGACGAATAATAAATTATGGACTAATGAATCTAAGTACATACTACACATACACTTATTTAGTACTAGAGGGATTGTTATTGACGGCGGCGGCAGATGGAGGTCGTAACATTATATGAATCCTAAAAACAGTCATGCACTGCCCAAAAAAAGGAGTTTAATATTAATAACAACGATATTTTGGAGGATTTTGGGAAAGAATTGGCACTTGCGCTTGCTGTTTGTGATTTCTGATGTGTAAATAGCTGACAGCTGTCACGAGTGGACTTGACGTTTGAGTATAAGTGCGAGTAGGTTTATTTAATAAATTTGAATTAGAAGGTAAGAAATGATACAGTTCTAAAAAAACTAACAATGCTGACTTTACACGGATACATTGTAATAATTTTAAATTTAACTGTTGCAGCTTCTTCTACAACAGTGGTGGCCTGCTATTGGACAGGAAGTAAGGAACTGCTGATCTGGACACCAGAAACATTCTTTTATGAAAAAGACGGAGGTTGTGAAAGACAGGAAGCTTATACTCAGCAGTGGATGGATATGGGCTGATTAGATAAATAAATACACTTGTAAATTAAGTGCATTAATTTAATAATATAATTTTCCTACATGTTTTTTGTAAAATAAACTATTTGATAAAACTAATTAAAACAATTTTAACCGACTTCAAAACGAGCAATCATTTGTGTGATGAGCACAAATGTTTGTTTCCGAGTTATGGATGTAATATTCGTATCTACGTATGTTTATCCGTTATCTAGTACCCATAGTACAGGGTATCCTAGTTTGTGGCTAGGTAATTGGTGTGGAATTGTCCCGAATATATTATTATTATTACAAAATTTTTGAGGTCTGTGCTACGTCTAAGCCGACTAAAGTAAGTCAGAAGGCACTTACCTGACCTCAATATTTTATTTTTTTCTTGCTTTTAAGGTTTACATGTTTTTTGTAAATAAGTTTTTATTTCTTACTTTTTAGTTTCGTTAAAGTATGCCTGAGAAAATAAAATACTTATTCCTTTCGCTAAGAAAAAAGCTATACTAGAAACAGTTCACAGTCCATATCTTTTAATCTACTAAGCGGATTTTCATGAAACTAAAACTATTCCTTAATTTAAAAGATACTGAAACTATTACAAACAGAACTATTGCAATCGTACTTAAATATATATAATGTAGCTTTATACACAGCCACCGTTTTCTTAGAACGACGAAATAAAAACCAAATTGTGTGGCTCTGAAAAGATAATATTTTATTAAACAATGCCTTACATATTTGTCTTTATGATTATGTACGTTTAATGCAACTAATTACGAATCTTACCTGAAAAGAGAAACAACATTTAAAGCTATTATTTCACAAATTCTTTGACCTAAAATGTAATAATAAAGTACACTCGTCTGACGACAGATTACATCTCAAATCCTTCCACAGATCTACTTACTACCACAGCTTACACATGATACGCGACATTCAGTGAATGCGCGCCTAATAGACAATTTAAATTAAGTGACATTAACTTCATTTACATCTCCCCTCCCCCAAGACTCTATACGCCTGCCTTTACCTACATTGTTAAATTTTCCGGTACCGGAACAAGTTTCGTTACATGGAAAAAATTAGACTCGGACTTCCTATGCCCTGTGTTTATTCTATAAATTGAGTTTGACAATTTTTCTAAAATTATATATGGGCCAATTTTTAATTCATCTAGTTTTTTTCTGTTTAATCGATTTCCGTTTTCCACATATACCAAATCTCCTACTTTAAATTCACATTTTTTTCTGTTTTTATCGAATTGTTGCTTATTATAATTGTGTGATTTTATTGTATTTTCCAATGCAATTTTTCTATCTTGAAATAAATAATTTTGTGTTAGTTTGTTTTTCAAATTCTTCTGGTAAAATATCAATGTTTTTTCCTTCAAATAAATATTTTGGGGAGAATCCTGTCACAGTATGCTCAGTTTCATTATACCTTTTGGTACATTCGTGGGCAATAGTTGTCCAGGCCAATTTATCCTTCCTTTCGTTTATCTTACATCTTATCTTATTAACTAACGTTTGGTTTAATCTTTCATTCAAACCATTGGAGAATGGCGTGTTTACTGCAGTGAAAATAATGGGTATATTTTCTTTAGTTAAAAAGTTTTTAAATTCTTTTGAATTTATGCCCGGATACTGGTCAGATAGAATAATACCAATTTTATAAATTCCCTGTTGTACTTTTTCAACAAGTTTTATAAAATCACTTGAACTTTGAGTTTTGGATGTCAAAACATATGCATATCTGGTGAAATGGTCTACTAGAAGGTGTAAATATGTTTTTGTAGAACGTGAGCTACCAAATCCACCAATGGTGTCTATAGATACTATTTCAAAAGGGTAGGAAGCAGGACCTAAATGAGACATTAGTCCAAATTTATATTTTCCTCTTGATTTGTTTTTTATACATATTTCACAGCTGTCACAAATTTTTCTAATATTATTAGTTACATTTTTTGCTAGGTAGAATGGTTTAATTTTATTTTACATCTGTTTTATACCTATATGACAGTAAAGATAATGTATTTTTTCTATTATTTGTATACTAAATTCTTCAGTCAGTAGTATTTTTTCCTTTTTCCCAAACTTCTTATAGTATATTGTATCTTTTAATATTACTTTATTTGTATTTTGTTTTATACTTTCATTTTTTTCTTGATCTTTTTGTATGTCTTCTAGTTTAATAAAGTTTACAATTTTTAAACCTTCATCTTGATTTTCGCATGATTCTAATACAGGGTTTCTGCTCAAAGAATCTGCTTCTAAATTGTATTTACCTGGAGAATATATTACCTCAAAATTAAACTGAGATAGATAGTATGAGAGATTTCACAATTCTTCATCCGTTCTAGCCTTAATATTCATTTTCTCTAAAGGTTTATGATCCGAGAAAACCGTAAATGTTTTTCCAATAAGCCAGTGGTACCAATATTTGACCGCTTCTTTAATTGCTAAACATTCCAGATTTTTTATTTTTTTGTGAGTCTTTTATTTTTTTGGAAAAATATGCACATGGTTTTTCTTCTCCATTGAGTTGTGGTTGTTTTAAGATTGCACCTATGCCCTGTATACTGGCGTCCGTATAAATATGAATTGGTAAATCTGGATCATAAATTGCCAAAATGGGCTTTGAGCAAAGTAGTTTTTTTATGGTCTCGAAAGATTCTACACATTTTGTCCTTTGTCATGTTGTCCTTTTCTCAACAAATTATGTAAAGGATCTAATATAATCGATATATTTGGCACATATTTTCCATAGAAATTTATTTTTCCCAGAAACTGTCTAACATTTTTTTGTGTTTTCGGAATAGTAAAATCCTTTATAGCAATTAAATTATCTTTGAGTGGAGTAATTGTATTGTTTTTAATTATGTGGCCTTAATACTTGACGGAGTCCTGTGCAAAATTACATTTTGAGAATTTCAATTTAAAGCCTTCCTTATATCCTTAATATCGCTTCTAATAATAGTGATAGGTGTTTAATATGTTCTACAAATGTTTCAGAGAATACCAAAATATCATCTATGTAATTCACCGTGAAACCTGATAGATTATGTTTCCTTATAATGCTACTTAATACTCTCTGAAAAATTGCAGGAGATGTTTTTAAACCAAATGGTAAACAGGTCCATTGAAAGTGGCCTTCCTGAGTAACAAATGCTGTCTTTTGTTTATCTTCAATTTTCAAAGGAATTGACCAGAACGCTGAGTTTATGTCCAGTGTTGAAAAGAATTTACATCTTCTTGTCTTGACCATTAAATCCTCGATTAATGGAAATGGTTGTGATTGTGGAATCACAATCTTATTTAAATCACGAAAATCTATGAATAATCTTGACCTTCTTCCTTCTTCTTTTTTAAAGGCTAATGTTACCGGAGCGGCAAAAGGGCTATATGACTCCTCAATTAAATGTTTTTGTAATAATTTTGATACTTGTTCTTCTATTTCTTTCATATCATCAATAGTACACCTATATGGTCTTTTACTACAATATTTATCTATTAATAAATCAATATGAGCTTCATAACCTTTTACAGTGCCTATGTCATATTTGTCTTTAGCAAAAAATGAATTGTATTTGCATATCAATTTATCTATTTGTGACTGTTTTTGCAGGTCTAGATGGTTTACTGATATGCAAAAGTTGCCAACTTCTATGTTTTCATTAAAATTTATTTCACATTTATCATTTGTTTCACTTTTTGTTTTTTGAACTATATCCACATCCTTTTTTTTATCATTTATACTTTGTTTTTCATCTACATTGTTACCTGTAAAGCCAGGAATTATTTTTGTATTTTTAGGATTGATTTCTTTTTTATTATCTTCTTCTTTGTGGTTGTGGATATTTTGTGTGATTTTTAATTTCTCATTTTGGACCAATTTAATTTTTTCTATGCAATCTAACCCAATTAAGAAATCATAATCGAAATTTTCTTCATCTATCACAAAAACATTAATATTTCCTTCAAAATCAAAAATTTTTATCTCTAAGGTTTCCATTCCAATTGATTTTTTTACGCCATTAATCGTTTTTAAACTTGCTTTTTTTATTATCATTACTCGTTTTTTTCTTTATTGACAATAACTTCGAATTTATTAAAGACACATTCGAGCCGGAATCATAGATTCCCGAAGTTTCCAAGGTGTCATTTATTAATATTTTAATTTTAATTAATGGCGAAATTATTAGTTTTTTGGATCAATTTCATTTAATTCCGTTTCTAATTCAGAATTGTTTATGCTCCTTATCTGATCTCTTTTTGGTCTATCACTGTTTTTGTTTTTAAACCAACATAAGGATTCAGGATGATAGCGCGTTCCTTTATTTTCTTTTTCGCAAATTTTACATGGACTGTTTATATTTCTTACATATTTTTCCTTAATTTTACTTTCAAAGCCAACTATATTTTTTTCCAAACTCTTTTTATTTACCAAATACTCTAAACCTCTGATATTATTAAATAAGTCTTCAGTTTCTTTTAAATTGTTCCTATCAATTTTATCCGCTATAAAATTTGGTAGCCCCGTAGCAATCAAATCAATTAGAGTCGGTTTATCCATTGATTTATTCAACTCTAATAATAGTTTTTCTTTTTTTAAAGCGTACTCTAGTAATGAGCCCTGTCTATATTTAAATAAGATTGCATACCTGACCAGCGACCAACCTCTGTCCGCAAATGTCTCACAAAAGTTTTTTTTCCATAATGACCATTCTGAGTTAACTGCATATTTTATGAGCATGGAGCTGTACCAGTCTAGACACGAATCCACCAAAAACAACCTAAGACTTTCAATTTTCGTAACATCTTCATCAATTCCTAAAAGCACACATTCCGTTTCAAAAATAATCATCCATTGTGTTTCCGGTGAAGCTCAAATATCCTTTAAACTGCATATTTCCATCGTGATCAATGTACACATCACTTATGTCCGATGTCAATGAGATCCATACTTGTCTATTTTCATGTCTCCTTTGTATTGTAGCTTTGAATTTTTGAAAAGCTTGAGTTTTTATAACCTCCTCATGCAGTCTTGCCGGTTGGAGCTGTTCTGGGATGTAAAAGGTTTTTTTATCGGCATCCATAATTGAGGTTATGCAGATTATATTTGATTTTGGATCTTCAACAGATTTCACCATAAATTCAAACTTTAACTTTTCCATTGTTGTTAAAAAAATACTGTATTAAATGTTGTTTTATAATTTAGCTTTATACACAGCCACCGTTTTCTTAGAACGACGAAATAAAAACCAAATTGTGTTGCTCTGAAAATAGAATATTTTATTAAACAATGCCTTACATATTTGTCTTTATGATTATGTACGTTTAATGCAACTAATTACGAATCTTACCTGAAAAGAGAAACAACATTTAAAGCTATTATTTCACAAATTCCTTGACCTAAAATGTAATAATAAAGTACACTCGTCTGACGACAGATTACATCTCAAATCCTTCCACAGATCTACTTACTACCACAGCTTACACATGATACGCGACATTCAGTGAATGCGCGCCTAATAGACAATTTAAATTAAGTGACATTAACTTCATTTACATATATTTCTCCGAGAAATACGTGGACATACATACATCCGCGAAATTTGGTATATATGTTCAGATGATCATATAGACTAACATATAATATATGAATACCAAGCATTTTGACAATATTAAATACAAACATGAAATTTGGTACATAATATGCTTAGACACCCATATAGTGTATATGCAGACTAACATTCATGAATATTATACATTTTAAACAATCTATCAGCTATATACTCGTATATATATAAAAATCAATTGCCGTGGATTAGTGTCGCAAAAGTTCGAGAATGGCTCGACCGATTTGAATAAATATTTTTTTTTGTTTTCAGACATGTACATGTGCCATGTGACATGTGCTTTTGAATCAAATTTGCCCAAAACTTCTAAGGTGCTTGAGCTTTTGTGCCGAAGTGACAAGTGTCAAAGTGATGGGTGTCAAAGTGACACGAGTCAAAGTGACAGGTCTCAAAGTTACAGGTCTCAAAGTTATAGGTGTCAGAGTGACAGTTGTCAAACCTAGGGGTGCAACAAGGAGGAATTTATTGAAATTTCTTCCTTAAATTTGTAATGGGGGTGGCATACTTATAAATGAGAAAGTTTGGGTATGTTTGTTAGGGCGCTGCTTTATCATCAAAATCATCGTTATCAATCCACGCGGGTGAAACCGCGGGGCGCAGCTAGTATTACTTACATACACATTAAGTAGAGGAACTGGTTTTTTAAGTCTGTTAAAAAGGCACCGCTTCGATCCTCAAAGGAATTAATAAACAACCACAACGTTCTGTTTTATCAGACGTTTATTTTGTTTGTTAAATTAAATTCGTTTGATGTAAAATAAAAAATGAAACGATGAACTTGAAAAATAAAACTCTTAGACGGCGTGCTTATTCAAAGACTTTCGAGTGAAAAGCTTTTCTAATTCAAAGAAAATAGCTAAATTAACTAGCTATATTAAAACTTAGGTATATTTTTTTATCTACGTCTATGATTTTATTAGTAAGTTGCGCAACTTCATGTTAAAACGAAGGATACTGACGGTGTAATGTTAGGTAATGATTATTTGAACAAGGCAAATATACTCGTAATTTACTATGTATTGCTGTCTTACAACAAAACAAGTAATAAGTAGCGGGTCTCCCTTTATGAACAACGTTCAAAAGTTACCTGGCGTACTCTGCAAAGCGCGTTTGGTTAATTAAAGTTGCATTCGGAGGATGTGGGCTGAGGAACGTCTTAAAACTTCAGAACGGTTTCTGCTTGTTTTGCTGTAGAGTAAATGGATAAGGAGTTTCTCAAGTAAAATAGACCGATTTCTTACTCAACATAGCGCTATTTATACGTGTTAGTGTAGTAACGAACGACCTGCTCTTGACATATAAAGTAGAAATGTTGTACACATTATACCTAGAGACCCGATGGCAATGCAATAATATTGATATTTATCAGGGCCGCTTACAATGGGACGCGGATGACCTACGTGGACGTGCGCCACGGACGGTAGAATGCATTATGCTTGTAGAATGCATTCAGTGGGATGCGGACACAGAAATCTAGGAACTGTGCGACAATTCATCCACATCGGAAAGTCCGTGTCGCACTGTAAAGTTGCATTTAAACGAAGTGTGATAACGCGCTAGCCGAGCCGAGCCACTGAATCTACTCTATGTTACCCGGCGCGTGGAATACAATAGCCTCAGTAAAACGCCGCGTGCTACCGCGAGCTGAGCCGAGCCGCTGAACCTACTACGTTACACGGCGCGTGGAACACAATAGCCTCAGTAAAACGACGCGTGCTACCGAAAGCCGAGCCGAGCCAGGCATGTTAACGGCACGTAGTGCGGCGCTCTGCAAGCCAAGCATTAAGTTTGTCAGTTCTCCTTATAATTATCGGATCTTACATACAGAAGTAAAAAACATTTAAAAAAGTATGTAATTGACTCATATATCCCATAGTGTAGCATGAAGCTTATTCACCTGTTTCTGCGATTATCATTCTCCAGTATGCATTTTTAAAACAGTAAGTAGAATGAACTGCCCCTTGAGAATTGTTGAACATGCCGAGTACTGGGTTCCACCGCAACATACCAGGAATTGTGAATAATGCCTAGTGTTACAGGAGTAAGCAAAAGCATAAGCATGTTAGGATTTATTCAAGACTAGCTGTACCCGCGGCTTCGCGCGCGTGGTCTTTTCTTTAGGTTCAAAGTACCATAATATGCTATGCCAGGACCAATAAACCAACATTTGATCAAAATTTCTTTAGCCGTGAAAAATACTTTTATCCACTGCTCGGCTTCTAACTCACCAGATTGAGATACCAATTACACCTGTTTTTAAATCAAACCTTAAGCTATCTAACAATGAAAACCGCATTGCAATTGGTCCAATAGTTTTTACGTGATGCGTGAACTAACAAACATACAGACAAACAGACAGAGCGACATGATTAAAAAAAAGTTTTAATACCCTTTTTAAGCACCCAAGAGCATTTTTTTATTTAGCTTCTTTTTTTACAGCCTTTTTCGTACCTATTGCTTTATTATAAGTATAGATATATAACAGTGTCAATTTGAATCAAAAAATCCGTCCAGTAGTTTCAGCGTGATACGTGTTCTTTTTAATAACTTTCAACCCATATATTGCGGAAATCTTTTAATTTTTCGGGATGAAAAGTTTCCAATGTCCTATCTTGTAGTATGTACTAAAATCATACCAAGTTTTATTTGAATTAATTCAGTAGTTCCTGTGCGATGCGCGGTCAAGATACGGACAAACAAAAATAAAAAGTAAAACAGTTTTGGTATCAGTATCGAATATAGAGAACCATCGAAAAAATATTATTTATTACTTAAATATTACCATAACTTTGGACCCATACCCCGCAGAAGCCCTTTAATTTTTCATGATAAAACATGACCTCAAATTTAACTTATCATATAAATGAAGACTTTGCCAAATTGCATCAAAACCCGTCTATTAGTTTTAGCGTGATTCGTGATCTTTTAAATAAGTTTCAACCCCTATCCTGCGAGAACTCATTAAATTTTTCGGGATGTAAAGTATTCTATGTCCAACCTCGTAGTATGAACTCAAATCATACCAAGTTTCATTTTAATTCATCCAGTAGTTGGCGTGAAGTACGCCCAAGATACAGACAGACAGACATACATACAAAAATGAAAAAACATGCAGTTTAGGCTTCATTATAGAACATAGAGAGAACTCCAAAAAAAAACACTATATGTTTAATGTACAGAATTTGGACCCATATCCCGCAGGAACCCTTTATTTTTTCGGGATAAAAAATATCCATAATTTTCACCCATCTTATAAACTATGTCTGTGCCAAGTTGCATCAACATCAGTCCAATAGTTTCAGCATGCTATGTGTTCTTTTAAATCATTTTTAACCCCTGTCCTGCGAGAACCCATTAACTTTTAGGGATGTTCCTATGTCCTACCTCGTAGTATGAACTCAAATCATACCAAATTTCATTCGAATTCAGTGAGTATTTCTCGGCATGATGTGCGGCCAAGCAATAACTTTTAACGCCTATCCTGCGGGAACCCTTTAATTTTTCGGGATCATATGATAAGTATCCTATGTCCTACCTCGTAGTATGAACTCAAATCATACCAAGTTTCATTTAAATTCATTCAGTAGTTTCAGCGTGATGCCTAGCCAAGATAAAGACAGACAGACAGACATACAGACAGACAGACAGACAAAAATAAAAAAAAATACAGTTTTGGCTTCAGTATCGAATGTAGAGTATCCTCCAAAAGAAAATTTCAAAATATCTTCAATGTACAGAATTAGACCCGTTACAGTTTTATTATAAGTATATAGATTTGTTGAACTAAATAACTTCTATTCTTAAATTATAACTTCTGGATGCAAAATGAAGTCGTTCGTTGTATGAGAAGCCTATGTTCAGTGGACATGTTCAGTTTCATGATGATGATTCAAGCACACATTTAAAAATGATATGACCCCCGATCTCCCATTATAGCTAATATTCATCTCGATTACATCAGCTTTCAGAAATAAACCGCATCCAAATCGGTCCATTTGTTTGGGAGCTACGATCCCGCCGCCCCAATTATAGCTAAGAACCATCTCGATCACATCAGTTTTCAAACTAAAAAAACGTATCGAAATCAGTCCATTTGTTTGGAAGCTACGATTCCGAGACGCCCCCATTATATGTATGAACCATCTCAAACAGAAAAAAACCGCATTAAAATCTGTATTTTTATTTTGGCGCTACGATGCCACAGACACACACACACACACACACACACCCCCTCACACATTTTTTTATCTCTTTGTCTGTATGTTCGTCCATCTCGTTTAAACTACTGGACCGATTGCGATGCGGTTTTCACTGTCGGTTAGCTTAGGGTTAGATTAGAAAACTGGAGTACTAAGTATCTCAATCCGATATGTAGAAGCCGAGCGATAGATAAAACACGTTTTGACGTCTGAAGTAATTTTTTAATGTTGGTTTATAAATAGGTAATTTAGGTGTTTAAACAGCGCATAGAAAACTTTTAACCTAGAGAAATGTCCACGCGTGAGGAACCGAGAGCACATCTAATTTAACATATTTTTTTCGTTTTTCAAAGTAGCGGTTCTGAAAAACCATTACAAAGGAAAATATAAAATGGTTGTACACGTGGTTTTAACAAGAGTTTTAATCACAGAACATACTATGCTCTGTGGTTTTAATAATAATAATTATTTATACGTTACAAACTAAACGCAACTGAATACGCTCGCGTCTGAAATTCCTGTAAGCAGAATCTCATTACTTGAATTCAGATGATGCTGCTGCAGTGTACAACTTAGAATTCGTGAAGTGTATGGTGAAGTAACAACGAAGCAATAAGCGTTATAAAGCTTGAGTTATTTCTGTTTGTTTTAGCAGGGGTGTGGGTAATTAGTAGTATTCCCTTTTTAATCATTTGTCGGATACCTCCTCTTTCACTCAGCTATTAAATCATTATAATCAAATATTCAGGAACACGGAGAAAAGTACTGAAAATGTTATATATAGATAAAAATAATTTAAAACACATTGTGGTGATGTGACATAAACTTAGCGCTGGTCCAGGCGTATCATGGAGGTGAAACTGACAAACAATCGTGGAAAAAATATATATACGAAAAGTGTGTGGCGAAGGAACAACATTTTTAAATTTGTTTGTTTACCATGCAGATAGATGGCGCTGAAAAGCAAATAGTATGCTTTGCCGAAGGTAGTTTTTTAATTATTATGGTTTACAAACGAGTTGATAAATATCTAAGCCAATTTGTCCACCTCACACAGAAAATGTTTTTTTTTTTATACCAAAGTGAAGCTACGAAAATTATGTATTTTGCAATGTGTATCGATTTCTAACTAGTTTAAAAGCTAAAAAAACCTGCTAAAAAAGTATATAAGCCAATAAATTATTTACTGTTGGAATGTGCTTATCAAGGCCTACAATTTGATACCCATATTGTAAAATTCAAAGAAATCGTATATTTTTTTGGGTCTGATTGTGGTGTCATACTGCCGCTATATTGTTTTTCAAAAAATAGAATTCAATAATAAAATAGCCTATGTTACTCGGAGGGATGTAAGGGTTCTACAGATAACCCATACGTCTAAATCTGTTCAGGCATTTAAAAGTTATGTTGGAATAAATAAACTCACATACATAGAAACATACATGAATCCTTAAAACATTACACTCCTTGTTTTGGGCAGTCGTGTTTTTTGGTCCACGTTTTTAATACGAAAATCATGCTTAAAAACTGTTTCTTTTCAATAGCTAGTAAGTACCGAGGAACTTTTAAATCAAAATCCAATACGTCCAAATCAACTAATTAGATCATTCAATCTGCCATTATAGCGGCCATTGTGTTTTCAAAACTGATCATATTTTGATGTCGTTCTGCAGTTTTAATTCAATTTAACTGGTTTCATTTACTGAAAATGGACTCAATTATTAAAATTGTCAAACGTGATAAATTCAGGAAACGAACAGACTAAAAACCAGGCAATAGAAAGCGGAAAAGAAGCAGAAATTGTATGGTTACTACCATGAAGCTAAAACTTTCGTTGAGCGTAGGGCTGACCCAACATGTTCTATGATTTGACACGTGATTTAAATGCCGAGGTTTATTTGATTTAATTAACTTCCTTTGCTAAACTAATAATTCTTTAAAAGTGGTTATGGGTGCGCGTTTTGACAGGTGGCCGACCGGACTTGACTTTCCGGCGGGGACGCGGCTGACCCCAGTTGGCACGAGCGAGACCCTTGACCGAATGGAGAAGAGGTTGTTGTCTCCAGGAACTTGCAGCACTTGCTTTAGTGCTACGTGCTTTAGCGCTGAGAGAGTGTGATGAGATACTCGACCAGGTGAGGGTAGCGGAAGATGAAGGATCGCAGCAAGGAATCGGGTGAGACGGTCTGAGAGTGAGAAATATCCAGTGCTAAAGATAGATAATAGTGATCACTATTGGGTATATTAGTCGATGACGAGGTGAAATGATGATGAGATTGAGATATTTAGCCCAGAAACCAGAGTTTAGGTGCCTGGCGGCACCGTCCTAGGCAGGCGCCCGTGGCATGGAATATTATCTATACTTATAATAAAACTGTAACGGGTCCAATTCTGTACATTAAATATATAATGAAATTTTCTTTTGGACGGTACTCTCGTATCTTGGCTAGGCATCACGCCGAAACTACTGAATGAATTTAAATGAAACTTGGTATGAATTGAGTTCATACTACGAGGTAGGACATAGGATACTTTTAATCCCGAAAAATGAAAGGGTTCCCGCAGGATAGGCATTGAAAGTTATTTAAAAGAACACGCATTACGCTGAAACTACTGGACGGATTTTGTTTTACCTTGGCACAGTCATAGTTTATATATTGGGTAAAAATTGAATAAATATTTGATCAAATGTTGGTATATTGGTCCTTGAATAGCACATTTTGTACATTGAATCTAAAGAAAAGACCACGCGTGCGAAGCCGCGGGTACAGCTAGTAAGTAATAAGAACCAGTAAAGGTAAAGTGGCAAAGTAGATTATGAGAATCTAATGTCAACGGCGACGCAAGACCAGCTGGCTGGATGCAGATTCATCAGGTGATCACATGCGGATCAACAAATTACAGTAATTTACAGTATGTATTGGGATCATAGCAGTTAAGCTGTTAGACAAAGACAGATCGATTTCAGGTGCAGACCACCGTCGTCACCCCATTTCAGATGCTTGCTTGGGATGGCTATAAATGGAGGTTCAAATTCAAATTCAATTTTTATTGCATTCCATGCAAATATTCATCAATCGAATAATAGCTTTTATCAGTTATTAATTGTTTCAACTGTCGTGTAAAGTTTTTTACTTTTTACTTTTACTATGTTGAAAAAAAAATATTTTTATCGACATAGTAAAAGTACTTGACGAAGTACTAACCGGTTTCTATGTCGTATTGAGCGGCCTCTGTTACGAGGAATATCTTTCCGTTTTGTGAACAAATACGAATACTTCCTTACAAACTTACATATCTCCAGAATGTACATGCATGTCAATGTAAGAATTTTAGATAATTTTTTAACTTCGTGGAGTGCATACGAAAATGATGAAAGTTTTTTTTTTATGTGCTGTTTTCAACTTGTATGTGAATCTATTACTAAACCAAGCAAACTGAATTCGTGTACAGTTTCTAAATGTGTGCTGTGGAGGCCATTAGTGGAAAACTCCCGCAAATTATAAAGGCACCTACTATTATTTATTCTGTGACATAAGTACCTATCCACCGCATAGATTGTCAAACGTGATCAGGGATCAGACGATGATTATAAGCATATGTCTGTTACACCATTATACATTATAATTGTACATATCTTCATCATGATCCTATAATACTGCTGGACGTAAGCCTCTCTCAATGAACGAGCATGGTCTTC
Source organism: Alsophila aescularia (assembly GCA_946251855.1). Classification (NCBI taxonomy): domain Eukaryota; kingdom Metazoa; phylum Arthropoda; class Insecta; order Lepidoptera; family Geometridae; genus Alsophila; species Alsophila aescularia. The sequence continues at coordinate 42,333,732 of OX276385.1, forward strand.
GGCTCTTCCCATCCAGTCACTGTCAGCTGTCTTTCGCAAGTCGTCTCTCCACCTGGCCGGTGGGAATCCCACACTACGTTTACCTAAACGTGATCTCCACTCAACTCGTTTTCCCCAACGGTTGGTTCTGCGAGAGATGTGACCAGCCCATTTCCACTTCAGCTTACTTATTCTCTGGACTATATCGGTTACCTTGGTTCTCTGGTATTGTACATGTGTGTTTAACAAATAAATAATTTGATATGTTCGCGGTGTACCCAACGCCTTAGAATACGTCTCGACAATGAGTGTTCCTACTCATCTAAAATTATTATAGTTTATAGTACAATACAATAAATACTTAGAAACATTCAAAAACAAATAAAAAACGATTTAATGCTTATTAAACTCATAAATTTCCTTAATATTCATCCCACAATTGCAATATAATCTCTCATTTACATTCAGATTAAATAAACCAAGTGCCCGCACCGAAGCCATGTTAATAAGTTTTGTGCAGCTAACGTGTCAATGTTGGCGCTTAGTTCAGCACTATCCCTTAGAAAAAAAAGAAAAAAAAAGAAAAATAACGGCCAAGTACAAGTTGGACTTGCGCACCGAGGGTTCCGTACAAACTTGCAGGTTTGTAAATAATTCATCCAACACGGGAATTGAATCACAAAGATATATAAAAACAAGTGTTGTAACTACAAATTTACGGCTATAGGTTTTTCCTTCTGTTTTTAAATATTGTTTCTTTCCAAAATTCATAATTCTAGGTCAACGGTAGGTACTCGTAAACCCGATTTGACGTTTTTCCAACGTCTCGTTACTTTTTGATGTTTTTGGTATGGCGTTTATGTCAGTAAGCGAAAACGTTTTAAGATACGTTTTAGGAACCGGGCAATAGAGTTCGTTTTTAAAGCTCTTAGGATTTGCAATTTTGAGTATTTGATATTAATTTCAACTTGATACCTCAACGCATTCCAGAGAAAAAGGGCCTTGGACGGACGGACAACAAAGTGTAGAGCACTTTGTTGTCCGTCCGTCCAAGGCCCTAAGGGCTCCTTTTTTCCTTTTGTGCCACAGAAGCCTAGAAATATGTGTTCGTACTTCCGTTTCGAAGAGACTGCGGCTGCCAAGAACTCCAATTGGACTGTCCTGTTTAAAATATCTTAATGCTTGTTTGAGTGGAAATTTGAGTGTAATTTCTATTCAGGGTTCCAGCGAATTGCAAAAACGGAATCTTTACATTCAAATCATATCTGAATTTCCATGTATCAGTATGAATAGCAGACTTCATTTAATAAAGGTCCTTATGTCTTCTATTAAATTTAGTAAGTCTTTTATAATAACTGTTCACTTAAACCAAATTACTTTAAATATTTTCTTTATTCTTTACTTAGCCACACTTCTATAACAAACTCACTTTCCAGCCTAGTTTCATGAAGTTGCACTTTGGCACAGGCACAGGTAATTAATGTAGGAATTTAGCCATTTGGCCATGCCGCACGTAATCTTATCTTTCTTGTTACCCTCAAAGCAAAATACAAAAATGTGATGTAATCTATTAGCTTCTATTAATCATTATGTCTTTCAATTATATATACAAATATTTTAAATCTTATATCTATACTATACTGAAACTGTAACTGGGCCAAATCTGTAAATCTATACATAAAATAAAGCAATAAGAACGAAAAAATCGGTACAAAGAAGATAATATAAAAAAAACGTCTTGCATATGCTCGAAGAAACAAATGGTCTAGGATACTTAAAATAAGACATGAACATGAATATAACTCTTTTTAAATTCGTGTCAATGTAATTCTGTTTATCTGTTTGTCTGTATGGTTGTTCGCGCATCACGTAAAAACTATTGAACCGATTGCGATGCGGTTATTAATGTTCGATAGCTTAGGGTTAGACTTAAAAACTACTGTACTAAGTATTTTAATCCGATGAGTAGAAGCCAAGAAATCGACAAAAACTTTTTGACGGCTGAAGTAATTTTGATCCAATGTTGTTATATTGGTATTTGAGGTCTATGTACTTTTAACCTAGAGAAATGGCCACGCTTGCGAAGCCGTGGGTACAGCTAGTTAAATATATTTTTGTAAATTATAATTGAGATTAACTTAATTATCGATATGGATGCTAAAACAGTTTTTTTTGTTTGTCTGTCTGTGTCTTTGAACACGCATCACGCTGAAACTACCAAACCGATTTAGATGCAACTTGGAAAAGTTATAGCCGATGTTATAGAATAACATTTAAGATACTTTTCATCTTGAAAAACTAAAGTGTTCCCGCAGGATAAGGGTTGAAAGTTACATAAAAAAACACGCGTCAGGCTGAAACTACTGGTCGGATTTTGATGCAACTTGGCACAGTCCTAGTTTATTAATTCCGATTTAACTAAAGGATTCCTGCGGGATAGGGGTTGAAAGTTATGTTACAGTATCTTTGCACCAATGATTGTGTTAGCGATACAGATCAAATTATTAAAATAAAATATGTTTATGTATAGGCAGCCGGTTGAAATTATCACAGAATATAACATGTGTTTATTGCAAGGAAGGCGAGTGATGGCATCCTAACGGTTCAATAGTGAAACTTATAATCCAATGATCCTAGGCTCCACACCAAATACTTTTCTAAGTTATGTGCGTGCCCCGTTTTCGGGGAATGCCCCGTCCAGGTGGACGGGCTTCACCAACTAGTGGGTGCACGGGTAATACGCATTTACCCCTCCAACCACTGCACTAGAGTTGGAAACTAATGAAGAAATAATCGACATTTATGAAGAAAAAAAACAACATGGACTATAATTAGGTAGTAAGATATTTTAAAGTGACAGACGTTAAAGTGACAGACGTTAAAGTGACAGGTGTCAAAGTGACAGGTGACAGATGTCAAAGTGACATGTCAAACTTCAAAGTCATACGTCAACACCTGACAAGAATTAATTGATATCTTCGTTTTGGATGACAGCTGTCAAACTTAAAAGTGCTATAACTCTGAAACTAGTGATCCTAGACTAGTAGTTTCTATATAGAAGTGATAGATCTCATCGATATCTTCTGTTTGGATGACAGCGGTCATATTTAAAAGGGCTATAACTTTGAATGAAAATGTCAGTGACAGACTCGATCGCTTTGTCTACGCTATAAGACAACTGCGACTCTCAGTTTCCAAAGATGCTGCCTTGTGTGCGTACCATGGCTACGTGTCTTCGATTTTGTCATACGGACTACTTTTGTGGGGCAACTCTGTTGACATTAATAGGGCGTTCGTTGTACAAAAAAAATGCGTTCGGGCAATTTGTGGTGCCTGGTCTACCGACAGTTGTCGACCACTTTTTAAACAGTTTCAAATTCTCCCATTACCCTGTATGTATATTAGGGAAGTCTGCGTGTTTGTAAAAGAACACCCCAACATGTTCGACGAACACTCAAAAATGGTACAAAGAAGCACTAGAAATTGTAATAGACTTTATTTTCCAAATTGTCGATTAGACATATTTAAGAAAAACTCTTTTTTGATGGCTATCAAAATTTATAATAAATTGCCAAAAGATTTAAAATCCATGTGCATACATAAATTCAAACAAAAACTAAAAGTCTGGTTATTGGACAAATGTTTCTATAGTGTAAAGGATTATTTACATACTAAATTATGATTAATAATGAAAAATCCCTATGTATTTAAATTTGACATATTATTAAAGTTTATATAATTATTTTGTTCATTAAAACTTTGACATATTTTACGATTACTATTATGATGACTTAATTTCCATTATTATTGCAACTATTTGACATTGTGATGAGAATAATTAATTGAGATATAACTTTTATTTGTGTAAATTGTGTAACTAACATAAATGTAAGAATTACAATAACATAGTTATAATATATTATAACATGCATGCTAGACATGTAATTATTGCACACCTCTGTTGAGGTAGATTGTACGGGACTCATAGCACTGTAACAACTATCAATTTACCTACATCTATGGCAATAAATGAATTTGTATTTGTATTTGTATTTGTATTTGAAACTATTGATTCTGGACTCGTAGTTTCTTTACAGAAGTGATAGATCTCATCAATGTCTTCATTTTGAATGACAGCTGTCAAAATTAAAAGGGATATAACTCTGAAACAATTGATCCTAGACTAATAGTTTATTTACAAAAGTTATAGATCTCATTGATATCTTCATTTTGGATGACTTTTGTACACACTTTTTCGTTCCTATTGCTTTATTATAAGTAAAGAAGAAAGATAGATACTAAACATAGAAACTTCTATGATATTAAATATTTTTTTATGACCTTGCCTCATCAATGGCCTGAGCTGAACATCAGCACTGTGGATTTCGCTCACAACTTTTGGCAGAGCTCAGACCTTTTCTGGCAGCAATGTACCTACAATGTACATGGCAGCGATCTTTTTGGTTAAGGTGCTTTTTTAATTTCTGTGTTGCTGTGTACAGTGTGTTGGAATATATAGTTTCTTTTGTTATCTTATTAAGGTCAATTATTTGAACTTTAAATAAAAATGACACCCGTTTCCATTTTTTAATATATTTATTCTCTAATACAGTCTAGTATTAATTGATACTAGACTGTATTAGAGTGAGTAAGGCCGAGGTCGGTGCATTAGGAGAGGCCTACGTCCAGCAGTGGACAATTATAGGCCGATAATGGTGACGACGATGATGATGATGAATAAATAAATATTTAATTAATATTTTATCGTGTATTAATTTGGTTACATTTTGTTTCCTGATATTGGTTTGTACAAATGGTGTCTTTGAATTTATTCATAGCTTAATCCTAGAGTGGTCGCGCGGACTACATACTCGTATGTAGTCCACATATGTAAAAAGTGATATTTTACAGAATGTGTTTGTTTGCGGCTGTTAAGATTTTCTGTACTTTATGCTTAATAACAACGGTAGCCGATGTAGTAATGTTATAGGCATCTTCAGGAGGAAGCAGGAGATTACTTCAAACCTCACTGGACTATATATGTAGTCCGCGCGACCAATTCCGCATGTTTTTATCCCATAGAAATAATGTATGAGAAAAACATATCTTTTACTATTGAGTATTATATTTAATAGAATACCAGATTAAACTAATCACTCTATTAAATAAATCAAAGTCAATATGACTACATGTAGCCCGAGCGTCCACTATCGTGACTTTTTCTTGCACGACCACTGTAGGCACTCATTGTACTTCATACATAGTAAAATCAAACCTTTTTATAATACTATTCATAGAACAAATTGTAATAAAGAATTGATTAATACTCAAATATATTATAGATTAGGTTTCAAACTTTATTAATCTAATTTAAGTTTAAGTCTCTTGAGCTGTTGTAGTACATCTAAATAACAATACCTAAGTAAACAGAACGTTCTTGAGACATTGTTCGTTATACTAGAGCACTATTTATTAATTCACTTATGCTTTCACGATAAGCCATTACATTAAAGTTGAACAAGTTTTAAGTAGCCCAGTTTAATGCTTGACTTGGCCGACTTATGAACGAAACATTGTTTTCTTTCCAGAGTACTGAAGAAACTTTGAAGTATATAGCTACTATGAAAGGAAAGTTGCATATAACAGGTTTTTAAACATAATTTGTAGTAATATTATTTAAAACTAGTAAATCTATGAAACGACTCGTTGTGGTAACGAACAGAGTAATTTTTTACCAGACGTAGGCTGGTACTGTTCAATACAAATGCACAGAATAAATAAAATGACGAAGGTTTGTTATTAACGGATGGGACGGTAACCATAGCTATACGTTCCGTTAGCATAATTTATGGAGATAATAGAGTGTTCCTATAAAAACATTAAGCACTTCGGTGAAACTACGGCAACAACGAACCTCCACTACAGATTCATGAGGGAAACTCATCGCGTTTTAGTTCGATACTCCCCAAGTAATCAATGGCAACTGTCCAAGCCGAGGTTCGTACCCCCTGGGTGCCCTTGAGCAAGTGGCCAAAAACTTAGCCTTCTGCGTCACGCATTGCGGCGGAGCGCTTTTGCGCCCGCCCCACCGTCCGGTGACGCTGTAGAGGTCAGTTATAGACCAACAGCACATATCCTTTCTAAAAAAAAAAAAAAAAAACTCATCGCCTTGAAAAACTTGTTATGATCAGTTGCTGTGACATTGACGTTTCGTTGATTATAGAAACCGGAATAAGGCAACTGTAAGTTATCTACCGTATAATTGCTTTTTTTTTGTATGTATGTAGGCTCACTTAAGGCTGGGTGTCAGTGAATTTTTTATATTAAAGCGGGAAAGATGATACATCTCGGAGTAAAATTTAAGGTTTTTATTTATTTGTAGGAAATCTAAAGCTTTGAATTAACAAGTGTCTAGCCATTTTCTCGGTCATAATAAGCTCTTTCTCTTGATATCATTTAGTGACGGGGTCTCTTTCCAATCAATGTTCTAAGCATAAAGTAGTGTTACCTTTGATTTTATTTTCTATCGAGTGAATTCATACTAATCATGTTTCTGTGTTTACAAAGTACGAGATAATATGTAACATTTTGATGTGATACCTAATAATACTAATTTATTTCATTTTCAGGCAATAATAGGTACATTAGATAAATAAAATTAATACCTATTGAGCTAACACCAATTAATATTAATAATTATTATATCTTAAGTTTGCTCCGGGCCCCAAACTAGGCTATGCCTGTATCTTGGGTACCCATTCTCTAATTATCCAAAAATGTCGGTATTTAAAACTGAACTGTACATGGTCTGCGAATCTCTGTGTACAGTAATAATATTCACAAGTGGTAATAACAATTGACCAAACAATGAAACTAACAAATTATAAAAATGTTAAGACAATAATAAAAATAAACCAATATTAATAACCAAACATTGCAATATAAAAATAAATAAAAAAGAAAGACATCCATAACTAAAGAAATATCAAAAAGCTACACACAACATTACATTACATCCAAAATAAAATAAAATACATTAAAATTTGAGTTCCAACAAACATTATTCCCAACCTCATAGAAATCATTGAAACACTGTTTACCAACCCCCTGTGAGACCTCACGGCAAGAGTAGCAAAACTGGCTCCCCTTCTTTACATACATTCTGGTTGATGAGGAAAGTAATCAGACGAAAGTAGGTTGGACCGCCCAAACAATTATCAAAGTAATGAAACATAATGACATTGATGATAATCAGAACTAAAATTAACAAATGAATTACTACAATCATGATTATAGAATTAACTTATTGTATAATGAGTATAAAGCTATGTAATATAAGCAGCTAAACCATACGCAAAAAATATAAATAAAAAGAAAAACTGTTGATGATGTTGATACCAATTTCATAGTTCTGGGTTAATTATTAAAACAAGATATAGACGTTCAAAAATGATCGAAAATTCTAGAACCGGGCCTTAAATACAATAAAGAATCTCACTTTTTTCACATAATTATCATGACCGTCGATTATGTAGTAGTTTTATTCTGAAATCGGTTCTTCCAACATCACTAGCTTACTTGTAGCTCAAGTACAGACTGGCAGGCAAGGCCGTGTGAGCTCGGAGTTTGCGATAAACGGTTTGCCGGTTAGCGGACAGCCTTACAAGTTACTACTACGAAAACTGTTCACGCCTTACCGGAATCGTTCCAAGATATATCCACGGCCTTAAAATGATAGTGAAGATGGATTTCAAATATGATTGGTTTTGTGTGACCTACAATTAACGGCTATAGCGTCCATGTATAAACTTTTCACCACGATGTTTCAACCAAAGCGATGATAAGTTTCCGTCACCAATTCTATCAGTTTCTGCCGTTAGTACAAATCAAACAAGTTTATAACTTACTTACCCCTTCTCATCCCGCTATGATAACCAGCAAAGGAAAACTAGTAAAAGGATAGCGGAAGTGACCACACAATTACTGCGATAGTCATGACTTCCAAGCGCAGTGATCATTGCAAACCGCTCGTAGTGGTGTTCTGTGGCTTTCAGCAGTGGACTTCTTCTGGCTGATGGTGATGATGATTCTCACATTCGTGTTTAACGTTAATATCGGACGGAGGCGTCTGTCTACACGTTCTCCAACGGCACTGAATAAACAATAGTACTTCCAACAGAAGAATCACTCTCATAGAAAGCGCATATCTGAAATATATCTCCTTAAAAGCGTAAAATCTATTCAGTGCAAGAAAATTTGTACCGTACGCGCATCGGAGAGCAGCGATATTACATCGCTCAAACTGCAGTCACTAATCTGAGGTGCCACCGTCGGTTTTCAAGTTTAGAGGTACGTGTCCGTACCTAAACTTCACAGTGAGTCTAACCTTACAAAGCTATATCGGCCCTACAAATTGATTTTCGGTCACATCTGAGAAATAGTACATGAATGTATTAGTATGTGTGATTAGATAAAAGGCGATCGAATGAAGACGGATGTCTAAAAGCTCTTCCGAGGCGTAACAGCCGGATTAGGATTTATACGAAAGCTGAAAGCCAGAAGGCAAACATTACAGGCGAAAGGGGTTTCAATGTTCTTAGCGGGAATCGATCTATCGTCTGTTTTCAGCTTTATTGAGAAAGTTTTGTGCTAGGTATCCAGAAACAAAATAAAATTGAGGGATATCAGCTCCAGAACTGGATATAAATATTTTTCGTAGTATCCGCAGGCAGTTATAGAAATTCTATACGTATAATAAAGAAATAAAACTAAAAAGCCTGTACAATGAAGATAATTAGGAAAAAATGCTCTAGAGTACTTAAAATAAGCTACTGAACAAGAATAGAACATTTTTAAAATTGGTGTCTGTCTGTTTGTTAGTTTGTCTGAATGTTTTTTCGCGCATCACGTAAAAAATACTTGACTGATTGCGATGCAACTAATGGATAGGTTAGGGTTTGACTTAAAAACTGGAGTACATGGTATCTCAATCCGATGAGTTGAAGCTGAGCAAACGATAAAAATAATTTTAACGGCAGAAGGAATTTTGAACAAATGTATATTGGTATTTTAGGCCCTGGAATAGCAGATAGAGTACTTTTAACCTACAGAAATAACCACGCGTCTGAAGCCGCGGGCACAAATAGTGTACTTATAAGGACAAAAAACTTGACTTCATGTAAATAAAGTATTCAACATTATACTTTGTTGCTATATGTGTTTTCTACATTTTTGCGGCAATTTTCTTATTTTAGCATTTTTATACACGTCGTAACTTATACAAACAAAATACGTCTGTAAGCGTAATTCAAAATATATGGCAGAAATGCTCGTGGTGCTTTTTGACAGACCTTGTTATTATTTCGTTTCCACGACAACATATCATTCCACGATTAATCGTCATTTTTGTTGGCAAATTTTTGATACCTTTGGTTGCATTATTGCAATTATTGTAAGGATCTCTATTTTTTTGAAAACTAAATAAGGCCTATGTTACTTGCTGATAATGTAGCTTTCTATACTTGAAAGAAATTTTAAAATCGATTCAGTTTTTTTTAGTTTATCCATTACAAACAAACATATAAAAGTAGTTTGGGCGCTGTGAGGGAAAATTACATACATACGGTGCTCAAATAATTACTCTCCTTTCTCGTTGTTAGGTAAAAATAAAATGCTGATTGGTATTCATTTTAGAGACAAAAACATTGTTTTAGGAATCGGAATGATAGAAAAGCAAAGCAGGGCATTTAAGCTTAAATACCCTGATTTGCTTTTCTATAGTAAACTACTACTTGATCATTTTGGATGAAACAAATTGGGGTAACATGCCTATTGCCTATTAACCAGCACAAAGATATAGATGGACTTATATCCATCACCATGAAACAAACTGATGAAGAATAAACTGTATTCACAAACAGGATTCGGTCAAATAAAGTCGTATCTTCTACTGAGGTGCCATCCCTATTCAAACAGTAATCTCGTCAGCTGCTTTGTAGCTCATTTGCTAGATATCTGCAACAATAAGGCGTTGTCTCTTTGTTACACCGGGCTCACCTTCGTTCCCCGAACAACAAGCTGAAAATATTAGAAAACTATAAAAGCAGTTTGATTAAACTATTCTTGGAGTTTTTAAGCTCACAAGTGGCTGGGTAAAGCAAAGTTTTTGTACTGCAGAAAATATACAATAAGGCTGCAAAATCTTATGTATAATTTTGCGCTAACAAGCCTTAGTATTAAACGACATTCTCTAAAAGTCATCGGCGACTTTTTGGCTTTCATCATTATCCATTAAATAGTCTCATTAGGGAAGAACACGCATTATCGCACCTGCAAGCGAAAAGCTCTGCTTGAAAATGTTAAGCTTATATTAAACTTCACTTGTATGTATGCCCTAGACTTTTGCTGTCAATATTTCAACCACTTCCACTGAAGCTATCGGGCTGCAACTTGGCACACACCTTTGGTACTCGTGACATGACATGGCTATGGCATTAAAGCTATATTTTTTCATGTAAGTATTTTTAAATTAACTTTTTACAAGCAAGTCTATATGGTTGTGTGAAAACTTTTATGTCAATATCATTACACGGGCTGGCCAAATACACATCAACACTGGGCCCAGCTGCTTCAGACACCTATCTGCGCAATGTTAGCTAAAGCGTCACCCGATGATCATGTACATAGAGGACTATAGATGCCCTGCACTATGGCTTATTTTTTACACGACTGCCCAAAAAAATAAGTGTAATGTTTTTAGGATTCATGTTTGTATGTATGTTTGTATATATGTTTGTATGAATGTTTGTATGTATGTTTTTATGTATGTTAGTGTGTATGTATGTTTATATGGCTGTTTGTATGTATGTTTTATGTGTTTGTATGTATGTGAAATTCTTTATTCCACCATAAATTTTAAATGCCTGAACAGATAACTGCCAAAAAATAACTTATGCCAATAAATTTTATACTGTTGGAATGTGCTTATCAAGGCCTACAATTTGATTCCCATATTGTATATCGATAGAATTCTTACATCCCCCTCGAGTCCCCGAGCATCATAGGATATATTATTTTGTTTTTTTTTTTTTAATTTGGCTCTATTATGGCTCCATTTTCAAATGCGACAAATATATTTTTCTTCGAATTTTACAATATGGGAATCAAATTGTAGGACTTAATAAGCACATTCCAACAGTAATATATAATTTGTTGGCCAAAGTTATTTTTTGGCAGGGCAGACGTGTTTTTTTAGCTTTTAATCTAGTAACTCTCGTTATGCCTCGGAAACTTTAAAATTTCCCAGGGGAAAAAAATAGCAATTCGTATCTTCGCTTGATTGCATAACAATGAACTGTCATCATCATCATCATCATCATCATGTCAGCCTTTAGAAGTCCACTGCTGAACATAGGCCTCCCACAAAGAGCGCCATGACGAGCGATCCTGTGCCACCTCCATCCACCGACTTCCTGCGATGGCTACAATGTCGTCGGTCCATCGTATGGGGGGTCTCCCCACACTTCGCTTGATTGTTCGTGGTCGCCATTCGAGAACCTTTATTCCCCAGCGGTTGTTGGTTCTGCAAACTATATGGCCTGCCCATTGCCACTTCAACTTGCAAACTCTGAGAGCTATGTCGGTAACCTTCGTTCTTTTACGGATGTCCTCATTTCTGATTCTATCACGTAGTGAAACACCGAGCATAGCTCTCTCCATTGCACGCTGCGCAACTCTGAGCTTTTGTATGAGACCAATAGTTAGCGACCATGTCTCAGTGCCGTATGTCATCACTGGCAACACGCACTGATTATAAACTTTCTCTTGAGTCTTGAGGCTCTGCGGTATCTGCGACGAGAAGATATGGCGTAATTTCCCGAACGCTGCCCATCCGAGTTGGATTCGTCGGTTGACCTCTTTGTCGAAGTTGGATCTACCCAGTTGGATCGTCTGACCCAAGTAGACATAGTGATCAACAGCTTCTATAATATCGTTCCCAACATAAACCGGCATGGGTACGACATGGGCATTTGACATGATGTTCATCTTGCCCATGTTCATTTTAAGACCCACCTGTTGGGAAACAACATTGAGGTCACTGAGCATTGTGCTTAGGTCTTCCAGGGTTTCAGCCATGATGACTATATCATCAGCAAATCGAAGGTGAGTGATGTATTCGCCATTGATGTTAACACCAAATCCGTTCCAGTGCAGAGGTAAACAGTTTCGGAGAAATAACGTCTCGCTGTCTCACCCCTTTTTGCAGCTGGATAGAATTCGTGCTCTGATCCTGAAGACGAACTGTCATGGTGGCCATGCTGTACCAACACTTCAACACTTCGATGTACCGGTAATCAATCTGGCACCGCTGTAATGACGGTAGCACTGCCCAGGTCTCGACTGAATCAAAGGCTTTCTCGTAGTCCACAAACGCTAGACATAGTGGCCGATTATACTCTTCGGTCTTCTGTATAATCTGCCGGAGCGTATGGATGTGATCTATGGTGCTAAAGCCTTTCCGGAATCCAGCTTGTTCGGGAGGCTAAAAGTCGTCAAACCTACGAGCGAGACGGTTTGTAGCTACTCTCGAAAACAGCTTATAGACGTGGCTCAGCAGCAAAATGGGCCTATAATTCTTCAAAAGGGTTTTATCACCTTTCTTAAAGAACAAAACCACTACGCTCCTGTGCCACGCCTCTGGCGTAATACCCACGAGGATGACGGAGTTAAACAGCTTCTGAAAGACTTTAAGTACCGGTGTTCCACCCGCTTTCAGTAGCTTTGTCATTATTACGTCCTCCCCTGGTGCCTTGTTGATCTTAAGCTGTTTGAGAGCCAGTCTGACGTCCGGGATATCTTCGGTATAACGTCGGGTCGAATGGGCTCTTGCATCGCTAGTCCTGCTAGGAGGACTACGCGATGAGGTGTATAATTAATTGTCCATAGAACTTCTCGAGCTCACTCAAAATCTCTGGCTTCTACGAAACGATGCTGCCACTGTCAGTTTTCAGCTTCGTCAACAGGCTTTGCCCAATAGACAGATCTCTTGCAAACACTTTGGAGTCCTTGTTCCGCTCTATTGCGTGAAATGAACTTTACTTCTTGATAATATTAGTGTAGGTAATACAGATATTAAACTCTTTTTTGAACACCAATATACAAAATAAAATAAAAATAGTGTAATTGGCAGTCTTATCGCTCAAAGCGGTCTCCCCCAGACTGCATTAGAATAGAGAGGAGTAACCCAGAATAACGGGCAGTGGTGTAGTGGTGGCAATGGAGTCAAACAATTAATAATACTTTTCAAATTTTGCCGGGTTTTATCACATCACACTTCATCGACAAAACAGTTTACGCCCTAAAACAACAGCTTCAGATTTCATCAACCCTTTATAGGTTATTTAAATATCCAGTGTAATGTTTCCTAAAACTTCGCATGCGCGGCGGCCAGCTCTCCGAAATTAACAGAATTCGTTGCCAGGAATATGAGCATTACCCCAGTGTATTGCGCAGCTAATAAATAAAGGTACGTACTTTGTATGGGGGTTGCCTTTTGCAGGTAAGTATTACCTGTCGGGGATAAAGTATAGAGGGAAACTTGAGCAATGTGAGAAGGGTAGAACTTTGATGTTTCAATCTTGATAGTAAATAGATTTTATACTTTTACGGGTTAGGTTCGCGTTGGCTAAGTAAACTATTACGCCATTGAGTAGAACGTTAACATTAAAACAGTTTTTTTATAAAAAAAAACTGAACCAATTTTGTTGAAGTTTGTACGGGAATGCACAGAAAATCTACACTTTTGAATGAAATAACAATCATCCAAATCGGTTAAGAAAACTTAATGATATGAGGCAATATAAAGAAAAAATCAAAAAGATTTTCTAAAAAACTATTTATTTCGGAAAAATTGAACCATTTTTGATAAGAAAAAAATTGGTGCCTTAACCGGTCAAACAAAAAAAAACGATACAATAGTTTTAGAGATATGAGGTAACAAACAGAAAAAAAACAGACGACTTGAGAACCTCCTCCTTTTAGAATTCGATTAAAAATAGGACTTAGGTACTTGTAATAACACAGAAATTGATTTTCTAGAGTATTTTTTCCTGCAAAAGGTAATGTAGTAATGTTATTTTCATAATGTTTAAATCTAAACTTCGATGAAAAATCCAAGTTTTCAACCTTACTAAGGGGAGCGCAAGCTGCCATCTTGGATTAGAGGTGAGAAAAATTGGTTCAATCAAAATAATTCACCAACTGTTCATTTTACGTCAAAAATGTCAAATGCAATGTTAAAGAAGGTAAAATTACTTTAATTTTTGCTCTCACACTTTTTTTTGTAAGTCCTTTAACTAAATAGTTACAGCGGCGAAAAGATGAACTATACGTATTTTCCTCAAAATTACTCCCAAACTTTCAGAGCCAAGACCTACATATGTGAAATAAACAAAATATGAGAAAATATTTACTACACCACCTTTTGCAAAGCAAAGGCCTTTTTATCTCTACTTAATGGCGTATATACTAAGGATGCGAACTGTTATCCGGGATCATGGATTTAATGTTTTAAAAAAGAAAAGTTTGAATCACAAAAAAGAAATTGTATTATTTCAAATAAAATATAAATTAAATTGGGTTTAGAAAAGGACGAGTACTTCGTGAAAAGGTTTTAGATTGACTGACTGTGATGAATAATGAACTGATGACCTACTATTGCAAATATGCTACTGAAGCACCTTTCATCTGTTATTGCATACAAAAGTAAGGGTATAACAGAACGTATACATACAGTGATGTTGCTCACTTAGTATTTTTCTTATTATTGTATCAATTAAGTTATAGGACCATAGAAAAATACTTGAAAGGAGTAAAAAACGTACGTGAGGTAGCAAGCCTGTCGGTATTCTACAGATTGCACTATGGAGAGTGTTTTTTTTTTATCACGGTCTAGGCAATCGTTTGACCACGATCTCCCCTGATGGAAAGCGATGATGTGGTCGAAGGTGTAGCATGCTTGCCTAGTAGATACCTATTCACTCTTGACTTGCACACACCTGGGTTATATTTTACCGGAAACGCTGACGAGGGCACGGCGCCGGCGTTCCACTCCTTAAAAGTTCTTATAATAAATGAAGAAGCGAAACGCTCCGTTTTTCGACGCACGTAGTTTTGCATGAGCAAAGCATCATTATCCAGAAAAAAAACTTGATACCTCACCTCGTACAAAATATTCTAAATTACAAAATATTATACATATACTTAGACGTAACATATATTTCAAAATAAAAATCTTTATGTTACTTTCCAAAAACTATCAACTTTTCTACAAATAACTATGATATAATTTTGCATATTTTATGGTTTTGTTATATAAAATATTCAAACACAGTCATCTGCTATCTATACTTATAATAAAGCAATAAGAACGAAAAAGTCTGTACATTGTCTATAGTAAAAAATTGTCTAGGGTACTTATAATAAGCTACTGAACAAAAATATTATATTTTTTTAATTGTGTCTGCCTATTTGTCTGTATATTTGTTTGCGCATCACGTAAAAACTACTGGACCGATTGCGATACGGTTCATTGTTCATTGTTAGATAGCTTATGGTTTGAATAAAAACACTCCCCAGTGTTACTTGATATCTTAATCATATGATTAGATGCCGAGCAATCGATAAAAAACTATTTGATGCCTGAACGAATTTTAAAGAAATGTAGTATATAGTACTTTATAAGTACGTTTGTTCCTGGGATAACATGTACGGGCTATTTTTAAATGAAATAACCACGCGGGCGAAGCTGCGGGCACAGCTAGTAATATATATACATCTAGTATTTACAAATTGGCGCCCAAAATGGTACTGAAAATGTATTATATAATTCGCAATATACAAAAAAATTTAGATTGAAGTAGCCAGTAAGTAAAATATATCACTGTAATATATCCAACTCTTATTCACTTTAAACCATTTAATCCGAAGTTCATTAAAAGTGGTGCGCCACGTAGTACATTTTTATAGAACTGAAATAAAAATCGAAATTGAAAAATGTATGTGGCCAGTAATTAAAATAAACCTAGCTTGGTTAATTTTATTCATGAAAAACTAAAATCCAAAATAAAAATGTTAGGATTATTCCAAATGTGGCCAGTCGTTTAAATAAAACTTTATAATCTAACTCTAATTCACTTCAAACCATTTAATCAGACATTCATAAAACTGGCACCCAACGTGGCACCAAATCCTTCCAAGCCCTACGTGCCTAGTGCTTAATTAAAAATAAACGTTGTTCGAAATACGAACGGCAAACCCGGGTCGTATCTCTTATCTCATGACATTTGCTTTCAGTCGGGTGCGAGCTTCGGGGGCAGACGCACGGCTGTCGCCTCTAAACATTCGCTACGTAAACGCGTGTGATGTTGAAAATGTGAATGAATCGTGCTTGAATTGATGAATGATGTGATTGTGCAGTGACGATACAATGATCGTGCTACTTTTAGGAATGTTAGTCGGTAAGTCATTGTGTTGTAAAAATCTTTAGATAGAAGTATAAGCTATAGAGATCAGTGTATGTCTTTGATGGTATCAATCTTCGTAGCGCGCTAATGAGTGTAATTAAATTAAGTTGTGTAACTTAATTATATTGTAAAGAGAGCGATGCGATGTTAAAAAGCAGTACCTACCAAAATATTGCGCAATCCTGCCATAAAACCGCATGGTATTATTGAAATTTATGAAAACACAATATCAGAAAAAACAGTATTCTGGCAACTATGGGTGTCAGTTATTCCTTGATCGTAGATTAGTTTTTTGTATATTTTTAGGTAGTAGGGCTCTTAAATTTCCAAACAAGCTCTGTACCTATTGTAAAAACATCAGTTATGCATGCTAACATAACGCGCGGATATTGATGATTATATTGATTGTTTTGTTTGTTTGCATTACCTAAATACATTTTGTTATTATTAAATTGATTTAATAACAGTAAATTACTAAATATTATCTTAATATTCACTCAGGACAATTACTAAAGTGTAACATTAAAGATAAAAGCAAAAGTCTAGATTACGGACTAATACAGTTAATAACAATATAGCTAAAAGAATTGTACGTGCCCAAAATAATCCACCTTCAATTTGCGACTCAACACTTAGGCCCGTATTAATAAATCGCTCTTGGTTGAGCTCTCAAGTGCGATATCAACTGATACGCTTTCAAGTTGTGATCAGCATCTTAAGATCGTCACTGATTAATAAAGACATTTCAAGAGCATCTCAGATCATGTCGCTTTCAAGAGCCGCATCTCAAGATGCTACGTCACGAACCAGAACTTGAGAGCAAGATTGAATGAACTACGAATTAACGATTTATTTTCTTTAGTAAAAGTCAAATAAGACATAGCGTAAGGTTACAATTTATTACTTCGACGTAGTTGAATTAAATTAAATGCGATTATATTAAACGTAATGTTTATTTTCTACATAATTATCATAACCTTACTTTAGTTTTTTTTGTAGAAACGATGTAAGCCATATATTTGTCTATATTTTCAAAGTTACACTATCTATTAAAGAACTTAACGCAATTCATCAACAAATAACTATAATTTATGAAAATAGAAATTCGTAGATTAGCCATGCAGTATTTCCAGCGCGTATCCTTTGGTTACGATTTCGGATCTATTTAGACTACAGCGGGACCTCGCCAGGTCCTGATATCTACCAAATCTTCGGATCTTTTCGCAATCATGCCAAATAAATTTGTTTATTTCCAGAGGAATATAAAATATTCCTATAATGATGGTTAATATAATTATAATTATCAAATTCTGACATAATATTTTCGAAATCCTTGATTCTAGCAACTGGCAAGTCACGGATCGACTGCACTCAACATTCTGCATCTCAAAGCACATCGCAAGTGCGCTCTTGAGAGTCGAGATTGATTTATTATTGAACACTAACTCAGCTGATTACGGCATTTCAATCAACAGCTTAAGATATGTTTATTAATTAGATTAGCATCTTGAGATCGCTCTCAATAGCGCTCTCAGGGTTGAGGTCGGTTTATTAATACGGCCCTTAGACGAAGGCTTGAAATATATAAATTCCATGGATGATTAGAAAGTAAGAATTATCATCAGTTTTATTAAGGTTTTAGTATCTAAGCGTATTGGTTGCGTAGGTATTGGAGTTTTTGCAATCGTCCTTGTTTCCTAGGCTGAAGCGCTCAACATAAGATCATCAGGAGTAGAGTCAATAATAATCATTGGATAGATTAAGTAGAGTGATGTTGGCTCGTCGTTAGAATCGGTATATGTATATATGTACTTAAGGGAGGGGAGGGGAGGGGGTGGGAGAGGGAGAGGGATAACCCTCCCCCTGCAGGGGAGGGGGGACGGAAACCCAAAGTTATTGAAAAAATAGCAAAAAAAAAAACATTTGAGGTTAAGTAAATATGAAAAAACTTACGAAATGAATCATTTATGTAGAGATAATTTGTTCTTCGCTACGTTTTGACAGCTGTGGGCAGCTGTTTGAGGCAGCGTTTCGTTATTACAAGTATATTTATCAAAGTACATTCATAGAATAATGCATTTTTTCTTTGTATAATTTCATTTCGTATAAAATCATTATTCACCGCTAGAGGCGCTTGGCGGAAGCCCGACTTTGCCGTGATAGGTTAGAAGATGTGTGAAAAGTGTTTTTTTTAGGTTTGGTATCCGTACCTTTTTTCATACATACTTTGTTCTTTTACTTTTTCTCAAAAATTATGGGTTTTCGCCACCCTCCCTTACAAGGGGAGGGTCATTCTCCCTCCCTCCCGGGTCCTCGCCTCCCCTATGTAAGTACCTATAGACATATACCGTTTCTAAAGTCCTTCCGTGATGTCTTTTCTAGATCTGTGTATTTCATCTTATCCACGTAGTGTCGGATGCCCTCCAGCCAGATGGAGTGACAATCTGCGCAAAGTAGCTGATTACATGAAAAGATGAGCGCTGAGCCCGAAGATCGGGCTCAGCGCCGCGGATTAGGAGAGGCCTATATCCAGCAGTGGACTTACGCAGGTTGTTGATGATGATGTGTTATATCTTGGGACATATTGCTCTGGTGTGCAATGACCACATGATGCGGGGCTGATGATGGTGGATCGTATAGATCTTCAAATACTCAGAAGAAGGAATCGTGCTATCCACACGAATATATAAAAGTGAAAACGTTTGTTTTTTCGTTTGTTTGTTTGGGGAGATCTAACGCAATAACAGCTGGACGGATTTTGATGGAATTTGGAATGGAGATAGTTTATACTTTATATCCCGGAAAATTGTAAGTTTCCGTGGTAAAATTAGAAAATGTTAATTTCTCGCTGTAAGGAACGGTTGCCATGGAAACGAAATAAGAAGTCTGTCAAATAACATCAAGAGCGTTGGTGCTCTACTTTTGCATTGGTTTTTAATATCCTAGAAGAACATAGGCTAGGTATTTTTTTCGGGATAAACTGTAGTCCACGCGGACGAAGTCGCGGGTGAGCTAGTCGTTCTATATTATCACGATCACAAATTTAACGGCACCAATATTATTGCATCTAAATAATTTAACTGCGTTATATTTAAAATGAACAAAATAAAAATATGTAGCTTACTTCCGCCAAAACTGTAAGTCAGACAAATGATAAATGGTAATGACAAATGATAATGTTATATTATAATTCAAACATGTAGTCAACCTCCGTCCGGCGAAGTCGGCTAGGAATTATCATATTAATTAATAATCGTGACTTAGTTAGCACAGAATTATTGGAGCGTTCGTTTTCCTATTGAATACCGATTCAGCTTCACAGATGGTGTGACTTATTAAGCAGGTTTCGGTATTATAATAAACCTGAACTTTGCCTGTGTACGGTCTTATTTGGTTATTGGCACTTTTGTTAAGGATGAAGCAGACAGGCAGGCATTAAATGGGAGTTCCTCACATATAGCATTTGGATTATTCCAACTATAGTTTCAACCACATCCGATGGTCTATCTCAAGGGGACAGCAAACGCTCGCGAACGTGTTTTACTTCGCACTAATAATAAATCTGCTATGTTCTAGATGTGCCCACGGCTTTGCCCGTATGTTTATTTCATTTAAAATAACCCATACGTGTTTTTCCAAGACCAAAAGTACCTATAGAGTACAGTATACTTCAAAATTCGTTCAGCCTTCAAATAGTTTTTTATCGATTGCTTGGCATCTAATACCCCAGTTTTAAAGTCAAAGCTACCCAATAGTAAGAACCGTATCGCAATCTGTCTAGAAGTTATACGTAATGCACGAACAAACATACAGACAAACAGACAGACGAGATTTAAAAGATATATTTATATCTGTCCAGCAGCTTATTTTAAGTAATCCTAGACCATTTTTATTATTTATCTTCATTGTACTATTCATTTTTTGGTACTTACTGCTTTTATAAATATAGATAAATAATAATAAATCAATTATTGATGATTGCTGTGTGCAATAAAACCAAATAAAAAAAAAATTGCTTGCCCATAAATGGTCGATATAATAAAACTAGCTTTCCTGCCCGCAACTTCGTCCGCGCGGACTACAGTGTATCGCGAAAAAAGTATGCTATGTTCTTCTAGGATATTAAAAACCAACGCAATAGTAGGTATAGCACCAACGCTCATGATGTTTTTTGACATACCTGTTATTTCGTTTCCATGGCAACCGTTTCTTACAGCGAGTAATCATTTTTTCCTGTTTTTCAGATTTTCCGTGGAAACTTATATTTTCCAGGATAAAAAGAATCCTGTGTTTTATTTCAGAGTAAAAGCTATCTCCAATCTAAATTTCAACAAAATCCGTCCAGCTGTTTTCGCGTGAAAGCTCCCCAAACAAACAAACAAACAAATAAACAAACAGCCGTTTCACTTTTATATATTGATATGGATTACTTTGCTTGTAGGGCTAGCTTTTAGAACGTTACCGTCAAGCCAGCCTCCGTACATTCAACTGTTAATAGGATATCAGTTCAACTTTGTCGGTCCTGGTGTTGTTTTATGAAAATGCCTCCTCTTGAAAACGCAATCCATTTAGTTCGTCGGAACGCCTTAAAATCTAGTACAAGCATTGAACATTTCAAGTAGGAAGTGAGTAGAGGCATGAAATAGCAAACAGAAATGTCAGGGACCGCAGAAGTACTCTATGATGGGGGGGCAAACTTAATTGCTTACCCCCTTCCTTAAATCTCCGGCTTCAACTTCCTCCGGTCAATTTACTGCATTTATGAGAAGAAACAGAGATGACTAGGTCAATCAAACTTTCAGTCAAATAATAAAAATATGTTATTTATCTATACTTATAATAAAACTGTAACGGGTCCAAATATTTTTTTGTACCTTAATCTAGATTCGATACTGAAGCCAAAACTGTTTTTTTTTTCATTTTTGTCTGTCTGTCTGTCTGTCTATATCTTGGCTAGGCATCACGCCGAAACTACTGAATGAACTTAAATTAAACTTGGTATGATTTGAGTTCATACTACGAGGTAGGACATAGGCTACTTTTCATCCCGAAAAATGAAAGGGTTCCCGCAGAATTGAGGTTGAAAGTTATTTAAAAAAACACTTACTGAAACTACTGGACGGATTTTGATGCAACTTGTACTCATAGTTTATATGATGGGTTAAAATTGAGGATAAATTCCCAAATTCTGTAAATTAAAGATATTTTGCAGCGCACCATGCCAAAAATACTTACTGAATTCAAATGAAATTTGGTATGATTTGAGTTCACACTTTGAGGTAGGACATTGGATACATTTCATCCCGAAAAAATTAAGTGTTCGTGCAGGATAGGGGTGGAAAATTATTTAAAAGAACAGCAACACGCTGAAACTTTTGGACGGCTGTTGATGCAACTTGGCACAGACATAGTTTATAAGATAGGTGAAAATTATGGATACATTTTGTCCCGAAAAAATAAAGGATTCCTGTGAGATATGGGTCCAAATTCTGTACATTAAAGATATAGTTTTTTTTTAAATTAATCTATATTCGATTTTGAAGCCTATGTTTTTTCATTTTTGTCTGTATGTCTGTTAGTCTGTATCTTAGCCGCGCATCACGCCGCCGGAACTACTGGATGAATTCAAAAGAAATTTGGTATGATTTGAGTTCGTACTACGTGGTAGGACATAGGATACTTTATATATCGAAAAATTTATGGGTTATTATTCAGGGGTTGAAACTTATTTAAAAGAACACGTACCACGCTGAAAGTAATGGACGGGTTTTGATGCAACTTGGCACTGTCTTAAGTTATATGATGGGTTAAAATTGAGGACACGTTTTATCCCGCAAAAGTAAAGGGTTTCTGCGGTATATGGGTCCAAAGTTATGTTAATAATTTAGTAATAAAAATATTTTTTTGATGGTTCTCTATATTCGATACTGAAGCCAAACTGTTTTACTGTTTAATTTTGTCTGTCTGTTTGTCCGTATCTTGACCGCGCATCGCATCCAAACTACTAAATGAATTCAAACGTAAAAAATGCTCTTGGGTGCTTAAAAAAGGTATTGAACATTATTTTTTTGTTAATCTTTTCTTTCTGTCTGTCTGTATGTTTGTTTGTTCACGCATCACGTAAAAACCACTGAACCGATTGCGATGTGATTTTCATTGTTAGATAACTTAGGGTTTGATATAAATCTGGTGTAATTGGTATCTCAATCCGGTGAGTTAGAAGCCGAGCAAATGATAAAGTATTTTTGACGGCTGAAGAAATTTTGTTCATATGTTGGTATATTGGTCCTGGAATAGCACATTATGGTACTTTGAACCTTAAGAAAAGAACACGCGTGCAAAGCCGCGGGTACAGCTAGTTACTAATAAAAATATATTTATTATTTTTATTTTATTATGAAATTATTAAAATATTTTATTTAATAAGAACTTATATTGCAAATATTCACTGGACAATAGCAAATACATTGCGCCTCTTAGCCGTCTCTTTGAAGCGAATGCCCTAAAAATTACAGTCTTCTCTGCTTCATTGATAGTCGGAGGTATGTACCGATGCGTCAGAGGGCACTCAGTGATCTTTCACACGACCTAGACGTAGCTGGTACAGTAGGAGCAACACTACTAATCTTTCTACGTCATCAGTCATTGAAGAAGAAAGCAGAAGTTTTTTCTGTATTGGCACAACAAATAAAATGTACAAAAAAATGCATATATGCATTGTTCTTGAAACTTTGTTTAGATTAGCCAGGGCAGCACACATAATCCTTCTTAACTAGGTAAATTTGCAGGGGGTGCGGCACCCTCAGCCCCTCACTACGGCCACAGAATAAATGCTACCGCGGTCGCTGAGATATGTATTTCTTGCAATTACCACATTTTACATCGTACCTCAGCTCAGCATGAACGAAGTTGCGTTTCTGAACGTTTAAAGCAACCAACCCGTCCAACCACTGAATTATTTATACAAATCATTTGTACTCGTAGGTACATGTTTGTACCAAATAGGCCTCACCTTTGAATTCATTGAGCCTTGATCTGGTTTAAAAGCCGCGGTCGGACGTGGAATTTTTAACGTTCTATACTGTTGTTATTCTCTGCTCGATGTGGGTCAGGGGCAAAATAAAGCGGTGCAAATGTTAGGGCCTAGTTAAAACTGTAGCTGAGTGGTGGTTGCCGAGGGTAATACTCGTCGCCATGTGAGATATTCTGTGACTTTATGGTATAAACGAACAATTTTAGTAGGTAATCTAATGACTGGGTAGCTAGGAACCGGCTTACAGGATTTGTACGCATAATTTAAATTATAATTATCAGCTCGTATCAGTCCACTGCTGGACATAGGCCAAAGCACTGAGCCCGATCTTCAGCCCTTCCTTTTCAACCACCGCCTCGCGGTGCCTCTCGGGGATGCCCTACATTAATTTTGCCGAGTCGGGGTCTCGACTCAAGAACACCACCCCAACGATCCTTCGGCAAATATGACTAGACCGCTGCCACTTCAACTTGAAAATCTTATCGCCTAGTTTCGGATTGGAGCTCTCAAAGAAACCCCGAGCATAGCCCTTTCCATAGCACGCTGAGCGACTTGGAATTTGTGAACTAGTCGTACATTGAGAGTACACGTCTCAGCTCCGTATATAATGTCATAGCGGGTAGGACGCAATGGTAGAAGACTTTCGTCTTCAGGTATTGGCGAATTGGTGACGAAAGGACTCAAAGATTTTGAAAGATTTCGTACTAAAATTGGAATGATGTTCCAATTTTAGTACGAATTTACACGCAATTATCTCAAAATTCCTTTCGTAAATGCATTGAAATTATTTTTTTGTTTATTATATGACTGCCCAAAAAAGGAATGTATTGTTTTTAGCATTCATGTATGTATGTGAGTTTCTTTATTCCACCATAACTTTTAAATGCCTGAACAGATTTAGACGTATGGGGTATCGTTAGAATTCTTAAATCCCCCAATCATCATCATTATCATAATGTCAGCCTTTAGAAGTCCACTGCTGAACATAGGCCTCCCCCAAAGAGCGCCATGACAAGCGATCTTGTGCCACCTCCATCCACCGACTTCCTGCGATGTCTACAATGTCGTCGGTCCATCGTGTGGAGGGTCTCCCCACACTTCGCTTGCTTGTTCGTGGTCGCCATTCGAGAACCTTTATTCCCCAGCGGTTGTCGGTTCTGCGAACTATATGGCCTGCCCATTGCCATTTCAACTTGCAAACTCTGAGAGCTATGTCGGTAATCTTCGTTCTTCTACGCATTTCCTCATTTCTGATTCTATCACGTAGTGAAACACCGAGCATAGCTCTCTCCATTGCCATATCAATATATTCATTCTCCATTGCTCGCTGCGCAACTCTGAGTTTTTGTATGAGACCAATAGTTAGCGACGCCGTCTCAGTGCCTCCCAATATGGGTATCAAATTAAAGGCCTTGATAAGCACATTCCATTAGTATATAATTTATTGGCAAAAGCTCTTTTTTGGCAGGGCAGGTGTATTTTTTTTAGATTTTAAGTTAGTTACTTATGAGGTTTCATACAAACCAACATGAAGCCATTCCTGTTTCTCCTCAATATACCTATCTAAACAAAACGTTACTCTGAATTACCAAGTTCAATGGAATCTTACCCAAATTTAATTAAAGAACATACCCCAAGTTAATACAGAACATTTCAAGTATCTCATAACCGTTACTCGTAACGGCTACACATGTTTTCCGTTAGAGCGGGTATTGGTTCATTTCTTCTGCTCAACTTGAGTTAGGGTAAACAAAACTTAGGGGCAGAAGTGGTACAAAGAAGTTGGGGTAAAGTCTATGGAGGATACACCCGTGAAGGCGCTATGATATGGCAGTAGGGGAAAGGGGGCTCGTACGGCCCACGCACACATATAATTATACGAACTTACTTTTCTTTGTGGCAATTCCAATACAGTTATCTACTTATCAAAGTGGAAATCATTATATACGTTAAGGTACAAAAATAGTTAATACATAGAAATGAACACTGCGGTTTGACATAAAATGAGTTGATTTAAAAAAAAACAACTTGATAGAAAAGTGTGTTACGAAATAACTGAATTGATTTTAAAACTATTTATTTAAATAATAAATTACCTCTAAAAGCATAAATATTATTAGGACATACAAATATTCAAGACTTTTGTAGTGATAATAGTGTCATATCAGCCGGTGAGACGGACAGACGGGACGGACTTGAGAAACTATAAATATTCCTGGTCGGGACACAGAGTTAAAAGTTTTTTTTTATTAAAAATAAAATAAAATTAATAAATAATAAAATTAATAAATTAAAATATAATAAAAAATAATAATAGTGGAATTATAGTTATTCTGTGATGATACTCATAAAACGGTGACATCAATCTTGATTTTGAATCAAACTCAGCGGACAATGTCACGTTCTCAAAATGTTATAATGTCGAAGAAAGTCCCAATCTCAAGATGTCACGTTCGCTGTTTGTCACGTTCGCAATTTGTCACACTCGTATAATGTCCCGTTCGCATGATGTTACTTTTGTCACGTTAGCGTAATTTTCATGCCCTTACTGCAATGGATGGGTAGGAAAAGTAGTCGAGGCTTGGAGTTAGTTCAGAATGATGATTACATCAGCCAGAGCTAAGTGACGGAGTGGTCAGGTCCATTCTCATAAAGAACTGAGAGCCCGTAGCTTTGAAGAAATGAACATAAACAGCGTACTTTATGATGTTAGTATTGTATTCATTAAAAACTTACTACGCTCGCCTTTTTTTTCTCCCACTGCTGTTTTTTTTAGAATATATAAGTTGTAGTTCCCGGTATAAAAAAATACTTTAGAGTCGTACGACGGTAGCAGAATTCCGCTTGTATATTAGAAACCCTTAATAACTTACTAATATAAGCATTATAACTTTAAACTTTCGCGATTCGAACACATAGTTAAATATTTAAACGGGACTTAATCGCGCTGAAAACTTAATATTAATATGGAAGCGTTATGTGGATGATGTTTTCTGTATCATGAAAGTCAATGAACAGCGGAACAATTCTTGGGTCATCTAAACACGATCCATGGCAACATCAAGTTTACCTATGAACTGGAGGTGGAGAAAACGTTAGCTTTCCTGGATGTCAGAGTGTCGGTGAGACCTAATGGCTCGTTATCTCATTCTGTTTATAGGAAACCAACACACACTGACAGATACCTCAACGCCTTTTCACATCACCACCCGCGGCATTTACAATCAGTAGCCAGATCACTTTTAGACAGAGCTCATGCCCTCTGTGACCCTGAACATTTGGATGCCGAAGTGTCTCATGTTCAGGAGGTACTCAAGCGAAACGGATATGTGGTGACCAGACGTTGGCGTCCTAGACGTAGATATAAAAAGAGTAGGTCTGAAGTCGATAGACAGCCGGCTTTCATGCCTTATGTAAAAGGAGTGACGGATTAAATCGGTGCTTTATTAAAGGACTTGTCTATCAAGACTGTTTATACTCCTTTATCCAAGTTAGCAAGGCATGTTAGAACACCGAAAGATGTCATTCCTTTTCAAACTCCTGGCGTATATAAGATAGATTGCAGCTGCGGTAGTTCCTACATTGGACAAACAAAGCGTACTATAGCGGAAAGGGTCAAAGAACACATTGCAGCTGTAAAGAACCGCCAGATAAATAAATCTGCAATTGCTGAGCATTTGCTCGAATCGGGCCCTAATCACTGGATTGAACTCCATGACCCGAAGATCCTCGCCACGGAACGTCACTACTACTCCAGGATTGTACGTGAAGCGGTTGAAATTAAAAAGTATCCCAATTTCAACCGAGAGGATGGTTTCAAGTTGGCTGCGTCCTGGAATCCCGTGATAAGCAAGTGTTCGCGTCGCGGTTTATGTCAGAAGATACCTGCAGATGTCGTTAGTGTAGTGTGTCGTGACAATTCAGAATTTTTACAAAACCAAATGCGGGTAGTTGGAGACAACGCTCGCTCTTCTCGACGCTGACACCCGCTACTTCAGTCTTCTCGTGACCACGATCAATGCAACTTGATCGAAACGTCGAGGTAAATAAATATTAAGTTTTCAGCGCGATTAAGTCCCGTTTAAATATTTAACTATAAGCATTATAGATATCGACTGCTTTTTTATTGATCCACGTACTATGGAGGAAGTTCTCAAGTCGTCTATGTTCATTTTTACCCGACTACAGCTAACCAAGGGAAGGGTAATGAGTTTAACAGACAATTTATTTATATGTGGGTATGTAGATGTTCCGCCATAGCGTCGCCCCTATTGGTCTGATTTTGACAAGCAAGGTGCTAATCGATTCGTCTTCATTTCTAGATTGTCATATATATATTTCTTGACTACGGCGAAGCAAAGGAAGGGTTATGTGTTCAAACCAACAACTTGGTTCGGTTTTGACAAGCGAGGTATATATATATATGTAAAATCGATTCGTCTTCATCGCAAGGGTGTCATAGGATATTTTTTACCCGACCGTAGGCGGGTTTTAGTTTTTGAACTTATGTATTGTTTGTGTGTAAGTCTCATATCTCTGGGATTTACGAATCAATTTGGACTTTTAATATTTGAACAGATAGATTAAATATTCAGCGTGGTCCCATGAAAACTAAATCTTTTTGCGTGCATTGTTTAAGTATATTTTTTTTATATCTCCTGTATTACTGAACTAATTCGGGGGATTCTTTTATACTCGTAAGTTACAGGACAGACATTCCTTGTAGTTGGAAATAAAATATATACAAGATTGGTTTGGTTTATTTTTTTTAGTTAATCCATGTGAAGTAGGTATTTACCTAAGTTGAAAGATAATTATTACCTGCAGCGTTTTCTACGCACTACAGCCCTCAAGGCCCTAAACACATCGTTATATTATGAAAAAAACAATGTATATACCCACCGTCATAAACCTACTTCGCACGCAGTCAAATCAACTATACCGCGAAAATAAGCAATAAAACATTACCGAGCTCCACAGTAGAGTGAAAAAGGGTGATTTTCGCTCTCCCTCCTTTTTGCCGACTTCCCCTTGAGGCAGAGTTTCATAATAAAATTTACAGTTACTCCTCGGGCGGGCGGGCGGCGGGCCACAAATCAAATTTGCAGAGAGGTTGTATTGAGTAAATCTAAGTATTGCTTGACCTTTGTACCTTGTTGGAATAGGAAGGGTTGGGCTTATTGGTGAACGTTTCACCTGCATTTTCTGTTCAATTTAATGTAGTCTTGGTACATTTGACTTTATAAGGATAAATATCATGTTGACAAATTAACGTAGGTTGATGGTACTCTTTGGTTTTATCACATACAACCTTTCCTACCCGTGACTTCGTACGCGCGGACTACTGTTTATCGCGAAAAAATAAAACATCCTGTTTTCTTCTAAGATAAAAAACCGATGCAAAAGTAGGTATAGCATCTACTAGATGCTCCGTTTACCATGGTATCCGTTTGTTACAGCGAGTAATCAACATTTTTCAAATTTTCCCATGGAAATTTTCAATTTTCCGAGATAAAAGGTATCCCATATTTTATTCCAGGGTATAAGCTATCTCCATTCCAAATTTAATCAAAATCTGTCAAGCCATTATTGCGTGAAAGCTCCCCAAACAAACAAACAGACAACGTTTCACTTTTATATATTGGTATGGATCATGGATGTTAATGATAAGGTCATTAAAGCAAGTTTGTACGTTTAGAAGATAGATGCATGAATTATAATATAAAGCAGTACTATACCAGTAATATTTCAGTGCACAAAATGTTTTTATACAAGTACAAGCACAATTTAAATATAATATAACCCCTGACCCCCCATTATAGCTAAGAAGCGTCTCAATCACATCAACTTTCAATCATAAAAAACCGCATCAAAATTGGTCTATGAGCTACGATCCCGACCCCCCAGTATACCTATGAATCATCTCGATCACATCAGCTTTCAAAGAGAAAAAAAACGCATCAAAATAAGTCCATTCGTTTAGCATCTACAATCCTCACCCCTCCTCCACCCTATTATACCTAAGAACCATCTCTATCACAGCAGCTTTATACTGAAAGGGCCGTTGCCCGGCTAAGGAAACGGACCTCCTTCTCAGGTAAAGGCGAGGAATTAAAACAAGATGGTAAATTCAATAACAATGGGCTTTATTACAAAAAATAGAAAAAGCACACATGAGTTATCGAATATTGGTACTCTCCCCTTTACTGAGGAATTTAAAAAAGAAATATTTTACACTTAATTTAGTTTGTTCTGCATCAAAATAATTATAAACAGCAAGATCTTATAATAGGAAATATTACTAACTTAATACTCAAAACTCAAAATTCTCAAATGTGATTACAATATCCTCAAACATATAAATTCTAGTACTTAACTTCGGCCTGTATGATATGAATTTACTATAGTACTGGAGAATCCTAGGCTAGTAAAACTTAGAGTCTGTGCTCAGCAGATTAACATGTATTGGTCACAACGCAACGGAATATTCTTGTCTTTGCCATAGAATGTTTTAAATTAAAAGAGAACTAGTGCAAACAGAGTGTGTGTGTGTGTATGATTGTGTTTCCCAGAGGGAAATCAAACTCTAAAATAGAAAGTAAAACAGAATCTAAGACAGAAGGTACATAGAAAATAAACAGAAAGTATCTAGATAATATCAGAAAATATCTAGATAATAACAGAAATTAGACAGAAAGTATCTTTCAACAATATTAACACATTAGAAGGCGAAGGCTTCCCTCAACACTGTAGCTCGCTGACTCAAAATGATTTGGAGTGGACCAACCTGGAAGCTTCCTGGGACGCCGTACGGTCGTCTCGCGTACCGCCGCGGAACGCCTCCTTACTCCACTCGATCAGCTCTTACTGCTTGACCACGAACGGTGGTGATATCTTCTACTGGACAGGTGGTGTGTTGGAGTCCTTCTGGAGTCCCTCGTAGACCGGCTTCTTCCACGAACGGTGGTGAGCCCCGGGTGATCGCGCACAGCAGCTCGCAGTGGTGACGACAATAGCCGACCGTAGATGCACGATATAACCTGAAACCCACGTTCCTTCGTGTTCAAATGTGTCTCGAGATGCCCGCCTTAGATAGACGCGGTGCAAAATCAAATCAGATATTTCGTTGGATCAAAACTGAAGTCACGGGTAAACACACTAACCTGGCTTTTGCACTGATATACTTATTTCGCCTGTAACAGGGCAGCTTCGTTCTGGACAGCGTTCCTCGGTCGTTTTGTTCACACAAGAGAAACTGCGTATTTTTCTGCCGCCTGCGTCGATCTTAATTACGTGCCAACTATGTAAAGTAAATTCGGTTTTACGTCCGAAATCCAAATCCAATCCACAGGCTTCTCACTTGTTTATATACTATCTTGTTTTGCATCTTCGAGTAGCGTTCTACTGAGACCTTGAACTTCCGGTTATCTCGAAAAATCCAGAACTAACTCTGCCATTTGCTTCGTAAAGTAGACCTTGTCGGCCTAGTAATACTGGTCACTTTCCTCCAGCCAGATTTGGTACATATCAGCCAGCATCCGGTGTTTACTCGAAGAAGTCCATACAAAAAAAAGAATTTCTCTGGAACTTTGACGTGATTTTTGCGTTATGTCAAAACCTTCCATGGTGTGACCATCGCAAGCGATTTCTAGATTTAAATAATTTTCGACATATCAAACGCTCCATTCTGTAATTATTATTTGTTAGCCAACTTAAAGATGCGACCTATTCTGGATTTTAAAACAAGCCGTTCCTCTTCCAAAGTTATTCAGAGCCCGAAATATTCCTGGAACGTCAATTATTAATAGCAACACTAAGAAGCTCGCTACTTGCCGACAGATACCTCCACTTAGTTTCCACCTTTCTTCTAGTTCACGCCACTTGTAGCTAGCTGTCGCTACGTGGATTAACCATTTTATCTATTTTGAGACAGTAGATGAAAACCTTTCCCTTTCACTCGCAGAGGCCAATTCAACCATTATTTCTTGATTCTTAGATAGGCGAAATTATCAATCTGTCTTCAACAAGAAAAGCTTTCATTATTCCTTTAACGAAGAAAGTGGCGCACGCGCGGTGGAGTTCGGCGTTTTTTACAAACTCGGCGTCTGGTTTTCAGATACGGAGAAAACACAACTTGATCTAATAGAAAAGACGCTGCTCCTCGTCAGATGGCGTTGTACAATATATTCTATTATCGAGATCTATAACAAAATCTAACTTGGAGTATGATTTAACATGTTACAATACAGACAGACACACGGATACACACACAGCCTTTACTTATAACACCTCTCTCTTTTCGAGTTTAAGAGTTTAAAAATCGTAGTTTGATAATGATTTGTTTGTTTGTCGTATGAGGTAGTGGTGGCCTCTGGTGTAATAGTAAAGATAAAGATTGAAACGTTCTATTCCATTTTGAAATCAATAAAGTTTATTAGAATAGAAACAACAGGTGACCAAAGAGCTGGCGCCTACCTCGGTAAACGAATTAGTCTAGCGATTCAACGAGCGAGGTAACGTCCGTCGCCAGCTTTTTGGGCGCCTTACATACAGACGGCTATGCTATCATTTTAGATTTTAAACCAATATATAAAACTGGAACATTGTTTGTCTGTTTGTTTGTTTGTTTGGGGAGCTTTCACGCCAAAACGGCTGATCCGATTTTGATGAAACTTTGTAAATACTCGTAGGTACTGTACATTATAGATACCAGCAGGTTACTTTTTATCCCGGAAAATGGTAAGTTGCCACGGGAAAACTGGAAAATTACAATATTACTCGCTGTAAGGAACGGAATGACATGCGTTGCCATGGAAACGAAATAATAATAAGTCTGTCAAACAGCATCAAAAACGTTGTTGATGCTATACTTTCACATTGGTTTTTAATATCCTAGATGAACTTATGATGCTTTTTTCGCGATAAGCTGTAGTCCGCGCGGACGAAGTCCATGTCCAAGTAATTTACAATACACCATAATAAACAAAGTATCTATTTTAAAAGTGGGTACATGAATATATTAAATTACATTAATATTTTCGATCCTAGCTCTCAGCATGGCTAGCATGGCTGTTTCTCTATCGGAATAAGACAGTCGCCTATCGAGATATTATGTCTAAAGATATTCTCGAGGAATCGAATTCGTTACATGTGAAGGTCCTTTTGAGACAAAATGTCGTATCTCGTATCTTAACGCGAAGGTCACGTGGTTTCTTATGTTTCTTGTTCGAGTTTCGTGTGTCTTCATTTTTCAATCGATAGCGATAAGTATTTCGAATATTGTCGACCAAGCTAGCATACATGACCTACTTCCAGTAGGTAAGTTCCACATATTTGGAAACATTCGAGTCAGGTCACCAGTACATAAATCTCTTGACTCAACTGTGGTCAGGTTTCCTTGCCGGTACGTGACCTCTGATTGTGATCATACAGAATTTGTGCAGAATTTCCAGGAGGTGATGTCCAAGGTTTTGAAATGCTTTTGGCATCTATTGACGTGAAACGACTTTAAAATCATACCGACCGATACAAACGGGTACCAGCACTAAAAATTGAATTGTAACGAAAATGTCTCTATCGTCTGTGTAACTATAAGCTCCAGAGATCAATTTTGATGTTTTTTTTTAGCTTATATAGTCAGCTTGATGATGACTGTAATATTTATTTCTGCCAAAAATAAAAATTAAAAGAGGCGATGAGGAGGGGGCAGGATGCATAGAGCAAACACAGCTAAATTGATGTTTTTGTGATCTTCAGTTTGATATAACTCGCGGTTTGTGCGTGGCGTAGACGTTTCACGACAAACAAAAGGCCGTGCGCCCCAACACAGCCCCATCCCGGTTATGTATCTTGAGGCGCAAAGCTCTTTTTGATAAGAAATAAATAAAAGTAGAAACTTTTTTATTTAAATTCAACACTTTTATGTGTATGTTCACTCTGAACTCCAGGATTTTTGAATCGATTTATATGGGTATTTTTTCATTAATCTGTCCTGTATCGGTCATTTCATCACGTTTTTATCAAGTCACTTTCTTGTTTGTTTGTCTGTCTGTCTGTCGTTCCGGGTGAAATCTTGCAATTTAAATTTCGAGTATTTCCCGATTAGCTTCATCGGCTGAAACTTCACAATTCGTTATCAATGTATTCTACAAAACGGTTTTTTCATTAGTTTTTTAACCTACATTTGCTGCTTGTGTATAACAATAGAATAACAATGTAAGAGCTGGCGACAAACAGTCGCAGTACGGGACAGGTTAAAAAGGGTTTTAATGAAATAAATAACCATTACTTTATAACGGTAGACTATTAGGAATTAGGATAGTTCTTGTAAATTTGTCATCAAAATCAGATCATTTCCTGAAAAGTCATAATATTTGGTGCGTTGATTTGACTGCTCTTTTACATGACAGCCCAAAAATAGGAGTGTAATGTTTTTAGGATTCATGTATGTGATTCATGTTCTAAGTATGTATCTATGTGAGTTTATTTATTCCACCATAACTTTTAAATGCCTGAACTGTTTTAGACGTACGGGGTATCGTTAGTATCCTTACATACCACCGAGTATTTATTTTTTTATATTCTATATATAGGCAGTATGGCTCCATTTTAAAGAGAGAGAAAAACTTGGAAATTTACTGTATGGGTATCAAATTGTAGGCCTTGATAAGCACAATTCAATGATAGAAATAAATAATCAATTCTACACCAATTACCTAGCCCCAAACTAGGATACCCTGTACTATGGGCACTAAATAACGGATAAACATACATATATACGAATATCAACATCCATAACTCGGAAACAAACATTTCTGCTCATCACACAAATGATTGCACCTTGCAACGAACCCGCAACCGTTTGATTACGTACCTAGGATCACTAGCCACGAGACCAACCGGTCGTATTGTATATAATTTATTGGCATAAGTTATTTTTTGGCAGGGTAGACTCGTTTTTTTAGCTAGTTATTAAATAACACCCTTTTTTGCAGCAAATGTACATTCCCAACTGCCATATACTAGTACTGTGCTCGCGAACAACGTTTTCTAATATTTCGTCCGCCCACCTAATGGCGTTGCTGTAAAGTTTGTAATTGCTGTAAATTGGTTCAGGATGAACTGCACCCTGGATGGACGTTCGAAAGTTTTTATGTTGTATTTTTGCGAAAACAGCCAAAGTTAATAAAAGTTGCCGCTGTTTATTGGTTTAGTGATGAAATGTTTTGAAATTTTCCTAACAGGAATAATAAATTAACATTATATTAGCTATGGTCGCATCATATTGGAATCGAGTTTTACAGCAAAATCAGGGAATAAGTCAGTGGAATAACGATTTCAAAGCACCAAGTGCTCCAAATCCGTGCAAATAACTAAATAAATTCAAATCTAAGAAATCAACCTGAGTGATTTCGATATGAAGATATCTCACTAAAGGTTCTACAGGCGAGCAGCAATATGTCATCATTGCAATCTATCGATACTGGATTCAAAAAAAAAATTGTAAAATACTAGTTTCCCGCCCGCGACTTTAACGCGAAAAAAAGCTTCCTATTTTCTTCTGGAATATTAAAAACCAATGCAAAAGTAGGTATAGCACCACTCTTGATATTTTTTGACAGACTTGTTGTTTCGTTTCCATGGCAACCATAGACCATTTTGTGATGGCAACCGTTCCTTACAGCGAGTAATCAACATTTTCCAGTTTTCCCGTGGAAACTTTCAATTTTCCGGGATAAAAAGTATCCTATGTTTTATTCCAGGGTATAAGCTATCTTCTTTCAAAATTTAATCAAAATCCGTCCAGCCGTTATCGCGTGAAAACTCCCCAAACAAACAAACAAACAGACAACGTTTCACTTTTATAAATTGGTATGGATATTTTCAACCGACTTCTAGAGGAGGTTCTCAATTCGACCCGTATTTTTTAT
Organism: Alsophila aescularia; assembly: GCA_946251855.1. Lineage (NCBI taxonomy): Eukaryota > Metazoa > Arthropoda > Insecta > Lepidoptera > Geometridae > Alsophila > Alsophila aescularia. The sequence continues at coordinate 42,369,197 of OX276385.1, forward strand.
TTCTTTTTCGCTTTGATTCTAATACGAAGTCCGTTGGTTTCACTCATATTTGGGTAATCGTGCACAACTTGTTGAGGTCAGGAAGGACAACGGGGATAGCTTGGTTTCTGAGTTACGTGAAGTGGGGTGTGCCGCAAGGCTCAATTTTGGGGCCGTTATTGTTTATCCTATACAGTGCAGATATAATAAATGTGATCCAGCACTGTAAGTTCCATATTTATGCTGATGACATTCAAATGTATTTATCGTTTAAACCAGAAGATTTTTCCAGTGCTGTAGCAAAATTAAATCAAGATTTGGAAAGAGTTCAGGCCTGGGCTCTATCGAGTTCTTTGTTATTAAATGCAAGTAAGACCAAGTTTATGGTATTAGGCACAAAAACACAAACTCATAATATAACACTTAGGGATCCGCAACTACACATAGGTGGTGAAAAAATTGAACGTGTGTTGGAAGCGCGAAACCTAGGTTTAATATTTGACGAGCATTTAAGATTTGAACGCCAGGTATCTGAAGCTGTCCAAAACAGTTTTTACAGATTGAAGGTGTTGTATAAAATTAGAAATTACCTTAGTACATAACTTCGGATAATGCTCGTAGACTCACTCGTGCTCTCAAAATTTAACTATCTCGATTGTGTGTATGGTCCCCGTTTACTCGCCAAAACATCTCGCCGTATTCAAAGAGTTCAGAATGCGTGTGCTCGTTTTTGTTTCGATGTACCACCGCGTAGTCATATTACTCCCTTTTTCAATCAACACAACATACTGAAAATGAAGAACCGAAGGGATTTGCACCTCGCAATTCTAATGTTTGGCGTTGTCAAGAATCAAAAGCCGTCCTATCTTTTTTCCAAGTTTGTTTGGGCTCGAGACCATAACCAATATGTAACTCGAGCGTCCTTATATTTATAGCGTACCCCGCGACACGGCACTGCTGCATTTCGTGGTAGTTTCCGATTCTGTGCCACCAAGTGCTGGAATTCACTGCGTCCTCCGTTGCGTAAGCTTCAATGTAAAAGTAATTTCAGATTTAAATATAAAAATCACCTTTTAGAAATTCAAAAAACTGTTCAGTGAGGGACGCTCAAATATCTTCTATTAAATTATTATTATTTCATATAGCTTCACTTTCTATAAAAACCCTCAATTTCTAGCCTAGTTTTATAAAATTGTACTTTGGCACAGGTAATTAATGTAGGAATTTTGCCGTTTGGCCGTGCCGCACGTATGTAGTCTTTTCTTTCTTGATATGCCTACCCTCTAAGCAAAATACAAGGATTTCGTGTGATCTTTTAGCATCCAATAATCGTTACATATTATAAATTCAACTATAATTACAAATACATTAAATCTTACATACTTTAATATTATTTATACTGTGCGTGAATTATTTTGATGTTTACTTGTATAGTTATATTTATTTTCTAAATATTTGTGTACTTACTTTATATTTATTAATTTAAAAAAAGTCCGTGCGTCACCAATAGCCTGAGCTGAAAATCAGCGCTGTGGATTTTCATTCACAGCTTTTTTGCTGAGCTCAGACCTTTTCTGGCAGCACTGTACATGGCAGCGATCTTTGTACACAGGTGCTTAGTTGCTTGTTTCTGGCAGCACTGTACATGGCAGCGATCTTTGTACACAGGTGCTTAGTTGCTTGTTTCTGGCAGCACTGTACAAGGCAGCGATCTTTGTACACAGGTGCTTAGTTGCTTGTTTCTGGCAGCACTGTACATGGCAGCGATCTTTGTACACAGGTGCTTAGTTGCTTGTTTCTGGCAGCACTGTACATGGCAGCGATATTTGTACACAGGTGCTTAGTTGCTTGTTTTTGGCAGCACTGTACATGGCAGTGATCTTTGTACACAGGTGCTTAGTTGCTTGTTTCTGGCAGCACTGTACATGGCAGCGATCTTTGTACACAGGTGCTTAGTTGCTTGTTTCTGGCAGCACAGTACATGGCAGCGATCTTTGTACACAGGTGCTTAGTTGCTTGTTTCTGGTAGCACTGTACATGGCAGCGATCTTTGTACACAGGTGCTTAGTTGCTTGTTTCTGGCAGCACTCTACATGGCAGCGATCTTTGTACACAGGTGCTTAGTTGCTTGTTTCTGGCAGCACTGTACATGGCAGCGATCTTTGTACACAGGTGCTTAGTTGCTTGTTTCTGGCAGCACTGTACATGGCAGCGATCTTTGTACACAGGTGCTTAGTTGCTTGTTTCTGGCATCACTGTACATGGCAGTGATCTTTGTACACAGGTGCTTAGTTGCTTGTTTCTGGCAGCACTGTACATGGCAGTGATCTTTGTACACAGGTGCTTAGTTGCTTGTTTCTGGCAGCACTGTACATGGCAGTGATCTTTGTACACAGGTGCTTAGTTGCTTGTTTCTGGCAGCACTGTACATGGCAGCGATCTTTGTACACAGGTGCTTAGTTGCTTGTTTCTGGCAGCACTGTACATGGCAGCGATCTTTGTACACAGGTGCTTAGTTGCTTGTTTCTGGCAGCACTGTACATGGTAGCGATCTTTGTACACAGGTGCTTAGTTGCTTGTTTTTGGTTAAGTTTATCTGTTGATTTATGTGTTGCTGTGTACAGTTTGTGAGAATAAATTATTTCTTATCTCATCTCATCTTATCTCATCTCATCCAGGACCAAAAGTACCTATAATATACAATAATATACTACATTTGTTCAGCCGTCGAATAGTTTTTATAGATTGCTCGGCATCTAATCATCAGATTAAGATACTAAGTAGGCCAGTTTTTAACTGAAACCCTAACTTATCCAATAGTGAAAATTGCATTGCAATCGATAAAGTAGTTTTTACTTGATGCGCGAACAAACTTACATACAGACCTTCAGTAGTGACCCGATATGGCCGTGATAGGTTAGAAGACGAAGGCGGGAGCTCGCTAAGCTTCACTCTCGCCTTCGGCTTCTAACTATTTACGGCCAATTCGGGTTGCCACTGAAGGCTGTTGGCAGAAATCTATCTGTGTTGCAATAGCAAATAAATAATTAATAGGTTGGTCTAGTGGCTAGTGACCCTGGGAACGAAATCAAACGGTCGCGGGTTCGAATCCTGCAAGGTGCAATCGTTTTTGTGATGAGCAAAAATTTTTGTTTCATTCATGGATGTGATATTCGTATTTATGTACGTTATTTAGTGCCCATATTACAGGGTATCCTAGTTTGGGGCTAGGTAATTGGTATGGAATTGTCCCCAATATATTTATTATTATTTATTAATGTTTGTACAGCCACCAAGACACTTTGTGAAATAGAATAGAATAGAATAGCGTTATGTGGAGCGTTATTCGAAACTACCTATACCCGATCGCAGCTCGGCCAGTGACGTCATAAATGTTCGAAACCTTTACGGTGTAAACTATAAACGGTGAAAACTTTGATGCCTTTGGATTATTTGCTTGAGTTGTTGATGCCATTGTGCTATCTATACTCGTGCCAAACTCGTACTATACCATCTCGAATACCTCAGCTTGCAAACATAAAAAACCGCACCTAAGTCGGACCATTCGTTTGAATAGATCCTATCATATATATTGTTTTCAAACAAAACTTGACAGTTTTACATAAGCCTTAAAATAAACAAAGAAAATGTAAAAAAAGGCACAAAATATGTAAATGCTTATAAATATTGAGGCAAAACATTCATAGCAGCGCGTGGATTCGATCCATGTGCCTCTGGCTTGCAAGCCAGGCACCGCTTCCACTGTGCCACTCTGTCTTGTGGCATAGGTTCCAAATTTACGGTACCGTTTTATAAACGGATGTGCAATTATTATTCCTTTCAAATCAACATAACTTTAGACTCATATCCCGCAGAAATCCCGTATTTTTTCGTGATTAAAAGTATCATTCATTTTAACACATACTACTTTGACTGTGCCAAGATACTTCAAAATCCATCCGTTAGTTTCATCGTGATATGTGTTTTTTTTAAATAACTTTCAACCTCTATCCTGCGGGAACCATTGTTTTTTTTCGGGATAAAAAGTATTCTAAATGTTAATCCATAACATAAGCTATGATTGTGCTAAGTTGCATTAAAATCGGTCGGGTAGTTTCAGCGTGATGCGTGTTCAAAGAGACAGACAGACAGACAGACAAACAGACAAAAAAAACCTTTTTGCAATCTATATCAATTTTGAAGTTCATCTCAATTAAAATTTTCAAAAAGTATTTAATGTTCAGATTTAGCCCAGTTACAGTTTTATTATAGTATAGATATAGATAGATAGATTACAGTTTTATTATAGTATAGATTTTTATTTATGTGTTATGCCTCAGTGATAGTCTCATTTAAATTACATGAAAATAGTCCACCTATAGTGGAAAATTAGGGGATGACTAATTTTTTTCAACTTTCACCCTTTATGACGCGATATCTCCATTAAATGTGGGTCGATTTTGAAGTTTTTTTTTATAGAATAGTATATGCTTTAGGTATGGTCCCATATATATAATTTGTTGAAGATCTGATGAAGACCTTCGGAGATTCAAAGGAACTCTTTAATGGATAACAGCAAGTCACTTGCGATTGCTGTAATCGCATGTTCATGTACATTGTTCAAAATAGGGATATAAAATAAACTTAAAAAAAATCAAAACCGACTTCAAAATGAATAAAATAATGCTATGTGGGAAACAGTTAAGAAAGTCGGTGCTCAATTTTCTTAAATCTAACAAAATCAACGACACAGACTTCCTTAACTATTTCCCACATAACATTATTTTATTAATTTGGAGTCGGTTTTTACTTTTTTTTAAGTTTACTTTATTTATTCTTTTTTAAAAGATGTTACCAATGTCGTCTCAGCCTCCTTTGAAAGTAAATAAGATATATCCATCTACCTCAATTATTATAATCCCTATGTTATTTTACTTGGCACGTACCTTACATCCCGGAAACGGGAAAAAATAGCTAGCCTAAAGTATTTTGATCCCATAAGTACACTGGAGGCAAAGAGGAAATATACACGTGGGATTTTATATACCTGGCTAATGTATTGGGCGTATTGTTGCTAGGGAAGTGGCTATATTTCCAATACAAAAAGATAGTGCTGGACTATGATTTGATATTGTCGATATTAAAAAAAAAACAAATAAAAAAGTTAAAATATCTCACAAAAGTTGTGATCAGACAGGAGTAACAAATTAAACCTAGCTCAGTGAGGAGCTAGTACCTGAAATAGGGTTAAGCCCCTGTACGATCATCTCTCGCGGGAAGAAAATAATCTTAGCATCCTTATCCTTATTAATCATTTATTTTATTTTGAGGGAAGAAAATCATGTCAGGATTGGCTAGCTAGCAGAGCAGTAGCTGATGCCCAGGGTACACCTGATGTTTGTAGAATAATAAGTATCGCTAATATACATAATGTGTAGATAATTATGTGTGTTATGTTTGTGGAGCACTGTTGATTTCAGTAGTGTGAAAAATATCGATATCACTATCGATATTTCTCAAACACCTTATTGCTGCTGTACATAATTCGATACGGGTCAAGAAATATGTTACTGGGCAGGTCTGCGAGGCTTTCGCAATGGAGTTCCGGAGGCGGAAGTGAAAGGGCGCGGGTGATTATGATAATGCAAGCATGATTATTTGGGGGGTAGGTTTTCCTTAGCACCTTCTCTGTGGGTGTAATACCGACAGAAATGATTACCGGGTATTATCTTTTGTGGAGTAGGATGCCCGTAACCTTGAAGACTTCGTAATACCTGAAAAGTTATTGATGTGTAATATTTTCCGCTCGCTTTCCTGCAATCTATGGAAGTGATTTCGTGAAAAGCGTAACCAATATGTAACCGGCAATGTAACAGGAAGCCGGGCAAGCGCGCGCTATTTGATTTGACCAATGAGCGCGCGCGGTGGTAGTGTATGTTGCTTATTACCAAGTGAGATCTCAAATGTTGAATGAATGAATTAATGTCTGAATGAATGAATTAATGCAATTTATTAGCTGCAAATATGTGTACAGTATGGTTAGGTGTTAGTATTACACATCATATGCATCTACTGTAAGGCTCGCTCGTTTTGTTAAAGTAATTTATATAAGTTAGAGGTCCGTTACACTGTGCGACGTCTACATAGTTTTTAAGAACTTTTTATCAAGTAAGTAGTTGTAGCTTTTTCAGTATAACTTTGAGATTGAGTTATAAAAAAGTTGATAGAAACCTTTTAACTAAGTAATTTTATATTCAAACTGACTCCAACCTACACAGATAATTGCTATACTCCATTGCTTTGTAGCGTCTAGTTACGTACCTACATTACATCTATCTATCTATACATATAATAAAGCAATAAGTACGATAGTCTGCACAAAATTGATAATTTAAAATAAAAAGTCTGTGGTACTTAAAATAAGCAACTGAACATGAATTTAACATATAAAAATATCGTGTCTGACTGGTTGTCTGTATGTTTGTTCACGCATCACATAACGATTGTGATGCGGTTTTCACTGTTAGATAGCTTAAGGTTTGATTTAAAAGTTGGTGTATTTGTACCTCAATCCGATCCGTAGAAGCCGAGCAATCGATAAAAACCTTTTTGACGGCCGAAGGAATTTTGATCAGATGTTGATATATTGGTATTTTAGGTCTTGGAATAGCACATAGATTACTAATTACCTTTAGTAATGACCACGCGTGCGAAGCCGCGGGCCCAGTTAGTGTATGAATAAAGTATTAAGAAAATGGCATTGGTTGGGGAAAAAACATGAAAATAATAGGGACACCCCCCCCAGAGTCCTTGCTATGTTATCCATTAACATTGTACTGTGTTGTATTGTAAGATAATATATAACTGTTTTTTGTGATATAATTGACCGAGTGAGCGAAGAGTCTCTGCTTCAAGTTCAAACAATTTGCTTTCACCTGTCAGTTTGTTGATACGCCTCTACAACAGGTCGTATTTTACAAAACTGGACGTAACTTGGTATACAGATTTCATAGTTTTTTGTCGTCGGGCATTTTTGATTAGGGGGAAGCTTCCTCCAAAATGAGGCAAAAAAGGGGCTAAAGAATTTCTCTGCCTCATGAGATCCGATTTCGATGGTTATTTTTTTATTTTGAAGGTAGTTAGTAACATTAAGTCGGTCTCATAAAAAAAGTGTAGATTTGATGAGGATCTTCGGGAATAGCTCCTTATAATGCAGTTAATTGCTCACTTTGAGATTTCTACCAGTGGAATCGGCCTTTTAACTACTAAGTAGGGATTAATGGAGCACCTTAGTTATCAATGTTAGTTGTACAATAAGGTCGCTAGATGGCACTACTGCGCACCGCTAGATGGCACTACTGCGCACCGCTAGATGGCACTACTGCGCACCGCTAGATGGCACTACTGCGCACCGCTAGATGGCACTACTGCGCGCCGCTAGATGGCACTACTGCGCGCCGCTAGATGGCACTACTGCGCACCGCTAGATGGCACTACTGCGCACCGCTAGATGGCACTACTGCGCACCGCTGGATGGTTGCAAATAGTTTATGCTCGCGAGGTCGCAGAACTACTAGTTTGTTTTTGAAGAGAGTAAAGCATTAACTATTGATATTTAATTAGAACACAATAATAAACAGACGATAATCAGCAACATCAACCTATCGCCAAATAAAATACGCCATTTGGTTAAGATTTGTTTGAATTCTATAGATAATTGTAGGTTAATATACTAATGATACTAATATTCTATAAATAATGGTAGCATTAATCATTAAAAAAAGAAACCTCCTTGCCTTTGAGATCATCCGCTTTAATCCCTAATTTCTGTCACGCGTCATCTTTTTTTCACTCAAGCACCTAAATCCAGCGATTCTCTTACAATGTTAAATTTTATAGCCGACGACGTTTCCCCTCTCGACTTAACGTGCCGGATAAAGTCCTTTGCCTGCCGGGTATGCATAAACCAGAGCATGCTCTGTGCACAGCCGGCAAGGGATTCTGAATTATTTGTGAGGCTTGCTTCGCGTGTAGCGGTGATTACCTCTTGCGTAACTCGAAAAACGCTGACTCAATTGCTAGATGAAATGTAGAGAAAGTGTGGAGTATTAGGACATTTGCTCGTAATGCTGGCCTCTGGTGTCCAGAGTTAGGCAGGATGCCCGAGGGCGTCTGACATGGTTTAACGATTGCTATTAGTCAACACTAGCCTGGGCCGATAGCTTAACGTGCCCTCCGAGGCACGAAGCGATGGAAAACCGCACATAGCAAATTCATTGGACTAATAATTAAACCTTTTTATTTTTAAATTTTAAGTCGCACTAGTACCGTTAGGCTAACATTGGTTAGGATAAAAAGTTTGAAGAAGTAAGAGTTTCGAGAATGGCAAATATATTTTATGCACATAAAATGTCAATGGAAAGACAACAAATGAGGTGGAAGGGTGAAATCAAAAAAGTAGCGGGCAGAGCATTTTGGATTTGGGAATTGAAACCACTGCCCCAAATCAAAAAAAGCCTACACCAATATCTTGTACGAGGAATGCTAAAGAAAAATAAGAATTTCGAATAGAATAAAGGAAACCCTTATGTAGGTTTGAAATGTCGCAACGGACCATAACCAGGGTTATTACCAGCTCTCCCCCGAAAAAGTTTATTTTAACAACTGACACTAATTAGGTTATCTTAAAATAAAGTACCTTATTCTTAATCAAAATAACAAACGCGTTTTTAATAAATCTGGCCATTAACCATTACTTTCGACGTTGAATTTACTCCCCGCCACGTTTCTTCGCGGAAACCTGTGTTAAAAACGTTTTTTTTTTAATAGAAATTGGTGATAAAATGGAATAGATCAAGTGCGAGTTTTACACTCGGGGTAAGGGTTCCTTGAGTCCCAGTTACTTGATCCTCCAGGTATCCGAGAGTGTACAATAGGGAATATAAGTTTACAATAGGGAATGTTAGTTTACAATAGGGTATATTATTTTACAATAGAGATCATTAGTTAACAATAGGAAATATTAGTTTACAATAGGGTATATTACTTGACAAGCTTGCACCATCATCGGCAGCATCATCATATTATAATCTGTTTCATTATATTTTTCCATGACATGTTACACCAATGATGCTCCAAAAAAGGATACCCTATACTATGTTACCATCAGTATTTGCTCGAAACAATTCAATTTTTTTAAGGGTTGGTTTTATGTCGTATGAGGTAGTGCTGGCCTCTAGTTTCTGAGTTTGTCAGGCCGCCCGAAGACCTCTGACATGGTCTAACGACTGCTATTAATCAATAACAGCCTGGACCGCAAGTTTAACGTGCCCTCCGAAGGGTGGGTTCCCAACGAGTCCACCAGATCCTGTCACAGTGTAACTCGTTGGGATTTTTTCTCCCATCAAGTCACACGGTTACACTAGTGTGACTCGTTGGAAGTCTTAAAAAAAAGTAGCTACGAGTAACATTGTGACTCGATGGGAGAAAAAAATCCCAACTAGTCAATTCGAAGCATGGAGCGATGGAAAACCACATAAAAGTACCTATATAGTCTATCATCTAATTATCTAAAAACAACATGAGTCAGCATTGGAGCGACACTGCCAAGTTTCTAGGTTACATGCCCTAGAATATAAATTAATTGAAGAATTCATAATATATTTTCATGCGGTTCTGCCAGCGCCTCGTATAAAGAGAATCTGTAATATTTTGAACATCATGACATAGTATGATGATTAAGCTTGAGAAATAATTTGGTCTTATACCTTCAAATAGGGTGCCCATTGATATCACCCGGTATTTCCAAAAGTAACTCGTTAATACCAAACTCACAAACATCCCACTTACGACTTGAACTGTACTCTGGGTCACCGTAGTCAAAACTCTTTACGATGATCTATGGTGATGATGACAAAAATAAATAAAAAAGACTTCACATCTAGTTTCTTAATCTTCTCTAACTGACAAATTTCAAAGATCTGGTATAGTCAGAGAGATTTTACTTTTTCAAGTGATCACTGACTTGTCCGAGGCTCCTTGGATATCGACCACAATCTTGAAAGTTGCCGTCTGGTGAAGTCTATGCTCCAAACCAACCTGCTCCAACCCGCTGTTGGATCAGAACAGCGGAACTGTTCTGGAACTCAAGTTGTAAATTCGATACGCTGCCTTGAAAACCACAAATGAAGTAATCGAAGAGCTCCAAAAAGTTGCAGGAATCATTAGGGAATAAGGCACAAAATTTTGTCAGCTGCAGCGTACGGGCACGAAGTCTAAAATATCCACACCACAGTGCTTTGTTTTCAAATCATTGCACCCTACGGAGCCAAAACACTCGCGGTCAAACTAGTCCACAAATTTAAGGTCGCTCAGCGAGCTATAATATGCTATGTTTCATAATGAAGATATCCGACAGAGAACCAACATAGCTCAAAAGATAAGTAAGCTAAAGTGGCAGTGGGCTGGTCACATTTCCCAAAGAGAACCGATAATCCTGAGGGTAAATTATTTCTCGAGTGGAGACCTCGACCACGCAGACGTAATCTAGGACGCCGTGTGGCTAGACGGAGAGACGACTTGCGAAAAGCGGCTGGAAGAGAATGGATGAGGGGAGCTGAAGACCAAGCTCAGTGGCCTGCATTAGGAAAGGCCTACGTCCAGCAGTGGTCAGATATAGACGGATGATGATGTGTGGTGATGATAACTTTGTTAATACGAGTAATTGTTAGTTAAAGTGCACTATCCGTGTACATATTTATACTGTTGTTGTTGTTCCTATGCATGATGTTGTTAGTTATGTCATAACTATTCTATATATACATCATATTTATCTATTCTATACATATAATAAAACTGTAACCAAAGTGAAATCTGTACAAGGAAGAGAATTAAGAAAAAATAATTTATTTATCTACTTCTTTGGCTTTTAGTATCCTCGTAGTTGGCAATCCATAAAACACGCAAGCGTTTGTCGCACGAGTTATCTAAATATATACAACAAAGTCGGATTAGTTCCACAATTCTCAACACAAGAACGGCTGGGCCGATTTTTTTGATCTTTGACTTGGATTTGACTCCCCCCAACGACCAAAAGTTCTACGAACAGTAGACCACACGAGCACAAACTTTTTAGCATTAATGAAGCTGTGCACAATAGCGCTATCTAGTACTTTATAGTAAAACTAACATTAAGGTGCTCCATCAATCCCTACCTAGTGGGTAAAGGGCTGAATCCACTGGTAGAATGTGAGCAATTTACTGCATTTTGAGGTGCTGTTCTGCGCGAAGGTCCTCATCAGATCTTTACCAAATTTTTATGAGACCAACTTATTGAACGAGCAAGCGCAAAGCGCGAACAAAGCGTCTCCGTTAAAGCTTGGGCAAAAATGCTTTCGTATGTCCTTCCGGATGTCAGTCCTTCCGGATCTCTGTTCTCATCTACAGGTCACATTTCTCAACCGATCTAAACGAAACTTGGTATACATAATTTTTAGTTTTTTTCAGTCGTCGGGGATTTTTGATTGGGGGGTTACTTCCCACAAAAAAACGTAAAAGGGGGCTACTGAATATCTCCGCTATAATAAATCCGATTTCGATGGTTCTTTTTTTATTTGAAAGGTACTAATTTTACGTTAGTATCATAAAAAATTGATGAAGATCTGATGAGGATCCCATGGAATGATGAGCAGAATAGCTCCTCAAAATTCAGTAAATTTCTCACTATTAGGTTTCTACCAGTGAAATCAGCCCTTTACCTACTAGGTTTATCATTGATGGAGCACCTTGGTTATTAATGTTAGTTTTACAATAAGGTAACTAGATGGTGCTACTGTGCACCGCTAGATTGTTTGCAAAAAAGTTTTGTACGCGCAAGGTCTATAGCTCACAGAGCCACTAGTTTTAAATTGTTATCATTTACTACCAGTAAAGTCTATCACAGAATCACTAAGATTTTGCAAGAGCACCCATAATTCCATTATGTTACGAAGGTGTTGGAACCCAAAAATCTAAATCCAGGGAAGTTTTGAGGCGAAACAATAGATAAGCGTGTAATCCTAGCAAATCCTGGGATTATTATCATAAAGGATATCCTTTAGTTATATTTCCCGGGAACCCGGGATGGGATCGATCGGGATTACGGTTAGAAGTTTTAATAAAGACTTTGTTAGGGAGTTGCCGCGGTTTACTTTTAGGGAAATATTTAATGTTTTGAATTCTTACTGTTTTGGAAGGAAGATGAAACATTGATTTTCATGTAAAATAAAATGTCTGGGATATACAAATAGACAGATGGAGCCAAGTACTTATACTATTATTTATTCTGTGCCCAACGTCACGATGAACCTAAAAGGATCGTTTGACTAAAAGCCTAAATTTATACTTTTGATAAAACTATAACGATCCAATTCTGTACATTGAAGATATTTTGAAATTTCTTTTTGGAGGGGGTCTATTTTCGATACTGAAGCCAAAACTGTATTTTTTTCATTTTTGGGATAGGCGTTGAAATTTATTTAAAAGAACACATGTCGTGTCACGCTGAAACTACTGGTCAGATTTTGTTGCAACTTGGCACAGTCAAAGTTTATATAATGGGTAAAAATTGAGGATAATTTTAATCTCGAAAAAATAAAGAGTTCCTGCGGGATAATATCCCAAATTCTGTAAATTTAAAATAATGTGTAATTTTTTTTGGAGGCCGTTCTATATTTAATACTTAAGCCAAAACTGTATATTTAAAAAAAAACTGTCTGTCTGTCCGTCTGTCTGTCTGTACCTTGGCAGAACATCACGCCGAAAATACTCACTGAATCAAATAAAATTTGGTATGATTTGAGTACATACTTCGAGGTAAGACATTGTATACTTTTCATCTACAAAAATTAAGGAGTTCCTGCAGGATAGGGGTGGAAAATTATTTAAAAGAAGACGTAGCACGCTGAAACTATTGGACGGATGTTGATGCATATTGGCACAGACATAGTTTATAAGATAGGTGAAAATTATGGATACTTTTTGTCCCGAAAAAATAAAGGGTTCCTGCGGGATATGGTTCCAAATTCTGCACATTAAAGATATTGTGAATTTTGTTTTTGGAGGTTACTCTTTATTCGATAATGAAACCTCAACTGTATATTTTTTCGTTTCTGTCTGTATGTCTGTCTCTCAGTATCTTGGCCGCGCATCACGTCACCGGAACTATTGGATGAATTCAAATGAAACTCGGTAAAATTTGAGTTCATACTACGAAGTAGGACATAGGATACTTTATATCCCGAAAAATTAATGGGTTCTCACAAGATAGGTGTTGAAAATTATTTATAAGAACACTTACCACGCTGAAACTAATGGACTGGTTTTGATGCAACTTGGCACCGTTTTAAGGTATATGATGGGTTAAAATTGAGGATACGTTTCGTTCCGAAAAATTAAAGGGTCCTACAGGATAGGGGTCGAAAATTATTAAAAAGAACACGTAGCATGCTGAAACTATTGGACGGATGTTGATGCAACTTGGCACAGACATAGTTTATAAGATGGGTGAAAATTATGGATACTTTTGGTCCAAATTCTGTACATTACAGATATTGTGAAAAAAAAACGAGTTTAATCTATCTTACATAATGAAGCCTAAACGGTATTTTTTTTTAAATTTTGTCCGTATGTCTGTCTGTCTGTATCTTGGACGCGCATCACATCACCGGCCGGAACTACTGGATGAATTAAAATGAAACTTGGTTTGATTTGAGTTCATACTACGAGGTAGGACATAGGATACTTTACATCCCGAAAAATTAATGGGTTCTCGCAGGATAGGGGTTGAAACTTATTTAAAAGAACATGTACCACGCTGAAACTAATGGACGGGTTATGATTTAACTTGGCACCGTCTTAATTTATATGATGGGTTAAAATTGAGGACACGTTTTATCCCGAAAATTAAAAGGCTTCTTGCGGGATATGGGTCTAAAGTTATGTTAATATTTAAGTAATAAATAATATTTTGTGGATGGTTCTCTATATTCGATACTGAAGCCAAAACTGTTTTACTTTTTATCTTTGTCGGTCTGTCTGGCTGTTTGTCCGTATCTTGACCGCGCATCGCACAGAAACTACTAAATGAATTCAAATGAAACTTGGTATGATTTGAGTTAATAATACGTGGTAGGACACTGGATACTTTTCATCCCGAAAAATTGAAGGGGTTCCGCAATATAGCGGTTGAAAGTTATTAAAAAGAACACGTATCACGCTGAAACTACTGGACGGGTTTTTTTGATGCTAATAGAGACAGTCATATATCTATACTTATAATAAAGCAATAAATACGAGAAAGGCTGTAAAAAGAAGATAAATAAAAAAATGCTCTTGGGTGCTTAAAAAGGGTATTGAACACGAATATAAAAAAAACGTGTCGCTCTGTCTGTTTGTCTGTATGTTTGTTTGTTCACGCATCACCCAAAAACTATTGGACCGATTGCAATGCGGTTTTCGTTGTTAGATAACTTAAGCTTTGATATAAAAACTGGTGTAATTGGTATCTCAATCTGTTAGAAGCTAAGAAATTGATAAAATAATTTCTGACGGCTAAATAAATTTTGTTCAAATGTTGGTATATTGGTCCTGGAATAGCACATTATGATACTTTGAACCTAAAGAAAAGAACACGCGTGCGAAGCTGCACAGCAGGTACAGCTAGTAAATAAATAATATGCAAAAACAAACAGTTGTTTTAATTTGGATGTTTTAATTTGGTTAAAAACAGAAGGTATTGTTATTTGATTAAAAGTAGCAATTATATATATCCTCGAAGTAATCGATGTTAATTAGTTGTATTGAAAGCCATCCTATTGAAGTCATTATGAACAGTCTAAGTATTGCTGAACTGTTTTGCTGTTTGTTTGTCTGTATGTTTGTTCGCGCATCACGTTAAAACTACTAAACCAATTGCGATGCACTGTTGAGTAGCTTAATTAGGGTTTAACTTAAAAACTGGGGTAACTGGTATCTTAATCCGATGATAGATGCCGAGTAATCGATAAAAATTATTTGACGGCTGAACGAATTTTGAAGAAATTTAGTATACTGTACATTATAGGTACTTTTGGTCCTGGAATAACACATATGAGCTACTCGTGCGGGCACTATAGTTAAGTTCTAATTAACAACTGAAGTTGAGACGGGTCTCACGTCTTTCTGCGAGCTTTACATAGTCGCCAGTTGGTTTAGTTAATTAAAGAATGTACAGTGAGTAGCTAGAGAAGGGTGCGTATCAACACATAGTACGAAACAAAGTCGTTGTCCGCCGTCTGTCTGTAACGCTTCATATTTTAAACTACGCAACGGTTTTTTTGTTGTTGTCCAATCTGTTCTATCCTAGAACAGCATGGACGGCCAATACACAATTTGTTCGGATCCAGAATGTCATAAGTACTTACTACTGCTTAGTAGAACAGTATTTTTTTTCCAATCTGTTCTTTAGTCAAACAGTTTGCACTAACCCATTTTAATGCGGTTTTCACTATCAGTTAGATTATTTTTCACGAATGTTTTATATATAGCTATGCCCGCGGCTTTTTCGATCCCTAATTCTTTTCAAAAATAAAAGTAGCCTTAGTTACTCCTTATAACGTCAACTATCTGTCAGTGAAAGCCCCGTCAAAATCGGTCCAGCCATTTCAGGGATTTTTATTAGAGAGCGTTTTTTTTGTTGGGTAGCGAGGGGGCAGGCAGCGCGCGAAGCAAGGTGCCGTCTCCCGAAACTGAGTAAAGGTCGAGTGTGCGAGAACTTTTCTTTCTTAATTTAACCGTACCGACCGTTTAGAGTGTAGTGTAGGGCGCCCGCCGCGCGCCGGTCAGGTGGAGTGATGAATTACGAAAAACGGCTGGCAGGAACTGGATGAGGAGAACCGAATATGGGCTCAGTGGCGTTCACTATAGGAGTGGTCTAAGTCCAGCCCTAGAATATTTATCTTTCTTCTTGTGAACGCTGACTAATGATAGATTTAATAGGCTTATGATAGATTAGATAGATAGATTACATAGATTTAATTAAAATTGGGAAGATAAGGTACCAGATCATCGAGTAATCCCCTCGAGGGGACTGCATAAATTAGGTGCAACGCAAACATTTGGCCTTCTTTGGCCTTAATTGCAATCGGAGTGGATTTCATGTAGCACGCGTTAAAAGTGACTCTCATTTGCACTAGTCTACGCTAGTCTCTTTATCTTTGTTGTTGAAGCACTTGAAGCACGACGGTGAGAATGTACTCGTAGCTGTGTGGGTGTGTTTGCCTGTAGTTGTATCTAGTCCAGTTTTTGTTGACATGATATTACAGGGTGTCGTATCTTTAACACATAATAATATATAGTTAAAGGGGGGACCCTTTAACTATATATTATTATGTGTTTCAATCACAATTTTTAACATAAGCATTGATATAAATATATTAAAGTGGTTTTTAAACCTTTATTTACTCGTAAGTTCATCAGAGGTCCTAGGATAATAAAAGTAACACGTAGAAACTTTACTCGCTACTGAAAAGCACTTAACTTAAAAAAGTAAGTAGGTACAGGTAATTACGAGTATGTTTAAAATAGTTGAAAGGACCAGTTTGTGAGTAATTTATTGGACGTAAGCGAGTAGTCAGCGTTCACAAGAAGGAAGATAAATAATAGTTTACAGAATACCAGACGTCGAACCTAGTAACTAATCTAAGTTTTAAACTCTCATATATTAAAGTTTACACAATACCAGACGTCGAACCTAGTAACTAATATAAGTTTTAAATTCTCATATATTAAAGTTTACACAATACCAGACGTCGAACCTAGTAACTAATCTAAGTTTTAAACTCTCATATATTAAAGTTTACACAATACCAGACGTCGAACCTAGTAACTAATATAAGTTTTAAACTCTCATATATTAAAGTTTACACAATACCAGACGTCGAACCTAGTAACTAATCTAAGTTTTAAACTCTCATATATTAAAGTTTACACAATACCAGACGTCGAACCTAGTAACTAATCTAAGTTTTAAACTCTCATATATTAAAGTTTACACAATACCAGACGTCGAACCTAGTAACTAATCTAAGTTTTAAACTCTCATATATTAAAGTTTACACAATACCAGACGTCGAACCTAGTAACTAATCTAAGTTTTAAACTCTCATATATTAAAGTTTACACAATACCAGACGTCGAACTTAGTAACTAATCTAAGTTTTAAACTCTCATATATTAAAGTTTACACAATACCAGACGTCGAACCTAGTAACTAATATAAGTTTTAAACTCTCATATATTAAAGTTTACACAATACCAGACGTCGAACCTAGTAACTAATCTAAGTTTTAAACTCTCATATATTAAAGTTTACACAATATCAGACGTCGAACCTAGTAACTAATCTAAGTTTTAAACTCTCATATATTAAAGTTTACACAATACCAGACGTCGAACCTAGTAACTAATCTAAGTTTTAAACTCTCATATATAAAAGTTTACACAATACCAGACGTCGAACCTAGTAATTAATCTAAGTTTTAAACTCTCATATATTAAAGTTTACACAATACCAGACGTTGAACCTAGTAACTAATCTAAGTTTTAAACTCTCATATATTAAAGTTTACACAATACCAGACGTCGAACCTTGTAACTAATCTAAGTTTTAAACACTCATATATTAAAGTTTACACAATACCAGACGTCGAACCTAGTAACTAATCTAAGTTTTAAACTCTCATATATTAAAGTTTACACAATACCAGACGTCGAACCTAGTAACTAATCTAAGTTTTAAACTCTCATATATTAAAGTTCGCTAGTGTGCTGCGAGAAAGTTTGTTTTTTTAATTCCATTTCTAGTAGGACTACGGGGAAAAGAAACCCCCGAGTATCATTCATTTATTTCACCGTATTTGGAATGGAATTTATAGTTTGTTTGTTTGTCGTATGAGGTAGTGCTGACCTCTGGTGTCTGAGTTTGTCAGGCTGCCCGCAGGCCTCTGACTTGGCTTAACGACTGCTAATAATCAATAACAGCCGGGACCCACAACTTAACGTGTCCTCTGAAGCACAGAGCGATGGAAAACCACACATAACTTAAAAAAGTCATCAGTGCGGAGCCTAGGACCAAACCCGGTATCGTTGAATTCTAAGTTGCGCTATTGAACCGTTAGACTACCATCGCTCTGGAATTTAAAGTAACAAACTCTTTGTATAAATTATGTTTGTTTCAATATCAAGATAAAAAAAAATATAAAAAATTATCTTAGCTAAAATTATTCATAAATCTATGTATAATATTTAGTCGTTGGACAGTCTTACAAACTCTGATAATAAGTAAGAACCTACCTTTGGTCACAGAATAAATACTAGTCTTTATTTTTCAAACATTTTCTAATACGAAAAAGGTAAGTGAGATTAGAATGAGATTTTATGTTATATTCTATTTCCAAAACTAAAGCCAACAAAAACTGCTGTCCAAAAAATGTAATAAATCCTTATACTTTTGACAACTTTTGCATATAAATAAATTTTCCGCTAAATAAACCTCGCATCAGTTGAAGGCTTGTTTACACGCGCCACTGCCGTCTGTCCCACGGGGCCCGTTTTTATTTAAACTTAATGAAACTATACAACAGTACTGGGATAATGCATCTATGGGAAAGGGTTTCAGAAACATATTATGTTAGGCGATGAGAATGAGAGCATTAAAAGATTCAGATATATCAATTTGTATCATAGATTCACGTAATAAAAGTAAGGTAAAGTAAGTTCTATAAGGTAGTAATGCTGTAACCACTCTAATTCATAAAGAAGGAGACGTAAAGAGGTTGGGTAATTATAGACCTATCAACCTGCTATCACACCTGTACAAACTATTCTCGAGAGTCCTACTCAACAGACTCGAAAGGAAATTAGACTTCTTTCAACTACGCGAGCAAGCTGGTTTTCGGTCAGGATTCAGCATCAACGACCACCTCCAAACCCTTAAAACGGTTATAGAAAAGTGTAACGAGTATATAAAGCCACTACTTATTCTTACCTTCGTTGATTACGAGAAAACGTTTGATTCAGTGGACTGGTGGGTTGTGGAGCGAGCTTTAGCCAGGTGCTAGATTGACGTGAGATATATTAAGATTCTCAACCATCTTTCCCAGAATGCTACCGCCTGTGTATCCCTGCACAAGAAGACGAATAAATTCCCACTAGAAAGAGGTGTCAGACAGAGCGACACAATATCTCCAAAACTTTTTACCTTGGCTCTGGAATATCTATTGTAACAAATATACTGGACAGATAAGGGGTTGGTGGTGGATGGAGAAAGGCTCTCCAATCTGAGATTTGCGGATGATCCAGTGCTTATATCTGACAACATTGATGACATGATCGTCATGATGGAGAATTTGAGGATAGCAGGCCTCAAAATGAATACCGGAAAAAACAAAATTATGAGCAACATCCCTGATGTCACTAATTACCAGATTCCTGTGGATACTGTGACAGAGTACATATATTTGGGACAAAAGATTACTTTGGGTTTTGAAAACCAAACCGTGGAGGTGGAATGACGCATTACGCAAGTCTGAGCTACTTTCGGTGGCAACAAAGTAACATTACATGGCAAACTACCTTCCACCTTAAAGTCAAAGTTTTCGAGCAATGCATCATGTCCGTGCTCACATACGGCACGGAAACCATAGCGCTCACCAAGATGTCAGTCGAGAAGTTTAGAGTCGTGCAGAGGGGAATGGAGAGAGCTATGCTTGGTATTACTCTGCGTGACTATAAACGAAACGAATGGATTCGGAGCAAGATGAAGGTGTATTACGTAGTGGCTTCAATAGCAAAGAAGAAATGGGCATGGGCGGGACACATTGCACAAATGGAAAGCCGTTGGGCGAGACGAGTTCTTGAGTAGAGACCCAGGGCCGATACCAGAGGGCGAGGCCAATCTCCTCAGCGCTGGGACTCTAATGATTGACTAAGCCAGCCTCCTTTGTACTCATTAAGATAAAACATTTGCCTCTAGTGACTGATTAAATGAACCACTATACCGACTAAGTGCTGCGGCTGTTAAATACCTGAAAATCTTATATTTTTACCCGACTACGGTGAAGTAATGAGTTTAACAGTATATGCATGTATTTAAGAATTTTAGTATATTTATATGGATGTTCCACCATAGCGTCGCCCCTATTGGTCCGATTTTGACAAGCGAGATATCAATCGATTCGTATCTATTTATATATATATATATATATATATAAAGTTCACAGGCA
Source organism: Alsophila aescularia (assembly GCA_946251855.1). NCBI lineage: Eukaryota > Metazoa > Arthropoda > Insecta > Lepidoptera > Geometridae > Alsophila > Alsophila aescularia. The sequence continues at coordinate 42,389,476 of OX276385.1, forward strand.
GTTTTTTACCCGAACATAGTCGGGTTTTAGTTATTGAACTTATGTCTTGTTAGTAGTAAATTGTGTAATTGTCAGACTGCCTGAAAGGTCGTCCATGTGATGAATAATCCGGATCAAATCTTCTTTTTTTGTACACAGACCATGGTATCACTTAACTACGACCGCTCTTTCAAGAACAAAACGAATATGAAGTGTAAGCAATGCAGGAAACAAATTGACCTCGCAATAAAATCATCCAACCTTGAGCGTAACACCACACCTACACCGCGCCATAAAAATCCAATAAATTCATAGCCACGATCTATCCCGGATCCCGGTTAGTTGGTGTCCCGCGGGGGTGCTAACTTGTGTCCTGTCTCTCCCGCCATAATGAACATTCGCCGCGACACTCAACTCGCATAAATATCACTTTAGCAGACGCCTTCAGGCTTCTGATGCAATCTTATAAGCGTAGATATTTCTCTTCTGGAAAAAAAGCATTACATTTACTTGAAATCAGTCCTATTTTAAGTCTCGTGTGTTTACCCCTTTTGACTGTATCTTCACTTAAAGTACTTTGCAATGATAAAAAGAGCTGTTAGTTTAGACGTTAGAAGACTTAATCGCGATATCTTAGATAATGTTAGATTACAAACATTCTTCTACAAAAAACTAATTAAAAAATTAAACTGACTTCAAATAGAATGTAACAATATCTATACAGGGTGGATTTTTGAGACGGGACAGTAAGGGCAGGTACCTTAATCTTTATAGTTACAGGAAAATTCGTAGGATACCATTCATAACTTTTTGAGTTATTCTGAACAGCATTCACAGATTTAGAAAAAAATACAGTCAGCAAGATTATGGTCACTTTAAACAGAAACTTTTTTTGATGCCAATCTATCCAGTTTCTTATAAGGACTAAAAGTCTCTATGGGATTGACTGACGTTGGAGTACTAGAAATGACAGAAACTGCGAAAATCTTTTTCCATACATTTCGAAGGACCTTAACCGTATTAGATAGAGGAAAACGTTCTAAGGAGGCTGTCCTCAACTTTTAGATATATTTTCACCTGCCTTCACAGATTTTCAGAAAAAAAAACCTGTCATCGAGAAAATAGGCAATTTACACAAACTTTTTTTTCGATGCCAATCGATCTTGTATCTTATAAGGATCAAAAGTCTCTATGGGATCATTTGAGGTTAGACTACTATAAAAGTCAGAAATTACAAAAAAAAACTTTTTCCTTCGGTACATTTCATACGAAATGAATAAAAATTCTAACACCGTTCGAATACAAACATTTCAAAAATACTGACGGCTCTAGCTTCAGTTGGTCTGATAGAGACTTTTGATCTTTATAAGAAACAGGATCGATTGGCATATATTTTTTGTGTAATGCCCATTGTCTTTATTACTGTATTTTTTTCCAAAATCTGTGAATGCAGTTCAGAATATCTCAAAAAGTTATGGAGTTACCGTTATAGTTACAGGAAAACGTTCCTAGGAGACTTCCTAGGAACGTTTTCCTGTAACTATAACGGTTAAGGTTCATGCCCTTACTGTCCCGTCACAAAAATCCATCCTGTATACACTGGCCTTCAAAACTTAATACCACACTTTCAATGTCTGTCTGTCCACGCATCACGTTAAAACTACTCGACCGATTGCGATGCGATTTTCACTGTTGGTTATCTTAGGTTTTGACTTAAAAACTGATGTACTTGGTATCTTAATCAGAGCAATTTCATGAACTCTGTTAATTTTAAAAGAGTGGTACTAAGTTGGCTTCGAGGCTTCGCACATACCTCTAAAAAATTAATTATATATGTCTTTTGTGTTTTATACAATTTGAAGTCGTTATATTTTTTTCAATTAGTTTTTGATTCTTACTTTTTAGTTTCGTTAGGGTAGACCTTAGAAAAATGAACACAGTAAACATTTAACAGTATATATATATCTAAAAGTACTGAAGCGATTTTGATAAAACTTGAACTATTCCCTAACTTGAAAAATACCATACCTATTAAAAATGATTTTTGCTGTCAGTAGTTTTAAAGAAATACAAGGACAAACATAAAAACATACATTCACTTAAAGACTATGGGCAAAACGTCTCCACCCACCAAAAGTTGTTAATCTCATTCGAAGCGTCTAGTACTAGTTGGTTAGGTTTTAACTCTGGTTACATTCTTCTACAACGTAAGTATACCCGGAGTGTTACGATTTTACATTATTATTTTTAACTCTGGTTACATTCTTCTACAACGTAAGTATACCCGGAGTGTTACGATTTTACATTATTATTTTTAACTCTGGTTACATTCTTCTACAACGTAAGTATGCCCGGAGTGTTACGATTTTACATTATTATTTTTAACTCTGGTTACATTCTTCTACAACGAAAGTATACCCGGAGTGTTACGATTTTACATTATTATTTTTAACTCTGGTTACATTCTTCTACAACGTAAGTATACCCGGAGTGTTACGATTTTACATTATTATTTTTAACTCTGGTTACATTCTTCTACAACGAAAGTATACCCGGAGTGTTACGATTTTACATTATTATTTTTAACTCTGGTTACATTCTTCTACAACGAAAGTATACCCGGAGTGTTACGATTTTACATTATTATTTTTAACTCTGGTTACATTCTTCTACAACGTAAGTATACCCGGAGTGTTACGATTTTACATTATTATTTTTAACTCTGGTTACATTCTTCTACAACGTAAGTATACCCGGAGTGTTACGATTTTACATTATTATTTTTAACTCTGGTTACATTCTTCTACAACGAAAGTATACCCGGAGTGTTACGATTTTACATTATTATTTTTAACTCTGGTTACATTCTTCTATAACGTAAGTATACCCGGAGTGTTACGATTTTACATTATTTTTATTATTTTAATGGAATATGAATAATTTATCTTTTTAAACGACTTCAAAAAAGGAGGAGGTTCTCAATTCGACCCGTATGTTTTTTATGTTTATTACCTCAGAACTCCGTGATTTGTGAACTGATTTCGTAAATTATTTTTTTGTTTGCAAGTATAATACTTTCAGATTGATCCCATAGAAATTTTATCAAAATCGGTACAATAGCTTTTTTTTAAATTTGGTTCGTTCGTTCTCGAAGTACAAACGTTTGAAGTCGGTTGTTCACGTTTTTGTCAAAAAATAATAATCAGTTCGTTGATCATTAAGCCGAGTTCTACAGCTGAAGAGGAGAAAATAACAATATCGTCGGTGTTTTATAAACAATTATTATAAAAACCGTATTGTAAAACCTACCTTTATCAGTTTTTTTGCCGACTATAGTGAAGCTAGCGAAGGGTAATGAGTTTTACAGGCTATGTATCCATCTATGTGGTTATGTGTATGTTCCACCATATCGTAGCCCCTATTGCTCCGATTTTGATAAACAAGGTGTCAGTCGATTTGTCTTCAGAAATAGAGTGTAAAAGGTTTTATTTTTACCCGACTGCTGCGAAGCAAAGGTAGGGTTATGAGTTCAAACTAAAAACTTGGTCAGATTTTTACAAGCGTGGTATCGATCGATTCGTCTTCATCGCAAGAGTGTCAGGCGATTTTTCACTCGACCGTAGTCGGGTTTTAGTTTTTGAACTTAAGTCTTGTGCAACTATATAATATTGGACAAGACAAGTTCAAAAACTATTGAGGACCGGTTGGTCTAGTGGCAAGAGACCCTAGGTATGAAATCAAACGGTCGCGGGTTCGAATCCAGCAAGGTGCGTTCACATTTGAGTGATGAGCAGAAATGTTTGTTTCCGAGTCATGGATGTAATATTGGTATCTATGTATGTTTATCCGTTATCTAGTACCCATAGTACAGGGTACCCTAGTTTGGGGCTAAGTAATTGGTGTGGAATTGTCCCGAATATATATTATTATAATTATATTACATACACACGCGTGAACTTCATAAACTCAAATTTTTTAAGTAGTTTATAAGTATTTTAAGAACAGTTCAAATGATGGGTGAGCATTCCGCGCCTTCGGAAAAATGCTTTCGCCCAGAACTTAGTACTCTATAGTCCTTACCTCTTTGACATTTTCACCTTGATGAGATCAGTTCTTATTAATTGACTTAAAAAAACACGAGGTGTTATGCTGTCTCAAATATCTGTGATTTATGAACCGATTTGAATGATGCTCTTTATTTGAAAGGCAATATATCTCCAGCGTGATCCTCTTGTACAAATTTCTTCAAATTGTTAAAGTATTTTTAGTACAATTATTGGGAGTCGATCTTTTGGGTTCAACGAATGATTTATTATATATTAGTCTCGTTTTTAAAGATTTTCTATGTACTTCGCAACTACTACAAGTATCCCAAGTCACGCGCCTAGCCACCTAGAATAGTAGTACGTATTATTATTTACTAGCTGTACCCGCGGCTTCGCCCGTGTGGCCATTTCTCTAGATTAAAAGAGCTCTATTACTAGTTCAAGACCTATACCAATATACTCGTACCAACATTTAAACATAATTCCTTCAGCCGTCAAAAAGTTTTTATCGATTGCTCGGCTTCTACTCATTGGATTGAGATAATAAGTACACCAGTTTTTAAGTCAAACCCTAAGCTATCCAACAGTGAACCGCATCGCAGTCAGTCTAGTAGTTTTTATGTGATGCGTGAACAAACAAACATACAGACAAACAGAAAGAAAGAAAGGACTAACAAAAAAATATTGTTCAATACCTTTTTTAAGCACCCAAGAGCATTTTTTTCATTTGAATACATGTAGTAGTTTGGGTGCGATGCGCGGTCAAGATACGGACAAACAGACAGACAAAATTAAAAAGTAAAACAGTTTGGCTTCTGTATCGAATATAGAGAACTATCCAAAAAATATTTTTTATTACTTAAATATTAACATAACTTTGGACCCATATCCCGCAGGAACCCATTATTTTTTCGAGATAAAACGTGTCCTCAATTTTAACTCATCATATAACTTAAGACAGTGCCAAGTTGCATCAAAACCCGTCCATTACTTTCAGCGTGGTACGTGTTATTTTAAATAAGTTTCAACCCCTCAATAATAACCCATACATTTTTCGATATGTAAAGTATCCTATGTCCTACCTCGTAGTACGAACTCAAATCATACCAAATTTCTTTTGAATTCATCCAGTATTTCCGGCGGCGTGATGCGCGGCTAAGATACAGACTGACAGACATACAGACAAAAATGAAAAAACATACAGTTTAGGCATCATAATAGAAAAAAGAGTAACTTCCAAAAAATACACACTATATCTTTAATATACAGAATTTGGACCCATATCCCACAGGAACCCTTTATTTTTTCGGGACAAAATGTATCCATAATTTTCACCTTTCTTATAAACTATGTCTGTGCCAACTTGCATCAATATCCGTCCAGTTATTTCAGCGTGCTAAGTGTTCTTTTAAATAATATTCCACTTCTATCCTGCATCAACACTTAATTTTTTCGGGATGAAAAGTATCCAATGTCCTACCTCGAAGTGTGAACTCAAATCATACCAAATTTCATTTGAATTCATTAAGTATTTTCGGCGTGGTACGCTGCCAACGTACAGACAGACAGACAGAAAGACAAAAATTAAATTAAATACAGTGTAGGCTTTAGTATTGAATATAGAACGGCCTCCAAAAAAATTACAATATGTTTTAAATTTACAGAATTTTGGACATTATCCCGAAGGAACACTTTATTTTTTGGGATAAAAAGTATCCTCAGTTTTTACCCATTATATAAACTATGTCAGTGCCAAGTTTCAACATAATCCGTCAAGTAGTTTCAGCATGATACGTGTCCTTTTAAATAACTTTCAACGCCTATCCTGCAGGAACCCTTTAATTTTTCGGGATGAAAAGTATTCAATGTCCTACCTCGAAGTGTGAACTCAAATCATATCAAATATTGTTTGATTTCATTAAGTATTTTAGGCGTGGTGCGCTGCCAAGGTACAGACAGACAGACAGACAGACAGAAAGACACAAATAAAAAAAACAGTTTTGGCTTTAGTATTGAATATACGAGTAGAACGGCCCCCATAAAAAATTACAAAATATCTTTAATTCACAGAATTCGGGGCATTATCCCGCAGGGACTCTTTATTTTTTGGGATAAAAAGTATCTTCAATTTTAACCCATCATTAAAATCTTACATGATCTGAGTTCAAACCCGAAGAGATCAAAAATTTTAAACTTTTGCATTTAAATTTTATCTTAATCCAACATTAATTTTATTTACATTAAACATATCTTCAAATAAACTATGACTGCAACAAGTTGCATCATAATCCGTCCGGTAGTTTCAGTAAGTGTTTTTTGGAATAACATTCAACCCCAATCCTGCGGGAACCCTTTAATTTTTCGGGATGAAAAGTAGCCTATGTCCTACCTCGTAGTATGAACTCAAATCGTACCAAGTTTCATTTAAATTCATTCAGTAGTTTCGACGTGATGCCTAGCCAAGATACAGACAGACAGACAAAAATGAAAAAAAAAAAACAGTTTTGGCTTCAGTAACGAATCTAGAGTAAAGTCCAAAAAAAAAAACTAAATATCTTCAATGTACAGAATTGGTAAGTATAGATAGATTTTAATCATGCCTATAAAACAGTACCGTGACATACCTACTGACTGACTGGCTAACTGACAGACAATGCCCAATCTAAACAGGTGGACCTAGATATTTGAAATATTAAATTTTCCTTGAGTATCCTAAAGATGAATTACGGAAGTAACTATAAAACGTAAAACATGAATACCATCTCCAAATAAAATACCAAATAAAATCCAAATAAAATAGTATTTTATTTCCTACCTCGTAGTATGAACTCAAATCATGCCAAGTTTCATTTGAATTCATTCAGTAGTTTTGGCGTGATGCGCGTCTAAGATACAGACAGACAGAGAGACAAAAGACAAAAATGAAAAACGGAAACAGTTATGGCTTCAGTACGAATAATAGAACAGCCTCCAAACAAGTAAATTAGTAAGTATCTTCAATGTACAGAATTTGTATCCATATCCCGCAGAAACTCTTTATTACTCATCATATAAAAAAAAGACGGGACAAATCTACACCAATTACCTAGTTCCAAACTAGGATACCCTGTACTATGAGCACTAGATAATGGATAAACATACATAGATACGAATATTACACATCCATGACTCGGAAACAAACATCTCTGCACATCGCACAAATGATTGCACTTTGCAGGATTCGAACCCGCGACCGTTTGATTACCTACCTAGGGTTTCTGGCCACTAGACCAACCGGCCGTCAACTGGCTGTGCCAAGTTGCATCAAAATCCGTGCAGTAGTTTCAGCGTGATACGTGTTCTTTTAAATAACTTTCAATCCCTATCCTGCGGGAACCCTTTAATTTATCGGAATGAAAAGTATCCACAATGTCCTACCTCGTATGTACTCAAATCATGCCAAGTTTCATTTGATTGTATTCAGTAGTTTCGGTGTGTTGCGTGGCCATGATAGAAACAGACAGAAAGCAAAAATTTAAAAAAATACAGTTTTGACTTCAGTATTGAATATTCTTCTTCGTTTATTTTTGTTACCAAATACCTATAATGTACAATTACAATACAAATACAATTTGGACCCCTATCCTGCAGGAACCCTGTATATATACGGGATGAAAAGTATCCTCAATTTTCACCCATCATATAAACTATGACTGTGGCAAGATGCATCAAAATCCATGCAGTAGTTTCAACGTGATAAGTATTGGTTGAAATAACTTTCAACCCTTATCATGCGGGAATCCTTTAATTTTTCGGAATGTAAGTCGTAAAACACGTCGTGATCGTGACGAGACAAAAAAATACTAACAGCCGAATTGCTGTTTTTACACAAATGCTCAAAAAAAGGAGTGTAATGTTTTTAGGATTCATGTATGATTGTATGTATGTTTGTATGTGAGTTTATTTATTCCGTATGGGGTATCGTTAGAATCCTTACTTACATCCCCCGAGTAACATAGGCATTTTTTTAAAGTCGCGTCATTGTTAAAGTATGGCTTCATTTTAATGTGCAAAAAGAAACAGAATCTTACAATATGGGTATCAATTTGAAGGCAAGCACATGCAAACAGTATATAATTTATTGGCATAAGTTATTTTTTGGCAGGGCGGCGTGTTTTTTAGCTATTAAGCCAGTTATTTTCTCAGTTTTCAAGCGTAATTCAACCTCTTTGGATTAAAACCAGTGAGCGTAATCCGATCTCTTTGGGCTTAACTTACGAAGGTATATTTTGTGTTCTCTTTGGGCTTAACGGCTTGCTTAGAGAAACCAAGTAAGTGTAATTCGGCACATGCAGAACAGCTTGGTTCCGTTTTCTGTAAGACTTTGGATACTCCTCCTTCAGCTATGTCCTAATGGAAGACAGAGTTGCCAGTTGAAAAACTACAAATTGCACCTGTCAATATCTTCAGACACTAAGGCACTTTATATAGGCCTTAACTCTGTAAGATCGCCTAATAAAGGGCACGGGCAGGATCGCTTAATAAAGGGCACGGGCAGGATCCAACCGTATAGTTGCTAAATCTGTAACTTGAAGTTAGTAAAATTGACACCATATTCAAAATTAAGTTTGGAACTTAATACTTTATAGAAGTCGTGGAAGTTAGTGCGCGTTCTAAATTGGGAAAACTTTATAATAAGCACAGAATTATGCGAAATTGAACAAACTTCTATAACACTATTATGCTAAAGGCCTACATGCTAATACTTAAAGGATGAAGAGACCGCTTCCTCGACTATCTCTTTATTCAAGGCTTCAAGGCTAGGTACCTCTCCTCAAAATGACGTCGTCATTCTTCTCTGCGTCATTGTTCTCACAAGTCAAAGTCCGCTATATTATTTTGTGTCGCCATAACCAATAGAAAACCAGTGAGCGTACCGACTAACAAATATTCTGCAAGATAAAACCAACGAAAAAAAAATAGCGGACTTTGACTTTTGAGAACAATGACGCAGAGAAGAATGACGACGTCATTTTGAGTAGATCCACCCAGCTGTGACAAATGAGCTGTAAACTACGGCTGTCAGATTATATCACCGTATTATATTTTACTACCAGAGGTATTTCCATAACATGATTGTTTGTAGTTACTGGACAGTTTCGATATGAAACGTCATTAATATCCCACCGATACGTACGGGTAAACGACTAAAAAGAGAGACTTAAAAGTGAACTGTTACGGAAAGGGCTTCAAATTACAGAGTTACGAAACTCTTTTATAATTGTTATTTTAAGATTCAGAGATCTAATTTTGGTGTATTTTTTAAGGTTATATAGTCAGCTCTATGATGTAATATTTATTTTTGTCAAACACAGCAAGAGATACAGAGGAAAGAGGAGAGGAGGGCGGAAGGGACAGGACGCAAAGAGCAAAATCACCAAAATGGATGGTTTTGTGATCTATAATTCGGTATAACTCGCGATGTGTACGTGGCGTAGACGTACGTAGTACTATTATTTATTCTAGGGGTAGGCGTTTCACGACAAACAAACGGCCATGCACACCAACACAGCCCAATCCGTTTTTAGACTAACGCCATGTCTATAGTAACTGTAGGTACAGTTGCACTGTACAACTTATCTGTGAAGTGGCAAAAAAATATGAACTACAGCTGCCACGAATGAGGTTCACATTTTTTGTTTTTTTTTTTAAGTGATTTTACAACTGACGGAAGGTTCTATGTTAGATGGTAATTTTTTTTTAATTTTTTTCTTTCGATTCCTCCGCCAATTGCGGACCGATTTTGAAAATTCTTTTTTTCGTTTGAAAGGGTATACTCTCCAGGTGTTCCTATATAAATGCTATCAAAATTGGTTCAGCAGTTTTTCGAGAATAGTTTTTTTTAGTAAATCCATTCGATTTTGTGTTTATATTGCCTCTAATCTGTAAGATTTCTAAACCGATTTTGATGATTGTTTTTTTTATTCAAAAGTGTAGACTTTCAGTTTAGTTCCATATAATCTTTATCAAAATAGGTTCAGTACTTTTATTAAAAAAACTGTTTGTTTTATAGTTTATGTTCTCTAATATCATTAGGATTTCTGAATCGAATAAGATGATAGTTTTTACCTGAAATAATCATTAAAAAAAACTTTTAATAAAACTCTTTCATAGCTTATGTTGTATTTTTTCTTTATTATTACGTCAGAAATTTCGAAAAAGTGATATTGTTCTGGCTCAGTTGTAATTATTTTATTATCGTTGTGGTTGTTTACAAAATATTAAATAACATTTTTAATGTGAAGTCATTTTTTTTTCGGTCGGGCTAAGCCGCTGTGCGCATCTAGTGGTAGAATAAAGTTTACGAACCCCTAGAGTATGTGTAGTGTAATGAATATTCTCACGTTGGTACCTTGGCAAGGCTTGCCTAAATATTTCCAGTATTTTACAAAAGCATCGCAAATATTTCACATCATCTCGTACATGCCTTCATTCCAAGTTTGAAAGAAAATGAAATGTTGGCATATTTCATATTGTGCATGCTTTAGTGCTGTGAAAATTTTGAAATATATGTAGTTTTAGCCTGAAATATTTGAAATGTCTATTTCTTTATGAAAAATCTTAGAATTACCTCTTGCATTTTATACCTCCCTATTTACATTCTGTTTTCATCGTGAGTCGTGGAATATTTTATTTTATATATTTTTATTTACATATTATATCTTTCACAAACTAAACCTTTGTTATAAAAAAAGAAACAAAAAGTAAATATAAAAAAACTAAAAATTCGATTGCGAACAAAACTATTGAATAAAATGTCAGCCCCAATAGCGGACGGACGCAATATGAGCTGCAAAAATAATCCATACCAATATATAAAAGTGGTACGTTGTCTGTTTGTTTGGGGAGCTTTCACGCGATAACGGCTGGACGGATTTTGTGGAAATTTAGAATGGAGATAGCTTATATCCTGGAATAAAACATAGGATACCTTTTTCTCTGAAAATTGTAAGTTTGAAAACTGGAAAATGTTAAATACTCACTGTAAGGAACGTTTACCATCACAGAATGGTCTGTGGTTGCCATGGAAACGAAATAACAAGTCTGTCAAAAAACATCAAGAGAATTGGTGGTATACCTACTTTTGCATTGGTTTTTAATATCCTAGAAGAACATAGGTTTTTTTTTCGCGATAAAAAGATAAGATAAGAAATAATTTATTCTCACAAACTGTACACAGCAACACATAAATCAACAGAGAAACTTAACCAAAAACAAACAACTAAGCACCTGTGTACAAAGATCGCTGCCATGTACTGTGCTGCCAGAAACAAGCAACTAAGCACCTGTGTACAAAGATCGCTGCCATGTACAGTGCTGCCAGAAACAAGCAACTAAGCACCTGTGTACAAAGATCGCTGCCATGTACAGTGCTGCCAGAAACAAGCAACTAAGCACCTGTGTACAAAGATCGCTGCCATGTACAGTGCTGCCAGAAACAAGCAACTAAGCACCTGTGTACAAAGATCGCTGCCATGTACAGTGCTGCCAGAAAAGGTCTGAGCTCAGCAAAAAAGCTGTGAATGAAAATCCACAGCGCTGATTTTCAGCTCAGGCCATTGGTGACGCACGGACTTTTTTAAAATTAATAAATATAAAGTAAGTACACAAATATATAGAAATTATATATAACTATACAAGTAAATATCACAATTAATTCACGCACAGTATAAATAATATTACAGTATGTAAGATTTAATGTATTTGTAATTATAGTTGAATTTATAATATGTAACGATTATTGGATGCTAAAAGATCACACGAAATCCTTGTATTTTGCTTAGAGGGTAGGCATATCAAGAAAGAAAAGACTACATACGTGCGGCACGGCCAAACGGCAAAATTCCTACATTAATTACCTGTGCCAAAGTACAATTTTATAAAACTAGGCTAGAAAGTGAGGGTTTTTATAGAAAGTGAAGCTATATGAAATAATAATAATTTAATAGAAGATATTTGAGCGTCCCTCACTGAACAGTTTTTTGAATTTCTAAAAGGTGATTTTTATATTTAAATCTGAAATTTCTTTTACATTGAAGCTTACGCAACGGAGGAGGCAGTGAATTCCAGCACTTGGTGGCACAGAATCGGAAACTACCACGAAATGCAGCAGTGCCGTGTCGCGGGGTACGCAATAAATATAAGGACGCTCGAGTTACATATTGATTATGGTCTCGAGCCCAAACAAACTTGGAAAAAAGATAGGACGGCTTTTGATTCTTGACAACGCCAAACATTAGATTGCGAGGTGCAAATCCCTTCGGTTCTTCATTTTCAGTATGTTGTGTTGATTGAGAAAGGGAGTAATATGACTACGCGGTGGTACATCGAAACAAAAACGAGCACACGCATTCTGAACTCTTTGAATACGGCGAGATGTTTTGGCGAGTAAACGGGGACCATACACACAATCGAGATAGTTAAATTTTGAGAGCACGAGTGAGTCTACGAGCATTATCCGAAGTTCTGTACTAAGGTAATTTCTAATTTTATACAACACCTTCAATCTGTAAAAACTGTTTTGGACAGCTTCAGATACCTGGCGTTCAAATCTTAAATGCTCGTCAAATATTAAACCTAGGTTACGCGCTTCCAACACACGTTAAATTTTTTCACCACCTATGTGTAGTTGCGGATCCCTAAGTGTTATTTAATGAGTTTGTGTGTTTGTGCCTAATACCATAAACTTGGTCATACTTGCATTTAATAACAAAGAACTCGATAGAGCCCAGGCCTGAACTCCAAATCTTGATTTAATTTTGCTACAGCACTGGAAAAATCTTCTGGTTTAAACGATAAATACATTTGAATTTCATCTGCATAAATATGGAACTTACAGTGCTGGATCACATTTATTATATCTGCACTGTATAGGATAAACAATAACGGCCCCAAAATTGAGCCTTGCGGCACACCCCAGATGACTTCACGTAACTCAGAAACCAAGCTATCCCCGTTATCCTTCCTGACCTCAACAAGTTGTGCACGATTACCCAAATATGAGTGAAACCAACGTATCGTATTAGAATCAAAGCCATAAAAATTTAGTTTTGACAAAAGGAGTCCTATGTTGATTGAATCAAATGCACGCGAAAAGTCTAGTAGAACCAAAATGGTGCCCATGCCTTGGTCTTGTGCAGCAATTATGTTGTCAGTAACATCCAATAAGGCCGTATTAGTGCCTCGATACTTACGAAAGCCAGATTGCATTTCAGGCAAAATAAAATTATATTCAAGATATTCAGACATTTGAGAACACACTACGCTTTCGAGTACCTTAGAGAGACAGGGTAATATACTGATTGGGCGTAAGTCTTTCAGCTCAACAGGGTTTGGAATTTTAGGGATTGGTTTAACTATAGCTATTTTCCATGTAGTAGGAAACTTTGCGGACAAGATGGATTTATTAATAATAGCAGTAATGGTATCAAGGCTTTGAGGAAGAGTTAGTGAAATCATGTCTAACGATATTTTATCAATGCCTAAAGCATTAGTTTTTATTTACCTTAAGTATTTTGATACCATCAATGAATTAGTAGGCCTCAGAGAAAAAGTGCAGTCACTGTATTTATGAAACTCAAAGAAGGTTAGATCAGATATATGAACATCCAATTTTCCGGGAACATTAAGAAAATGCTCATTAATTAAATCCGGCTTGTCAAAATGTGCAGGAAGCTCTACAGATTTCGGTGGAAAAACTTTGGATTTTAAGTTTTTCCATAATTTTGTAGAATTTTTAGCGTAACAATTAATATGCTGGCTAAAAAATGCTTTCTTCTCACTATGCAATGCAAAACACACCTGTTTTTTAAGATCTTTGTAAAAAACTTTATGACAAACTAAATTAGTCTTACGACATCTGGCAAGTGCTGCATCACGAAGTCGCATCATCAGCTTAACATGTTAACCACGGACAAGGCAATTCCTTAACAATTCTTGACTTTACAGGAGCATGTAAATCATATAGTAAACTAATTACATCACTAAAGTCGGTCACCATAGTATCAACGTCGTCCGCAGAGCTAATAATATCCCATCTGATAGACTCTAAATCCCCAGTAAATAAGTCTAAGCAAATATTTCTAATTGGTCTGTAGATAATACATTTAGGCGAGATTTTAGGTTTATTGAAAACAAATTCACCTGCTATGAACGCGTGACCAATTAGCGACCCCACAAGCTCAACGCTAAGTTTGCGCGCTCGTATATTGGAACATACTACATCAATTAACGTTTGGCTACTGTCAGTAAAATGGGTTGGTTTATCGACCAACTGTTTTAAGCCCGTACATATTAAAAACTCATTAAATATTTTAGTTTTAGTTTCATCTGCGTTCAAAAGATTTATGTTAAAGTCCCCCAAAAGAATCAAATTATCAAAGTGAGAAAAAGATGCCACTGAGTCCATCATGGCATTGAGAAAAACATTAACATCTAACCATGGGGGGCGATAAGCCGTACCAATGATTAGTTTGGAAGACTTTGTGCTTAGTTTTAGCCACATTTGTTCTACGTTAGTGTTTATAGGATGGGCACAAGATTGCACGTTAACACCACTCCGAATGTAAAAACCTATACCTCCACCACGGCCCCCGCGCACCCCAACCGGCCGTGGCGTGTGCCGGAGACGATAGTTAGGTACGACGGGGGCACGATCAGACTGACCTTTTCTAATCCAGGTCTCATTAATTGCCATGAGATCAACTGAATACCTTTCCATAGCCACAATAAAATTGTCATGATCGGTAGCTAAAGAACCAGCATTGTGAAGACCAACTTTAAGAAATTTGTTTTCAATCATTATTATTAGGTATAAATGTAAAACTGAAATAAATATTTATTTGTAAATATAAACAAATAATGCTGAATAAAACTAAAACTAAATAAAAAATATGATTCAAACAAAGTACCGTACATATTTTGTAGCCATTAAAGCATACAGATATATAGTAAATATGACAAATAATAAAATAAAATATATTATCATAGGCTAACAGAACAAAAGAGGTAAGTATTAAATAAGTATCATGACGGCGATCTTTGTACACACGCATATTTATGACTAACATTCCCGTTTTATACATACAAAAAACACAGTAAGATGAGTTAAAGGTATTAAGAGTTACTTTACAAACGGATAGAAAAACATATAGACCTTTGGTGCCAACTTTGATAAATTATCTGGGAGCCAAATAAATAAAGAGATTTAGGTAGCGAGAGCATGAAATACAAGAGGTACAATAATGTGATATAACGCCAAAAAAATACAAACCATGTAGGTAAAACATCCATCTGTGTTGGCATAAAGATACTATTATAGTATTTTATATTATGAGGCTGATAAATAATACATGAAAAAGTGGAAACAACATATGAGAAAACACAAAAATTATACTTGGTTGAACAATGATTATCTAAATAAAACAGAAAGGCTATAACAGAGGATATAAACAGCTTATTTACTCGTATGCTAAAGTTGAATGTTAAATATAATAGATAGATAATCAATTAATCAACCCAGTCAAACACACTTTAGGGGAAAAATTCGATCTAAATCTTGTTCGTGTCGTATCCGTGAATATGGAGTTCCCTGTTCCTTACGGATGTAAATACGTCCTTCTTTCGACCAGTACTTCCACATTCGGGCACGGCACTCCTCCCTGGCCTTGGCGAATAGTTGGCCGTTCGCCTTAGTAAGACGTTTATTCACGTATATGCGGACCGGTACGCCCTCTATGCCGAGCTCAGTAGTGGTAAGGCCGCGGCGGACACGCGCAGACTGGAGGTAAGCGTCACGGGTGGAACGTTGTGCGAAGCGGACTACAATGCGGCGTGCTCGCGCTGAGGCCTGAGGCTGAGACTCGTCCCAGAGACGGTGAGGGGGCCCTTCTCTCTCTGCCAGCACGATGTCTCGCTCCTCCAGCACCATTCCCATTTTCGTGCCTAGGAAGGTAGCCAGATGTTCAGGATTTTCGCCTTTATTCTCAGGTAAACCTGTAATAATGACATCGTTGAGCAGGAACTCCTGCTCACGGTCGTTGAGCTGTATTTTCATCTCGAATAGTGCTAGTTCTAATGAGTTTACCTCGACAGATTTAGGCTCCGCCTCTCGGGCCACCTCCAAGGCCACTATGCGCGCGTCAAACGCATCCATACGCTCATTGAAACTGGAGCGCGTCACAGACATCTCCTTTTTAAGCTCCCGAATTTCGTCAATAAAGGTGCTTCTGTCTTCTTTGGATGACTTAAATTCACATGTCATCAGATTTTGCATTTTGGTGAACTCGGAACGCATCTCATCCCTGAGCGCACTCACCACGTCAACATTCACCTGACCAGTCGTTTTAGTTGAACAGGCCACTGTTGCGCGCTCTCCACTAGTTCTAATCTGAGTAAGGTAACTGTCCTGCAAACCACGGACAGGCGTAGCGGGGTCTCGCCCCTTGGGCGTTTTAGATTGGCAGTCCCCACATCGCCAAGTGTCCCCTACGGTAACTCCAACAGGCACTCTCACGCATTCATTGTGGCTTTTTGACCCGCATTCAGGACAGGCAACACCCTCTGTCGAGCTCATAAATTTGCCGCAGGCAGCGCACTTTGCCATTTTGTTTATCGGCAATCAATATACCAGTAAACTTATAAGTACTGTAGTACAGCAGCGCAGTAATACCGGTACGAACCAAAAAAAAAAAAAATGTACATACTAAAAAACAGCAGGAATGATTTGTGGTTCGAGGGCTTTAAACTAGATGGCAGCACTCGGATTGTTAATATTTCACTTACAGACTTTTCAGTGCTTTCAAAGTGGGCTCACGAGCACCCAGACACATCCACCACAATTAAGAGTCACTGAATTACGTTATTGTAGAAAAAACGCACAAGTTAATTAATAACGACCCAATTATTTTTAATAGAGGGTAACTAACTCACTGCTTGAGATGAAACAAAATCTTTCTAATAAGAATGTTCACTGTCGCACATCTGTTAATATGTACAAAGAACTAACTTATTACAATACTCTCAACCTTTTAGATGTTACGAACTGAGTGTTCGACGTCCGAGACGTCACTCCAGATAAACAGTAGTCCGCGCGGAGAAGTCGCGGGCGGGAAATCTAATCGTAATATAATGTTAACATTTCTTATTTCCAAAGTTACATATTTTACTTTACTTTAATAGTTGCAATTGCAACATTGGACTATAGCAGGTACATAAACATAATTTTAATAGCCTAAAATTGAAAATGTTGTAATAAGCTTGCAAGACAATTGCTTAAGTTTAGGTAAAAGAATTATATATTTTAGGGATGGTCTTTTAACTACCTTCAAACCTTCATTTTGATACCTCACTCGATACATTTTGGTAATTTTTGTCCCGTCGGAAATACAACATAGCAGCTGTGTAAGCCGCCATTTAGTTATTGACACTTCTTTTAGCACTCTCATGATTAGGACGATTCCAATGATACCTCCATTTTACCTAATTTATCTCATTTATCAAAATGTAATTACATTTACATATTTTTTTTTTTTACATTTTGATAAATAAAGCCGTTTAAGCTGTAGGTTGCGTCTAAGAAACGTACAAAAAAACAGTATAGAACACATAAACCTCCGCAGTCGGGTAAAAAATTACCGATGTGGCAACCTCAATCGCCACATCGAAATCAGCGCAATCTATTCTGATATCAAGTGTATTAATATTAAATCATACGGATCAGATCGTCACTATAATATCGTAAAAATTACCATTTCATGAAATGGTTGGCATTTTGAAAAAATAATATTTAATGAAATTATCGTTGACCTCATGAAATGGTTAGGCCAGATCAATGAATGATTAGCGTTTGACATTCTAAACATATTAACAGCGAAACGCGCGGCTATTTCATGATATGGTCAATCATTAGAGATCATATCGTAAAATAGTTACATTATCCACCGCTAGAGGCGCTAGGTGGAAGCCCGACTCGGCCGTGATAGGTTAGAAGGACAAGGCGGGAGCAAAGCGTATCGTGCTCCCACCGCCCGCCTTCGTCTACGTGGAGTTTTTTTAGCCTTGAACACCATCTGATTGAACACCTTTGGTATCATGAAAATCCTACATTAATGATATTTAATAATACGGTCAAACATGGATTGAAATATCATTAAACGTTGATGTTTCAACGATATGGTCAGTTTTAACTGGGCATTTTATGAAATAGAACCATTTCATGAAATTATCGACCATCTCATGAAATTGACAATTCTACGATATCGCCACGACAGATACACTACAAAGCTTGCATCGTGCAAACTAAATTTTCGCCGCAAATTAGCATGCATGAAAATTCCATCAAGGAACAGTTCATGAACATGGCTGTTCCAGGGCCAATAATCCCTGGCTCGAATGAGAATACTTCCTGTAATGATGGAGCTGCTTCAACAGTGTGATACCCTACCTAACTTATCCAATTCCACTTCCATTACCGCCACACATTGTTTTATTTGAAAATAGCTTTATCCAATCATGTAATGACATACGTCACTGAAACGTGGTCGCTAACTATTGGTTTGATACACCAGCTCAAAGTTGCGCAGCGTGCAATGGAGAGAGCTATGCTCGGAGTTTTACTACGTGATACGATCCGTAACGAGGATATATGTAGAAGAACCAAGGTTATCGACATAGCTCTCAGAATTTGCAAGTTGAAGTGGCAATGGGCAGGCCATATAGGTCGCAGAGCCGACGACTGTCCCCAACTGTCAAGTCCCCAGGACTAATGGTTCTAGAATGGCTACCACGAACAAGCTATCGAAGTGTATGGAGACCCCCCCACACGTTGGGCGGACGACATTGTAGCCATCGCAGGGAGTCGGTGGATAGAGGAGGCAGAAGACCGTACGTCGTGGCGCTCTTTGGAGGAGGCATTTGTTCAGCAGTGGACTTCTAAAGGCTGAAATTATGATGATGATGATGATGATGATATCCATACACCAATATATTTTGGTAGAACGGGACACACTAATCGGATTCAATCCACGAAGGCGGAAAACTAAATTTCTTTTCAATCTTGCTTTGACTGTGTCAATACGTGCTTTCCGGTGGGCCACAGTGCATGAGATTTGTGGGACGGCAGAACAACTTTGGCTTTTTCTTGCTACTGTGTTTTTTTAAAGGGTATTTACCTATCAGTATAGCTAATTGATAGTAGTTAATTTATTAAAATACTAGCTGCACCCCGCGGCTTTCCCGCGTGGTCTTTTTCTGGGGATAAATTATCCTTGTGTTATTCCAGCACCAAAAGTTCCTATAAAATACTCTGATACCAAATTTAATTCAGCCGCCAAATATTTCTTTAACCATTGCTCGTTTTCTATACATATCAGATTGAGATACAAATTACACCAGATTTTAATTTAAACCTTAAGTTATCCAACAGCTGAAACTGCATTACAATCGCTATAGTAGTTTTAACATGATGCGCGAACAAACAGAGAGACACATTTTTTTATATATTACTTTCTTGTCAAGTAACTTATTTCAAGTCCTCTATAATCTAGTCTAGACCAATTACAAAAAACAACAGCATACAAAGATAACTAATTGTTCCACCAAAACTCAGCGCAATTTAAAAACTCCGCGCATTGCCCGCTTATAGTGGAGACGACTTCTCCAATTGGCAAATAGGTATCCAAACTTAATCATCATAAAAGTAAAAAGCCGCTGTCCATAGTTTTGAGCTATGGCAGCACACTTATCTAATTGACTACGCGCGCTGACACACGCTTATGTGCGTAACGCGTAAATGTTTGCGTGGAGCGAACAGGCAAGCGATACGGTTAATGAGTGTGGAAAAAGGATGGCACAATATCGCTTGCGATCTTTTGATGACGAACTGTGACGAACGGTTTTGTATCACGCGACACGCGCACCACTAATAGTCACGTAGTCATTTTGAATAATAGTAAGTACTAGCTTTCCCGCACGCGACTTCGTACGCGCGGACTACTGTGTATCGCGAAAAAAAGCATCCTATGTTCTTCTAGGATAAAAAAACCGATGCAAAATTAGGTAAAACACCAATGCTCTTGATGTTTTTTGACATACTTATTATTTCGTTTCCATGGCAACCGCTTCTTACATATTTTTTTTTGTATTCCCGTGAAAACTTACAATTTTCCGAGATAAAAAGTATGCTATGTTTTATTTCAGGATATAAACTATCTCCATTCCAAATTTCATCAAAAACAGTGAAAGCTCCCCAAACAAACAGACAAACAGACAACGTTTCACTTTTATATATTGGTATGGATTAAGTAAGAGCTATGGAGAGAGCTATGCTTGGAGTTTCTCTGAAGGACAAGATTCGTAATGAAGATATCCGACGGAGAACTAAGGTAACCGACATAGCTCAAAGGATAAGAAAGCTGAAGTGCCAGTGGGCTGGTAACATTTCCCGAAGAACCGTTAATCGTTGGGGTAGACGAGTTCTCGAGTGGAGACCACGTTTAGGCAAACGTAGTGTAGGATAACCTGTAGCCAGGTGGAGTGACAACCTGCGAAAAGCGGCTGGCAGAAAATGGATGAGGAGAGCTGACTAAACTCAGTGGCGTGCATTAGGAGAGGACATCCAGCAGTGGACAGATATGGGCTGATGATGATGATTATGAAGTATTAAGTGCTTGATCATTACATGTTTTTCCATCAAAGGTGTCCACTGTCCATGCCACGGACACTACACTGTGGCAAGAATGGTGGCATTACCATTAAACGTATTCATACGCTCCATTTTTCCTGATATTCTCCGATATTTACATAAGAATACAATGTAACGGAAACTTTCTGTCGATTTTGACTCAACTAAATTTTAGAAATCATTATGTTAAAATTGGTACGAACGTAACGAGTTTTCTCAGAGGAGTTATATTCATGAAACAAAGTCGCTCCGTCCTTTGGGTGGTGATTAAAGATCTAGGACTATAATTACAGCTTTAATTCAGACTGAAGCTTACTGGCTATATTTCTGAGTAGATTAATTCAATTTTGCGATTATAATTTTAACAATATTACGTTCATTAACTCCATTTATTTATTGAAAATTGCTATGCTGCAATCTTTGTTATAGTTTGAAGGCCTTGTGCCGATTTTATATCTATTTTTCGTAACAAGCTATGTAAATAAGTCATCATTGTAGTTAAATTAATATCTTTATTGACACCAAGGAAAAAAAGATACAGACATATGGGTGCTCTTATAGTTAAAAGCGTTCTCTTCCAGACTAACTTTGGATGGACAGAAATTAATTGGATAAGAAGGTCGGTGGTGTAGCAATATAGATTAAATTCAATTCAATTATTATTTGCTAGTTATATCTGCGGCTTCACACGCGTGGTCATTTCTCTAGATAAAGTACTCATGTACCTATTCCAGGACCTAAACTACCAATATCCAACATTTCATTGAAATTCCTTCAGCCGTCAAATAGTTTTTATCTATTGCTCGGCATCTTATCGTCGGATAGAGATAACAAGTCCGCCAGTATTTAAGTCAAACCCTAAGCTATCAACAGTGAAAACCGCATCGCAATGGGTCCAGTAGTTTTTAGGTGATGCGTGAGCAAACATACAGTCAAACAGACAGACATGATTAAAAAATATGTTATATTCATTAGCTTATTATGTAGATATCGTAGACTTTTTTTTTATTATCTTCTTTTTACAGACTTTTTCGTTCATATTGTTTATTATAAGTATAAGTATAAGTATAAGTATAAGTATAAGTATAAGTATAAGTATAAGTATAAGTATAAGTATAAGTATAAGTATAAGTATAAGTATAAGTATAAGTATAAGTATAAGTATAAGTATAAGTATAAGTATAAGTATAAGTATAAGTATAAGTATAAGTATAAGTATAAGTATAAGTATAAGTATAAGTATAAGTATAAGTATAAGTATAAGTATAAGTATAAGTATAAGTATAAGTATAAGTATAAGTATAAGTATAAGTATAAGTATAAGTATAAGTATAAGTATAAGTATAAGTATAAGTATAAGTATAAGTATAAGTATAATGTAGATAGATTTCAAATAAAAACACATATTTTTTTGTTAGTAGGTACAGTGTCATTAAAATTATGGATAATTAAGATTATTACCCGACTACGGCAAAAAAAGGGAATAGTAATGAGTTTAACACTCTATGTATTGTTACCAGCGATAATAGTATCGCCGTGAAGCGCGCATCTCTAGTGGCGCCCAGCACTATGATTAGGTCAGCAGAGTTTGACAGAAGAAGGAATGTCTATTATCTATAAAATGGATGCCAAAAAATGTTATTAATTCTCCAGTTTTTTTTAACAGTATGTTAGAATGTATGTATATATGTGGATGTTCCACCATAGTGTAGCCTGGTCTACATTATATGGTCTGATTTTACAAGCGAGGTATCAATCGATTCGTCTTCATCAAAGAACATCGTAGGCTTTTTTTACCGGACTACAGTGAATAAAAGGAAGGGTTATGTTTTAAAATGTTCAGGTAGGGCGTGAATAGTAGCTTTCAAACGAATGGACCGATTTAGCTGCGGTTTTTTATGTTTGAAAACTTATTGTGACATTATATGTAAATGAATTCATAGAGATATATATTTACTTCGATGAATTAGTATTATATAACGGCTTGGTTCAACGGCAACATATGATCTGTCCTAACGCGAAAAAGCGTTTGCGTCTTGGTCCAGTGACTCCCCGCGACTCTCATCAGGTCTTTGGATTACCTATCCCAAGAATAGCTCTAAATAGGTATATAGTTATTATCATCAGCTCATACTGACGTAAGGACCTTCATCGTCATCATCATTATAAGCTTCTATAAGTCCACTGCTGAACATAGTCTAGCTCCCAAAGCACGTCACTGAGCCCGGTCTTCGGCTTTTCCTTTCCAACCACGTCGCCAGACAACTTATATAAAGTTATGAGCCTTCACTGATCATCAAATCACGGGCTAGGGGTAGGGGATCCCTACTTCACTATGGTACGTAATATTTATAATTTATTTTTGAAACTCATTCTTAGCTATAACCACAGAATAATTAATAGTACAACTAAATAACCAATAACCACAAAGCGCTCCGTACCTACCTAATGAAGTTACAAGTACGCTCAACTTTAATGCGAATTCGCTAACTTCGACACGGGACATGTTCCCGGCTTCGTCAAATAGCGTGATTGCGGAATATTCGAAAACTTGTGAGAATTCCAAAAACTGTTGTAGTTAGGACTTTGTCTTTGTAAAGGAATATTAAACGACATTGAATAATTTTATTTATACTCAAAGTTAGTCGTTTTCTAGAAATAAATTTATTGGTTTTGACAAAGAGGCTGCTCATTCTATAGCTACTGTTTGCGAGACGTACTACCCTAGAATCTATATCTTTATATCTACACATATAATAAAACTGTCCAAATTCTGTACATTGAAGATATTTAGTAAAAATTTTTGGAGGCTGTTCTATATTCGTACTGAAGGCATATTTTTTTTTCATATATTTTTTGTCTGTCTGTCTGTCTGTCTGTCTGTCTGTCTGTCTGTCTGTCTGTATTTTGCACGCACATCAGGCCGAAACTACTGAATGAATTCAAATGAAACTGGGAATAATTTGAGATCATACTACGAAGTAGTACATAGGATACTATGTGCATTTTGCCAATCAAGTCATAATTCTGTAAAGTGAAGGAGCTTTACTGAAAATTCATACGGAGTTTCGGAGAGAAAACGAAATGGAATTATTGATATATTTTTAATTTTTCCCCGTTTGTATCATTTGCCCACGCTCGTGCACGTTAAAGAACACCCTAAACTCGAAGAAACACATGTTCGAGATAAAAACTCAAAGCAAAAGAACCGTCTCCACTTCGTTTCCCACCGAAAGTCCGGCTTACTTTATGAACGAGAACGAGCCCTAGAAACAAATGCGCAATTCAACCTCTTTGAACAAACCCGTATCGCATGTGAATTGTTCATAGACAACTTCATATTACTCCTCTTGCTCCGTCAGTGGCATTAATTCTATTTTAGTACCTACCTATTACAAAATTCCTTGTTCCTATCATAATAGGTAGTTGTGTTGTGGTCTGTTATCCTGCGAGCCCGGCGCTTAAGCGATATCGCTTAATTCAATTGTTATACACAATCAAACTTGTAAACACCGGGCCAGAAGCATTGAATGATGTTTTATCTACAACTTCACAAAAAAATAATATCGTATACAACCCCTAGTAAACTCGATTGCGACCGCAGCCATAATTCGCGAGTGATAGAACGCGACGCGACCGAAAGAGCATAAAAACGTGATCGCACGGATTGATAGCCTCGCATAGCCCCGCTCGCTGTGTGCGCCGGGGTTTATAGCCTCGTTCGATAGACGGCTATAGACGGCTATGTATTCATGATGTTGTGATGTTTATATGACTGTATTGACTGAATTATATACTGACGTCGCAGGCTTGAGAAATAAAGTACGTTTAAGACTCGCAATAAATAAACGATCGGAACATGGCAACATTTCAGATGCTGTCTCTTTTATATCGTATCAAATTGAGACAGACGGCATGTGGAAAATAGTTTATTTGATGGCGTGAGAGCATACAAGAGTGCTTAATTAAATTAGTTGGCGAAATTCAGAAGCGCAAAGAAAAATTTGTGTTTATAAATGTGACTAACTTTATTAGGGCATCCCCACGTGCTCATCGTAATTAACTAATTACCATATTTTCATCTTTGCGAAGTAACATTTGTGCATTATATTGTATCAGTATTTATGTTATTAAAATGACAACATCAAACGTGAATTCAATATGGAAAATGTACCTAGTCTATGGTCTATGGTCGGCGGATAGGTAGATCGTTTTTATTTCTGAGATAAGGATCTGATCCTTTACGTACGACGAACGAAGTTGATGCACTATAATTATGGTTGCGTTTGAGCGATGGTAGCCTAACTTAGAATCCAACGATACCGGAATCGGTCTTAAAAAGGCTCCGCAACAATGTCTTCTAAGTTATATGCGGTTTTCCATCGTTCCTTGCTTCGGACGGCACGTTAATCTGTCAGATTAATAGCAGTCATTAAGCCATGTCAGAGGCCCTCGGGCGGCCTGATAAACTATGTTACCAGAGGCCAGCACTACCTCATACGACAAACAAACATGGTTAAGGTTATTTACATTTCATTCAAATACTTACGGCACTTATGAAACTGATAAATATGTTGACAAAGCTATGTGTGAGTCCAAGGTTTAATAAAGCTGAAAGAAGAATATGAGTTTTCTACTCAGATTTTCTATTTCATTTCATTATCAGCAAGGAGGCACTTAGTATAAACTAGCCAGCCACTTTTCTCCGTGAGGAAATCTCGTCTACGTGATTTTGTCTATACAGGAAGACAACAGGCGGAGCTACAAATCTGTTCCAAGCTATAAATAACCAAGTTTAAACTACTGTTGTCAGTTTTCAAATAGCTAAACTCTTCAAAGAATGCGCGTTCCGCTCTATGATTAACTCCATTCTGTACTGAAGAGGGTAATTTATCACATGCATAAGGAAGCGGTTTTACCATAGCATTACTTGTCTTAATGTTGTGTGGGACAGAATACATTAGCTGTGTTTCATAGAGTGAGTTACCTGCGTTGCTGGATTCATGTTAATTATTGTTAGGATAATTAATTTTGTTAATTCTTTTTTGTTTTCATTGATAGCCATTTTATAATCATTTTATTGGACTGAGAAAAAAGGTTCAAACCATTCAAAAATTAATAACAGAGCATCAAAGAGCTCAAGCTTGATTTAACGTTTTTATTTAGCTTGTCGTGTTGTTGTTTTTGGGTCAAATTTTGTAATTGAAATTTTACCCCCTTCCTGTTGACCGATTGAACAAAACTCTGTACACATTTATTCTAAGTTCTGACGACAATACAGTTATATTTATTCAGTATCTTTGTGTCTGAGATGGCCGCTACCACAAAATGGTGGATTACAATTATTATTTTCTACCCACCTTTATGTATATTAAATGAAAGGCTTTAGTTAGTAGAATATAGTATACCATGAAAAAAAAAACAAATCCAAGATGGCCGCCACCACAAAATGATGTTTTTTTAATCCCCTCATTATGGTTATCAAATGAAATAGCTTGACAAGTAGAACACAGCACACTTTAGAAATAAATAATTAAAACCTTGAAAACAAAATCAGAACTTTAAAAAAAACGCTTGTTTTGTACAGAAATTTAAGTATAATGCAGGTTATGTACAAAAAGCTAAAAAAAAAGTAATAGAAAATTGACTCCCTCCACTTTATTTTTATAGCTTTTAGTACATCATCTGCATCATTCAATGTTTAATGTTTCTTTACAATGAAACCGTTTAACTTAAAAAAAAAAACTTATTTAAAATAACATTTTATATAACCCTCCGTGGTATAACAGTCCTTTGGTTTAAGAAAGGAGTTACAGTAGGTACTTTGTGTGGTATAACAAAATGATTTTTTAACTGTTTGCTTATCTTATCGCAACTCTAATGCGTGGCATCTAAGTGCAATTTAGCATGCGCGCTTGTTGGTTGCTAATAGCTATAGGAATTAGAGGAGACCGAGGCGTAACGGATCAATTTGACTTTGAGGTTAAAAATATAATTCTTATTTACGTCCCACGTGCTTAAAATTATGTGGCAATAATATTTTCGTTTTTAATAAAAAAAAACTAAACTTCGAGAATTATCCGAATCACCCCAAATCTTGGGGCTAGTCGGATCTAACATTCGTTAATCTATAAAATAGAAAATTAGGGTGGAGTTCACCGACTATTAAAACAGCTGTTTAACGATTAAACGGCTGGTTATTCAAATTTTAATGTTCACCACACCCTAACCAATGATCACATTCCTTGAACGGCCGGTTTATGTAACCGAGCTCGGCAACATCGTTTAACCGTCGGTTTACCTCATTTTGACGTACTGTGCATTTGTGTCAACATTATTTTTAGTTTATTTGGATATTTTTCGTTGTGTTCATGTGTTTAATGTTATGGTAAATAATTATCAGGACCAGTACCTTGACTTCCTTGAAAATTTAGACGATTTAGAAAGGAGAATTAGAAGACCACAAGTTTTTGAAGTGAATCGTAATTATTATGAAGATTATGATGAAGAATCTTTTAAAACTATATTCCGTTTGTCTAAAACTTCTGCACTGGACGTATTGCAATTAATAGATGACAAAATGTGTTTTTATTGCGCATTTTTTTGGTCTCTTTTTTTACTACTTATATAAATCTTCATTATAAAAACCACTCTCTAAAAAGCACAAGCACAAATGAATCTGATGATCACGGATGGCGGCAACTGAACTTGACAACCAACAAAAGAGTCAAACAAATCTCAAACGTATTCAAACAATCAACACGTGCAGGCCACATGGTGCAGGCAGAAAAAGTTAATACCTACCCAAATTTAGAACTACAGTATAGTATAGCTTCCCCAGTACATTTTATTGTACTTTTTGAGTTGACTTCATTTTATTTTATGTTTCTAAACTCGGACATCACCTTTCATCGTGTTGAATAGATATGACAAAGTGACTTCGTTATTGCGATGCCTTATAACGTTAGTTTTTTTACTCTGAACGGTTGGTGATCGTCCGATTTATTAAGTACGGTTCAAATTTGCGTGGTGAACAGTAAACATTTAAGCGGTTGTTTAAACGACGTTTGGGATTTCACCGGCCGATTACCAAAACATCGGTCAAGTAGAAGTTGGTGAACTCCATCCTTAATATAGGAACATGTTTATAATCATACTTAAAACTAATTAAAATCTTAAATATAATATCAGTCTTCACTTCAGTCAGTTATTATCACATAAAACACAAGAGTACGGTTCTTTAGCACCTTTTCTTAAAGCAAAATTTTTGTGACACCATTTTTCACATGCACTTGACTGGATCCAGACCTCCGTTGGCGGGTGAACAAATTTTTCTAATTCTAAATGCAATGCCGGTCTCTTGTCCGAGCCGTACTCTCCACTTTAATTCCAGGTGTAGCTTTATTCTTCTTATTAACCTTCATGTTATGTTTATCATTGGCTTTTTCTTTAGCGGTGTATTTACGAACATCTTTTGGAGTTATTCCAATTCAATGAGTTGATAAAAGTAACAATCGATCAGCAAACTTTTTTTCAGTGTCGCCGTCCATCGTTTGTTGACCGCCCCAACTCTCGATTATACCCCTGGAGAAGGTTGTTCTTGTTTGTAGACCACCCCGACTCTCAATTATACCCCTGGAGAAGGTTGTTCTTCTTTGTAAGCTTGTATAAGGCACATTGTAGGTATCAGCTGCCTTACGTACAGTTAGTTGTTTAGTTAGGACTTTATCGGCAGCTTTTCTCATATCTTCTTGTGCCCACTGACCTTGGTCAGTTTTTGTTTTAAATGTCTAAACCATCTAAAACAATGACAAACTAAACATAAATGAATAATAGGTATTTGAAATATTGGTCCAATTTGCCCCGAATGACATGATCCTATTCGCCTCGTACCAATGGTTGTTAACAAATGAATTTTGACAGAAAACCTGTATTTTTTTACTAAAAAAACAAAAGATTTATCATAATTAGATTCATACCAAATAACGTTACACAAAAACATTCACAATTACACATAATTGTGTCCTAAAATTACGAGTAATCATTATTACGTACCTTACAATTGGCGCGAAAACTGTCATGGTGTCACGTGTGAATGGCTCGCGAGCGTCGCTGGCACTAAAATACGAGCGGTAACAAAATTCTACGAATGACAACCGACACGGGGGAAAGGGGCGCAGTGATGTGTCGCTTTGGCTGCGTTCAGTATAGTGCGGTGTTTTTAATTATAATTTATTTCTTATTTTGATCAGAATCACCCAGTGATTCGATTCGCCTCGGTCTACCCTACCAGATACCGGTATACTGCACAAAGTACTGTAATTAGTTTATGCTCTGTTCGTAACGGTTTTATCGGGTTACTAGCTGCGCCCCGCGGTTTCACCCGTTTGAGAGATGATGATAATGATGACGATGAAAAGTGAAGAAATCTCCACTCATCACGGCTGAACGGATTTTCATCAAAATCCGTTCAGCCGTTTGAGAGTGAAGTAAGATTATGTATGTTATACCAGGGTATTATCTATCTCCATTCCAAATTTCATCAAAATCCATTCAGCCGTTTGAGAGTGAAGTATGATTATGATGATGATAATTAAGAAAAGTATCCGTTATGTTCTTCCAGGGTATAAGCTATCTCCTTACCAAATTTCGTCAAAATCTGTGCAGCCGTTTGAGAGTGAAGTATGATTATGATGATGATAATTATGAAAAGTATCCTTTGTTTTATTTTAGGGTATAAAATATCTCCATTCCAAATTTCATCAAAATCCGACCAGCTGTTATCGCGTTAAAACTCCCCAAACAAACAAACAAAAAAATTACACAAACAAACAAACAGGCAACCTTTCACTTTTATATATTGGTATGGATATCACGAGCTAATATGTTAGGTATTCTAATTCTAGATTACAGTACATGGTCGCCACCGCCAGCGCTACAGTCAACATTCGTATATATGTTCAGTCGTCACTGGTCGGAAATCCTTAGGCAATTCCTACACATCAGTTTTCTCTTTCAGTTACAATAATTGGTAGCAGATCAGACTGCTCTTTCAGTTACAATAATTGGTAGCAGATCAGACTGCTCTTTTAGTTATAATAATTGGTGGTAGATCTGACTGCTCTTTCAGTTACAATAATTGGTGGTACATCAGACTGCTCTTTCAGTTACAATAGTTGGTAGCAGATCAGATTGCTCTTTCAGTTACAACATTTGGTAGCAGATCAGACTGCTCTTTTAGTTACAATAATTGGTGGCAGATCTGACTGTTCTTTCAGTTACAATAATTGGTGGTAGATCAGACTGCTCTTTCAGTTACAATAATTGGTGGCAGATCAGAATGTTCTTTCAGTTACAATAATTGATGGCAGAGCAGACTGCTCTTTCAGTTACAATAATTGGTGGTACATCAGACTGCTCTTTTAGTTACAATAATTGGTGGTAGATTTGACTGCTCTTTCAGTTATAACATTTGGTAGCAGATCAGACTGCTCTTTTAGTTACAATAATTGGTGGCATATCTGACTGTTCTTTCAGTTACAATAATTGGTGGTAGATCAGACTGCTCTTTCAGTTACAATAATTGGTGGCAGATCAGAATGGTCTTTCAGTTACAATAATGGATGGCAGAGCAGACTGCTCTTTCAGTTACAATAATTGGTGGTATATCAGACTGCTCTTTTAGTTACAATAATTGGTGGTAGATCTGACTGCTCTTTCAGTTACAATATTTGGTAGCATATCAGACTGCTCTTTTAGTTACAATAATTGGTGGCAGATCTGACTGTTCTTTCAGTTACAATAATTGATGGTAGATCAGCCTGCTCTTTTAGTTACAACAAGTGGTGGCAGATCAGACTGCTCTTTTAGTTACAGTAATTGGTGGTAGATCTGACTGCTCTTTCAGTTACAATAATTGGTAGCAGATCAGACTGCTCTTTTAGTTATAATAATTGGTGGTAGATCTGACTGCTCTTTCAGTTACAATAATTGGTGGTACATCAGACTGCTCTTTCAGTTACAATAGTTGGTAGCAGATCAGATTGCTCTTTTAGTTACAACATTTGGTAGCAGATCAGACTGCTCTTTTAGTTACAATAATTGGTGGCAGATCTGACTGTTCTTTCAGTTACAATAATTGGTGGTAGATCAGACTGCTCTTTCAGTTACAATAATTGGTGGCAGATCAGAATGTTCTTTCAGTTACAATAATTGATGGCAGAGCAGACTGCTCTTTCAGTTACAATAATTGGTGGTACATCAGACTGCTCTTTTAGTTACAATAATTGGTGGTAGATTTGACTGCTCTTTCAGTTATAACATTTGGTAGCAGATCAGACTGCTCTTTTAGTTACAATAATTGGTGGCATATCTGACTGTTCTTTCAGTTACAATAATTGGTGGTAGTGATGGTGATGGTAGTGATGGTGGTGGTAGATCAGACTGCTCTTTCAGTTACAATAATTGGTGGCAGATCAGAATGGTCTTTCAGTTACAATAATGGATGGCAGAGCAGACTGCTCTTTCAGTTACAATAATTGGTGGTATATCAGACTGCTCTTTTAGTTACAATAATTGGTGGTAGATCTGACTGCTCTTTCAGTTACAATATTTGGTAGCATATCAGACTGCTCTTTTAGTTACAATAATTGGTGGCAGATCTGACTGTTCTTTCAGTTACAATAATTGATGGTAGATCAGACTGCTCTTTTAGTTACAACAAGTGGTGGCAGATCAGACTGTTCTTTCAGTTACAATAATTGATGGCAGAGCAGACTGCTCTTTCAGTTACAATAATTGGTAGCAGATCAGACTGCTCTTTTAGTTACAGTTATTGGTGGCAGATCTGACTGCTCTCTCAGTTACAATAATTGGTAGCAGATCAGACTGTTCTTTTAGTTACAGTAATTGGTGGTACATCAGACTGCTCTTTCAGTTACAATAATTGGTGGCAGATCAGACTGCTCTTTCAGTTACAATAATTGGTGGCAGATCAGACTGTTCTTTTAGTTACAGTAATTGGTGGTACATCAGACTGCTCTTTCAGTTACAATAATTGGTGGCAGATCAGACTGCTCTTTCAGTTACAATAATTGGTGGCAGATAAGAAGTAGGTGTAGGATTAATTTTTTTTTGCATGATACTTTTTCTAAGCTCTCCAAAGACGATAGAATTCATTTTTATCCGAGTACGGCGCAGTAAGGAAAGGGTAATGAGCTAAACAGTCTATGTATATGTGGGTATGTGGATGTTCCACAATAGCGTCGCCCCTATTAGTCCAATTTTGACAGGCAAGATATCAATTGATTTTTCTTCAGGTAAGAATGTCATAGGCTATTTTTTTACCTGACTACGGCTAAGCAAATAAAGGGTTATGTGTTCATACGAAAAACTTGGTCCGGTTATGACAAGCGAGGCATCAATCGATTCGTCTTCATTGCAAGAGTGTCAAAGGCTATTTTTTACCCGACCGAACTCTGGTTTTAGTTTTCTGAACGTAGGTCTTGTTTAGGATCTGTACACTGCACATTCAATAGCCGATTTTGAAATATCTCATTTAGTTTTTAGGTTAAATTTTTAACAAAACATCAGATCAGAATTTACCAATTATGATAATATGTATTTGAGAACAAGTTTGTTGGTTCTAGCCGTAGAAACTTATATGGTTGATGTTGAAACTCCGCCAAATAGTTAAAACAATAAAATAAACTTTATCAAAAATATATTTCTACGTACGAAAATTTTATTCATTTGCATATAATTTCAATCTCATATAAGTTTTCACATCCGTTCCCTGTAGTCTAATTGTGATGCGCCGCCACAGTTGGGCAACTTTTCGTCTCGCTGTGTGCCGCGCCTTACCACTGCGGATATTATGATAATTCTAAAACAGGATTATGTGTTTCGCATTGCATTATTCTATTCGCGCTATGTGCTGCACGCGGGTTCACTTGCAAGCTTGTGATTCAGTAACAAACTTAAGAGTCTAGCTCTGCTTTAACTTCAGTCTTCAGTGAAACGGAAGTTTTTTTTTAGCATTTCCTAGGGAATCGTTTGACCACGAACTCACCTGACGGAAAGCGATGATGTGGTCGAAGGTGTAGCACGCTTGCCTAGTACATACTTATTCACTCTTGACATGAACACACCTGGGTTATACTTTACCGGAAACACTGATGAGTGCTAATAAATATATATTTTTTTAGTAAATCTGTATGATTTTGTTTACATATTGCCTCAAATATCTAAGATTTCTGAACCGATGTGGATGTTTTTTATTATATTTGAAAGGATAGACTTTCAGTGTAGCACCATATAAACTTAACCACACTTCATCAACCAGTTCTGTAGTTTTATTATATTCGAAAGGATAGACTTTCAGTGTAGCACCATATAAACTTAACCACACTTCATCAACCAGTTCTGTAGTTTTATTATATTCGAAAGGATAGACTTTCAGTGTAGCACCATATAAACTTAACCACACTTCATCAACCAGTTCTGTAGTTTTATTATATTCGAAAGGATAGACTTTCAGTGTAGCACCATATAAACTTAACCACACTTCATCAACCAGTTCTGTAGTTTTATTAGAAAATCTATTTGTTTTAGTGTTTATGTTCTCTGTCTTTGGATTTCCTTTGTTTTTTTTTTTGTTTGAGAAAGAAGACCTCCAGTAGAGTAGATCCAGTGGTACTTTAGCATACCAGTTTTCCTTTTGGTCCTGGAAAAACCTATATGTTACTTTTAGGTAAATCAGAGAAATGACGACGCGGGCAAAGCCGTACTTATAATAAATTACACACAGTACTGTACTTATAATTAATTATGCACAGCTAGTACTTATAATAAAGCAATAGGTAACAAAAAAGTATGTACATAAAAAAATGGTTTTCATAGTAATATAGCTTAGGTTTTGACTTATAAACTGGTGTACTTGGTATCTCAATTCGATGAGTAGAAGCCGAGCAATCGATAAAAAAATATTGACGGTTAAACAATTTTAATTTTGTATACGTTTACTGTACGTTATTATCTTGGGCCTGCAATCTCGACATATCAACAACAGTAAGAAATGTCTATCGATACCTATATAGATTGCTTAACAACCGGTACATACAGATGACAATCTTTATCTTAGATAGTTATTGTCAAAAGCTATCGTCTGTCATCGGTATCTGCACTGACCAAGGAAGTTCTATGTACTTACGTACAACTGAAGTGATGTACATTATGATCATGATTGACATCGATATCTGGCTGAGACTACCAAATATCGTACCGATTTCGAAATAATAGTGTGCTCATTTCGAAATCGGTATAGTACCGATTTAACCACACTATTATTTCGAAATTATCAATTCTAAAATGTATACGTATGTAAGGATGCGTGTGTTTTTGTGTGAGTTTGTGTGTGTGCGTGTGTGTGTATGTTTGTTACTTATTTACGCTTAAACTTCTGAACGGATTTGGATGAAATTTGGTACGAAGGTAGCTTATAACCTGGGCCTGCAGTCTCGACATCGATATAGATTGCTTTACAACCGAAAGCGGTTGCAAAGTCCGATTATAACGAGATTTGGTAGTCTCTACCAAATATCGATGTCAAACATGATCAACGTCAGTACAGATACCGATGACAGTCGATAGCTTTTGATAATAACTGTTAAAACTAAACGATTGTAATCGGTGTATGTACCGATTTCGGTGGTAAAGAAATCGCTGTCGATGTCGAGACTGCAGGCTCTAGAATAAAAGGTTAATTTTAACCCAGATAAATAACCACGCGGGAAAAGCCGCGGGCACAGCTAGTAAGTGAATAAATATCGGACCGACAAATCGGTTGTCGTTATAAGTTAAATTAACAAACAATGGACACGTATGGTAAGCCTCAGGCTACGTAGATGACTATATCGAATCAATGCGACACACGTCAGCTGTCTTTATTATCGGTCAATTGAACGATCAGCCTGATAAAAAATTCAATAAGTATTCCACAGATTTTCATCCCATAAAATGTTGTACTAACAAACACGCAAAGGTGTATTTTTGTTATATATACAGCTCATAGCTGGTAGAATTATAATGACAAGCATAATCTTATTGTCGTCGCTGGAAATTAAGGACTAAAATATCAGAAATGCCAAGATACGGGACCATTGTGGCACGTTTCAGGGAAAAACGACGGAAAATTGTGTTTTTGGGAAACGCGACCGTAAATTGTTATTGCGATACTTTTGTGTTGAGTTGTAGTGTGACTTTACAATGAGATTCGTGTTGATACAAGTATTTTGTAAAGTGTTCATTGCGATTATATTTTTTTACTAAATCTATCTATCTAGTACTTGCTTTAGTAAAAGTATAGATATACTTATAATAAAGCAATAAGAACGAAAAAGTTTGTACAATGAAGATTAATTAAGAAATAATAGGCTATGCGAATAATAGGCGTAGCCCATTATTTCTTAATTAATTACGCTGCGCTTAATTAATTATTAATTGGCTACGGTACTTAAAATAAGCTACTACACAAGAATAGAACATTTTTAAAACTCGTATCTGTCTGTTTGTTAGTTTGTCTGTATGTTTGTTTGCGCATCATGTATAAACTACTGGACCGATTGCACTGTTGGTTAGCTTAGAGTTTGACTTGAAAACTGGGGTCCTTGGTATCTCAATCAGATGAGTAGACGCCGAGCAATCGATAAAAATATTTTGATGGCCGAAGGAATTCTGATCAAATGTTGGTATTTTGTTATTATTATTAGAATAGCACATAATGTACTTTTATCCTAGAGAATAGACCACGCGTGTGAAGCTGATGCCCGTGGCTATATATAATATGGTGGGTATATATATATATATATATATTATTTATGAATTTGGTCCTTGTTTATGAGAAGTTACGTTTTGAAATATTGATACCTACTTACGATAAGATATATTAGATAAAGACTAAATAAAATAAACAGTTTGCACTGTAAAATCAACTATCTAAATAGTAGAGAGTACGGAATATCTCTACAGTGCAAATTGTTTATTTTATTTAGTCTTAATCTTCTATATCTTATCGTGATAGCTTCTAAAAGATATCCAGAATCATAACTCTAAGTGAGTAGTTATCAATATTTCAAAACGTAACTTCTCATAAACAAGGACCAAACCAATCTCAATATATAATTAATGGACCAAATTCATAAATAATGTATAACAAACTAAGTGTTTTTTTTTTTCATTTCTTGTCTCAGTGTTAGATCTCGCATAGGAAAATAAAATACCCGTTTCTTCCTTTTGCTCTCTGACTCTACCGGTGCTTCGGAGATACGCTAAAAAGATAGCAACAAGAAACTAACGCAATGTATTTTTTCATATTTTCTTTAATATTTCATGTGTTCATGTGTTGTAATAACTAGTGGTTCTGTGAGCTGTAGACCTTGCGAGTACAAACTTTTTTGCAAATAATTTAACGGTGCACAGTAGCGCCATCTAGTTACCTTATTGTAAAACTAACATTAATAAACAAGGTGCTCCATCAATCCCTACCTAGTGGGTAAAGGACTGATTCCACTAGTAGAAACCTAAAAGTGAGAAATATACTGCATTTTGATGAGCTATT
The DNA here is from genome assembly GCA_946251855.1 of Alsophila aescularia. NCBI lineage: Eukaryota > Metazoa > Arthropoda > Insecta > Lepidoptera > Geometridae > Alsophila > Alsophila aescularia. The sequence continues at coordinate 42,425,837 of OX276385.1, forward strand.
CTGCTCATCACGCCGAAGATCCTCATCAGATCTTCACCAAATTTTATTCAGACCAATTTTAAGTTACTACCTTTCAAATAAAATAAGAAACATCGAAATAAGATTTTATAAGGCGGAGATATTCAGTAGACCCCTTTTTGCCCTTTTTTGGGGGAAGTCCCAATCAAACATCCCAACGAGTAAAAAATTCTAATGATTCGTTTATCCTGTGTACCAAGTTTCATCCAGATCAGTTGAGAAATACGACCTGTAAAGGAGAACAGAGATCTGGACAACCAGATAGGTGGACATCCGGACATACGAAAGCATTTTTGCCCAAGCTGAAACGGAGACGCTGAAACGGATCACTCGCGCTTCGCGCTCGCTCGGTCAATAAGTAATAGGCACCTATTGCCAAATATGTATATACGTGTAATGAAATGTCCCACAATCGTCAATACTGGTATAAAAATAATAATATACAATGACTGTATATATCTGATTAAAACACCAGTCAGTGATTTTCATCAAAATCATAACTAAATTAGGCACTGTAGTATACATTTCGCAGTATGTATATGTAAGTACATCTATTATGTATGTTTGTTCGTAGCTCCAAACAAACAAATGTGCGGTTACTATCCTAAAAGCTCCCCAGGGCTGCCAGTACACTTAATGGCAACCCCGGGGATAAAATATCTGTATCATGAATAAATCCTAATTTCCCCGACATAGTTCATGCGGTCATGCCCCATCATTAATCGAAGCTCGAAGCTGTCAAATCCTTATCAAAACATTGCCTCATACATGTGTCATTAAAATTCAAACTTGGGAAAAGTTTTAACAACAGGCTCAATTATTATTTTATAATTGAGCCTGTTCAATTATAATTTTATATCTGGTCCTTTGTATGCTACCTGTTTTTTTAAATAAGTGAACAGTAGCCAAAGTTTTAAGGTTTTATTAACTTTTTTTTGGATTTATCGCAAGCATGTTGCTACAGTACATGTAAAGAACGGTGACAAAATTACATTAAGTATAAAAATATATATTAATGTGTCATATGACGTAGAGACTGGTATTATAATGGGATAAAAATTATTCATTAAGGTGATATCAGACGTTTCACTCGAATGAATGTTCACTCGATGTTTCATCTTTATTTCATTCCATGTTCACACTGTTTAGCTGGAATGAAATAGAAATGAACATTCACTTCTCTTTTCATACAATATGTTGTCGAATGAAGTCGTGCTTCTTGGGATTCGTTTAATTTGTAATCATTTAAGCAAGGCATTCACAGAAAAAAAGCAAATAATAACACGACGGTGGTGGGTGCGACCAAAGATTGCACAAATAAAATTATTGGGAGCTTTAGATACATTGTTGAGGAACTAGCGGATGAAGATCCTGAATCATATTGATACATAATATTATAATAATCACTAATTAGAGATTTTGCCGCATTGTTCTGTCTTTGTATTCAGCAAGTTTGTGGTTCCAAAGGCATTGATAGTTTTTAAAGTTCTCCAAAAATAAGAGAAAATCATCATTTCATCATTCCACATGAACACCAATTTGCCGCGAACTCAGAGAAAATTTTTAAAGTAGCGATGTGGCGTAGCGACGTTCGTCTCCTACAGGACTCAAGACAAAATGACCAAATCCGAGTGAACGTTCTTTCTGTGCTCAGACAGTTCATTTTTCGTTCATTCGGAATGGGAGTGAAAGATGCGAATTAAAATATCCAACATCGTTGGATCGGTTCATTAATGAATTTATTCGGCACTCTTCGGTTTTCTTCGGTCTTCGGTTTTGTGTTCAGACGTTTCATTTCGAGCGAAAGGTGCCGCATGAAAGACGAAAATGAAAGAAAAATGAATCTGATGTCACTTTAATCCACGTGTGCTAAAATGGCGCTGCGTTGGAAATGATTTTGACTGTCTTTATCTATATTTGATTTTCTAAGTAAGATAAGATTATTTGTTGAAATTGAAAAAAGTCTACGTTTATTGACCAAAAACTCTAAACTTCTTCCATTAACATTTAAAATGATACTGATTAAGTAAATCAATTACAAACTAAGATGGTTTAAATTTCATTGCTAGTGACTGTACCTACATTGAACTCAAGTACATAATGAATTTGTCGTTTTTGGCAAAAAGATTTTATTTTTAATGTGTGTTTAGTCCAAACCTATTACTGTTTTGTTAAACCTGAAACATTAGTGGAATAAGTGACATTTACTTTATCAAATTGTCTAGCTTACTCACCCGTGACTTCGTCCACGCGGACTACAGTTTATCGTGAAAAAAAAGCATGCTATGTTCTTCTAGGATATTAAAAACCAATGCAAAAGTATAGCAACAACGCTCTTGATGTTTTTTGACAGACTTGTTATTTCGTTTCCATAGCAACCGTTCCTTACTGCGAGTAATCAATATTTTCCAGTTTTTCCGTGGAAACTATTTTTTGGGATAAAAAATATCCTTTGTTTTATTCCAAAGTATAAGCTATCTCCACTCCAAATTTCATCAAAATCCATCCAGCCGTTATAGCGTAAAAGCTAACCCAAACAAACAAACAAACAGACAACGTTTCACTTTTATATATTGGTATGGATACTTTCTGACGATGCGGCATTCACTTGCAGTGTATGCTTTGCCTAGACAAAATGATTTAAAACTCATTGTCCCTATCCTGCGCTACCACTCCTGGGTTAGAAACTCTGGACTTTTCGATTATAATTTTAACTCCAAACTTTTATTGGACAAACGCACTGACCGGTGAGCGAAAGAAAGCTGCGGTTATGCCCTCAACCTTGCAATCAATATTATATTAAGGCCTTATGTAATTCATGGTAAACGGAATATTTAAATTGGTTATTTCAGTTATTTGATAAAAACACTTCGGGTTTTTCGGTTTAATACATTTTGTTGTCCTTGAAGACTGGTGATGAAAATTCGTATTTGTACTTATGAGAGAAGAGGGTTAAATAATATTACTCATATTTTGCTCATTCGTTTCAACGGATTTATATACAATTTCTAATGATCTACTTTCACCATATAAAAAAAACCACACTTATGATTATATCAAAATATTAATTCATGTAATTAAAAGTCACTAAATGCGAGCGTTTAATGAGTGACAATGAAGTACGGTGAAGTCACCGCAATAGAATGGGACATCGTAGTAAAGAGCAGTGTCTCCTCTGATAAAATACTCTATGGTTGTGGTGCCTTTAATTTCTAAACTGCTTACTCGTGCTTAACCCTTCCACGTGAAATTACATTCACGTGTGGGGACCGCGATCAGCGTATTTTTACCGTAATTTCATATTCTTTACCATCATTTCGTAATTCCGTATTTTGCTGGATCTTTTTGCCGTACCCTTTACAAACAGTCCCATGAGGAAACGAGCCTTGCAGTTTTTTTATGGAGAAATTAGTTTATTTTAGGTTTCTTTACCTGACTGCACGGAGGGTTATGTGTTTGGGTTGTATGTATATGTTTGTTTGTACGTTTTTTAGGCGTGTCCTACAGCCTAAACTGCTTGTTGGATTATGATAAATGAGGTATCATTGGAATTCGTCTTGATCACGAGAGTTTAGGATATTATGAATGTCAAGTAAACTAATATAGCTTACAGCTGCCATATTGTATTTCCGACTTATCAAAAAATTACCAAAACCTATCGAGTCAGGTATTAAAATGAAGGTATTTTTTTTTATTTTATTTTTTTAGTCAGGGAGGGGGAAATCCTCATGGATACCGCGGACGGTTATGTCGGACTCCGCCTCGCGGCGACCTACTGACTAAAACCCCCTCCCTGTTTCGTGTCTCCCTCTGACGTAATCAGAGACCTTAACTACTTTGGGAGTACACTTTTTTTTTTTTTTTATTTTTGACATGATATTATATTACATCGTAAAAATGGATGCTACAATTTTGAAAAACTATATTTACGTGTGTTTGTTTCATTAAATTACTACTTTCTATATTCTTCTACTTTCTTCTATTCAAATCAATCTTACATCTTTTAGCAACAACTTTCTATATGTAGCAGTTTAATACAGTTTTCACATTTATCTTATCACTAATTTATTATACAACAAAAATTCTTACAGTTTTAACAAGTTCACACATTAATTTATATCTACTTTTACTTGTATTTATCATATATTATGTCCAATTTTGTTTATTTTAACATATATGCTTATTACTAATTTTATATATATCTTTAATATACATATTTAACAATCTTATTTATCCTTATTTCTAATTATAACTTTATTTACGATTTTCACACAGTAGTTTATAAATTCTAGTTGTAACCTTTTATCTTTCATGTATTCATATACGGCATTTACATCGAGGTTGACATTCGTATTTTGCTCAGCTTCGTATCTCTCTCTACAAAAGACTGGACATTCGAAGATTATATGAGTAGTCTAATGTTGCAATTGCATCTATTAATGAAAAGTAAAATATGTAATTAAAAAAGCAACATTAAATTTATATAAATACTTGCTGCGCCCCGCGGTTTCACCGGCGTCCCTAAGGAACCGTGTTTTTTTTTCGGGATAAAAAGTAGCTTGTGTTAATCCAGGTTATAAGCTACCTCCATTCAAAATTTTATTCATATCCGTTCAGCCGTTCAAGCGTGAAGAAGTAACAAACCTACACACACACCCTTACATACGTACAAATTTTCGCCAATATTATTGTAACCCAAAAAATATCTATGAAATTAATATTATCGTTCCTTTATTAAACAGCTAGTTACGAAAATAACTATGAATATGGTTTTTTTCTCATATGATATCCAGCTATGAAATAGTAAAGTAAAACCCTCCTTCATAGCTAGCTATGAAATAGTAAAGTAAAACCCTCCTTCATAGCTAGCTATGAAATAGTAAAGTAAAACCCTCCTTCATAGCTAGCTATGAAATAGTAAAGTAAAACCCTCCTTCATAGCTAGCTATGAAATAGTAAAGTAAAACCCTCCTTCATAGCTAGCTATGAAATAGTAAAGTAAAACCCTCCTTCATAGCTAGCTATGAATTAGTAAAGTAAAACCCTCCTTCATAGCTAGCTATAAAATAGTAAAGTAAAACCCTCCCTCATAGCTAGCTATGAAATAGTAAAGTAAAACCCTCCTTCATAGCTAGTTATGAAAAGGTTACGAAAACGACAAATGTATTATTATATGATAACTAGATAAGAAACAGAGAAAAATAACAAATTTTTCGTAGCTATGAGAAATAGTTATGAAATCTTTACATTGGGCACCCTGATACTTGATACAACCTATTTATTGCTTTTCCGGCAATAAATAGGTTGTATCAAGAAATTACGGTTAAACTTATCACCTAGATAATATCGGTTTAGCTACAAATGACAATAAGCTGATTTTCATTTTGGTTTTTGGTTTATTGTCAAATATACTTACACTAGCTTTCACCTTGATTTTTTTGTTGGTGTAATTTCTTGATACAACCTATTTACTGCCGCAAAATAAGTTTCCATGAACCCACGATGAGTAATAGAGCTATAAAACGCAAGAAAATTTGAATTTGGCGCGCTGAGCGAAACTTTGCACCTTAAGTTAATTTTTCGCTGGACTGTATAATAAATAATGTGTCCATAAATATACTGTAGGAACATAATAGATATCCGATATTTTTGATTCCCCATTGTTCCATTAGAAAAGATGGTAACCAGTAATAAAAACGTCGAGTTTACTGCGAGTAGTAAACCGGCATTGGAACGATCAGTTTTATATGGATTTTTATGTTGCAGCCCTTTTGTAGAGCTCTAGTTTACATTGGTAGAGTTAGTGGAAGAAAGAACTGTAGTTTTTTTAAAAAAAAAAAACTTTGTCGTATGAGGTAGTGCTGGCCTCTGGTGTCAGAGTTTCCCAGGCCACCCGAGGGCCTCTGAAATGGCTTAACGATTGCCATTTATCAACAGCCGGGACCAATACGAAAACAATAACTAGCTTAAAAGCTAAAAAAACTCTCCTGCCCTGGCAAAAAAATAACTTATGCCAATAAATTATATATTGTTGGAAAGTGCTTTTCAAGGCCTTCAATTTGATACTCATATTGTAAAATTCAAAGTAATTTTTTCGTGTTTAACAATGGAGCCATACTGCCGACATACAGAATTTAAAAAAACCCTATGTTACTCGGGGGAATGTAAGGATCATAACATACGTCTAAATCTGTTCAGGCATTTAAAAGTTATGGTGAAATAGAGAAACTCACATACATACATGAATCTTAAAAACATTACAGTCCTATTTTTGGGCAGTCGTGTAAAAAGACAGCTTAACGTGCCAGTTCGAAACGCACAAAGCGATGAAAAGCCTCACATAACCACAGAAGAAATAATAGTACACATAACTTAGAAAAGTCCATGGCGCGGAGCCTAGAACCGAACCCTGTATCGTTGTATTTTAAGTCGCATTAGTATACAGTTAGGCAAAGTACAGTTATATACAGTTAGGTACTTCCTCCAAAAAAGGGCAACAAGGGGGCTACTGAAAATTTCCACCTTATTAGATCGGATTGCAATGGTTCTATTTTTTTTAAAGGTAGTATCTAAAAATTAGTATCATAAAAATTTGGTTCAGATCTGATGAGGATCTTTCAAAAAATAAATTTTGGAAAAAAATGTATGGTTTATGGTAATATACATGGTACTTATAGAGAACACAATTAACCATTGTTTCTTCCACTAACTCTACCAATGTAAACTAGAACTCTACGAAAGGGAATTATTACGTCTAGTGAGTGAGTATTCTTCCACATAGCAATAATAATGAAAACCTTTTGTTACACTAACACAGTACTCTACCATCGACTCTACCGATGCAAACTGAGTTTTTTTTTAACTCTGACCTGGTTGCGATAATCACCGAGTTATTGTATAGTGCAGAGAACGTGCGTGAGTGCGCAACAATCAGTTACTTTTGTAGAGCACAGTAGGAACTCTCTTTGTGTAGATTGAATGCTTTTCAGATTCATAAAAAGCATGGATAAGTTGAAATTTTGTGATGCCAATAATGATTTTGAAGAACCTATTTATTTAAATAACTGAATAACATTTTGCTCAGCAACTTTTTTAAATGGGCACAAATATAACCCGCATTTTATATATTTTTAAAAACTGATGCCCACGCGTCGTTGTTTGCGAGATAAATCTAATATTATATACTCTGTTCTTTTTAACCTCCGAACTCCAAACGAGAGGGGTGTTATCAGTTTAGGGTTTGTATCATTGTGTGTGTCTGTCTGTGACTGGCGCCCAAAAAAATGGAACGATTCTGATGAGTTTTTTCTGTTTTTCTTACTTTTAGCATTTTTATAACTGTAGTACCTAAATTCTAAAAAAACCGCCAGTTAGCTTAATTCAAAATCTTTGGCAGCAACGATCGTGTTGATTTTTAACCATAGACAACTACATTACTCAAGCACTTAACAGACGTTCTTTCGTTTCCACGACAACTTCTCATTCCTTTCCTTACGTGGAATCGTAATTTTTGCCAATTTTTGATACCTTGGGTTTTATTATTGCAATTTTCATAGGACCTCATCTTTTTTGAAAAATAGCGTTCTGCCCATGTTACTCGCTGATAATATATATCTTTATTTAGGTGAAAGAATTTTTTAAATCGGTTCAGTAATTTTTGGGTTTATTTAATACAAACAAATACACATACAAACAAACAAACATATAAATAATCGAATCTGTCCTCTTTATAATATTAGTGTAAAATAGCAAATAAGCAAATGAATACCTATTAATTATAATTAATTCGTATATTCTAGGAGCTTTACCCAAGCTTTAAAACACAATCTTTCATACACATTTTCACAAATTACAAAGAGCTTTATAGTGGTTGAATTTCAATAGATCATCTTAAACCCTCTAACACCGTTCCGCTCGCTCGTCAGTGGGGCCCTTTGTCTTTGGTTGAATATCAAACGGGACATTTAGGCCACTTGTCTCTCCATATCGACCGACCGCAAACTATCCAAAGCTAATCCCGCGAACTATATCGGCAGCTAATCCCGCGAACTTTGATATTCTTTCGTTAGCCGTTCAGAATGTTCAGATAACTCGAGATAAATTCTGACAGAGGTCGACATGTTTGGTGGTTGTTGATATAGTGGGGCTGCCAGTAGTTTAACTTTAATAACAGTACCAGATTTGTTCAAGGCGGTCCTGAAAAGAGTTTGTAATGTCTTTTTAACAGCTTTTATTTAACTTCATTTGTATGTATGTATCTATGTATTTCTGCCTGTCCTGGAATCTTGTGACTCAAATTTCGAGCACTTTCCGATTAACTATCCTGCTGAAACTTTCAGGGTAGCTCACAATGCGAAAAAAATATGAAAACACGTAGAAACGTAAAAGTGAAAATGAAACAAAAAAAAAACATAAAAAATGAAAATGTTTTTTTTTCTTTTTTACTTTTTTTTTCAGCTTATCTGTCGGATGTTATGTAACTACACCATTTACTAACTATCCACTCTTTTTTTGATAAAACCTGCGCTACCAGAAAAACGGTGGTCTGGTCTGCCTATTGCGTGATATTATGCCAAGATTCTAATGCATGTTGTGCTGTAAAATATACTAATGTCGGGCCAAGGTAAATGTCCAAAGTTGTTTAACTGACAATACAATCTTTGTACAGTACAGGCGCCCCAATCTGTAGAAAGCAATATAAAAAGTTTTCGGACTTTGCGAGATTTCTTCATCAAGTGATAACATCTGTCGTCAGGACATCGAGTCCGAATTGTGTGTTTTAACATGATTATTTTATATTTGATGTTATTTTGTCTTTTACAGTTAGTTAAACTTTCTTCTTGATGTATTTTGTAAATAATTTGCAGACAAGTTGGTGAACGCATTCGTAAACTCAACTTAGGACTCATTTTAGATCCCTCTATAAAATTACACACTTCCCGTAGGTAGGAATAGGTACCTCTAAAATATTTTTTCTGTGGAATCCTGAAGAGATTTGTCACTGGGTTTTGAAATTTAAGTGCAATTCCTACATTTTCTCGTATGGCGCTAGACGTGCTTGCTGTATGCACTTAAGCACCTGGAGCATCACCGTAAATCCATCAATTTAATCGTCGTTCCCACGTTGGTCGATGATCGTATTTTGCATCATTTTCCGATAAGTGTTTTCCTTCGCAGTTTTGAGCAATGAAACCCCCACATATTTTATTGAATAAATAAAGTGTACTACTATCTAACTGAAGCGTTGAATACAATGCGCAATAACAGTGAAACTTCATGAATAGGACCTATTCTATGCTGAATGGGCTTGTAATTAATATCAACATATCAATTCATGTATACTTTTGATATCTTGCATACAAACAAATAACAGAAAAATTAAATCAATTGAACCACGGGAACGATCAAAGTTGAACAGCGCTTCAGAAAGGCAGTCAGTTGGAAAACTGCAGACTACCTGATTGGAAAATATCACCTCTAACGCTCTACACTACAGCTTACGTCTAAGTAGCAAACGCCCTCGAGATTAAAATGTTTTGTTCCACTTTCACTTTTGAAGCTTTGGAAAAAATTAAGCTAAAACATGTGCCAGATATTGATTTCCAGGTAGAATGGAAGGTTGAATAGGTAGCATTTGGCAAGCTTCGTCAAGTCTTCTCGTCGTCAATGCCACAGTGCCTCAAGACAAATGTCTTTAATCAGTACCAGTCAAGACCTACAGAGCCAAAACGTGGACACTCACAGTTAGACAAGTCCACAAATTTAAGTTCGCTCAGCGAGCTATAGAAAGAGAGCTACTCGTATGCTTGGAGTTTATTTAAAGGAAAATATTCGTAATGAATATATCCGACAGAAAACCAAGGTAACCGAAATACTCTAAGGATGAACAAGCTGAAATGGCATAAGGCTGGTTACATTTCCCAAAGAACAGATACACGTTGGTGTAGACGAGTTCTCGAGTAGAGACCACGTTAAGACCGAAGGGCACCCACGCAGCATCTACAGGTTTTGCCTTACATTTCCGTGAAATTTGCGTTATGGGAGAAAACGTTTCTACCATATTAAACCATAACCAAATCCAATAATTTAGGCCTCCTTTTATTAATCACAGAATAAACTATGTTTGTAGATAATGTTTTTTTCTTAACTGAAGCAAAGTGAATCTCAGTGGCGTGCGTTAGGAGAAGCTTACGTCCAGCAGTGGACAAGTATAGGTTGATAATGAGGTAGCTGCGAATAAAACTTGAAGTGAAGTGCAGTTTTAACTATTTGAATTCTAACTATTCAATCTCAAGTTAGTACCGTGTTGCCCGGTACTATAGTAGGACTATTCCTTCTTACCCCTGGGTGCTGTGAGAACCAGCATAGGGGATACAGAAAATCCAGCATTATCACTCTTTTTTTTACGGACTAGGCAATCGTTTGACTACGATTCAAGTTGGCTGCGTCCTGGAATCCCGTGATAAGCAAGTGTTCGCGTCGCGGTTTATGTCAGAAGATATCTGCAGATGTCGTTAGTGTAGTGTGTCGTGACAATTCTGAATTTTTACAAAACCAAATGCGGATAGTTGTAGACAACGCTCGCCCTTCTCGACGCTGACACCCGCTACTTCAGTCTTCTCGTGACCACGATCAATGCAAATTGATCGAAACGTCGAGGTAAATAAATATTAAGTTTTCAGCGCGATTAAGTCCCGTTTAAATATTTAACTACGATTTCACCTAATAGAAAGTGATGATGTGGTTGAAGGCACACTCCTTTGCAGTTCTTGTAATAAATGAAGACGCGTAACGCTTCGTTCTTGTGCGAGGTATTTCAACCATAAAAGGCAAAACCGCTCGTTGTGACGTTCCATGGAGGAGGTCTACTGGCTCCCGGCTGATGATGATGATGATGAATCTCATATCCTGGTGGCTTAAGTAACGATGTGGTTAAATATGGTAAACACGTGAAGTCTAGAATGGGATTCGTTGAAAATAAATTAATCATCTGCAATGACTCTTCAATATGTTGTCCTTCTCAGATCCATTAAATGTATTAAGATTGCGTATATATGTAGATTGGTCGATTAAGTTTTTTTTTAAACTAGTTGTGCATTCTAGCATCCTAAAATGAACAGAATGTTAACAAACACACGCGTAGGCACCAAAAACAATATTCACATTTGACCAAACTTGTAATTTTTTGCAAACTTTTTCTATTAAATTTTTGCAAACATTGCAAAAATGAAATAGAGTAATTGATCCGTCATCGACTCATTCATGCTCCTCAAGTGCAGATTGTGCGAATGGAAAACATTTTAATTCAACATTTTATAAACTTAAAAGGCCACAGATAAGGGTCAGGCCAATTCAACCACAGGTAAGGGTCACGGCATCGCATTGCGAGCACATCAGGGGTTGCAGAAGGTAATGGATTATTGTGTACAACAATGATGGTCGTATGCTTAAAAGAAAAAAATAATTAAGCATGTCTGTGACTTTGCATAGTCAAGATCCATCCAGGAAAATTCTTTTCCAATTGAAATATAGAACAAGGGAGTATTTTACCCAACAAACTATTCAAAACTGTTGCAAGACAAATGGAACAAGAGTAATTTTACTTTTTGATCTCGTTGTTACATAATATAAAAGAAGCTCAAATATTTTGCCAAGCGTGAAAAAATTGTTCATGACAGGCCTGTCTACTATCTACACAAACCAAAACGTTTTAGAAAACAATCCGCGCTGTCGACAAAGGGATCAAAACAATAAGATGAAACAATCCTTTAAAAACACACCCCTTAAACCATACAACAAACAAGAGACAATGGGTAGAGATATTTCGAGGGTAAAACAACCACAGATATTATTTTTATTTACATACATGTACTATTATAACGTAATTGCAATTCAACGCGGCAATGACGATAACATGTTGAGTACGCTGTCAACCTCGTAGTGGGCTAGCATTTGAGTTGATAGGTTGGTACATTTTATACCATGTAATGGGATATCAACTGTTGTACATAAATGGAGCTGTTGGTCTAATACGCGTTTCGTCTAAATCGCAGTAGGACATTTCTCAGTTAGTCTAACACACGGTTGGTTGTTTATTGTATGAGGTAGTGCTTGCCTCTGATGTCAGAGTTTGTCAAGCCGCCCGAGGGCCTCTAACATGGCTTAACGACTGCTATTAATCAATAACAGCCGGGACCGACAACTTAACGTGCCCTCCGAAGCACGGAGCGATTGAAAACCGTACTTATCTTAGAAAAGTCATTGGTGCGGAGCCTAGGTTTTGAACCCGGTATCGTTGGATTCTAAATTGCACTATATAACCGTTAGGCCACCATCGCCACGCGGTTGGTTAAAATATAGTAATAAATAAAAATAAATGATAAATATTTATTACCGATATACATAGCACATAATAAAACAAACTTAATACCTAACAGTATAAATTAACTAAATATACGGCAAAAGGGGTACATTCAGCTCGTGCTGCGTTCACATTTTCATGTGTTCGCAGCTGATTTTCAATCTACCCCAGTGCTCGGGCTACGGTCTTCGCCGAGATAACAAGTATTAGTGGGTAACTACACAACAAGTCAACAAAAAAAACTTTAATAGATTCATACCTTAATAGCCTAGCACAAAAACACAATATTCATATAAATATAACAAAATAGCATTAAAAAATGATTAAAAAACTACTAAATATCTCAAAGAAATAATTAAAATTAATAAAAAATATACACTTATTTACATTAAATAATATAACTGAACTTCTTACAAAAAACTAAAACTTACACTTGGTTTTTCTTCTTTCACTTTAACGTTTAAGAAAACGCTGACCTAAACAACGTTTCTAGAGATTCATACATTACTGTTATCTAGAAATGCATTCCGATTTTAGGGAAAAATCACTCAATCATGAAACTAAATGATTTTAGTTGTGGAAAAGCGCAGCTTTGCATGAAAAGAATATGAAAATACTGGCTTTGAGTTGTGAAGAGTCATTCAAAGTATGGAGAGCTAACGGCAAAACTATTGTGCCCTTGTTCCTTACTGTATCAATTCAGCAGCTGAGAGTCTAGCCTACTACCCTTATAAAACGAGGTTTATTTATGCAAATCCTGGAACACACTTCGACCCCGTAACGTTTTTCGACGATACCTGCTACCGAATTAAAATTTATAGCGTGAGCATAAGGAGGGTACGAGGCTGAATGTTTTATTAAGGACTACCCGCCACTGCTTTAAGAGATGAAAAAAAGGTTTTATTTAGTTTCGCGAGAGTTACTTTGAAAGGAATTCGTAACTAATTTTATTCATAGGGTGCGAGGCTTGTTTTGCTGCTAAAGTTGTGTCATAATGCGGAGCGTAAAAGAAATATACTTTTAGGCCTTGGATTTGGAGGAAATATGCTACGTGTCAGCGACTAGTCGTTTTTTTCATGAATGATAATCACAACGTCGTTAAAAGAGGTCAGTATGAAGCCTTTGTAAGTGTATCTGTCGTACCATCGTAGCTCCCAAACGCATAAATCGATTTCAATTTTGTTTGAAATTTGGCAGGATGTGTCTTAGCTATCATTTCTGTAGCATCTATTTAAACATATAACTACCTACTTTTGATACTTGTTTCATAGATCTCAGTAAAAGTGGGAAGATTAGGTATAAGCATCGTGAACCTGGTAAATTAGGAGCAATGCACATATACATAATTGAACTTATCGGAGTGGCATTTGTGTAGCACGTGCTCTCACGTATAAATAATATTAGTCACTCCTTTGAGTGACTAATATTCTTTATCTTATTTGCGCTACTGTATGAAGTAAGAAGACATTTCTAATGTAGCTATGTTTACCTTTAGTTGTATCTAGTAGGTTGTATATATCTACCTGCTGTCGTTTAGTGTGCCGTATTTTCCCCCTTTTTGCACGCTGCCCAAAAAAAGGAGTGTAATGTTATCAGGGTTCATGTGTGTATGTATGTATGTGAGTTTCTTTGTTCCACCATAATTTTTAATGCCTGAACATCCAAACCGGATGTATGGGGTATCGTTAGAATCCTTACACCATCCCAAAAAATAAACAGTAATTATTTTTTTGCCGAGCTTTTGTGTTTATTCTTTTATTTTGATGACGTACTTGTTTATGCTTAGTTTCGATTTTGTAGAAAGAAACAGTTACGGTGCCAAACAGAATACAAATACTATATGGAGGCAATCCATTCAAATTTTAAATAGAAATTTTCTACTGCTAAATACGTCTTGGGGGAAACTTTTCGACATATTTTATCAGCTTCTATTGGAGGTAGGGCACACAAGTGCCCCCCTAGCTGCCACCGTCAAACAGAAAGTCTGAAGCGCCTGTCTGGTGTTCAAGAAGTATCCTAAGTGCCAGTCCCATTTTAGGCTTATTATTTTTACGGCCTTCGACCGCATCAACACTTTCCACTAGGAGAGATAGTGGTAAAAGTCTTTATTTTGATAGAATCTTGACTGGTAACAATAAAATCTAAATTTGAACAGATACGTACTTAGACCACAGAATAAATAATAGTCTTGGACTTCGGATACCTATTAGCACCACCATTTCAGCTCAGTTCGACTCTGCCCATATTTACAACTAGTTTTCCCGCCCGCGACTTCGTACGCGCGGTCTACAGTTTTTATCTTGAATAAAATATTTTTCCAAAAAAATTAAATCGACTTCATAAAAAAAAAGTTATTTTGTAAACAACAACTAAAACGAATGAAATAATTACAATTGAGACAGAACAGTATCACTTTTTCGAAATTACCAACGTAATAATAATGCATAAATACAACATAAGATAAGAAAGAGTTTTTGAAGGCGGTGCCAAACGCAGGCATCATTTAAATCTAGTATCTTTACAAATTTAATACATTCCTATCTACGTACGAATTTTTTGATTTTAAGTGGCCTAAGCAAACATCGGAAAGAATATATGCCATAGAAAATAGTAGACACTCACTCACTTTATACTCAAAGCGTTGGTAAATTAAAACCAAGGATTAATTAAACCTACATATATAACAACTGAATTAGTTTTGAGCATTTTCCATCACTTTGTTGTTGCCTTCCTGTGACTACCTTCCGGCTCCATCATCAGATCCTGAAAACCACATAACACCAGAGAACTCATCAAGACAAACTAAATGAGCCCAAACTCGAAGGGGTTCCATAATTTTGTTATTGAGTTCCTGTGACTACCTTCCAGCTCCATCATCCCTGGATACCACATAAAACCAGAGAACTCGCCAAGACAAACCAAATGAGCACAAACTCGAACGGGTTCCATCATTTTGTTGTTGAATTCCCGTGACTACCTCCATCATCAGACCCTTGATACCACATAAAACCAGACATGATCTCATCAAGACAAAACAAATGAGCCCAAACTCGAAGGGATTCCATCATCCAATTGTGTAGTTCCTTTGACTACTACTACTACTACAGCTACTACTACTACTGAAGTTTTTAATTGTCATCAGAACTACACCCATGTGCAAAACTTCAGCATCTTTGGACGTCCTTAAATTGTTCAAAATTGATTTGCAATCCAGTCCTAAATATTAGAACACAAACTATAAAACAAATTGATTTTCTAATAAATCTACTGAACCAATTTTGATGAAGTTTATATGGGACTACTGGAAAAGTTTACGCTTTTGAATAAGAAAACAATCATCTAAATCGGTTTAGAAATCTTAGAGATAAACTCAAAATAAAGGCAATATGAACACAAAATCGAATGGATTTACTCAACAAAACTATTTATTCTCAAAAAACTGCTAAACCAATTTTGATACAATTTGTATGCGACCACCTGTAGGGTACACCCTTTAAAACAAAAGAAGAATTTTTAAAATCGGTCCGCAATTGACGGAGATTTCGACCGACACAAATAAAAAATAAATAAAAAAAACATACATACAGCCGAACATATAACCGTCTCCTTTTGTGAAGTCGATTAAAAACAGCATTCAATGTTCTTATAGGATATTAAAAACCAATGCGAAATAGCAAAACCCTCTTGATGTTTATTGACAGTCTTGTTATCTCGTTTCCATGACAACCACAGACCATTCTATGATGGCAGCCGTTCCTTACAGTGATTAATCAACATTTTCCAAATTTCTCGTAGAAACTTACAATTTTCCGGAATAAAAAGTTTCCTATAGTTTATTCCAGGGTATAAGCTATCTCCATTCTAAATTTCATTAAAATTCGTTCTGCCGTTATTGCGTGAAAGCTCCCCAAACAAACAAACAAACAGACAAAGTTTTTTTTTTTTTTTTTGGAATATAAAAAGTGTATGATGGTTAAATTTAATATGACAGTGTATTTGAATTAAGTTATTCTTATTCCTTGTATTGATATGTAAATTTAACATGACAGTGTATTTTAATTAAGTTATTCTTATTCCTTGTATTGACATGTGTATTTATTTCATTATTATTTTTTCTTAACATTGTTGGTGTTATTATGATCTATCTATTATTATTATTTTATAAATTTTAATCTGACCATAAACTGAAAGTATAATTTAATTTAATCATAATTATTTGATACTGTCAATGTTTGTTATTTAATTTCTATTAGCGACATTTGTTTTGAATTTGTAATCGTATATTTTTGTCATTTTTGTATGCCAGTTTTTTGTGGAACAGTAGGACTTATAAAAAAAACAATATTTTACCGTGTTTCAAGCAATTTTTTTTTTATTTTTCTTTTTTTTTTTGGTTTGGATTACACACACAGATCGAGAAGAAATAGATACCGTTAGTTGATCACCCATGCGAGTCCGAAATAAGAACTAAGTACAAGCAAAGCTTTTATGTATTGTGCAGATATTTTAATTTGTTCTCTTATCTGACTGTAGTAAGTAAATTAAAACAATGCCTAATTTGCCACGCGCGTGGACCAACCTCCTACGGGAGGCGCCATTTACGCGTGCACTTCGCATATTCAATGTAATTGCGGTTGAAGTAGACCTATTTGGTACAAAGCATTATAGGTTATTTTTTAGCCAACTGAGAAGGGTTATTTGATATTTATTGTTGCACTATCGCATTAGATAAAATCCTGTAATATTAGTTGTAAGTTTTGTAAATAAATAAATATAATACTGTTGGTATGTAACTCATCCTTAAGCTATTTTCCTCGACGGTACAAAATACGTCATCGTCATCGTCAGCTGGAATATATGCACTGGAACTAAGGCGAGCTCTTGCTCACTTTTAGCATCCCCTTGACTCTCACTAGGGCGTCGGTCCACCTCGTGGAAGGCTCCATCTTCGAGTCCATGGTCGCCATTCCCGAATGGTTTTCTAAAATTCAATGGTGTGTATCACAAACTTACGGTTTAAGAATTTATTTATTTCTCAAAAGAATTTACAAAGTCACTTATAAAGAAAATACAGGTTATTTATGTCTAAATTTTATGCACCATTAAGCGTAGTATATGCGTGAAATTAATCGTAGTATCAAAATACAATTTCTAACAAAAAAATGGAATCAATCGGTACAAGTCATGTACAAGTGGATGATCTTAAAAAGAAAGAGCAAGTGAACACAAGTGGCGCACGGCGCACAGCGCACGGCTACTTGCTATAAATATCTATTTTTGATGTTTGCCCGGCTGGCTAGTCTCTCTCTCTCAAGGGTTGAAAGGTGAATCACACACGCGAGTAAAGATTTAAACGATATAATTATTATGGTTACAAGACATGAAAAGTACATATATAGGAAAATACAAAAGAACACGCAAAATACTATTATACAGTTAAGTTAAACGATCAGTCGCGGTAGCGCGCGGGACGCCGAGTCTGTCTATCTGTCCTTTTTTCCCTTCCGGGTGACGGCGTCCCTTGTCGAAGCGCGGGAACTGCAGTGGGGGACGCACCGCCACTGCATGGACGCCTTTTGTCTTCGTCAGGCGAGTTCGACGAGCTAATAGTATGGCGCGCTACATATTTCATTTATCTGTGGTTATTCTGTAACCACAGTTCTGTTTGATAATTGTAGATGTCCTAACACGGTTCCTTGAACAAACCGAAGTTATAGCCATCGGAAACCCATTTAGTTCTGATCAGTTCGATCGCAACCAACCGATATGAATGAATCCCTCCATCATAATATTAAAATAATTACCTGTGAAGTGGAACCTGATGGTGTGATTACAACATTTCGGCTGGAATTTCGAATTTACCGATAATGAGATAAGATTTTGACGTTCGGCTAAAATTAGTGTTATCGTGTTCAATGTGCCGTTTCGTTTAATTTCTTCTATTATTTAAAGCTTACTTTTGTCAAGTACCATTACACCTAAGCTGTTACGTCTCCCGCTAAGTTTGATTCGTTTGTATTAGAAACTAGCTTTCCTGCCCGCGACTTCGTCCGCGCGGACTACAGTTTATCGTAAAAAAAGCATCCCATGTTCTGCTAGTATACTACTAAACTAAAAACTAATGCAAAAGTATGCAGACAACGTTTCACTTTTATATATTGGGATGGATTGATAGCGATAAACCCGTATATTTTACGATACTTTCCTTGTTGGTTTTCTGTACTTAAAAACTTTATTAAAAAAAACTGGTGTAGGTAAAGAATTTTATAATTTAACACTGAAAAGCAACGGTAATTTTTCATTCTTAAATGCGAATAAAACTGGGGTTACGTACGCGACGTGAGAGGAATTATGAATTAAAGCAAAATGTTGCTGTTATCCAACTTGTGTGATTATTGTGTATATTTGCTAAGTTACAACAATAATTTTATTGGCTGTTGGTCTATAGTTGACCTCTACAGCGTCACCGGACGGTGGGGCGGGCGCGAGAGCGTTCCACCGCAATGCGTGACGCAGAAAGACCACGCCAAAGTTAAGTTTTGGCCACTTGCTCAAGGGCATCCAGGGGGTACGAACCTCGGCTTGGACAGTTGATAATCGATAAAGTTGACTTTAATTACTGGACCTTCGACCTCGCCGGCAAGGTCGGTGTCTGTGTCTAATTGTGTTGAAAAATTGTGAGGACGGGTTTGACGAATCTATCGCTGCCTGCACTGCGGCAGCGATTTCATCATCCGGATCACTCATTATGTCTCTAGGGCGTCTACGGAGGGGAGCTTTGTATTGTGAATCGTGGTATATTTAACGATATGAATTCATTCATTAATTTACCGCATTCTAATGAAATAGTCTGTTTTTGTTTGTAGTTTGCAAATACGCAGCCAGTGCCAAAATTAAACTAGAACCAAACTTCCAGTTAACAGCAAAAGTTGGGCTATGTTTATGCATTACAAACATTCTCTCGCTGTAGAATTAATTAAAATATTTGAAAACTCGGTTTATTATTATTATTATGTATTAACAACATATTTTATTATAATTTTACCTGTTAAAGTAACGGCGTTCATACTTGCTATTGATGTTTTTGTGTGCTGATGTTATCCATACCAATATATAAAAGTGAAACGTTGTCTGTTTGTTTGATTGGGAAGCTTTCACGCGATAACGGCTGGACGGATTTTGATGAAATTTGGAATGGAGATAGCTTATACCCTAGAATAAAACATAGGATTCTTTTTATCCCGGAAAGTTGTAAGTTTTTACGGGTAAAACTGGAAAATGTTGATTACTCGGTGTAAGGAACGGTTACCATGGAAACGAAATAACGATTCTGTCAAAAAACTTCAAGAGCATTGCTGCTATACATACTTTTGCATTGGTTTTTAATATCCTAGAAGAACATAAAATGCTTATTTCGCGATAAACAGTAGCCCGCGCGGACGAAGTCGCGGGCGGGAAACCTAGTATGTGTGTGTGGAGGTAGATAAACCCTGAATGCGCTCAAAATTTCCCGGCAAAAACAACCTAAAAGTCATCTTTACTCGTTTATAGCGTTAGATAACCCAACGTGGTGACGTGTAGCGTTAGATAACCCAACGTGGTGACGTCTAGCACGATGCATACAAAATGCCCGCGTACAAAGACTGCTACAATTACGAAGCGAAAGCAACTTAATTTAGGCAACGCACTGCAGCGTGGCCGAATTTGTAACGCCTTTTTTTATGACATGACCCGTCGATTTAAAATGTAATTGGTTCTGTAAATAAAGTCGCCGTTCGTCCGTTCGGCTTTATCAGGCCGAAACCCGAAGAAACTTTCACGTCAGCACTAATCCACTTATCCCTACTTTACATGCGGTGTCGTGTTGAGTCACTACAGACAGAATCAGCGCGGTAGTTGTGACGCGGTTAATAGTTTCCAGAGGGTTCACTAAGGCTGGGTTGGAAAGGCCTATTCTACTGAAATTTATTGCTTTTCATACTGAGTTGAACATTTTCAAGTGGTATTATAAAATATGTTGTTTTTGCGTCGGCGCCGAAAGTTTATATTGTGCCAAGTTTGTTTGGGGCTTTTAAATAGGCTTTCCATTTATGTTTTATTGAGTGATGAATTTTGTTTCTCGGTGCTGCGTTTTAGGAAAACGGTATTTTGTATTTTAGGAAAACCAACAACAGTTCATCGCACGTTAGTTAATTGAGCACTTTTTTCGATTTAATGTATTTTCTTGCTTACATACTGACTGGGATAAAAAATATTTTTTGAATTTGTCGAATATGTCCTTCACCTGTCATATTTCCATCATTATAAATGACTAGTTTTTACTATTTCGTCCCCGTGGACTACAGTTTATCGCGAAAAAGGCATCCTTCTTCTAGGATATTAAAAACCAATGCAAAAGTAGGTATAGCACCACTCTTGATGTTTTTTGAAACACTTGTTATTTTGTTTCCATGGCAATCGTTTTTTACAGCGAGTAATCAAGTTTCTTCCAGTTTTTCCAGTTTTCTCGGGGAAATTTTCAATTTTCCGGAATAAGAAGTATCCTATCTTTTATTTCAAGGTATAAACTATCTCCATTCCAAGTTTCATCAAAATCCGTCCAGCTGTTATCGCGAGAAAGCTCCCCAAACAAACAAACAAACAGACAACGTTTGACTTTTATATATTGGTATGGATAATAATGTTTATATTGAGACAGTTTAAACTAATTAAAATGTCTCTTTAAAATGTATTAATGTTATTATGATTTTAACATGAAAGCCGAGAGAACATTCCTTCTGTGATCCAAATTTTTCCAAGAAAATTATTAGATTAAAAAGGGTTTTTTAAAAGCTTTTATACAACATGTTTGTATGTATGTTAGTTTAATTATACGTATAAACGGGACTTAATCGCGCTGAAAACTTATTTTTTATTTACCTCGACGTTTCGATTAAGTTGCATTGAACGTGTTAACGAGAAGACAAATGGTTGGTCAAATCTTGCAAGCTGAATTAGAATATTTTCTTCTTAACGGAGTTGAATTTTTACATGATGGTTCAGTTCCGATGACAATACATTTTTATGGTAAGCATGACCTGAATTGACATCCAGGATTAGCTTCATCCAGATAAAGGAACTCTTTATCGGTCAACAGCACAGACACCAAATTTTTGTGTTGTTACGCATTTTATTATGATAGCCGGTTTTAAGTTTTAACATGACACTAGCTTTCCCGCCCGCGACTTTATCAGCGCGGACTACATTTTTCGTGAAAAAAAACATCTTAAGTTCTGCTAGGATATTAAAAAGCAATGCAAAATTATGTATATCACCAATGCTCTTGGTGTTTTTTGACAGACTTGTTATTTCGTTTCCATGGCAACCATCATGGAAACGAAATAACAAGTCTGTCAAAAAACACCAAGAGCATCATGGATTACTTATACAGCGAGTAATCAAATTTTTCCAGTTTTCCCGTGGAAACAACATTTCTGGGATAAAAAGTATTCTATGTTTTATTCCAGGGTATTAGCTATCTCCATTCCAAATTTCATCAAAATCCGTCCAGCCGTGAAAGCTCCCAAAACAAATAAACAAACAAACAAACACTTATATTGGTATAGATGTTTACTGCACTCAGAACCTGATTAAGGAACAGCGCAGATTTGCGAAATGTTGTATACGCATTTCATTGTAATAGCCCATCCTAAGTTTCAACATGACATAGTTATTGCAAAAATACTTTATATTTAAATGTTTTTAATTAATTTATCTCTATTTATTAACACTATGGCTCTGTTGACCTTCAAATTTTATACCCATAACTATTATGCTTTTAAAATTAAATTAACTGGCTCTATTACTGGTTATGATATACAAAAATACACTTTCAATTTTTATATACAAAAATACCCTTGAAACCCCTTCCAGCAAAAGACAAACAGGATTCAGGATGAAAAGCAAACACGAAGGGCCTCCGAGGCACGCACTTCTTACGCACTGCACCCTATACGATTCACCAATACAATCAAGGAACAATGATAACATTTTCGCTTGTGTATCGTTCCTCATTCGAAATCGCATGCAGTGGCGAGGAGTTCATGACGGCATAGATCAAACTTTTTCTGATCGTGTCGATGAATCGGATCGGGCGCAGTAGGTAAAGATCGTCGAATCACTGATGTTTGCATGGAAGCTGAGGTTGACGAAACGCTGAGTTCTACGTGAACTGAAGGTGTTATGTAATTTAGTTACGTTTATTTACATACGCTTGCTTGGATACGTTTTTCGGTGAACTATTGTAACAAGGTTTGACTTGTGAGGTAGGATATTTTTGGAAAGAGGTTCCTTATGGGATTGGGAAAATCAAGTTTTCTTCTTGACTTGTATGTATGTATGTACAAGCAATTATCAGAATGATTTGCTATTGTTACAGCTCGTAGCGTGTCCCACACCATCACGTCGCTGGACCTGCCCCGCTGGGCGGACCCGAGGCGCGAGGTAGAGCTGCGGTGCACATACGCGAGGCAGCCGCTCGACCCTCCTCTGCACTCTGTCAAGTGGTACCGAGGCAGGCACGAGATATTCCGGTATACGCCGCAAGAGGTAAGTCTGGTTTCCGCAACGCAGCAAAATAAATACAAGCATAGCACGAAAATCGGCAACTACAAAAAAACTTTATCTGAAGCCAGCGATCCAGTTTCATATAAGGATTAAAAGTCTATAAGTTACCAACTGAGGTTAGAGTACCAGAAAAGTCAGAAATAGATAGGAACGTTTCCCATACATTTTGTACGAAATTACTTTACCCGTGGTAACTACAGGAAAACGGACCAACCGTGGTCAGTTGGTCCGGTAGAGACTTTTAGTCCTTATATGAAACAGGATCGATTGGCATCTAAAAAAGTTTTTGTGTAAATTGGCCATTTTCTTGTTGAATTCTGGCCCTAATTTAAGGACAGTCTCATAAAGTCGTTTTCCTGTAGCTACAACGGTTATATAATAAGGTACCTGCCCTTACTTCCACATCTCAAAAATCGACCCTATCCTGCGCTGTGAGAAAACATTACAGACGAACACATTTTCATTTTTACATACATACATTATAATTATATGCTACTAAAATCATAACCCTCTGTTTTCGTAGCTGGGTGATAAACATACAAAATAAATATCTAAATTGAATTCGCGAGAAAGCTCAATACGATGCCGAAAGTGGATACTTAATGGTTTCGCCCAGGAATACCCAGGGAAACGGAAATCATTAACACAAACCATAAGACTAATACATAATGGTTACGCCCAGGAATACCCAGGGAAACGGGAATCATTAGCACAAACCATAAGACTAATACATAATGGTTTCGCCGAGGAATATCCAGGGTAGCGGGTATAATTATCACAAACCATAGGACTAATACATAATGGGTAACACCCAGGAATACCTAGGGAAGCGGGTATAATTATCACAAACCATAGGACTAATACATAATGGGTAACGCCCAGGAATACCCAGGGAAGCGAGTATAATTATCACAAACCATAGGACTAATAGATAATGGTAACGCCTAGGAATAACCATGGATGAACCAGGAATAAACATAAACTATGGTATCATTAGCACAAACCATAAGACTAATACATAATGGTTACGCCCAGGAATACCCAGGGAAACGGGTATCATTAGAACAAACAATAAGGCTAATACATAATGGTTACGCCCAGGAATACCCAGGGAAGCGGGTATAATTATCACAAACCATATGACTAATACATAATGGTAACGCCCAGGAATAACCATGAATGAACCAGGAATAAACATAAACGATGGTATCATTAGCTCAAACCATAAGACTAATACATAATGGTTACGCCCAGGAAAACCCAGAGAAGCGGGTATCGCACAAACCATAAGACTAATACATAATGGTTCCGCCCAGGAATACCCAGTTAAGCAGGTATTATTTGAATAAACCATAGGACTGGACTAATAAATAATGATTACGCCCAGGAATACCCAGGGAAGCGGGTATCATTAGCACAAACCATAGGACTATACGTACGGAGTATATAGGTATTTAGGTAGGTGGGTAGGATGTAGTTAGGTAGGATACTCAATGGGGCAAACATAATTTAACTACTAATGAACATAAATTAAGTCAAGTAGTCGTAATATATTGAATTCACTGTTAACAACCTGATCTTCTGAATACCTGTCATAAATTCCTGATGAAATCATTTAAGGAAATTTTCTTTCAATGTTCCTTAATTGGACGCCCCTACGAATCTTCTAACCAACTTTCTATTTACAACATTCAAAATAACCGTCTCCGACATTTCGCTAGCTCAGAAATATCAGCATTTCAGCGCCCCTCACAAAGCCATCTAGTTAGAGCCAGCACGGAGCGCAAACAAAATCAAAACAGACGTAGGTGAGCAAAAAAAGTGGGTAGTGTACAAAAGGGAAGGAAGCGGAAAGAGCGAAGTTTAAGTTCGCGCACGTTTTTAATGATACCGTTTGAATGGCAAGACGTCCTCAGAACAACTTAAACCGCTCGAGGGCGCTTCAGACGCATAAAGACGTAAGCGATGGCGCGATAATGCTAAATTTCATGCCGAGTTTTTGTCGTGGCCCTCGATTTTTTTGTCCGTAAAAGTTTTTGATAATAGCGTACCTATTGTCATTATGCGCTACATTTTTGTCATGTCAACTTGAAAACTTGATTTTTCTTTCTTTAATTTTAATGCAGTATGTAATGAGTCATTACAAAATAATCAGCTTAAAAGCTTTAGAAATTTAAGAATGCTAAAAATCATACCTAGCTGTATTTATTTTACTTTACAAACAATTTAAAAAGTCGTCCAATACAACACAGGGCAGCAATAAATTGCGGCACCAAGTTTAATGATGAAATTAAACTTATTATGAAACTTCCGGGACTTTCTGGGACTCGGGGATTTATACGGATAATCAAACTTAGCCGGTTTTTATTGTCCTGCTGCATTTCCCGTGGGTGTCCGGATTCTTTTGTGAAGAAATATTAACGCAATTTAACAACACTTGTATTCGAGAATTATAAGAGTAGCGGTTCAAGTAGATTGTTGATAGCGTTGGGCGTTATCCATATTGTTAGTAACGGAACCGGCACTGTTTATTGAAGATATTAGGAAAAACAAATTAAGCTAAATTCGAAATTTTTAGTTTTTAGATATTTTTTGTCTGTTTGGGTTTGTTGCCTCAGGACTCCAAAACTATGGAACGGATTTTGATGGAAGTTTTCAGCATTTTATAGTTAAAAAAACTGAACAAGTGCGAGTTCAACTCGCATGGTGAGGGTTTAGTACGACGAATATATTATATCGTAATATTGAGAGATTTATCATATTATTTTAAGACCAGAGACTTCTTACTGGGTTTCCTGTAATCTATAAGTAATGCACAGTTTGCATATATTTTTCAAAATATTTGTCTCTTTAATTTCGGTGATAATAGGGAGGGAATTAGAAGAAACTATTTATATAACTTTCGTCAAGACGAAAGTTTATAATCAGTACGTGTTGCCAGTGATGACATACGGCACTGAGACGTGGTCGCTAACTACTGGTCTCATACACAAGCTCAGAGTTGCGCAGCGTGCAATGAAGAGAGCTACGCTCGGTGTTTCACTACGTAGAATCCGAAATGAAGAAATCCGTAGAAGAACCAAGGTTACCGATATAGCTCTCAGAGTTTGCAAGTTGAAGTGGCAATGGACAAGCCATATTGTTCGCAGAACCGACAACCGCTGGGGAATAAAAGTTTTCAAATGGCGACCACGAAGACCCCCCACACGATGGATCGACGACATTGTAGCCATCGCAGGAAGTCGTTGTATGGAGGTGGCACAAGATCGCTCGTCATGGTGCTCTTTGGGGGAGGCCTATGTTCAGCATTGGACTTCGACAGGCTGAAATGATGATGATTTATGTTATCATTATAAAAAAAATGAGACCGCACCTCAAGTCCTTTTATATGGTACGATTGCAATGCTTTTTTTTGAATTTTCTAATGTTTTTCAATAATTAACCTTTTGCAGATTTGTTTATTTTCTCTTCTAATGATTGTTCGGTTTTTAGTACATTGAAATGGAACTAGATGGCATTAATCACAGGAGCTAGATCTAAGGTATAATGATTTTTAATAGGATAAATGTTAGTCCACACGGATGAAATCGCGGGCAAAAGCAAGTAAAATTATATTAATTATCAAACCTTACTAGGTTTACCGGTTCTAGTACGCAAATCGTAAACATTTTCTTGTTACGAAATAAATAAATAAATAAATTAGTCTCATTAGTCTCTTAGTTAGTTGATACATTCCATTGGAATAAAGGCATTCTCAGAGAGCGAGAGAAAGAGCTCTCTCTTTCTTCTTTTTACCCGACTATGGCGAAGCAAAGGAAGTGTAATGAGTCTATGTATGTATGTATGTATGTGGATGTTCCACTATAGCGTCGCCCCTGCGCCTAACGACTACGGCGAAGCAGAGGAGGGGTTATGTGTTCAAAATAAAAACTAGGTCCGATTTTAACAAGCGATGTGTCAATCGATTCGTCTTCATCGCAAGAGTGTCATAAGCTATTTTTTACCCGACCTTAGTCGGGTATTTGGACCATAACCCACCACTCTGTCCCAGTGGGTAATAATAATAAAGCCTGTTTATTTCTTTGCTAATAAAACAGTATGCCCTGGCGGGTGGCATTGACATGCCAAAACATAGGCTCGCCTTGTATACCCACACAAAGCGAGCCTATGTTTTGACAAGGTTATTAATGTCCAACTGGATCAGATAATTTAATGCAAATATATACTAGTGGCTCTGTGAGCTGTAGACCTCGCGAATCTGTCTTTGCATAGCTTAAAAGTGAATAAATGTTCCGAACATTTTTCGAAACGGATTTATTTTAACGTTTTCATCCCCCATATCTCTGCCATTTTGTAAAAAATCCAAAAAACTGAATCGATAAAAATAACCGTGTACTTAACTATCGAACCAGCTCACAAAATTTCACGAGAATCTGCTGAGAAATGCGACCTGTAGAGGAGAGCAGCCGGACATCGGCTAGACATACGAAATGATTTTTGCTCAAGCTGAAACGGAGACGCTTCTCGGTCAATAAATCGTTGATCATTCATTAAAATACACGTACCTAGAAAAATATATGAACCTACAGGAGACTATTTGTTTTATTTCAATTAAAGATCCCTCTTGGTAGTGCGTACGGTTATTAAGGCAAAGTCCCCTCCGTTTATGGATGCCTTTATTTAGTAGTCGACGTCTGCTGGCTATAGATGTGATGTGAAGGAACTCTCTCTGGAAAAGAACTTACGCCATTGTCTCATTACAAAATATAACAAGACTTAAGTTCAAAAACTAGAACCCTACTACGGTTGGGTAAAATGACTCAAAATCAGACCAAGTATTAAGTTTGAAAATTCCAACATTACTTTGCTTCGCTGTAGTCGATAAAAATTAGACCAAGCATTAAGTTTGAACATTCCAACATTACTTTGCTTCGCTGTAGTCGATAAAAATTAGACCAAGCATTAAGTTTGAACATTCCAACATTACTTTGCTTCGCTGTAGTCGATAAAAATTAGACCAAGTATTAAGTTTGAACATTCCAACATTACTTTGCTTCGCTGTAGTCGATAAAAATTAGACCAAGCATTAAGTTTGAATATTCCAACATTACTTTGCTTCGCTGTAGTCGATAAAAATTAGACCAAGCATTAAGTTTGAACATTTCAACATTACTTTGATTCGCTGTAGTCGATAAAAAAATGCCCATGAAAATAGTAAAGGCAAATCAAAATTTTTGCCTATGAAACGCTATAAATGAAGACGAATCTATTGATACCTCGTTTGTCAAAATATGACCAATAGGGGCGACGCTATGATGAGATATCCAATTAAAAACATACATACATAGACTGTCCATTACCCTTCCCTTGCTTTTCCGTAGTAGGTTAAAAATAGTTAGTACTTTTAAAACTTGCGCGAATTGAAATTATGCAAAATATACTTGATACTTACCCCGAGAAATAGCTCCTCTCGAAGTTACCATATATCTAAACAGCGATGTTGGTAACCTGTCGTCACCCCAGTCACAGAATAAGCCCAATCTGAGTGTTGCCAAACATGTCATCTGCACGCTTGGCGCTAAACGATTGCTTGCAATATTTTGGAAAAGTTTACAAACGCATAATACTTTTAGCTGAAACTCACGTGTTTGTTGCAAGCGACAGTTTTGTGAAAGGCAACTTGAAAATGGCGAAACGTTTCACAGATCTAAATTCTAGAGAAGATTTTATTGTGATAAAAACGGTATCATCACAATCATCAGCCGGAAAAACCAATTGCTGAACATATTATGATAGGCATTCAGCAGCTCACCTCGACTCTCAACAGGTTACCAGTCCACCGATTATTTATTGATCTAGGGCTAGTTCAAAAACAGCTAAGGAGGCAACGATATTTTTCAATTAAATATGCAGCAATTAAGGTTGAACTATGTTACTGACTGACTCTATTTACTTTTGAGTGTATTGTTTGTTTGTTTACAAAGATTTTGAATTTCCGAAAATCTGTAGAAAACTATTTACCTACCACGAGACAAGATAATTTTACAGAATTTACGCAAATAAATAAAATGCAAATAGTCTACAATGTCTACTTTAACGGTGTTATGTAGTTTTTTCGTCAATCGGAAACCTCAGGAAGGTGGAGTTGCTCTCAAAGCGGACAAAATACACAGGGATTTGGTAATTCAAAAGTTGTCTTTATTTGGAACTTTCGTAGGTTTTACCAATAAATACTTACCTGAAACCATGAGTACGGAATGCTAATCATTCTGAATGCATCGCACAAGTTTTTCGTTCGAGTTCAAGTGTCTCAAACTCTTCTATGTAGCCTTTATAAAGTAAAGGAAGAGGATCAAGAACAAAAATTTCTTTGAGAATGAGAAATTTGTCGATTTGGACTCTGATGGTGGAGACAAAGGTAAGAGTCCAGAAAACCTAGATTATTGAATTATGCTTAAGTCAGCTGAAAAGTGTTTGTGACTTGACACAGGGAATCATACTAAATATTCAGCTAGTTAAAAAGCATAAAAAATAAAATCAAAAACAGACCTTTTAAAATACCCCACTTGACATAATTGTCTCGCTTTGATATTCTTAAGCCCCTTTTGGCTTTTAGACATTGGTGTCTGAACAACCCAAAAAATGTTTAAGCACATATGTATGAGAGTTTGTTCATTAGTCATATCAAAAAACAATTTAAATCCTATAGGAACTAAGTGCAACTTACCAATTAGTAAAATTCAGGATTTCCTTGACAACATAGCTTCTCATGTGAAACCACGAAACTTATGAAATGAGAAAAGTTAAGAGAACCATGTGACATGGATCAACATATTTTTACTGACACGCGACACGACTCGCGCTGTCACGCGACGAAGCTTGTCACGCGTCACGCGCAAAGAAATAGAAATGATTGTTTCCTCTTGGAAAGTGTTGAAGTTGTTGAAATATTTTTCTGCTGCACTTTAAACTTAGTCTCGCCGCTAGTTTAGATTGGTGTGCATTATGCATCAAGCAAACAACCCACTATGTATTTGGTTGTTTGCTAGAAGGCAATATGGCATAAGCACAATGGTACTGCACATACTTATTTCGATAGATATTTCTTTCGATTTGTTTCAAAGTAATAATAATCATCATCATCATTCCCAGCCCGAAAGCACGCCACTGAGCCCGAGCTTCGGCTCTTCTTTTCAGACCGCCGCCAGCCATCTTGCGTATATCGTCGCCCCAACTAGCTGGAAGGCGTCCTATATTTCGTTTGCAGATTCGTAGTCTTCACTGAAGAACATAATATATCACATTAAATAAAAACATTATCTCCTAAAAAAACACATGGCCGGATGATGTGAAATAAACTTTCGAAGCCTCTGATGTGTCGTCGGTACCTAAGGTGCAAGATCCCATCGTCATTTCGATTTCGCCACCGTTCTTTGCTATTTATACGTTTACA
This sequence comes from Alsophila aescularia, assembly GCA_946251855.1. Taxonomy (NCBI): domain Eukaryota; kingdom Metazoa; phylum Arthropoda; class Insecta; order Lepidoptera; family Geometridae; genus Alsophila; species Alsophila aescularia. Next base: position 42,456,274 of record OX276385.1, read on the forward strand.
ATGCCTTATTTTTCACGATTATTTACTCTCTTAATACAAATCAATCGCATATTCCATCACAAACTAAATCGCTGAGATGTCCTATATGCCAGAGCGTGCGTGCTCGAGGGCCGGCCATCAGTATTAAATCTAATAATCAAAGGTACTTGTAATTTTATCCCATGGCAATAAGCGTGATCCAGGATTAGTGGTAACACAACATTTTAGTGTTTTCTTTAAATATTGATCCTTTGTTACCGGTTCCGTTATAGAATAATTGAGAAAACAAACATCTTATCATCATCATCATCAACCTATATTTGTCCACTGCTGGACGTAGTCCTCTTCTAATGCACGCCACTGAGCTCGGTCGTTCAGCTCTCATCATCCATTTTCTTCCAGACGCTTTTCGCAAGTCGTCACCCCAATATCTATTTATCTATCTTCTATCTATACTTATAATAAAGCAATAAGAACGAAAAAGTTTGTACAAAAGAGATAATAAAAAAAGTTTAGGGTACTTAAAATAAGCTACTGAACAAGTATAAAACAATTTTTAAAACCGTGATTGTCTGTTTGTTTGTTCGCGCATAATATAAACCGTGATTGTCTGTTTGTTTGTTCGCGCATCATATAAAAACTAGTGGACAGATTGCGATCTGATTTTCACTGTTGGGTTTGATTTAAACACTGGGTACTTCGTATCTTAATCCGATGATTAGATGCCGAGCCATCAATAAAAAACTATTTGACGACTGAACGTATTTTAAAGGAATGTACTTTTTGATCCTGAAATAACACGTATGGGTGGGCTACTTTTAGTTGAAATAACCACGCGGGCAAAGCCACGGGCATAGCTAGTCTAATATTATTATATTTAAATGGAAGATAACAAAAGAACAAAATAACACAACTGTAGGTACATTAGAGATATACAAAAACTGGTCTATGAGCCTAATAATGAGTAATTAAACATAAATATTCAATAATTCAATGAATGAATTTCATGAATATTCAATAATTTGTTTTGTCTGTCTGTTTGTAAAAAATACTGAACCGATCACAATTCTACTTTCACAGTTAATTAGACCACAGTCTATGTTTAAATTGCGTCCGCGTACATTTAATAGAAGCCGAGATAACTTCATTGAAAGTTTTATCTCTGAATGATTTGTTACTTGTTTCACTTAAAAAGTACTACCTGATTAATGTTCTGTGTTTGAGATGGATAGCCCATAATCTAACTTGAGGCCCGGTTCTAGCACTTTTAGCAATTTTCAATCATTTTTGAACGTCTGTATCTTGTTTTATAATTAACCCAGAACTATGAAATTGGTATAACATCAAAATGTTACATATTATCTTGTACTTTGTAAACACAGAAACTTGATTAATATGAATTCACTTCATAGAAAATAAAATCAAAGGTAACACTACTTTATGCTTAGAACATTGATTGGAAAGAGACCCCGTCACTAACTGATATCAAAGATATACCAAGAGAAAGAGCTTATTATGATTGAGTAAATGACTAGACACTTTTTAATTCAGAGCTTTAGTTTTCCTACAAATAAATAAAAACCTTAAATTTTACTCCCAAAATCTTTCCCGCTCTATTTCATCACGGCTGAGAGGGATAAAAATTTCTCTGACATCCGGCCTTAAAAGATCGTCATGTTGCACCTGCTTCAATTTAGTGGAAGCCAAGAAAATACCACGGAGGATGTCACGGGGAGATGTAAGTTCATAAATAATAAGTTAAACATTAAAAAGTAAAATATAAAAAAGGGTATTTTTTTATGAATTTCACTTCTTCTTTTTTCCTTTTGCACTTTTTATGTTATTAAGTTATTTTCTTATCTTATTGCGTTATATTGTTTTTTTGTTTTTTCATTAGTTTGTAGCTACCCTGAAAGTTTCAGCCGGATAGCTAATCGGGAAGTGCTCGAAATGTTAATTGCAATATTTCAGGACAGACAGAAATACATAGATATACAAGTTAAGTTAAAAAAAAGCTTTTAATAAAATGCCATGTTTATGCACGTGTGGGCAAATTATACAAACGCGCAGAAGGTGCCTTGGTGTTTCGTGTTCGCTCCAAAACTGCCGAGGTGTTTTAGTTAAATAAGCATCAGAATCATGACTTTGACTTGACTAACCTTTTGACAGACTGTGACGATATTTTTACTAAACTAGTAATACAACAATGTAATATACTTAGTTATGCACCAGCCGTGTTGAGCCAAACAAAAAAAAAACGGCAGTCATGTCCATATTTATATTGATTAATTAAATCATTAACTTCCTTAACTTATGAAGTAAGTATTATTACTATTGCTCTTTGCCATTGTAGGTATAGATTTCAAAAAACTTAATAATCTCAGTTAATGAAAACAAACAAATCTCATATGCGTTTTTGAGGTTATTCCGGACTTAAACTAGCGTAAATGTTAGAATAACGCTAGTTAGAAGAGTTACACCAACGTTATGCTAGGTATAGGTAATACTGAGTTTATTGGTTGACAGTTTGCTTATTCTTCGTTTATTCTCTTTATAACTTTTTAAACTAGGTTTATTTTTAAGGCAAATAATGTTTATCTAGCGCGTACCAGTCATGCGTGTCGGCGGACGGTCGCGAGTCGTGAGCTTTGAGGTTAAGCGGTTGTTATCTCGTTATTACACACGATTTACCTTCGCGTGGCTAATTTGAAGCAAACCTCTATTTACAAAATTGCTGCGAACGTGATTGTTTATTGCTGTGTGAAAAAGATGATGTGGGGATGTGTGCGTGTTTGATTGTGTAACGTATGTTTATGTGGGGTGTTTATCTCGTGCTTGTTGTGTAATCTTAGGTAGGATATTTGCTTGTTATTTGCCTGGGCATTTGCGTCTCTTCGTGTGACCTAAGGTACCTATGTTTTAAAGATTGCTCTAAGTATCGGCCCTACTATCGAGCGGTACCGGGTAGTCTTCGGATCCGCTTCAATGACCTTTCTAAGTTTTGTGCGGAATAGGGGAATTTCCATCGCTCCGTGCATCGGGGGGAACGAACGTGTGCAAAAATGCATTGCTCTGAAAAAATCGATTGGGCGGCCATACTGTGCAGTTTTTAGGCTGTTGGTCTTGGCTGTTATTGATTGAAATAATTCTTTTTGGCTTCTGCCATTGGTAGACCGACCTGACAAACTCTGACACCAGAGGCTATCACTACCTCATACCACAGAATAAATTAAAAGCTAAAAAAAAAACACGCCTGTCCTGCCAAAAAATAACTTATACCAATAAATTATATAGGTACTGTTGGAATGTACTCATCAAGGCCTTCAATTTGATACCCCTATAAGTTTTTTTCGCATTTCATATTGGAGCTATATTGCCGACATATTAAATTTGAAAAAAATATACAAAGTGAGGGTATGTAAGCATTCTAACGATACCCTATACGTCTAAATCTGTTCAGGCATTAAAAGTTAAGGGGGAATAAGAAACTGACATACGTACATACAAACATACATGAATCCTAAAAAACATTACATTACATCACACACATTATATTACATTACTCATACGACAAGCAAGCAGCACTATCACAGTGTATCTACTACCACAGAATAAATTATAGTACTACGTCTGCAATGCATAGTTTTTTTGTCAGAAATTATGATACAAAACTGAGTAGCAAATCTGTCTGAGTTTATACGCAGTACGACACCGATGAAACTCTCTGTACCTACGCTAAAGTGTCGCTTCTTTTGGAGAAAGGCACATTTTCTTTGAAAATTTAGGAGTTTCTTTGTAGCGTTGAGATGTAATAAAATATTCTTTGTAAAATTGAACTTTACTGCTCTCACGCCAGCTTATTTTTCAAAGCACTTCATCGTACATTTATCGCAAAACTCCTCAAGTCTATAAAAAAAAACTTGGCGGCACAATTAAATAAGAGCCGAGTGTATCCCTAATTTATCGTACGAAAGTTGAAAACTTACTTCAAAATTAATTGCTAGGACTAATTAAATAAAAGTTGGTGGTGACTGGCATGAAATTAAAAATTAAAAGTCTGTTTTCTTTGTTCCAAAGTGGCCGAGCCCTGGGGAAGTGTAAATTAGTTTGGAAAAGGTGATATATTTTTAAGTATGCTTTCGTCTCCTTGTCAAGAGAAAGGTCAAGTGTAAAAGATGTTGACATTTTGTGTAAAGACATTCATTTTTGGCCTGAATTTTCTGTGAAAATTTGCTCTTTTTTGTTATTTATTTATTCAATTGGAACGTTAACTCCTATTATATCAATTAATCACATTAAACTCCAGTATACATTAAATTCAGTCCTATTCTAAACACAGAAATTTGAATTATACGTAGAATGTTACGAAATAATAATAAATGTGAAATACAATATTTCCAATATATACATAGTCAATAGAAATATCGTGAGCAATATGGTCAAAAATTCAATCTGTCAAAATTACAATAATAATTATACCCACTACAAAAATCCAAATTTACAAGTAAAATATAAATAATTAACAAAAATCCAGATGTCATAATCATTCAATCATCTCACAGTACTCTAAACATCCCGATAAGAGCACCTTCCATTCATCTGCGAACACATCACAATTCGGACAATATGTTAATATATTGCTTGTTGATAAACTACGCCAAAGCGTGTTAACATCAGTCTTACTGTTATTGTTTAATAAAAATTGCTTAAAAGTTACCAGATAATTTAGATACTCCACCGTGCAACTGTGGGCATGAAAGAAGATGATCCCTGGTATGCCTCAAGTCTCCACAAAAATTAAACATAGTTTGCCGACATTAGCTCAAAGGATTAGCAAGCTGAAGTGGAAAGGGGTTGGTCACAATTGTCGAATGACGGACAACTTCTGGGGTAGAGGTGTCTTCGAATAGAGACCGCTACTTGGCAAACGTGTGGGACGTCCACCGGCCAGATAGAGTGACGACCTGCGAAAGGCAGCTGGTACAAACTGGATGAGAAGTGGCGAAGATTGGGCTCTGTGGCGTGCATTAGGAGATGCCTAGGTCTAGCAGTGGGTGAACACAGGACGTTGATGATGCCTGCATCACCTGAATTTGGTCCTGAGCTGATTCAGGGATTTCAAAACTAGCCACTGCAGGTGGAACATAACCTTTAACTTCAGTAATATTACTTAGGATTATTATCTATGCAACCAAACCAAGATTATGTGCAACAACCTTATCACCCCGAGACCTGTTAGTTGGTGTTAATGGTGTACCTCTTGAAGTTGTTCAGCAATACCTCGGGAAAACTGTGCAATTAGGTAGAAACAACTTCGAGAAGGAAGCCAACAGGAGAATTCAGCTGGGATGGGTGGCATTTGGTAAACTTCGTCAAGTCTTCTCATCGTCCATACCACAGTCCTCAAGACGAAAGTCTTTAACGCTTGCGAAAGTCTTTAACGCTTTAACCAGTCGTGACCTATGCAGCCGAAACGTGGACACTCACGATAAGACTGGTCCATAATTTGAAGGTTTCTCTGAAGCACAAAATCTGCAATGAGGTAATCCGACCGAGAACCAAAGTAACCGACATATCTCAGAGAATCAGCATGCTGATGTGGCAATGGGCTGGTCACATCTCTCGAAGAACGACAACCGCTGGGGTAAATGAGTTCTGGAGTGGAGAAAGCATGCAGGCAGACTTAGTGTAGGACGCCCGCCGGCCAGGTGGAGTGACGAATCGCGAAAAATTGCAGGAACTGGATAAGAAGAGCCGAAGATTGGACTCAGTGGCGTTCACTAGGAGAGGTCTACGTCCATCAGAGGACGAATCTAGGCTGATGATGATGAAGATGATGATGATTATCTTTGCGCATTGTATTTTAATTGTGGTAAGCAATAGGCCTTTCGAGATCAACATTAAAATATTAACAGTAAATTGAAGAATAATTTCCTGAAATTTATTTTAGGGATGAACATAAACATTTTCTTGCAACCAAAATAACCATCAATTATAATAACAACCCTGCTCAAATGACTTCATAACCAGATACTATAATCGTATCATAAGAGCTTCCAGAGTTTTTAGTACGAGTACTTTATTATGTCTAACGAAAATATCCATAAAATTTAGCAAACCGTAGCAAACTCCCTCCATATCTATTCATTTCGACAGTAATTGTCCGTGACTTAGTGAACATTAAATTGAATATTTGCATGAGAATGTTGAGAAAAGTCATTACATGGTACTTGTGTGTGCTCTAGGTACATACAGTTTTTGAGTTTGTGATCTTTGGAAAACTTAAAACATAACTTGTAAAGGTTAAGTGTTGTATTTAGCTGTTCACCCTAGTCACATACCTAATACTAAACGCAGAATTTTGTACCCTAGTGAAACTGCTAAGATTTGCTCAAATATCACCAAAAATAAATAAAATAGGCATAAAAAAAAAACTATTACGGGTTTTTTTTTGTTGCTCTGTAACTTTTAGGTTTATAAGTATTTTTTTGTTTTTTTTTTATATTTTGTTTTTGGTTTTATACACACTTACATACATACTTAACATAACTTACTAAACATTTTTTTAAATATTTTTTTCTTTTTGTCGGTTTGTGAGCTACCCTGAAAGATTCATCCAGATAGCTAATCGGGAAGTGCTCGCAATTTGAAATGCAAGATTCCAGGACAGACAAAATACATACATAGTTAGATACAAGTGAAGTTAAATAAAAGCTTTTAAAATAGTAGCCATTAATTTCTATAATGATAATAATATTAAGTTTTAAAAAAATCTAAAAAGTATTTTTTTAAATATTAGTTCTAAATAATGGTCTAGTTCTTTATAACAGTCATACTCAAAATGACCACTAAGCCACGCTAAGCCTAAAAGCTTTCATTCTGAACATTAACAAAATGAAGCTTACAACCAAACAAAGTGTTCTAAAATTGTGGTTAACTTTCGACCGAAGGTAGTAACTAAGTATAAGGGCAGGTATCCATCATAGAGATGAACTAAACGGAGCTAAAATCGAGACGTGATTATCCTGTGCGCTCACACTGTACGTCATTGATTTAGATATTGCTTCGCTATTCTCGCTGCGATCCGTACGATTGCCTCGCAAAGCTGTAAATCTTATCGCTGTACGTAGTAATATTATATATTACTAGCTGCACCCGTGGCTACGCACGCGTGGTCATTTCTCTAGGGTAAAAGTACTCTATGTACTATTGCATGACCTAAATTACCAATATACCAACATTTGATCAAAATTCCTTCAGCCGTCAATAAGTTTTTAACGATCGCTCGGCTTCTACCACAGAATAAATAATAGTACAAACTTCTACTTACTGATCGGATTGAGATACCAAGTACACCAGTTTGTACGTTAAACCCTAAGCTATCTAACAGTGAAAACCGCATCACAATCACTCCATTAGTGTTTACGTGATGTGCGAACAAACATACAGACAAACTAACAAACTAACAAACATACAAACAGTATCTTATTTTAAGTACCCTCGACTTTTTTTAAATTATATTCATTGTTTAGTTTTTTTAATTCATATTGTTTTATTATAAGAACAAACTGATGCCCGTGGCTTCGCACGAGTGATCATTTCTCAAGGCTAAATGTACTCTATCCGCTAAATCCCTTTTGGCGCTGTAGCAACCAATTCCCCCAAAGCTAAAGGACATGAAATTGATATAATTGTGACATAATAAATGAATAATAAATAATAATGTGAATCTGTGTGTTTCTCTCCTCTAATATGCATAGTAGGCACTTAAAACACCAAAAAACTATATATATATTTTTTAAATAATACCACGGAGTTTCTCAGGGAGCCGTAAATTTTTGAAATTTAGGTTGTTTCGTTCGGTTCCACCGTTCTACGCGGCAACAATATTTTCGCGCCATTTTGCTTTCTTGCCGCAGTGATGTCATGGTCACGTGGTTGGAGTGCTTTCACAAGGTTATTTTTTTCAAAATTCCTTCAACCGTCAAAATTATTTTTATCAGTTGTTCGGCTTGTTCTCATCGGATTGAGATACCAAGTACTCCAATTTTTAAGCCAAACTCTGAGCTATCCAACAGTGGAAATCGCATCGCAATCAGTTCAGTAGTTTTTACGTGATGCACAAACAACAATACAGACAAACTAATGACACGAATTTTAAAAATGTTCTATTTTTGTTCAGAAGCTTATTTTAAGTACCCTAGAGCATTTTTTCTCTTCATTGTACGGACTTGTTCTTATTGCTTTATTATAAGTATAGATGTGTCGCTGGCCTCGCATCTCAAGATAGCTTATATCGAAATTTGTGCGAGACAACGATTAATGTCATCCCAGCCTCGCTTCTTTTATGCCAATAAAGTACAGTACATAGTAAGGACTATATTTATGTACTGTGACTAAAGTTACAAGAGCAGAATTGTAATAAAATTATATTTTCGAGCGGTTTCGCGACTCAAGCATTCCGGACGCGAGCGCTCGTGGCTCGTCGGCTCTTTCCGCTTCAGCTCGGCCGTATTCAAGTTATAAACCATCACATATTTTTTATGTGCAAAATGTAAACACTCCGTTTGGAAATTGAACTCCAGAACTAAAGACCGAAAGTCGAACGATGTCTCGTCGCGCCAACCAGTCTTATGGTATTAGGCCGAAAAGTTAGTAAAGATCAAATGAATAGTTGCTGATTCACAGTTGACCAAAGAGAGCGCGCGGTGCAAAACGGTTGTTTGATTTTTATCGTTTTTTTTAAAAGCTTTTGTTTAATTTCACTTGTATGTATGTATCTATGTATTTCTGTCTGTCCTGGAATTCTGCCAATTCAAATTTTGAGCACTTCCCGAATAGCGATCTGGCTGAAACTTTCATGGTAGCTGACACATCGATGACAATACGACAAAAAATAAGGCATCTAAATGTCAATACATTTAAAAAAAAACTAAAAGTTTTTTTTTTTAAATTATACTTTTTATGTTTACGCATCTGCTAGGCGACCAGCGAAGACTAATTTTTTAAAATTTCTTATTTACAGCAAAGTGACGACATGAGCAAAAGAACTCGTCGACATCTGTAAGCATACCTCAGGGACAACGTAGAAGTAATGATGAGCTAGTTATTTAAATGTAAAATCGTATGAGGCACCGTTCTCATAAATATCAAAAAGTTTCTTCCAAGATCGTCTAGTAATTTTTGTCATTCTGTTGGTTATATCATATTGTAGCTCTACTCACGTGCAATGGAGTCCAACCCTAAGTACAACTGAAACCTGTAGGTAGAGCTGTCAACGGCTAAAAGTATGAAAAATTTGTGTGGTTTCAAAAGTGTCGCCTTTCTCACCGTCAAGGGATTAGTATAATAGCTTTTAGTAAAAGACTGAAAGCAAAATAAGTAGGTGCTGAGGGAGTAATTAGATCTTGTTTCTCACTATGTTATGTTGTTGTCTGTAGTTTATACAGCGGGATTCTTTAAATGTCATGTGTAGATTGTGATATAACAAACAAAACTAAAATGTTGGTTTTGAACTTAAACAAACTCCAGGTATATTATAAAATCCAATAGATATGTTGGTGGCATTGCTCCGTTGAGTTAGCTAGTTCAAGTTTTGTTCGTATAATATAAAACCCAATAGATATGTTGGTGGCATTGCTCCGTTGAGTTAGCTAGTTCAAGTTTTGTTCGTATAATATAAAACCCAATAGATATGTTGGTGGCATTGCTCCGTTGAGTTAGCTAGTTCAAGTTTTGTTCGTATAATATAAAACCCAATAGATATGTTGGTGGCATTGCTCCGTTGAGTTAGCTAGTTCAAGTTTTGTTCGTATAATATAAAACCCAATAGATATGTTGGTGGCATTGCTCCGTTGAGTTAGCTAGTTCAAGTTTTGTTCTTATAATATAAAACCCAATAGATATGTTGGTGGCATTGCTCCGTTGAGTTAGCTAGTTCAAGTTTTGTTCGTATAATATAAAACCCAATAGATATGTTGGTGGCATTGCTCCGTTGAGTTAGCTAGTTCAAGTTTTGTTCGTATAATATAAAACCCAATAGATATGTTGGTGGCATTGCTCCGTTGAGTTAGGTAGTTCAAGTTTTGTTCGTATAATATAAAACCCAATAGATATGTTGGTGGCATTGCTCCGTTGAGTTAGCTAGTTCAAGTTTTGTTCGTATAATATAAAACTCAATAGATATGTTGGTGGCATTGCTCCGTTGAGTTAGCTAGTTCAAGTTTTGTTCGTATAATATAAAACTCAATAGATATGTTGGTGGCATTGCTCCGTTGAGTTAGCTAGTTCAAGTTTTGTTCGTATAATATAAAACTCAATAGATATGTTGGTGGCATTGCTCCGTTGAGTTAGCTAGTTCAAGTTTTGTTCGTATAATATAAAACTCAATAGATATGTTGGTGGCATTGCTCCGTTGAGTTAGCTAGTTCAAGTTTTGTTCGTATAATATAAAACTTAATAGATATGTTGGTGGCATTGCTCCGTTGAGTTAGCTAGTTCAAGTTTTGTTCGTATAATATAAAACTCAATAGATATGTTGGTGGCATTGCTCCGTTGAGTTAGCTAGTTCAAGTTTTGTTCGTATAATTTTTAGTAGGCAAACATAAACGTATAGCATATCTGCGCGTCTGGTCGAAGCAACACGTGACCAAAATGCTGGCCTTTTTTGGCCAAAGATTAAGCATAGCGATACGACGTGGCAATGCTGCCAGCGTTTTGGGAACGTTACCTACTAGAGCCACTACCAATATGGTCGTGGCTTGTTTGATTAGATTGTTTTTAGTTAGTTTATTTTAAATTACTTAACCTAAATGGACCTATACCAATCTAACTAGTGAGCGATGGTAGCCTAACGGTTCAATAGTGCAACTTAGAATCCAACGATACCGGGTTCAATCCTAGGCTCCACACCAATGACTGTTCTAAGTTACGAGTGCGGCGATGATGATTAAAAATGATTCCAGCATAACGTTATTTTTGTCAGCGCACCTTATGACGGTATATCATTTCTGTTGATTATTTTGTAAAAAGATTCTGTTTTCAGGGATTGACACAAAATTGAGCTGCAGTTAACATTAATTGTTGCCGTTTTAGGCTAATACACTATTTTGTGAGAAATCTTTCAGGTTGACTACAGTCCGCGATATATTTTCACTATTCAACTTTTCTCTTTTCGCTCAGTAAGCTATAGAAAGAGGTATGCTTGGAGTTTCTCTGAAGGATACGATCCAGAACGAGGAAATCCGACGGAGAACCAAAGTCATCGACATAGCTCAGAGGATGAGCAGGCTGAAGTGGCAGTGGGCTGGTCACATTTTTCGAAGAACAGACAACTGCTGGGGTAAACGGGTACTTGCGTGGAGACCTCGGCTTGGCAAACGCAGTGTAGGACGCCCGGTGGAGTGACAACCTTCGAAAGGCGGCAAAAACTGGATGAGACGAGCCAAAGACCGGACTCTGTGGCGTTCATTGGGAGAGGCCTATGTCTAGCAGTGGTCGGATACAGGCTGATGATGATGATGATGATTCATAAGCGAAAACTACCACACCAACATCTTGGTGAAGCGTCGCGTTTACAAAGAGCTTATATAAGCTTTTGAAAATGAGATCCCGGCCCTCTATTTCCCGGTTCAGAAAACATAAAAGTACTATAACTTTGAATATCCAATAACGAAGTGCCTATGGGCAAAAACGAATATTCAAAAGGTCAATTTTTCAGTAGAGGGCCATCATCTCGATTATAAATCAACTGGGAATCCTCTTCAGGGTAGATCCTGTTCGCTTCGATTACGTAAAATACCTATCAAATACGTATCTCCGGAGCCCGGGAATCGCTGACCTGTCAGGGTCCCGACTGATCCTGTGAGGGATAGACTGGGATATAGGGTAGTGGAGACAGTAGGACAATTTTGCACTCTGACACTATAAAATCATTTTAAATCAAATGTGGTTTTGGCTGCCACCTTTACGTGCTACTGTTAGCACGTAAAGGTGGCAGCCAAAACCACATTCACCTTCAAATATTAGTCAATAATAAAATACAATAATAATTAAAAATAGTTATTTGGATATCAAACTAAATTAATATTCTCATGTCAACATTTTCATTGTACGAAGTAACAGAATTCTTTTATTTTTTACCTGACTACGCCAAGTCAAAGAGAGGGTTCTGTGTTCAAACTAAAACTACGGCAAGGCAAAGGAAGGATCAAAACAAAAAAATCATTCGATTTTTACAAGCAAGGTATCTGTCGATTCGTCTTCATCGCAAGAGTGACTTAAGCTATTCTTTACCTGACCGTAGTCGGATTTTAGTTTTTGAACTTATGTCTTGTTGACTAAACAATAGAGCGGTAGGGTAGTGTTCGAGTCAGCGGTGGTGGCTAAGCGGTGTCATGTGCGCTTCACAATCCAAGTGCCCCAGCAGTGGGAATAAAATAGATAGTTGATGGTTTTGACTGGAAAATTCGCTTGCCCAATCGTTATGGCAGTCAAGATCGAAGATGAGATCTTGCCGCCTTTACATCGATTATTAAGTGCTTTGTATGTATTAGCCAAACTCACCTTGTCAAATCTACTTATTTGATGCGGTCATGCTGTATTCATTACGCTGTGAGTGGAGCTTGTGTAAAGGATAAGGAACGAATTAATTCATCCAGGATTTAGATTATTTGTCTTTGGCCGCGGTTTGTTAAGCACCCAGTTTGGGTTGAATAAAATTATTGGGAACATTCTGACAATCTTGGCTTTTCTTGAAAGGAACGATTTTGCAGTTTATCTTATTCGTATCTTAGGTATTGTTAAAGAAAAGTTACTGCTCAATTGTAAGGCATAATTGAGTGGTATTTTATTTTATCTCCAGATATATTACGTCTAGTGGAATAATCGGACGAAGCAAACTTGCTATCTTCTACAAGTAGAAGATATCGACTATGGACGCGTCGATAGACTTTCGAGTCAGTTTACGTCGCGACGAACCTGTGAAGTTATTTCATAATACTTATAATAATATAATTATCCATATATATTACCTAAACATATATATATATATATATATGTATATATACTAGCTTTCCCGCCCGTGACTTCGTCCGCGCGGACTACTGTTTATCGCGAAAAAACAATCCTATGTTCTTCTAGGATAATAATAAAAATGCAACAGATTTTTGCGGACGCCCATGATTCAAATGATTACGTTACTGAAGCCAGATTTCGAGAGATTCTGAAGCAAGAGCTGACCTCCGCCCTGAAGGCAAATAAAGCGCAAGTAGCTGGGGAGCTCAAAAACATTAACAAACAAATCGTAAGCTTTCGGGAATCTCTTTCGTTCTTTAAGTTTGATGGTCTGAAAGCTAGTTTGGATGAAAAAGACACCATGATAGCTCAACTAAAATCTGATAATGAGAGTCTTAAAAGTAGTATTAATGTCATGTCGGGTAGGTTGAACTCGGTCGAGCTTCACATGAGAGAGAGCAACATCGAAATAAATGGAATCCCGTAAAACCAATCTGAGAACTTGTTTGATACCGTCGTTCAACTATCAAAAGTCGTTGACCATCGATGACACTCGGTATGGACGACATCCAGCAGGTGACAAGAATCGCTAAACTGGACCGGGACAGCGATAGGCCTCGAGGTATAATTGCTAAACTGCGGTCTCCCCAACACCGTGATGGATTTCTCGCCGCTGTTGCTCAGTTTAATAAGAAGAATCCTGATAAAAAGTTGAACTCACACCACGTGGGTATTGGAGGCACCCGGAGGCCTGTATTTATCTCCGAGCACTTAACACCCGCTAACAAGTTGCTGCACGCTGCAGCCCGTAAGAAGGCAAAGGAATTGTCTTCCAAATTTGTGTGGGTACTGGGCGTGTTTATGTCCGTAAGGACGAATGTAGTCAAGCTTTGTTGATCAAAAACCTAGAGGGTATCCATCAAATAAAGTAATAGGTATACATATCTTGTTGTTGCATTTTTAATTCGATTTTCATTATTATTTTTTTGTTTTTCAATTATGTTGTACTAATATTAATATGTTTGATATTTATTATCAAAATGTTAGAGGACTGCGTACTAAAACCAATGATTTGTTAAAAAAATATTTTGCTAACTAATTATAAAATTATTGTTTTTACCGAAACATGGTTGAGTTCTAGCATTACAGATAACGAAATATTGGACTCTCGCTATGTTGTATATCGTAAAGATAGGCTTTGTTCTAGGGGTTCCAAAATGGATGGTGGAGGAGTGTTGATAGCAGTTGCGCGCGATATTTCCTCTTCCCGTATGGGAATCTGATGGCGGAAACTTATGGATACTTTTGCATATAAATATGAATAGCATAATAAAAAAAAATTACTTTGTGCAGTTTATCTACCACCACCAGCCAAGTTGGAATCACTTCATAGTTTTTTGGATTCTGTTGACATTGTTCTTAATCAAACTCAGGATGTATTAATGTTAGGCGATTTTAATCTTGGATTTATTCAGTGGTCTAAACAAGATAATAACTCTCATATTATAATACAGTAGCTATGACACTAAACTTGGTAACTCACTTTGGACTGGACTTTATCGCATCAAATAGTATGTATCAAGTTAATTGTATGAGCAATAGTGATAACAGAATGCTAGATCTAGTAATTAGTAATATACTAAACATTAACGTTTCAAAACCTAATGATATTTTGACCAAATTAGATGATAAACACCCTAATTTATTGTTGAAGGTGCCGTTAGCTAATTTAACTTTTCATCGCTCACATGGCAGAATTGATTATAACTTTTTTAGAGCTGACTATGATGCGATTGTACCTGAATTGATAAATGTAGAATGGGAACAGGATTTTTCTAGCGTATTTGACAAAGCAGATCATTCTATCTTGCTTAAAAAAATATTATGTTACGGTATTGATGGATCACTACATAAATGGTTCGCATCATATCTTGCCAAAAGGCATCAAGTTGTCACTGTGAATAATATTTAATCGCATGCATATTATGCCATATCAGGGGTCCCTCAAGGATCACATTTAGGACCTATATTATTTTTAATATTCATTAATATATACAAAAATAATAATTAATATATAATTTATAATTTATAAATCACTTCAAAATATCACTATTCGCTGATGACATTAAAATTTATAATATATTGATAGCCCTGCTGATTCCAAATTA
Source organism: Alsophila aescularia (assembly GCA_946251855.1). Taxonomy (NCBI): domain Eukaryota; kingdom Metazoa; phylum Arthropoda; class Insecta; order Lepidoptera; family Geometridae; genus Alsophila; species Alsophila aescularia. The sequence continues at coordinate 42,471,435 of OX276385.1, forward strand.
ATTCAAAGTGATCTTAACTCTATTCTTAATTGGTGCATGTTAAATCGTATGACTCTGAACGAAAACAAATGTATTTATATTAAATACACCCAAAAAAAAAAACACTTGTGATTACATATAAGCTTGGCTGCGCAATTTTACAGGAAGTTGAGGAAATTCGTGACTTAGGAGTATACATCGATAGTAAAATAAATTTTGTATCGCACATAGATAAAATAGTTATAAAAGGAGCTCAAATGTTAGGATTTATTAAACGCAATACTGTAGGGTTGAAAGAACATACTAAATTAATACTGTATAACGCACTTGTGCGCAGCCATCTAGAATATGCATCTATCGTCTGGAGTCCTTATTATACCATTAACTCACAACGCGTTGAGAGCTTACAACGTTATTTTACTAGACATCTTGCATTTCTCATACCCAATTTGTCCAATAGACATCCCAATAGCCAGCGCCTTGTAAAGTTCAATATGATATCACTTCTTGATCGCCGAAAACTAAGAGATTTAACCTTTTTACACAAAAACATAAACGGCAAAATACAATGTAGACAATTACTTGAACTTTTCCCCCTGTCAGTTCCTTACAACTATCCACGACATCCAATTATCAAAATATTTCATAACCCAGCCGCATGCACAAATCTTGGAGTACAAAACCCCTCTTCACGTATCTCAAACGAATACAATGATTTCTCGACAAAAATAGAAGAAATAGATATATTTTTCAACTCATTATCAGTTTTCAAACGCAAAATATTTAAATTCATTTTTTCCTAAACACACAGTTCCTCTATCTAACATCTTATTTTTATTTTCTGTTTTAACCTTTCTATTTTTATTTAAACTAGTTTTTTTTTCTCTAATATGTTTACGAGTACATGTGGTCGATGTTATGCATGCCGAACTTGTCACGCATATCAGCAAGGCATATTGTGTATTATTAGATTTAAGTGTTTTAATATGTGTGATGTGGCTGTGCTTATTAAATTAATAAATAAATGCAAAATTAGGTATAGCTGGCGCTATACCTAATTGAGTTTTTTGACATAATTGTTATTTCGTTTCCATGGCAACTGTTTCTTAGAGCGCTTAATCCATATTTTCCCAGATTTCCCGTATAATCTTGTAATTTTCCGGGATAAAAAGTATCCTATGTTTTATTCCAGCTATCGCCATTCCAAATTTCATCAAAATCCATCCAGCCGTTATTGCATAAAAGCTCCCCAAACAAACAAACAAACAGACAACGTTTCACTTGTATATATTGGTATGCATTATAGGTATACAAGGAGTAACTGAATAACCTTATAAGTAGGCCGCAGGTTTGTTTCGATCAAGCATGTAAATATGTTTCTATGTTCAATGGTTAAATACATAGTATTTAAAATTCCTATACAAAAAACATATAAAATTTTGGACGACCCTACATATTTGTTTACTTTTCTATTTGATGACCTATACTAAAGGTTTTTTAAACCTATCTCAGGCACCAGCTCCTCACAAAGGTAGGTTTACTTTGTTACTCCTGTCTGATTGCAATTAATGTGTAAGTAATTAAGCTTTTTTGAGGACAAAATAATAATATTTGATTTGATTTATTACGTCGCACAAAAATGATGTACTACATCTGTGGGTTCAGGTTCATAGGCCTCTTCTCGCTTGTAAAGACTTGGAGGAAAGATCCCGTTGAGTGGATACCTTAAAACTAATCGCAAATAAAATAACAACTTTTACAAAATATTACTAGTACATAATATTAGCACATAGTCTCTGATGTGCAAAATTTCACTTCTGACATTCAAGTAGACTCCCGATACGCGACGTTTTTCAATCAAACTTGACAACAAACAAATTCAAGGTCAAGGTTCATTCAAACTAACTTTCTGTTCAGTTGACAAAAAAAAATGAACGAATGAGGCGATATACTTCAATGTGAATATCTTGTCAATATCGTAAGAATAGTGGCTCCCCGCTCAATTGAACAGATATGTTGATGGCACTTTATAATTTTTCCCAGCTGACCTATTATGTAGTATTATTATTTATTATGTGCATACATTCATATTTGGGTTTGAAAAACACTGTACTTACAATGATCTTTAAAAGTAAATTCATGAAAGAAAAACTTTGAAATATCAAAAATCGTTGAACTAACGTTACTTGGCCTAATGCGTGGAATACCCCACACCGGAACTTAATAGGTAATTATGTTACATTCTGTTTAGTCATGCCTGGAAATAAGAACGATCACAGCGCAATATTGGAGAGGTAGAAATAATTACTAGTAATTATTATATCCGATCTCTATCTTGTCCTTGATATACGGAGACGGTAATAGTATAGTACCAACCAATCGGATAACAAGTCATAAGTTCAAAAACGAAAACTCAATTACGGTTGGGTAAAAAATGGCCTGTGACACTCTTGCGATGAAGACAAATCGATTGATACTGTTACGTTGGTCGATTCATAGAAAAACAGTAGCTACTAAAATGTTCGAGGAGTTTCGGTTGGATGACCTACATTTAAAGGAACATTATGGAACACAGTAGTTGCGCGTAGGTACCTACAGAGTTTCCAGAGCGCGCGGTATATACCTACAGGCGCGGCAACATCAAAGGTGCCGCCGGCCTTATGTACCTACGGGTGCGGCGCGGCGCGGCAACTCAAAGGTGCTGCTGACCTTGAAAGTTCAAATACCTACCGACTACTGTTAGTACATACGAGTATATACGAGTAAATTCTGGATACTTCCGTCGCGGTATAAATAGGGCGCGCATCGGCTGCCTGGGATAGTTCTTGACTTGACTTTCGGAACGAAACGATAAAGGTGGTTCGAAGCGTGTATTCAATGATTAGTGATTAGTGTGTACAGTCAAGTTAAAGATTGTCTGAGTGTTATTTGTTGGATTAATTTCTTTTTGTGGTTTTTCGAATAAAGGTGTTATTTTTTGTTGTAATTGGCGTACATTAATTTTATCCGAACCCCAGCTCGTAATACCTCGCTTGTGAAAATTGGAGCAAGTTTTTAGTTTAAACACATAACCCTTCCTTTGCATTGCCGTAGTTGGGTAAATACCATAGCACATGACACTCTGTACCTAAAGACAAATCGATTGATACCTCGCTTGTCAAAATCGGACCAATAGAGTCGCCGCTATTGTGGAACATCCACATACCCACATACATACGAGTACAATGTACATAGACTGTTAGATATATTACTCTTCCCTTGTTTCGCCGCGTACTCGGGTAAAAAATGATATAAATTTAATATTATTCTTATCTCACTAGCAAATGAGCTCATTGAGACACTTTCAATGAGTACTCGAGTATATATATATCTTTGATAGGTAGAATGAGCCTTAATAAAATGATCATCTGAAAATATCATGTGATAAAATTGAAAAATCTACTCGGTGTTTTCATCCCCTTCCTGTCCGCTCACAACCGCCCTGTCTCTCTCACAAAGATAAAATGTTGTGTGTGTTATATCCATAAATTCTTTTCTCTTTTGATATATGTGAAAAATAAATAAAGTAAAAAATTTAATAATACGATTTACCACCATTTGGGTCATACTCAGATACTGAACCGACCCTGATACATTCTAAACTAGTGGCTCTGTGAGCTGTAGACCTTGCGCGTACGAAAATTTTTGCAAACAATATAGCGGTGCACAGTAACGCCATCTAGTTACCTCATTGTACAACTAACATTAATAACCAAGGAGCTCCATCAATCCCAACCTAGTAGGAAAGGGCTGACTCTATGGTAGAAACCTAAAAGAGAGAAATTTACTGCATTTTGATGAGCTATTCTGCTCATCACGCCGAAGACCCTCATTAAATCTTCACCAATTTTTTATGAGACTAACATAAAGTTCATCATCATCATGTCAGCCTTTAGAAGTCCACTGCTGAACATAGGCCTCCCCCAAAGAGCGCCATGACGAGCGATCTTGTGCCACCTCCATCCACCGACTTCCTGCGATGGCTACAATGTCGTTGGTCCATCGTGTGGGGGGGTCTCCCCACACTTCGCTTGCTTGTTCGTGGTGGCCATTCGAGAACCTTTATTCCCCAGCGGTTGTCGGTTCTGCGAACTATATAGCCTGCCCATTGCCACTTCAACTTGTAAACTCTGAGAACTATGTCGGTAACCTTCGTACTTCTACGGATTTCCTCATTTCGGATTCTATCACGTAGTGAAACACCGAGCATAGCTCTCTCCATTCCACGCTGCGCAACTCTGAGCTTTTGTATGAGACCAATAGTTAGCGACCACGTCTCAGTGCCGTATATCATCACTGGCAACACGCACTGATTATAGACTTTCGTCTTGAGGCTCTGCGGTATCTGCGACGAGAAGATATGGCGTAATTTTCTGAACGCTGCCCATCCAAGTTGGATTCGTCGGTTGACCTCTTTGTCGAAGTTGGATCTACCCAGTTGAATCGTCTGACCCAAGTAGATATAGTGATCAACAGCTTCGATAATATCGTTCCCTACATAAACCGGCATGGGTACGACATGGGCATTTGACATGATGTTCGTCTTGCCCATGTATATTTTAAGACCCACCTGTTGGGAAACAATTTTCAGGTCACTGAGCATTGTACTTAGGTCTTCCAGGGTTTCAGCCATGATGACTATATCATTAGCAAATCGAAGGTGATGTATTCGCCATTGATGTTAACACCAAATTCGTTCCAGTTCAGATGCTTGAATATATCTTCCAGTGCAGAGGTGAACAATTTCGGAGAAATAACGTCTCCCTGTCTCACCCCTTTTTGCAGCTGGATATAATTCGTGCTCTGATCCTGAAGACTAACTGTCAGGGTGGCCTTGCTGTACAAACACTTCAACACTTCGATGTACCGGTAATCCATCTGGCACCGCTGTAATGACGGTAGCACTGCCCAGGTCTCGACTGAATCAAAGGCTTTCTCGTAGTCCACAAACGCTAGACATAGTGGCCAATTATACTCTTCGGTCTTCTGTATAATCTGCCGGAGCGTATGGATGTGGTCTACGGTGCGTGGTCTAAAGCCTTTCTGGAATCCAGCTTGTTCGGGAGGCTGAAAGTCGTCAAACCTATAAGAAAGACAGTTTGTAACTACTTATAGAACGTGACTCAGCAGCGAAATGGGCTTATAATTCTTCAAAAGGGTTTTATCACCTTTCTTAAAGAACAATACCACTACGCTCCTGTGCCACGCCTCTGGCGTAGTACCCTCGACGATGATGGAGATAAACAGCTTCTGAAGGACTTTAAGTACCGGTGTTCCACCCGTTTTCAGTAGCTCTGTCGTTATTCCGTCCTCCTCTGGTGCCTTGTTGCTCTTAAGCTGTTTGAGAGCCATTCTGATCTCGTATAGGCTGACGTCCGGGATATCTTCGGTATAATGTCGGGTCAAACGGGCTCTTGCATCGCTAGTCCTGCTAGGAGGACTACGTGATGAGTTGTATAATTGTCCATAGAACTTCTCGAGGTCACACAAAATCTCTGGCTTCGACGAAACGATGCTGCCACTGTCGGTTTTCAGCTTCATCAACAGGCTTTGCCCAATAGACAGATCTCTTGCGAACAGTTTGGAGCCCTTGTTCCGCTCTATTGCGTTCTTAATACAAGTAGTATTAAAGGAACGCAAATCATGTCGCATTGACTTGGAGATCTGTTTATTAAGCAAGCTGTAACTCGACATATCCACTGAAGACTTCAGCCTCATCTCGCTTCGTTCTGCCATAAGTTTGAGTGTATGCTCAGAGATTTTCTGTGTTCTTTTTTTGCGGGGGGTCTTAAAAACTCCGACCCGACCGCGTGGACAATTTCTACCAGCCCGTTATTTAGTTCGTCCACTGTATCGCATTCGGTAAGGATTTGGAAGCGATTTTGATTTTGAATTTTTGGATTTTTCTAACTGAAAGCCCTCGGGGTATTGGATTTGGGCAGGACTTGGACGAAGAGTTAATCTCATCAAAAGAGACCTCTCTAGCTTTGCGTTGATATTCAATGAGTCTCTTACCATGCAGTGATCACTGCCGGTCTTAACCCTGTTGATCACAGAGACATCATTGAATATATGCTTATTGGTCGTCAAAATGAAATCTATCTCGTGCTTATGACCGCCGGGGTACAGCCACGTCCATTTCCTGGAGGGGCGCTTCTTGAAAAAGGAGTTCATCATAAAGAGTCCCTCCTTTTCCATGAAGTCGGCCAATCGCTGACCCCTTTGGTTTCGCTGTCCAAATCCAAACTGCCCCACTCTCAGTTCATCGCCATTCCTCATGCCCACCCGTGCGTTGAAGTCCGCCATCACCACTGTGAAGTGTGTTTTCGGGGCATGTATGTCATTAGAAATGTCGTCATACATAGCCTCCATTTCATCGTCCGGGCGTTTCGAGTGTGGGGCGTACACCTGTATGACCTTCAACGAATACCGTTCGGTAATTCTGAGTTTAAGATATACCACCCTGCTTGAAACGCTTTCAATCTTCACAATGTTGTTGGCGAGGGACTTGTGGACGAGAAACCCGACACCGTGTTGGGACTGCTGGTCGCCCTCCCGATAATAGAGTAAGTTGCCGGAATTGAGGGTTATCATATCCTCTCCCTCTCTTCGGACTTGTGATAACCCTATAACACCCCAGCAAAACTTACTTACTACTTCTTCCAGCTCTATCAACTTCTCATCGGTCCTCAAGGTGCGTGCGTTATAAGTTGCCAGGTTCAGAGATCGTGGGTGCTGGTAGCTGGCTGGGATTTTTAGCACCCCCTGCTCCGCAAAAATTCTAAAAATTCGTTTAATCTAAATACCAAGTTTCGTCAAGATCGGTTGAGAAATGCGACCTGTATAGGAGAACAGCCGGACAGACATCCGGACCTATGAAATTATTTTTGCCCTAACTGAAACAGAGATGCTTCGCTCGTGCTTCGCGCTCGCTCGGTCAATAACTATGTAAAGAGTTTTCATGTCAAAAATGAAATGAAGCATAACTTGAATTTTTAATAGTCACTCCTGGATTTCTTCTGTTGTTTTTGTCTTACCTTAGGTTATGTTTTGGCAGTAAACATGATTCAATTCTTAACTCAAGTTGCATACCCATAAATCTCTTTTAAAGGGAAGCTTAGTACTCCACACTAAGTACAATTGCATCATCCTGAAAGCCATTATTGCCATCATTCTTCATTTACCCGCTCGGCTGATAATAATCATGAAAACACATGAAGGCATTGACACGTGACGTGACGTATGTACGTTGAATCAACGAAATAATGCCTGTCATTCATTTTATGCCGCGCGAAAATACCCATCTTAAGGCATGTACACACTGCATCTGATCCAATCAACCGAAATGATCCAAGAATCAAAATAAAGATCGCTGGACGGATCGCTGGATAAGATCAAACTCGTTTATTCACTAGCAACATTCCAAATTTTCTATCGCGCGTCCTGCAGTATGATTCAGCTAAAAAACCGCAGCGTGATCGCTGCACGGTCGTTACTTTTCGGTGTGGCCATAATTAGAAAAATAAAAAACTGGGGAAAAGTGAGGAGATGTGAGAGAAGGTTTGGGGAAGTGAGGGAAGATGGGGGAAAGTGGGAGGAGGAGGGGGGAAGTGGACGAATAGTGGGAGATTACGGGGAAGGGGGTTGTTGACCTTTTTTCCCCCTCCAAAATAAACGCCACGATCGTGGTATGAGCGCTCAAGCATTTTCGATTTAGTACCGAATCGTGGCGTTGGGCACTCGGATGTGTTCACTATCAATTCATTTTTTTACCTTACTGCATCTGGCTTTTGCCAATAGTTATCGCTATTTTTTTTGGAATTGATGCTTTTAATAAACGACATTAGACTTCCCTTACTACGCGCCTTAAATTGATGCATCATTCGACATTTCAGGGGTTAAACACTGAAGTCAAACATCCGTATAGCGATTGCATCAAGCAAGATTTCTTTCTTGTCAGTCGTTTATTTGCTTTCTCTACGGGCGTCATCGTGGATAGTGTTTATTCGTGTGTTTTTCTGTGATTGTTTTGTAGTTGATGGACTCTGATATTTCTGCTTGGTACGAATGACACATTGTTTGAATTGTGGCATAAATGTCTCGCAAAGACTGCATCACAGTCACAGGTTTGTCCTTGCTGAGGTCGTAGTTGTTTTACGCTCATGGATTTCTCCGCAAGTGGTGTGTACCCACTTACACCATTCCGCTATATTAAATACCAGCTGTTTTCTTAAACGACCAATAATCTGAGTATAAATGCCACACCAATGTTACACTAGAATGTAGATTATGTGAGTTACAAATTACCGTACTCGCACCTTACCCAATAGCACCTTAGATTACGGGTTTTATAGGTGTCCTGACAACTTAATATTTTGCTTTTATATTCCTTAATGTACTAGTAAATGAACCCAGATCATAATAATGCTGTAAATAAATGCTTAAGTGCAGGCATCATCTTCTATGGCAATGGACATTGTCCTTTGTCATAGCAGCACTAAAGTCTACTGTTATAGAATACCCGTGCTTCAGAAGGCATCGAACGAGTTATTCCTGGGCTGCATATAGGTATCGATTCATATGCGGACATTGTCAACAAAGGTCGTGTGAGTATCCCTGTCGAATTGGATCGGATCAGAGACAGTGGAACCATGCCTTTATACCGCGTAAATACCCATCTAGCAAAATAAACGACCTTTTTGAAGGAACCGAGAGGATCTCGCGTGTTTTCGCGCATTTCGCGTAAAAAGAAAGATTTTATGGTCCATGTGGAACTTAGATAGGCTCTATCCCCACTTTATGGCACGCCTTGCACGCCTTTCGCACGTATGTGCTTAGCATAATCTGCCGGGTTTATATTTTTGTGATTTTGGTTATGGTGCGCCGTTTTTTTTTGGAAGAAAGTGGCACAATCCTGGGAAATCAGAATAGTCGTGCCTGTTTTGTTTGTGAATGTAACAGCTATAGAATAGATGGGGAGTAAAGGGAGTCAGAAGGTACCTACTAAACGCGAATCTGAATTTACTTATAGAAATCTAATATTACTGGATTCAAAGACCTACAAATAGCATACCTATTATATCCGAAATCCCGAACAAAGATAAAAGGCAACTTTATCGAGCAAATAAATGCTATAATGTATGTTTTAGTTTCTAATAGCTTTCCCGCCTGCGACTTCATCCACGCGGACTACAGTTTATCACGAAAAAAATATCCTATTTTCTTCTAGGATTTTAAAAACCAATGCAAAAGTAGGTATAGATCATGTATTGATGTTTTTTGACAATTTGTTATTTCGTTTCCATGGCAACCACAGACCATTCTGTGATGGCAGCCGTTCCTTACAGAAAGTAATCAACATTTTCCAGTTTTCCCGTGGAAACATACAATTTTCCGGGCTAAAAAGTATCCTATGTTTTATTCCAGAGTGTAAGCTATCTTCATCCTAAATTTCATGAAAATTCATCTAGCTGTTTTTGCGTGAAAACTCACCAAACAAATAAACAAACAAACAGGCAACGTTTCACTTTTATATATTGGTATGGATTTTTTAACGATTACTAAAAACCGATTAATGAAAAATAACGCTCTAAAAAATATGAAACAAGATAAAATTGTCATCTGAAATTGTAATAATACATATTCATAGTTATGTTCAGTGGATAGCCGTGGTCGTATGCCACCACATCATCAACATCATCATCAGCCTATATCTGTCCACTGCTGGACGTAGGCTTCTCCTAATGCACGCCAGTGAGCTCGGTCTTCAGCTCTCCTCATCCATTTTCTTCCAGCCACTTTTCGCAGCTCGTCACTCCACCTAGCCACAGGCGTCCTACACGACGTTTGCCTAAACGTGGTGTCCATTCAAGAATGGTTATCGGTTCTTCAGGAAATGTGACCAGCCCACTGCCACTTTAGCTTGCTTATGGGGACACTAGAGCTATGTCGGTCACCTTGGTTCTCTGTCGGATATCTTCATGACGAAGTTTGTCCTTCAGAGAAACTCCAAGCATAACTCTCTCCATAGCTCGCTGAGCGACCTTAAATTTGTGGACTTGTCTTACCATGAGTGTCCACGTTTCGGACTGATTAAAGACTTTTGTCTTCAGGCACTGTAGTATGGACGATGAAAAGACTTGAAGAAGCTTGTCGAATGCTGCCCAACCCAGCTGAATTCTTCTGTTGTTGTTGTTCTGTTTATTCATTTCAGTAAATGTATACTTGCATATGCAAACTATCGTTCATTAATGTTCATGTTCTCGCTTTCTAATCTTAGGTTGCCTGAAAGAGATCGCTGCTTAGTGATAAGATAGCCGATTCTACTATTTTAAGGTCATTGTTGAGGTGCCATAATTTAAGTTTTTTTTAGTGTAATAAAGAGTTATATATCTATCTATCCTTCTCAAAGTTGTTCTTACGTAATTGCAATATTTTCCCTTTCTCTTTCTTAACCTTTTTAAGTTTTTGTTTCTTTAATGGTAAAGTAACATCCTTCCTGCTTATAGATAAACATATCTTTTAGCCGTTAGTGTTTGTCAAATACAGTTTTAATGTAATCCACAGGCACACTTAGGTAAATGAATACTTAAGTATTCTTTCCTTCTCGGTGAGTTAAGTAAGTCAAACTAAGCTAGGCCCGCAAGTTAAACTTCTGGCTGCTTTAAATAAATTACACAAGATAGTTCAGTTGATAGTTCAGGGTTTTCTAGAGCTCTTGACCCGGGGGTTAATTTAATTATGTTACAATAAATGATCTTAGTTGGCATTTAGGAAGAAAACCTGAAGAAACATTGAAGAGTTTACCGAAGCAAAAGCGAGTTAGGCAATAACTAACAAAAATAAAGTTTTCTATTAGCGTTGAACATGCTGAGGATACCCACAGTTTTCTATTAGCGTTGAACATGCTGAGGATACCCACAGTTTTCTATTAGCGTTGAACATGCTGAGGATACCCACAGTTTTTCTTTCACTTTAGCTTATCACTAAGTTGGTGCCAGAAAGAAACTCGTTGCCTTGTACTCTTTACTAGTGATGATGTTATTGAAGTAACACTGATCTCTCTTAGAACTCTCAGAACTTTAAAGCGTTAAAATTAATACTACTACTAGCTATTTCGGCGGCTTTGCCTGAGTGGTACAGCTAGTAGTATAATATGTTGAAATTTGTTGAAAATTTTACGTCAATTTGTCTGTTTTTTTGTTTGTTCACGCTTCGCGTAAAACTGCTGGACTGATTGCGATGCGGTTGAACGAAATTTGGTATTTTGTACTTTCTAGGTACTTTTTGTCCTGGGCGTGCAGTCTCGACATATTATATGAAGATAGTGATTGCTTTACAACCGAAATCGGTACATACCGATGACAATAGTTAGTATTGTCAGTTATTGTCAAAAGCTATATCGATTGTCATCGGTATCTGTACTGACATTGTTCATGATTGACATCGATATTTGGTAGCCTACCAAATATCGTTGTAATCTTTTTTGCAACCGATTTCCAATCGCTGTCGATGTCGAAGCTCTGGAATAACACAGATAACCAGAGATTTAACACAGAGAAATGACCACGCGAGCACGGCTAGTTATAAAACAAATAATATTCACAAAGCATTCACCCAAAGAAAATTCTACTTTCCCAATTCTAAGTGAAACAGTTATGAATAAAAATGCCATTAAAAGTAACAATGAGGCAAGTTTAGCAGTATCTTGGTTTAATTCTATTACGAAGAACGTGTAATGTACGGCACTTTGTATTTAGTTCTTTTGTGATACCGAGGATATATATAATCTTAGCATAAGCGGTGAAAAGAAAAACTGTAAGATATTCAAGTTGCGCTGATGGAAAAATTGTAAAAAGAAAAACTTGTATATTTTGGGTTACTAAAAGCTGACTGGCCATTGTACTGTTGTCTATTTAGAGTATTTTTAGTGCTAACTGAAGTACACAATACTCTTTTTCTTCGTTTATCGTGTACAATACAAGGTATTGACAAGTATGGCCTTAATCACTGGAATGAACTCCACGACCCGAAGATCGTCTCCACGGAACGTCACTACTATTCCTGGTTAGTACGTGAAGCGGTTGAAATTGAAAAGTATCCCAATTTTAACCGGGAGGATGGTTTCAAGTTGGCGGCGTCCTGGAATCCCGTAATAAGCAAGTGTTCGCGTCGCGGTTTATGTTAGAAGAAATCCGCAGATGTCGTTAGTGTTGTGTGACGTGACAATGGTATATTTTTACAAAACCAAATGCGGGTAGTTGGAAACAATGCTCGCCCTTCTCGACGCTGACACCCGCTACTTCAGTCTTCTCGTGACCACGATCAATGCAACTTGATCGAAAATACCGGTAAATAAAAATGAAATTTTCAGCGCGATTAACTCCCGTTTAAATATATAACTAAATAAAAGTATGCTTTGTACAATAGTTTAGTGTGATACAGTAAGCGCTATGAAGTATAACAGTAAAATGCGAACTATCTTTATTTTAAGCTTCCTACGCAAAAAACATGATAACTAACTTGACTTGAGAGAAGAAATTACGAGAAAGAAAGTATTCATTAATATAAAAAAGTAACGACTGCGAACAAAACTTAAAGGAGGCAAACAAGCTTTAGATTCTTAATTTAAAAATATAAGATGCAGTCGGAGGCGTGAGGAGCTCTGTGGAGGCAAAGGTGTAGGAGTGGATAGATAGGTAGGTAGGTTGGTACAGGTTAGGTATCCACTTGTTGAAGCTCCTCCATCATTACGGGAAGTACTTCCGACCGAGCCAGGTGTTGTTGGCCCGGGGACAGCTGTCCGACTGTTCCTCGTTGGAAATTCTATACCTCTAATTCGCGGCGAGAATATCACTTGCGCGATGCAGGATTAGTACGGACTTGATGTTTGCGCCATCTATGAGCGGTCTGTGTTATTCGCCCAATACTGGACTAGGTGGCGCTGATTTCTATGTGGCAGTTGAGGTCGCCACATCACTCCCCCTCTAGACCGTAAGGTCGGTATGTATCAGCTGCAGCTGTGTCGGATGCTTGCAAGTGCCAGTGGTGCTCGAAGTCTGCAGTGAGTCGAGACTGAGCATGGTTGACGCTGGTGGTCCACGGTGAGTCGGGTCCGGTCCACGGTGAGTCGGGACTGAGAGTGCGTCGTGTCGCTAGAGTGGTCTTCTGTGAGTCGAGACCGTCCACGTTGAGTTGGGTGTAGCGACGTAATCCCTGGTGGCCTCTAGTGACCGAGACCAGGTTCAGGTGTTCAGGACTGAGCCAGGGACTGTGTGCGATAAGCTGGAGCGCTGGTTCACGGTGTACACGCTGGAGAGAGCTGGCCAGGCGATGTTCCAGGTGTGAGATGCGGGTGAACTGTGTGTGCTCCGATCGCCGGTGAGCCTGTGTTGATGATTGGGATCCAGGAAGCACGGTGAGTCGGCTGCGTTGGATCAGAAGAGAAGGCTGGATGCTGGCTTGCTGCTGATGCTCGATGATGAGGGGTGAGGAGTAGGACAGCGACTTTTTGATGTTTTTTTTTTTTTTTATTTGTTGTGAGGGTAATTACATTTTTTTATTTTTTTTTGTTGTAGTATAGTTACATTTTTTTGTGAGGGCACTCTTTTTCCTCAGCTCCACTGTTTAGCTGATCCCGTCAAAGGAGAAATGAAATGAATGATGCCTTAAGTTTAAAAATTAAGAATCTAAACTTGTTTGCCTCTGTTTTAGTTTTTTCATAGTCGGGTTTTAGTTTTTTTTTAATTTCTTTTTTTTTTTTTAGTTTCCCATATATATTTGAATGGTTTTTATAGACCTCATCAGATTTTTTGTTCCGTCGGAAATACAATAAGGCAGCTGTAAGCGGCCATATTAGTTATCTTGGTACGTTATATATCCTACTAGTTCTCCCGACCGCGCGTCTACAGTTTATCGTTAAAAAACTATTAACTACAGTTAACTACTACACTAAACTACTAACTATTAACTACAGTTAACTACTACACTAAACTACTAACTATTAACTACAGTTACCTACTACACTAAACTACTAACTATTAACTACAGTTAACTACTACACTAAACTACTAACTATTAACTACAGTTAACTACTACACTAAACTACTAACTATTAACTACAGTTAACTACTACACTAAACTACTAACTATTAACTACAGTTAACTACTACACTAAACTACTAACTATTAACTACAGTTAACTACTACACTAAACTACTAACTATTAACTACAGTTAACTACTACACTAAACTACTAACTATTAACTACAGTTAACTACTACACTAAACTATTAACTATTAACTACAGTTAACTACTACACTAAACTACTAACTATTAACTACAGTTAACTACTACACTAAACTACTAACTATTAATTACAGTTAACTACTACACTAAACTACTAACTATTAACTACATTTAACTACTACACTAAACTACTAACTATTAACTACAGTTAACTACTACCCTAAACTACTAACTATTAACTACAGTTAACTACTACACTAAACTACTAACTATTAACTACAGTTAACTACTACACTAAACTACTAACTATTAACTACAGTTAACTACTACACTAAACTACTAACTATTAACTACAGTTAACTACTACACTAAACTACTAACTATTAACTACAGTTAACTACTACACTAAACTACTAACTATCAACTACAGTTAACTACTACACTAAACTACTAACTATTAACTACAGTTTATCGAAAAAAAACATCCTATTTTCTTCTAGGATATTAAAAACCAATGCAAAAGTAGATATAACACCAATGCTCTTGATGTTTTATGACAGACTTGTTATTTCGTTTCTATAGCAACCGTTCCTTACAGCGAGTATACAACATTTTCCAGGTTTCTCGTGGAAACTTTCAATTTTCCAGGTTAAATTGTATCCTATGTTTTATTCCAGGGTAAAAGCTACCTCCATTCCAAATTTTATCAAAATCCGTCCAGCCCTTGTCGCGTGAAAGCTCCCCAAACAAACAAACAGACAACGTTTCACTTTTATATATTGGTATGGATACCACTTTCGTGATTAAGACGAATCCAATGATACCTCATTTATCAAAATCCGTTTAGCCGTTTATGCTGTACGAAGCCCCAAATAAACGTACAAACATACAACCGAAACACATATTCCTCCTCAGTCGGGTAAAAAAGCCCACGTCTTTCTGAGATATTTGGTTACCATTATTATTATTATTATTTTTTTGTCAAACGATATATTAATTAGATGCGCAACTCAATTTTCTCTTTATTAGAATAGTTGTCTACGACATTAATTTCATCACAAAATTATATTACGGTGGTTCCCTGACCAACACAGTAAACAAGAGTGCAGCATGTGTACCTAGCACGTGTAAACAAGAGTGCAGCATGTGTACCTAGCACGTGTAAACAAGAGTGCAGCATGTGTACCTAGCACGTGTAAACAAGAGTGCAGCATGTGTACCTAGCACGTGTAAACAAGAGTGCAGCATGTGTACCTAGCACGTAGAAACAAGAGTGCAGCATGTGTACCTAGCACGTGTAAACAAGAGTGCAGCATGTGTACCTAGCACGTGTAAACAAGAGTGCAGCATGTGTACCTAGCACGTGTAAACGACAAAAAAACTAACATAAAAATCTCTGAAACTAATCCATTTGCATTTTTTTTCATGGAACAAGGTTTTTTCGTACAATTGACACTAGTTTCATTCATTTATTGCATCAATCTATTTTACTTGGCGGGAGTTTAGGTATGCCAATAGGATACATACTATTTCTTGGCATAAAATAATTGATCACTATAACCGGGTGAAACTCTGTTCCTTAGAGTATATAACATAGTTAGAGGTAGACCTAATAAAAATATGTTAAAAAAACATAATGCCAACTCGTGAAAAAATGTAGGCAACCATTTTCCTAAACCCCTCCGTGATTCAAGCATGATTGAAAGCTCCCGAGTTTAAAAACTGGTTAAATATTTAAACAGCCAAGTTTGGAAATCGAGCCTTTGAAACGCGGTCAGGCGGGCGGTATTAAAAATTTCGTGAAAACATGGCCTGGCTTTTTCTGGGTCAACTTCGTTAAGTTACTGAGTACATAATTAGCAGATCGTTAGAATTCTTTATTTAAATAATTATTTTGTTTCGAAAGAATTGACCTTTGTAAATAAAACTTTACTCTAAAGGTAAATTTTAATTTATTAATTGCTAAAATTTTAGAAGTGATTGGTCTGCAAAATTATGAAAATGTATGTATGTGGAGGGCGGAAAGTCTTGTGTTAATGAATCGGTGCCGGGCTTTGATTATTGACCTATTATTATGATCCTATTTCTCAACTATATTTTAACGGCAATGTCCACGAGAATATAAGAGCAGAGCATAAGATAAAATGAAATTACCTAAAAAAAATATTTTGCAATATTGCGTTGTTTTCTTTAAAGCGCAATTATTCACTTATTAGGTAGATATCAATTGTTTTAGTTGAAATACTTAAATCGGATATCACTTTCTTACTAAAAAAAGCACGTTCTATTGCACGATTAAGCAAAACAAAATATGTTCGTAATTCGAATTTCTACCAAAGCTAGCCCTCAGTATCGCACTTATTTCTAGCGTATCGTCAACAAACTTGAAGGTAAACTATTTCGTCATCTTCATAATCATGATCCTCATTATCATTCTTAATACCATCATTCTTAATACCATCATCCTTATTATCATCATCCTTATTATCATCATCCTTATTATCATCATCATCAGTCGGAAGACATGCACTGCTGTACATAGACCTCCGTCATAGAACGCCACAAGGAGCGCATGGTAGCTGTTTCCATCCATCGGTTCCCCACGACTCTAACGTTCTCTTATTTCTCGTTGGGGGGAGGGGGGAGTAGTGGAATGGGGCATATTATCCTTCGCTTTGTCTTCCAATACTCACTACTTGAACATCAACAAGGTCATCATATCGAGGATACGATCTTAAATATTATAAAAATATTCGCACACACTTCCCCGAAAAGCACACATTTTCGGCATCGTATTTTTTATAAGTAATGGGGCAATTTACGCCCCTCAATGGCCTCCTATATTGCCATCTAATATGTAAACACAATTACCTAGTCGCACATACTTTTTCCTGTATATTTCTTTACATTATTTGAATTCTATTTGTTAAGCAAGAACTGAGCTAATCCGATACGAAATATAACGTTTTGTTCTTTGACTTTTCGTTTTCAACTTTCCGGTATTTCTGTTTGTGTTTCTATTTTATATAAAAGTTAAGAGCTTTTCTCCGAATCAAGAATTTAAGTCAAATTAGTTCAATTCTGAAGAATATTTCAACGCAGAAAGTTTTCTTTGACATTAAGTCTGGTGTAATTATAATCAGAATAATAATTTATAGGGATTTTTAATTAATATAAATTGCTCGTTATTTCAGTACGGAAGCTTATAAATTTAAGTTGATACAATCAGACAAAGGAAACATTATATTTTGGTTTTTGGGCCAGCTCCGGATTTTGCTTTTGCAAAGTCTTGCAAGGTAATAAAGGTAAAACAGACCCATCTTCATCATATTGTTAAGTACATACCATAATTTCCTTTATAAACTAAAAAAGTACTATGTTTCAACTCAAAGGGTTTAAGGTAACATGTTATGTTTGCTTGAGATAAACTCAAATTTTTATCCACACAGATTTTACAGATTTTGACGTGGATATATGATGAGTCCCGTGTAAGCTACGTAACCCTTTAGGTTTCTTTAGGCCTACATTTTCTTATATTATTCCTCAAGAATTGAGCTTGAGCTCATTTAAGCCTTAAAAAAATATCTCATCATACAATATTCAGTCAAGCAACAAAGAAATCGATTTAATGTTTTTTTCACGTTTTGCATGAAAATCAAAGTCTTACATAGATAAGTCCTCGCTCGGACACAATTGTGATACAAACTAGGTTAAAATACGCGTAATTACTTTTTTCTCGCTTTGTTTGTTTTTTTCTTAAATATTTTGTTCATGAGGGTGAAAATGTTTTATTTAGGAACTAGCTGTACCCGTGGCTTCGCACGCGTGGTCATGTCTCGAGGCTAAAAGTACTATCCGTACCAATATATAAAAGTGAAACGTTGTCTGTTTGTCTGTTTGTTTGTCTGTATGTTTTTTTCGCGCATCACTTAAAAACTACTGGACCGATTGCGATGCGGTTTTCACTGTTAGATAGCTCAGGGTTCGACTTAAAAACTGCGGTACTTGTTATCTCAATCCAATGAGTAGAAGCCGAGCAATCGATGAAAACTTTTTGACGGCTGAAGGAACTTTGATCATTTGTTAGTATATTGGTATTTTAGGTCATGGAATAGCACATAGAGTACTTTAACCTACAGAAATAACCACGAATTTGAAGCCGCGGGCACAGTTAGTAATGAATATTTTATCAACGATTTTCAATCCCATAGATTGTTAGTAATTGATGAATAATACTGAATTCAAAATCATTAATTACCCCCTATTACAACTAAACAGGTGCGGATTTTGCTAACAGCAATAAGTTAATTTGTGCTATTATAATACGCTGTATTTGCAAACATAGTCATGTACAGACAATGTGCAGTCATGTAATTATTAGCAACATTATGTTTACGGTACAACATACTACGTTTTATGTAGGTAGATGTATCATAGCGTACGCTAACATTAAGCCCGCGGCTTCCGTCCTGTAAAACAGATGCTCATAGTTTACGTTAGAAATAGGGCACATATTTACCACATATTGTATGTAAACACACGCAAACATACTTATATAATTACAGGCTGTACCTGTCTACCCTGTAATCACAGCTTGGAAAAGCAGCAGTAGGTATTCTCGTATGTATGTATTTGTAATTATGTTAGAGATATCGTATCTAAGATACAACCTATGTTTATACTTAAATATACACTCAATACGGTACGTTAAGCCGTCTGTTCCGGATGGTAACAGTTATTGATAGTAGTCTGAAAGCCATGTCAAATGCCCGTGGGCGGCTTGACGAACTCTGAATACCTCATTCCATATGTACAGTCAATCACAACAGTCGCGGTGAAGCAGGCGTATATGCGAGAATTAAAATTAACCATTGATTGGCTTTGGTGAAGGGAAGGTTAAATAAAGCGATGACGTGGTCTGTCCAAGGTGCACCGGATCTTTCTTACCCGACTACGACGAAGCTAGGGAAGGGTAATGATGTTAACAGTCTATGTATGTATCTATGAGGGTATGTGGTTTTTCCACCATAGCGACGCCCCTATTGGTCCGATTTTGACAAACGATGTATCAATCGATTTGTCTTCAGGTATAGCGTGTCAAATACTTTTATTTTGAAGTGACTATGGCATGGCAAAGGAGGGGTTATGTGTTCCAACTAAAAACTTGGTCTGATTTTGACAAGTGAGGTATCAATCGATTCGTGTTCATCGCAAGAGTGTCATTGACTATTTTATTACCCAACCGTATTTGGATTTTAGTTTTGAACTTAACCATGTCGTGTTTAATCTTAGGGATCAATTTGCTAAAAATCTAAATGGGGTCATAGTGGGGTTAAAAGTGGAAATATTTAGCACTTACTTCTCGGGAGCTGACCGCATAAATGAGTTGCAGCGCACACAATTATTGCCCTATTCATCAGAGTGGCGTTTGTGTAGCACGTGTTAGCAGTGATCCTCATTCGCACCAAACTGTGCTTGTGTCTCTCTGTCTTTGTTATTGATACGCTTCAAGCACGACCGTGACGTGGGATTGTGTCTGTGTGGGTGTTTGTCTGTAATTGTATCTAGTTCAGTTTTAGTTTACGTGATATGTTTGTTAGTCGTATGAGGTAGTGCTGGCCTCTGGTGTCAATGTTTGTCAGACCGTTCAAGGGCCTCTGACATGGCTAAACGACTGCTATTAATCAAAAATAGCCAGGACTGACAGTTTAACGTGAAGCGCAGAGCAATGGAAAACCGCACATAACTTAGAAAAGTCATTGGTGCGGAGAGACAAAACCCGGTATCGTTGGATTCTAAGTTGCACTGTTAAACCGTTAGGCTATCTGGCTCTAATTTTGTGATATTATAGCGTGCCGTATTATCTTCCCTTAACTAGGATTTATGCTTGCTCTTGTGCTTCCAGTCTTGGGACCATGTCCTGTCTTGTGGGTACTGTGGCAGGTGCACTGGTTTTGTATACCAATGAAGTTGGCAACTTCTGGGTTTGCAGCTCTTCAGAAGGTCAACTTTTATATGCATTTTTACTATGTCCGCCATTTGATTTGCAAACAACTTCAAAGTTTCAAAAAATATAAAACAAAGGCTATGCAATAATTTATTCATAGAGCTCCTTGGGACTTTGAAGTATCACTTTTTCTGAGAACAACAGGAAATATAAGAATATAATTTAGAGTCGATGATCGTCCAGCCGTTTAATTGGTGCCGTGCTAAGTGGTAACGAACATACAATGCTTGCTCGTAACACATTATACTGACACACACAAACTTTAGTATTTCGTATACCTACTATAAGTAGCATGTTTTAAAACCTGTTGTAATTTTTAGTCTTTGTTGAAGATCTAAATAAATAAATAAATTATAAACTCGTACCATACAAAAAAAGGTAACATATATGCAGATTTTGATCTGCAACATATCATAAACAATAAGTGCTGTACGAAATACCATGTTACAAAAAATATATTCAAATGGATTAAAAAAATAAAAAAAAATGATCCAATTTTGATATATTTTATATGGAACCACCTCGAGAGTATACCCTTTTAAAAGAAAACATATTTTTTCTATTCGGTTCACAATTGACGGAGAAAAAGGTGAAAATACACAAAAAAATAACGCAGATTATTGTTTATGTTATTCCATTTGTCTCCCGCAGTACGAAAGCCGAGCATTCAACAGCAGTGGCGTTTCCATCACGAACAGCTCCTGCGACCTTACCAGCTGCAGCATCACGGTGAAGCCTGAGCGGGGCACGGGGAAGTACGTCTGCGAGGTATCTAGCGAAGGGCCAAGGTTCGCGATCGACAGGAGGTCCGCGAACATGACGGTAGCAGGTTAGTGTCTCCATGACGGTAGCAGGTTTGTGTCTACATGACTCTAGCATGTTAGTGTCTATATGACTCTAGCAGCTCAGTTTTCACATCACGCTAGCAAGTCAGTGTTGGGTTATACTTGTCTATAGTTCTATAAGGTGTGTTTACGTGTGGGAATGCTAACCTACAAAAGATCAAGTTCATTATCACTATCAATTCAGTACATTCGTTATTACAACGAACACGAATGACTAGCATGTTAGAAACAATATAAGCTAGAAGCTTCACACACTTTCACATCACGTGAGCAAGTCAATGTCTTGTCATGATGTTAGCGGGTTTGTATCTACACGATGCTCTCAGCTCTGTATCTACATGACGATAACATGTCATTGGGTACATGATGCTATAGGACCGTGTTTGATGTCTCTTCCATATGGTCTCCTGTCACATCACAGTGAAGCCTGATCAAGGACGGAGAAGTTCACGTGGTCTTTAGTGAGAGGTTTTTGTTCGCGATCGAGATGAGGTGGAGGTGATAGAATATGACGCTAGCAGGCCAGCGTGAGAGCTTATGAAATTAATGTATGATTTATTTTAAAGATGTTTCTATTACTGTAACGTCATTTGCATGCGTCATGATGACTTGAACTCTCGTTGAACACAGGCAGATTATTCAAATAAGCAAAATTTCTTGCCAAATTTTAATGTTTCATTTATCATAGCAATGAATTACCATTGGTCTTCTTCAATAAATAAATAAATATAAATTTGACCGACGACATTGTAGCCATCGCAGGAAGTCGGTGGATGGAGGTGGCACAAGATCGCTCGTCATGGCGCTCTTTGGGGGTGGCTTATGTTCAGCAGTGGACTTCTAAAGGATGATATGATGATGATGATGATAATGGTGTCGTGGTATGGTGACGGATATTTTAAGATCACTGTATTCTTTGCTAGCCCACTACTTAGTAGTAAAGTACCTACCTATTTACCAAATTTCATCAAAATTCGTTCTACAGTCAAATAGTTTTTGGCAATTGTTTGCAGATCTACTTTTCGCAGCGGAATGCAAAGCATATCAGATTTTAAATCAAATCATCATCATCATATTCATGTTGTCCAACGAGGAAGTCCGCATTTTCATCGTTTCAGTAGTTTTGATGTGATGAGATAACACATGGAAAGATTGACACCATTCTTTTAATCATGTTCACAGCATATTTGAAATTCACAAGGCTTGCATTTGACTCACTAGGCAGGTAGGTCTACGTCGAAAGAAATTGCATAGACACATCTACATTGCTTGCGATTTACAGTGGCAATGCGGTTTATCCGATTTATCGACTCACTGCTTTAATACTGTTTATCAATATTACAATACCTTATTCGAAGATACCTTAAGACGGGATATATACAAATCTCATCATCAACTCCTAATATTAATTTCCGTATTTCCCTCCACAGTGTTACCAGAGTACGACCCTCTGATCACTGGCCTCCCAACCCTCGTGCAGGCGGGAGAGCAGGCCATGGTCAACTGCACTTCCGACTACTCGCTACCAGCTGCTGTCATAGATTGGTTCGTGGACTCGGAACCTCAGGAGGTAAGCTGTAGTAACAATATGAATCACTAGCAAGAACTGAAAAATGATCAGCATCGGCTCAACCGGATGACGTCCATTGCTGCATCAAGAGAACATCACAACGAGCAGTGGCTTGCTATTTTTATCCAGCGGCTCCCCGCAATTCTCACAGGGCCCCTAAGCCTGTTAGCTATTGTCAAAATACCTTGCCACTGGGTTACCTCTGCGATTGGAATGTCTATAGTTTCAAATATCGTAGTCTGCTAAATCAAGTACACTATCAAAGTTTTATATCAAAAAGCAAGGCAGCGACACGGATATGCTACGGCTTCCGAAAATCTCTTGAGTGTTGCTACTGTGTGTGTGTTATGTTTAAATAAAATTGATAACTATTAAGCAAGCATCAATTCAAACATAATTTTTGTTGTTTTCTAGTCAAAATATATCGACAGCAGCTATCGGCCCGCAATCGAGTCGAAGTAGCGAGCCAATAGCGAGCAAACTACAAAAACTGTCAAAATCGGTGGTTTTCAAGCGATCAACTTACATTATCGCAGTTCAATAGCTACCAAACTTAGCCCAGGTCGTTGTTCCTTCTCGTAGGGCCTTCCTACGCCCGATAGTGATTGACAAGTAAGTAATTAAAACAAAGTAGGTACATGTACAAAATGCACGGAAAAAAATGTTCAACTTGTGTAATTCATTAAAATTATCATTATAATTATTAATTTGGAATTCCCATGTCAAGAAGTAGCATTAAATTATAACGAGATAATTTTATTACTCGACCTAATTTAAACCGACATTTGTATACCCAACTAATTTTGATATTAAATAATTAAGCCAATACTAAATTAATGTTAGAATTCGATACAAACTTCAATCGACTTCTAAATTCAGCGCAATATTGGTGAAACACAACCCATGAAATAATTTATAGGTTTCGTTCATTAGTAACATGACAAAGTGTGGAAAGCCGCAAACTGTCCGCAAATACGGATACATAATTTCGTGCGAATAATCTACTGACAACTGACGAATTTTATCCATTGAGAGAACAGCTTAACTCCTCAAATAGTGCTGGTATCAATTGTTTTGGGTTCTATTTAAATATAGAATTCTCAAAACATTTACAATGTGCCTAATCTGCATTTGCAGAGAACAGTTAGGAGAAAAATTGCATTGTGAAATCCCGTGTGAAGAAATGGTAATTGAACAGCCAATAATGGTAGTGGTAGCCTAACGGTTCAATAGTGCAACTTAGATTCCAACGATACCTGTTTCGGACCTAGGCTCCGCATCAATGACTGTTCTAAGTTAGGTGCGTGTTTCCATAGTTGCGTGCTTCGGAGGGCACGTTAAGCTGTCTGTCTCAGCTTTTATTGATTAATAGCAGTCATTTAGCCATGTCAGAGGCCCTCGGGCGGCCTGACAAACTCTGACACCAGAGGCCAGAGCCTGCAATCTCGACATATCGATAGTGATTGCTTTACAATCGAAATCGGTACATAGCTATGACAACTGTTTAGTTTGACAGTTATTGTCAAAAGGTATCGATTTTCATCGATATTTGTACTGACAATGATCATGATTGACATCGATATTTGAAAGAGACTACCAACAATCATTATAATCGGACTTTGCGACCGATTTCGGTTGTAAAGCAATCGCTGTCAATGTCGAGACTGCACGCCCCACTACCTCATACGACAAACAAACAAAGCTAATAATATATTGTTAACTAGCTGCGCCCCGCCGTTTCACCCATGTGGGTGATGATGGTGATGAAGAAAATAACGAGTATTCATCGTTCGAAACTTTTTTGTTTACCCGTTACATGCCATAGAGAAGGGTAAGGGCGTAAGGCAAAGTGACACCAAGTTATGTACGAGCGTTTTGGAAGATATCATGAAGACCTTGAATTGGAATGAGAAAGGTGTCAATATTAACGACCGTTGCATGTCGCACCTGCGTTTTGTCGATGATCTCGTCCTGGTGACTCAGGCCGCTGCGGATCGCCAAAGTTATGCTCATTGAGATGCATGAAGCATTAAGATACCTCTCGGGAGCGTCGGTCTGAAGATGAATATGTCCAAGACTAAAGTCATGACAAACTATCCGTCACAAAGACAACGTATTCGTTGATAACAGCCCTATATATGAATACATCTATCTTGGACACTATATATCTTTTATCTTTTACTATCTTTTACTCAAACAAGCTTGTAATGTGGTAATTATTTCGACAACCTTCTTTGGGCAAGTCGACCTTGCCGCGCTTCTTGAATAGGCGCCAGCAAAGTTGTATGGAATTTCATTACTGTTGTGTTTTGCAGCCAGCAATTTCCTTTGAAAATCCATTATTGTCGTGTTTTTTTTAGTACTATTATTTATTCTGTGGTTTTGTTAACCACCGAACGCGAAAAGAGAGGCGTCGTAGTTCCCAAACGTATGGAACGATATTGATGTTTTTTTTTCTGTTTGAAAGCTGATGTGATCGAGATGGTTCTAAGCTATTATTGTTGTTGTTGTAGTTTTTGTTGTTGTATTTTTGTTGTTTTAGTTTTCATTGTTTTTTGTTGTTATTTTTGTTATTTTGTTGTTGTTTTTGTTGTTGTTATTGTTATGTTGTAGTATGTTTTTTGTTATTGTTGTTGTGGTTTCTGTTCTTGTTGTTTTTGTTTTTTTTTGTTGTTATTTTAGTCGTTCTTGTTATTTTGAAGGTTTTTGTTGTTCTTGTTATTTTGAAGGTTTTTGTTGTTTTTGTTGTTGTTTTTCTTGTTTTTATTGTCGTTATTGTTGTTTTCGTTGTTCTTGTTGTTTTTATTGTAGTTTTTGTTGTTGTTTTTGTTGTTTTTGTTGTTTTTTGTTGTTATTGTTGTTGATCTTGTTGTTTGTTGTTGTTTTTATTGTTTTTGTTGTTTTTTTTGTCGTTTTTGTTGTTTATTGTCGTTATTGATGTTGATCTTGTTTTTTTTGTTGTTTTTGTTGTTGTTCTTGTTGTTTTTAATGTTATTTCTGTTTTTGTTGTTGTTCTGGTTGTTCTTGTTGTTGTTGGTGTTGTTTTTGTTTTTGTGGTTGTTGTTGTTTTAGTGGGTTATATAAATTTTTCATCAGTTTGCTTGTTTTATTTAAATACCTCGAATTGTTTGAGTAAAGCACTATACAAGCCTTGGTCCGCAATGACTGCCCTGCTGGCCACGCTATGATGGCCTCGAGCTTTGCTCAGTTAAGTTCTCGGCCTTCAAGCTTGGCCATAATTTCAGCCCTTGCTGTCCGCGCTATAAAGGCCTCGACCTTCGGTCTCTGCCTTCATTCCAGTTTGGCCATCAAGGACTGCAATGCTGAGCGCGCTGTGATGGCCTCGAACCTAGCTACGCTCTCGGCCATCATCATCGCTGCCAGCAACGCAGTCATTACAGACCGCGGCAGTAATGTACTATTGGCGGACGCTCCCAGATGCAGGAGATCTCAAGGCACGTGAAACTTTGACGGACTACCTGATGACCTGATGACATTCTCAAATCAAACATCGCGCATTACCGCAAGATCAAGACATTCAATTATGCAATTTGTCCTGCTCATTTTAACTTACGGTGCCGAAACATGGCCGCTCACAAAAGAGCATATGTATAAAATAAGAGTTGCTCAAAGAGCAATGGAGAGCACTATGCTAGACATCCACCTCTTAGACCGTATACCAAACATCGATTTTCAACGTCGTACTATAGTCTAAGTTGTAGGTATACGGATAGCATAGCTTAAATGGAGATAAGCCTACACTGCCACTTGGCAAGACGGGATGATCAAAGAAGAACCAAGGCGATAACAGAATGGTGGCCTAGAGGAGTGCAGCGTTCACGGGGCAAACCACCAGTCCGATGCTCAGACGACATTGTTAAGCACGCAGGAATAGACTGGATGAGATTTGCACAGGACCGAAACAAATGGCGTGAAAGAGCGGAGGCCTAATACCCAGCAGTGGGTGATGCGGGCTCAGTACGTAGATTGTGTACAGAAAAATACATGTATAAAAATTTATCGATTACTGCTTTGTCAATTTTAAAATAATATATTTTTAACTGATATGTCGAGGTTTGATGGCTTGTATTACGTCTCTAACATCCGCTATAATCAGTAGATTTATTTCACGCCAAAACACTCATTGTTTTTATATATCGTCCAGTCGTATATGAACTACATAGTTAAGCTTAGTTAAGCAGAAAGCGACCAACCCCAGTTTTTGCGAAAATGAGTTATAATGCCTAAGACATAAAATTTTCTTAACTTTACATATTCCAAAGCACATTCTTCAGGGCAATTCTTGAATCTGTTTTCAGCCAGCCAGTTATCGGCTAGCATTGGAAAACGCATTTTGGCATTCATCGACACGATTTACTAGCGCCACCCAGATGGGATTCGAACGGGAACATTGTGAACTAAATGGAATCGAAACATGCCGTTATTTTGGCATTCTTGACACAATCGTATCACATGGAACTTGAGTTAAGTTCGAAAAATTCTGTCAAATCTTCGATTCCTAAGCGGTGCACGGAGAGGAACCTTTTTGCTATCGAGAGGTTAATATTATTGTGCTAAAAATGAAATAAGTATAAATTAATAATTTAAACCTTAAAAAAAGATGTAGGCGATTGTCGGAAACGCTAAATAAGCATATTTCGTGTGAGGCAGTGACGCCGCCCCTAGCACCGACAGTCGCCTCCCAGCCGCCACATATGGCACACAGAGCATGATTAGGTAGACACGACATAATATAAATAAAAGTAGGTCACATAGAATAAGCAAAATATCAAATAAAATATGGGGTAAAAGAAGACTATAATCATGTCGTAGGTAAACGTCATAGCACCATTAATAGTTAACGTTGCATTTTTTTTTGTAGAATAACGGTATACACGGAAGAACCGAGAGATAGTTTCGCATAGAGTGTAGTTTTTTGCAGTATCGGTGAATCTGGCTTACCAGCCAGTTAACCAGCGCAAATAATACACAAACAGTGCAATAAACCTAGGTATAGTATGCATGCGAATAAGTAGAGTCGTGGTTTCTGCAGTAAAGTTAAACCAGGCAGACAAAGTCGGTTAACAATCGCAAGTGCCACATGCAGTACAGTATGCCTCAGAGTAATATGTAACCGAATAATTACAGATCCGTGTTGATATATTTAAGTCACTATACAACGTTTACGATATGTTTATTTTTGTATGTCCTTTGAATTTTGAAAACGGAAATGTACTTGGAGTTAAAAATAGAATACATGGAAGTTTAAAATTTACCTACTTAGAATTAGAACATTGATAATTGCGAAACATTCATAATAACAAAACACTCAGAACATGACACCGAAGGAAGTTCGAACAATAACAAAATTGTCTACCTATTGTGAAATTGTGAGATGTTAGTCAGCGAAATGTAACTTACGATAAATTGCAACTTGGAATAAATCTATGTATCAATGTATAGGGTTGTGAACACCCAAATATGAACTTACTTTTATATAGTAATTTTTAGACAAAAAATGTATCCTTAGGGGAGGAATATTGTAGGCGATTGTCGGAAACGCTAAATAAGCATATTTCGTGTGCGGCAGTGACGCCACCCCTAGCACCGACAGTCGCCTCCCAGCCGCCACATATGGCACATATGTAATAGCGTTGATAATATGAACACACACCATACATCCTTACAAAAGATTTTACGTCTTTTAAGTTTTAATGAACGTCACATATATTTTTTTTTTCAATAAATAATATTTATTTTTCATCGGTTTTTGAGCTACCCTGAAAGTTTCAGCCGGATAGCTAATCAGGAAGTGCACGAAATTTGAGTTGCAAGATTCCAGGATAAATTACATAGATACATACATACAAGTCAAGTTAAAGAAAAGCTTTTAAAATACTCTAAAAGCTAATACATAGTGACGTGTCGAGTAAATACTTGTGCCGATTGTCTATAATAAGATATTACGTGTGCATAAAGCGATGTCATTATGCCTCGGCTTGCGTAATCCAAAGGTCCTTGGATCGAAATCCCGCGCTTCCGAAATGTTTTGCTCCATATTTAGGTGCATTTACATATTTTATGTTTTTTTTACATTTTCCTTGATATTTTTCTCCTGTTAGGCCCTGAAGTGAGCCGTCAAGTGTTGTTTGAAAACCAGCATATAAACATATACAGACAATCGCGCGTTTCTTATATCATGGGATATTGATCATTTAAAATACGTGCTCGACGATGGCAATGTTTTATAAAATTATCCAAATCGTTACAACAAACTAGGTCACAATAATTCCAGTTCGGATTATTTAGAAAAAAAACCACCTCAAAATGTTTTCAAAGAATCAAAGAAATAAATTATCATTTACAATCCCTCATAAAATTTAAAATGCAAAAATAATTGGCTTTTCTTGTCAAATTTCTCATTTTCAAAGTTGTTTTGTCAATATTAGACAGACAGTAATCAATATTTTACGAAAACCGCGATGCGAACGCAGCCATAAGCTATTTCAACATAACCGGAAATAGATAACGCCGTCATTAAATTCGATCGCCAAGTGATATCAATAATCGACTCGATTCCATGGTATTGTGTTCGAGAATAGCTTTTTGTTGCCAATCTCGAGTTTGAGTGAGTTCACATCACAAACGGCAGACGGAATCAAGAATAGCCCTGCTGATGTCAATACAATAAATTGTCCAATAAGACCACCTACCATTATCACCCATTTTTGTGTTAAAGCTGACCATTTTAGGCTAAGGTCTAGCAAAATATCCAGAAAAGAGAAAATTGTGGTAAGCAGAATCCGACTATCGCAGTTGGTCTGGCTTCTGCAAATTTAATTTATAATGGAATAGTTTGCATTTTTATTTGCAGAAGCCGACCACCGCAATGGTCTAGTTCTGCAAAACTATTTTTGCCGAATTATAATATTTTTGCTCGATAAAATTTCGTCTATGATTTGATCTCGCTTAGAATCACCATAGGGGGCAGGGCTATGCGGAAACTCAGGCAAGCAAAACCATCCCTTGAGTCGTTATGATTTATGTTATACGGTTAGTAAACATTTTGCGGAATAAAATCATTGATTTGGCTTTGCATATCTTTCGGTTTTCGTCCAAACTTCAATAAGCTGAAAGAGACCATTTCGATAGACGCTTTCTGCAAAACACTAAATTATGAATTGTTGCAAAAAGCAGAAAACGACTATGTGTTTGACTCAAAAGTTTATTAACAAAACTAATCAATTTGGCAGTTTAAAATAGCTCATTTAAAAGCTTTGAAGTATACTTTGACTAAAATATAACATTAAAATCAACTGAACTGTAGAAAAAAAGCAGCGGAACCCCTTTTAGACGGCTATATATCAAAATGCGTTTTTCGACTATGGTCGCTTTCTGTTTAACTACGCTCAGTTCATCTTTTAATTGAAACGGACTGTTCAATGCTAAATCAAGCCTTTGCTTTGTTTCTAAATAGATATATCTCGTGAGATACTTCTATGACAAGACGAACACATCAAGTATTATTATTAACTGCTTTATTTTAAGTGTACATATCAGATTTATCCCAACAGTATTATGTGTGTTTCAATCTTATTTCTCTTTTCGTGTCGATGTTCCAACCAGTGTGTGAAGGCTGTATGGATTGAAGCATCGTGGTGACAGGATCAGCCAGCTCTGGCTAGACTGCGACGCAAATGCTGACCGAAATTGGACTACAATGTTAACAACACAAGTCCCAATCATTCCACAAACATACTCGTACTGAGCAATCGCAACATTGTTCTTTCCACAATCACTCATCAACTTTATAAACCAACCACTTTTTCATTCCCACGCAAATATTTAATTTAATTAAAAGCATAAATTACAAAATTCATTTCGGCGACCCCCAACTGTTTAATCACTTTCGCGCAAGACATCAAAAATATTAAACAATTTGCTAAACAAAGAGCCAAAAGAGCTATTTTCACCCTCGACCTGATTTTCGAGGAAATCGCCAAGTGACGTGTAAAAATTAAAATGACAGTGTAAATTATCGGGACAATGGAGTCGACGATCGATGGGACACAATAGCCCATTTGCATTTTTGACGCTGTTGGCCCATTCTTTCATTGTAATAGTCTACGTGATCTTGGTACATTTTTAGAATGAAATTCCGTAAGGTAAAATGTAGTAAACGAGAAGTTTTAAGGTTTCTAAACAGACGGTAGGTCACGTTTATATCCTAGAAACAATGTAAATAATAATTTAGTTTATTTTACTAACTTCTAAGGAGTTTCTATATCTTAACTCTATCAATCTTTTATCTATACTTATAATAAAGCAGTAAGTACCAAAGTATGTACAATGAAGAAAAGTCTCTATTTCATCATAGAGTGCGGCAATATTAGCAAAAAAAAACATGTATCTTCGTTGAATATTTTTTCCGAGAAATGGTTCAATTTTAAATATTTCAGCGCGTCTCTTCGTCTGAAAAGTGTTCACTGAAAACATTTCCACAGTATATTTTTAAATATTTCAGCGCGTCTCTTCGTCTGAAAAGTGTTCACTGAAAACATTTCCACAGTATATTTTTAAATATTTCGGCGCGTCTGTTCGTCTGAAAAGTGTTCACTGAAAACATTTCCACAGTATATTTTTAAATATTTCGGCGCGTCTGTTCGTCTGAAAAGTGTTCACTGAAAACATTTCCACAGTATATTTTTAAATATTTCAGCGCGTCTCTTCGTCTGAAAAGTGTTCACTGAAAACATTTCCACAGTATATTTTTAAATATTTCGGCGCGTCTGTTCGTCTGAAAAGTGTTCACTGAAAACATTTCCACAGTATATTTTTAAATATTTCAGCGCGTCTGTTCGTCTGAAAAGTGTTCACTGAAAACATTTCCACAGTATATTTTTAAATATTTCAGCGCGTCTCTTCGTCTGAAAAGTGTTCAGTGAAAATATTACCACAGTATTTTTTTTATATTCAGTACTTGCGTTCCCGCCCGCGACTTTGTCAGCGCGGACTACAGTTTATCGCGAAAAAAGCATCCTCTGTTCTTCTAGGACATTAAAAACCGATGCAAAAGTAGATGTAGCACTAATTATCTGGGTTTTTTTCTGACATACTTGTTTGTTCCATGGCAACCATTCCTTACAGGGAGTAATCAAATTTTCCAGTTTTTCCCTTGGAAACTAACAATTTTACAGGTTAAAAAGTATTCTATGTTTTATTCCAGGGTATAAGCTATCTCCATTCCAAATTTCATTAAAATCCGTCCAGCCGTTATGGCGTGAAAGCTCCCCAAACAAACAAACAAAGAAACAGACAATGTTTCAGTTTTATATATTGGTATGGATTTGAATTGATCATGTTTCGACTATTTTATACTAAGTATTATCAGCGTTTATATAATCATCGTCACTAAGCGAGACAATCAAATGCTAGGCTACCTACAATGAAAAAAAGGGTCCTATAGGACCCTTTTTTTTTCCTATAGGACACTTTATTTATTCGTTCCTTTTATGATAACACAACTAAATTAGTTATAAATTAGACGGTAAACGCATAGCATATTAATAATTAGGAGATCAACCTCAGAATTTTAATTAAACATAAGAAATCCCCAAAGGGCTGAAACAGATTTGTCACACCTCCAAATAAAAGCTTTTTTTCACACCCGGGGTCCTTATAAATAACTCGTGGCGTTTAATCCGGTTTCCGGACCGCTCGGTTTCCGGACCTTCTGATTTGGAACTTATTGTGTTATGTGTGATATTTATTATTCTATTCTACTAGCTTATGCCCACGACTTTGCACGCGTGGTCATTTCTCTAGGTTATAAGTACTCTGTGTGCTATTCCTGGACCTAAAATACCAATATACCAAGATTTGATCAAAATTCTTTCAGCCGTCAAAAATATTTTTATCGATTGCTCGGCTTCTACTTATCGGATTGAGATACCAAGTACCCAGTTTTTAAGTCAAACCTTAAGCTATCCATCAGTGAAAACTGCATCACAATCGGTGCAGTAGTTTTTACGTGATGCGCGAACAAACATACAGACAAACTAACAAACTAACATACACACAAACAAACAGAAAATAATTTTAAAAATGTTCTATTCTTGTTCTGTACCTCATTTTAAGTACCCTACACAATTTTTTTCTTAATTATCTTAATTGTACAGACTTTTTCGTTCTTATTGCTTTATTATAAGTATAAATTCTTAGCTTCAATAAATTGTAAAGAGTTTTAAAAACAATGCGTTTTTAACTAAATAATAGCACTGTTCTGTTACATGTCATATCTTGACATCTCAAGAACAAGGAGAAAGCTTAAGATATTATAAATAGATGAAATCAATAAAAAAGATTTCATTAAAATATGAGAAAATTTCCCTTATCTTGTGCCTACAAAGTTAATCCTCAAACGGGAAAAGGAAATACCCTTCTTACACTATCGTGTTTGGGAAATACGCCCGATAGAGAAGGTACTCTACGGGGATGTAATTTTTCCATATGTGACAATTCTTTATATATATTTTTAAATTGACATGAATTATAATAATACATATTTAATTGACAAATATAAAAGACTAGTTTTCCCGCCCGTGACTTCGTCTGCGCGGACCTCAGTTTATCACGAAATAAAGTATTGTTCTTCTTGTTATTCTAAGATATTAAAAACCAATGCAAAAGTAGAACACTTGATATTTTTTGACAGTCTTGTTATTTCGTTTCCATGGCACCCGTTCCTTATAGCGAGTTATCAATATTTTCCAATATTCCCGTGGAAACTTACTATTTTCCGGGATAAAAAGTATCGTATGTGTTATTCCAGAGTGTGAGCTATCTCCATTCCAAATTTCACCAAAATCCGTCCAGCAGTTATCGCGTTAAAACTCCCCAAACAAATAAACAAATAAACTAACAAACAGGCAACTTTTCACTTTTATATATTGATATGGATTATTGTGACAATGAGATGTCCCAATATCATCAAACCACCAAACCGGAAAAAATAAAATAAAAAGAACGGTTGAGGTCAGTTTACAAATAAATAAGAAACTAAGCAGCACCCGTTCACGAGTATGACTGGTGTACCAGCCGTCATCCCTGGAACAACTTTAGAGGGAATGCCGTGACTAGGTACACAGCGCTGCCACAATAAACTATACCTACCTCGGACAAACTGTTAAACTGAGTAGGAACAATTTTGAGAAGGAAGCCAGTAGGAGGATTCAAATGGGCTGGGCAGCTTTTGGAAAACTTCGTCAAGTCGTCTCACCCATTCCACAATCCCTGAAGACAAAAGTCTTTAACCAGTGCGTCCTACCCATAACGACATATGAAGCCGAAACGTGGACACTGACTGTGGAACTGGTCCACAGCCCCAAGGTCACTCAGCGAGCTATAGAACGAGCTATGCTCGGAGTTTCTCTGAGAGATCGAATTCGAAATGAGATGATCCGGCAGAGAACTAAGGTAACTGAAACAGCTGAAAGAATAAGCAAGCTGAAGTGGCAATGGGCTGGTCACATTTGTCGTAGACTCGATAACCGTTGGGGTAGACGACTGGAGATCGCTAATCGGCAATCGTAGTGTAGGAAGCCCTCCGGCTAGATGGAGCGACGATCTGCACAATGTAGCTGGCAGTCATTGGAAGACAACAGCCGAAGATCAGGCTCCGTGGCGTTCACTGGGAGAGGCCATGTCCAGCAGTGGACTAGTATAGTTTGATGATGATTACTAATATGACTTCCTTTACGGATCGAAGACGTATGCTCGACCTTTCATTTATTTTTCAGCTTGCCAATGGTTTATTAGACGCTCCGGAACTGGTTTCGTTACTATTCTGCACCTACAAGGTTGCCCGGAGCATCTAGATTTAACATTCTTTTGACTTGCAAATCAAAGTCTAATCTTGGCCATAACGCACCTCTCTACAGACCTCTCTCTCTCTCTCTCTCTCTCTCTCTCTCTCTCTCTCTCTCTCTCTTTCTCTCTCTCTTTTTAATAAAAGTGTCGGTCGTTTTTCTGTGATATTTTAGTTTACGTTTTTTTTTTTTATTTCTATCTGGTTTGCAATTATTATTATTATTTAATGAATTAGCATATTGAACCGAATTATCTCCAAATTTAAATTATTGTGTTTTATATTTAATTAACATCTTTATTATATACAATTGAATTTATTATTTTATGCGTTTACCATTGTTTGATTTTTTTTAATTTTAGTGCATGTAGTCTTCGCCTATAATTATGATGACATTAAGTGGTTTTACCTTATGTTGATTTGTTTGTTTAATGCATCGGCGTAAATTATGTGGTGATCAAATAAATAAATAAATTATCTATCTCACAAATGACGGATAACGTATAACTTATTATGTAACGTTCCCACTATTACTTATCACAACCACGACCTGTAACAAATAAATAATGTAATATCTCCTGTAATAATATAACCTCAAATAAAAATAAAACGCCTTCTTAACATCAGTAATATCTGAAAGGCAATAAAAGCCAAATTCCCTGAAATTGGCGAACCGTCTTAACAAAGGGTCCATAATACTAACGGTTTCAAAGAGTGAAAATGAAATCCTTACAAAGATTTTCACACGGAAGGTTTAATTTCCGGTATTGAGGTCACGGCGCGGCCCAATCTACAGTATAAGTTATAGGCAGTAAATAATCTGGGATGAAAAGCTAATGAGGTGGTTATAATGAGGCACCTCATTTTGTGAGGCATCATAACGATAAGCTTAGGCTTTTGAGTTTGACTACATAAGGACAAGACATGCAAAATTGCGTACTGAAATAGAAATTTATTTTCGAACCCTCCCTAACAACATTAATAAATACAGTTAGTGTTGTATAAGCTCTTTTAGTCTAGCCGTATTTGAGTAAGCATTCGGTGACAGTGCGTGTTATTGAGACAAACCGAGCAAAGTACACTTCATCTGAATGTTGCCTTTATATTAATAATTATCGTGGTAATGTCATGTCTTTTGTTGTTGTAGTATCTATGGGGTTGATGATCAGTTTCGATTAACATAGATCAAGAAAAACGCTGATAAAACGCATCAAGTGATAAAAAAAAACATAACATAATAATTGCTAAATTAATATATAAAGACATCACAATCAATTAGCACATTGCCTTAGCTTAACATTAAAAAAACAATTGAGTCGTGAGCCATATAAACCCATTTGCCCAAACATTATCTACTGGCTACCAGCCTTAATCCTTGTAAAGGGGTCAATTTGGAATTAATGGGAATTTTGATGATTAGCTGTTTTATGTAACGCCTCGTCGGTTAAGCTGATTACAATTTGATTGGGCCACGCTGGAGGATATTACTTATTAAGATGGGATACTTTGTATACGCGTACTTAATAACTGCTATTCTGTGGTGCGGGCGTACTGTTAGCTGTTCTGTGTTAGACACTTTGAGTTGGGTCTTCTGCGTTTTCATTAGTTTTCGGTAACCCGTCTGTCTAGGGCGAGATCATGTTGAAATTTTATATTTCGACAAGGAACACTTTTTAATTTTACTAATTAATAGTTAATTTTCTTCCATAGTTAAGTGGTGTATTTTCCTTTACCATATATATATCCATTCTATACTATATAACTATAATAACGCAATATGAACGAAATAGTCTGTACAAAGAATATAATTTACAAAAAATATGTCTAGGATACCTAAAATAAGCTACTGAACAAGAATATAAAATTTTAAAAAATTGTGTCTGTCTGTTTGTCTGTTTGTTTGTTAGTTTGTCTGTATGTTTGTTCGCGCATCACGTAAAAACTACTACACCGATTGCAAAGCCATTTTCACTGTTGGATAGATTAGGGTTTGACTTAAAAACTGGTGTACTTGGTATTTTAATCCGATCAGAAGAAGCCGAGCAATCGATAAAAAAAATTTTTGACGTATGAAGGAATTTTGATCCTATGTTGGTATTTTAGTTCCTGGAACAGCACATAGAGTACTTTTAACCT
This sequence comes from Alsophila aescularia, assembly GCA_946251855.1. NCBI lineage: Eukaryota > Metazoa > Arthropoda > Insecta > Lepidoptera > Geometridae > Alsophila > Alsophila aescularia. Next base: position 42,508,125 of record OX276385.1, read on the forward strand.
GGAGAAATAAAAACGCGTGCGAAGCCGCGGGCATCAACTAGAATTATAATATATACCTATAATAAAATAGTATGTAACAAAAAGTATGTAAAAATAAGTTATAAAAAAAACGAGGACATAAAATGAGCTACTGAACATGTTTTTATTTTTATTTAAACGTGCCTTTCCTTCGGTATGTTAGTTCACGCATCACCCAAATACTAATCATCATCATCATGAGCCCGCATTCACCTACTGCTGGACGGAGGCCTCTCCTTATGAATCACTAAGCCCGATCTTTGGCTCTCCTCATCCAGTCGCTACGTTTGCCTAAACGTGGTCTCCACTCTAGAACTCGTCAATGGTTATTGGTTGTCGGTTCTTTGAGTTATGTGACTGGCACATTGCCACTTCAGCTTGCTAATTCTTTGAGCTATGTCGGTTATCTTAGTTCTCTTGCGGATATCCTAATTTTGGATTCTGTACTTTCGAGAAACTCCGAGCATAGCTCTCTCCATAGCTCACTGAGCGACTTTAAATTTGTGGAATAGCCCCACCGTAAACTTCCACGTTTCGGCTCCGTAGGTCATAACTGCTAGAACGCACGCGTTGAGGAGTTTCGTCTTTAGGCACTGAAGTATGGATGACGCGAAAACTTGACGTAGTTTACCAAATGCTTCCCATCCCAGCTGAATCCTCCTTTCGGCTTCCCTTTCGAAGTTGTTCTTACCAAATTGCATAGTTTGCCTGATGTAAACATATTTCTGAAAAACTTCAAGGGGACACCGTTAACGACGATCGGATGCGGGGTAATAAGGTCGTTAAACATAACCTTGGTTTTGTCCATGTTCATTCCGAGACCGATACAATTTGAAGCATGAGCTAGGCTGGCCAGCATTTTTTTGAGATCCTGCAGTGAGTCTGCCATAAGGAAAATGTCATCGGTGACACGTAGATGCGAGATGTTTTCGCAATTTATTTAATGTCCGTTCCTTTTCAGTCCACAGTTTCAAACATATCTTCCAGGAAGATATTACATCCCCCTGTCTCACTCTGGATATGAACGGACATGGTCGCGGTGTCATATAAGCATCTCATCACTTCACATCATCTCATCAGTCCACTTGGCATAGCTGCATCGATTCGAGAACTGCCCAGATTTCGACAGACTCAAAGGCTTTCTCATAGTCCACAAAAGCAAGAAACAGGGGATGGTTATACTCTTTAGTCTTCTGTATAACCTGCTGCACTGTGGGGATGTGGTCCATGGTTCTGAAACCCCCTCAAAACCCAGCGTGATCTGGAGCCTAAATCTCATCAAGTCTTCTCGCTAGACGATTCGAGACTTCCCTCACAATCAGCTTATAGACGTGGCTCAAAAGCGAGATGGGAACGTTTTATCTTATTTTTTGAAAAACAAAGCTACCATGCTTCTGTTCCACGACTTTCGAGTTCTCCCATCGTTCAGAGCAAAGTTTAACAACTACTGGAACTCTCAAAGTACAGGTCTTCTTGCCACTTTAGTTCCGAAGTAACTCCATCGTCCCAAGAGGCTTTTCCATTTTTAAGCTGTTAGAGGTTATCTCGATTTCGTCTAGGCTGACTTCCGGAAGGTGTAGTGGCAAGTCAATATCACTCGGGTATCCTCTATGCTGGGTTCAGGTCGTAGAGCATGCGAGTCGTACATTCAGCCATAGAAATCCTCTATCTCGGCTATAGTCTCCGGCTGTATTGCCAGATGATGGTTTTAGCTTCGTCAGATGGAGCCTTCTCAATTGCTGGGCAAACACTTTGGACCCCCGATTTTGCTCAATAGCCTTTTCGATACAGCGTGTGTTGAAACATCGAAGGCCCTGTCGCACCAGCTTGCTGATATATTGATAAAGGGCCCGTTCTAGGGCTTTGTGAACGTCATTTGCAGTTTCCAGAGCAGCAAATCGGTTTTCCAGATTAAGTTTGAACTGTTCTGATACCACGACAGTATGGAGCTGGTTTGGTTGGAGCATAGACTTCATTAGACGAAATCTTTCTAGCTTAAAGTTGATATTCAGAGAGCCTCGTAGTCACTACCGGTGTTAGTCCTGTTGACCACGGAGACATCTCTGAATATGTGCTTTCTATCCGTAAAGATAAAGTCAATGTCGTTTTTCACCACAGAATCAGAGCTCTGCTACGTCTACTTCCTTTGGGGCTGATTCTTATAGAATGAATTCATTAAAATATTCCATTTCTCAAAAAAAATTACAAGCATTTGTCCCCTGTGGTTCCTACTTCCATAACCGTCTGGACCAACCTTCGATTCGCTGCTGTTCTGTACTCCCACTTTAGCGTTGACATCCCTCATGACTACGCTATAGTGCGTCTTCGTGGTCTTGTTAAAACCTAAAGAGATGTCTTCGTACATCTCTTCTACAGCGTCATCCGAGTGTGCTAACGTCTTTGCGTATACCTGCATGACCTTAATGCTATAACTCTCGGTCAGCTTAATTATAAGGTACCCTGGTCGACATACTAGAGATCTCAATAACGTTGCCAGCGAAGATTTTATGGACGAGTAACCCCTACCACCACCGTGGGAAATCGCCACCGTGGGATTGCTGGTTATTCTCCCGGTAGTACATAAGATGACCCCATTCTAGGAGTTACGGTGTCCTCATCCTCTCTTTTGACTTCGCATAACCCCAGAATGTGCCACCTTATACTTGCCAGTTCCGTTTCGAACTCTGCCGTACGGTCGTCAAGTCTGAGCGTTCGTCCATTATCAGTTGTCAAAGCCAGTTGTTGGTGGTGGCCTACCGAAGCCATGGAATTCTTTGCACCCCCCACCCTGCCGTCACTATGACCGCCACCTTGGCTAAAAATAGCAGGGCTGCCCGTCACCGGCCTGTGGAATTTAACTAGGCCATTATCGTGATGGTTATACCGCCATTCGACGGTCTTCAGAGCCTCATTCGCTGATCGGCAGGATGCACCACCGGCAAGTGAGGTTGACTTGGAGCATTAAGATTTTTCGGTGTTGGATGGACAACTGAACAAATATTGATGAAAATCGGTATTTCGCTTACTTTGAGCATAGTAAAATGTCCACACAGCAACGCACGCAATGCTGTGGGCACAGCTAGTAAATATCAGGTAAAGATGCCATAACTTTTGGCTAGTTACTTGTAATGTTTACTTAATTAATAATTACACAGATAAAACATCCGTTTCCAAAACAGAGAAAAAGAAAGTGATATCACATAACAGCTTGGAATAAGGGTCAGTTCGCACAACAGGGTTCCCATAAATAAATAACTCATGCCATTTAATCCGGTTTCCGGTATGTCCATTTTCCGGAACATCTGATAGGGGAAGCGCGCCGGTGCCTTATTGTGTTATAATATTTATTTCTCTGTTGTGGCTTTGTTAGATTCAATTGGAGAAAGTTTAGTTTAACTCTCAACTCCAAAGTTAATGAGAAAACCTTAAAGGAATGGTGTAATTCTACACATTTAAACATTATGTTTGATTTAGGCAATTCCATGTATTGTATAATATTAATTTACCAAAAACTTTAAATAACGAGAAATTTTGTAGAATACTAGGCGCAATGTAGGTGCAGTAAAGCAAATGACTCGGCCAAGTCAGATTTATGAACATTACGGTACAAATATTTTTTAATCAGTCCTGTCTATTGTTCTGTTTACTTATATACTAGTTTTCCCACCAGCGACTTCACGCGGACTACTGTTTATCGCGAAAAAAACTATCCTATGTTCTTCTAAGATATTAAAAACCAATGCAAAAGTAGGTATAGCACCAATGCTCTTGATGTTTTTTGACAGACTTGTTATTTCGTTTCCATGGCAACCGTTCCTTACAGCGAGTGATCAACATTTTACAGTTTGCCCATGGAAACTTACAATTTTCCGGGATAAAAAGTCCTATGTTTTATTCCACGGTAAAAGCTATCTCCATTCCAAATTTCATCAAAATCCGTCCAGCCGCTATAGCGTCAGAGCTCCCCAACAAACAAACAAACAGACAACGTTTCACTTTTATATATTGGTATGGATAACTAAACATAAATCGCCTCCACCATCGCTGTGCCCGCCCCGGTATATTTGTACCTTTAGTTGGAAACCAAACATAAAAGTTACTATGTTACTTATTATAATATCTTACCCAATAAACTGCCTCCCCCATTCCATCCTTATCTATTCAGGATTGTCCTTGGGAAAACGGAACTTGTTACGGACGGCCGAGGACCGAGATTATGCTTTATTTGTCTAAGAATTTTATGCTAATATTGAGAACGGAGAACTGTTAGCTTAGGACAGAATAAAATAATGTTACTTAACCAACCGATTCTAACTCGCACTTTCTCATTTTACAGGCTTTTATTTTATTTCAGGTGTAAGTGAATTAGGATTATCTTCTGCCTATATTTGTCCACTGCTGGACATATGCCTCTCCTAATGCACCCCATACATTTTCTTTCAGCCGCTTTTCGCAGGTCGTCAATCCACCTGGCCACAGGGCGTCCTACACATCGTTCACCTAAATTACGCAAGAACTCGTCTAACTAAATGGTTATCGGTTCTTCGTGAAATGTGACCAGCCTACTGCCACTTGAACTTGCTTATCCTTAGGTATGTTGGTTACCTTGGTTCTCTGTCAGATATCTTCATTACGAATCTTGTTCTTCAGAGAAACTCCAAGCATAGCTCTCTCCATAGCTCGCTGAGCGACCTTAAATTTGTAGACTTGTTTGACCGTGAGTGTCCACGTTTCAGCCCCGTAGGTCATGACTGGTAGGATGCACTGTTTAAAGACTTTTGTCTTCAGACACTGTGTTATGGATGACCTGAAAACTTGACGAAGCATGCCGAATATTGCCCAACCCAACTGAATTCTTCTGTTGGCTCAATTGAGTTGGTCAATTTGAGATGACCCTCGAAAGCAACTTATAGAAGCGGTTCAAGACTAAAATAGGTCGGTAGTTCTTTAAAAAGGCTTTATCCCCCTTTTAAAGAAGAGTACTACTAAACTCCTGCTCTACGCCTCTGGAGTTCTCCTACTGTTAAGAACGATGGTAAATAACCTCTACAGTTCCCGAAGGGAGGGTAGCTTCTCCGTTTTCAATCATTCGAAGCTCTGTTTACAAAAGCTACCAAGTTATACCAAGTTATACAATCCTCACCAGGGGCCTTTCCATTCTTAAGTTATTTGTACGCCATCATAATTTCGTCTAGGCTGACGTCGGGCAGTTTATCCGTGTAGTGGCGGGTCAGTATTGCGCTGGAATCTTCTGTTCTGGGTTCGGGTACAGAAGCATGCGTATCTTCTATGGCCGAATGTACATTCGGCCATAGAAGATAAAAACTAATAACATTTAATTTCAAAATAGATCTCAGAAAAGATCTCTGGCTTAGAGACGACCGTTGTGTTATTACTGGTCTTGAGCTTCGTCAGATGGGACCTACTCAATTGACAAGTTTTCATTTTTCATAAGGCAATGATATTCGAAAACCATTTCGAGATATTGTGACGCTAATCATTATTCTTATTTTTCCAAAATTTTTAGTGCATTAACTACAAACTAATTAGGTAATTACTCTCAACCAAGCAGAGTTCGGTGGAACTATAAAATTTCAGTTGCCTGTAAAGAAAAAAAATACTACGATAGAGCACAGCAGGGCAATTAGATAAGTGAATATAACTTGTTGCGAACAGATTTTTTGATAGAAATATCGACTCAAACGCACCGCAATAAGTGATAGTGATAATGAAAATCTGATTGAAACACATATTAGAGATATGTATGGATTGCAACAAGATAGGTAATTAATTACCCCGCTGTTACCATAAATGTGCAGTTGTCTATGGCACAGTCAAGGATGCCATAGACAAATACGTAGGATAAAAGGATGTGGTTCTAATTCAGCTTGCAAGATTTGACCTAAACAAACATACATACATACATATATACACACAATGCAAGTTAAATAAAAGCTTTTAAAAAAAATCGAGAGCCTAGGGCTGGACTTTGACGGATATAAATTTGTTATTTTTTTTCGAATTTGGCTTAAGTAATCCTGTTCATACCACCGAACTCCTGCAGTTACGTCCTTTTAGAATAAGCTACTTTTTAATAATTATTTTCTCGGAAAATATAGCATAGATTGAAAAAAAAAATACGTACATCTTATTTTACAATATTCATTCAGAGAAAAAATAAATAGTAATGTTAAAAATTTGAAATGTTGTCAATTGCTGGGCGAAGAATTTTGACCCCCAATTTTGCTCAGTTGCCTTTTTTACCTAGCAACTTAAAATTCTGTTCACATACAGACACCCAATAACAATGCAATAATTATGTTAACACTTATGAGCTAACGGTAAAGTCAGGAATAAAAGTACCCAGGAACTCATCAACATAATATAAAGTGCTAGTATAACGTCATTGGGTTCATACCTATGTCATTCCTCATGATGCACAATATTTCCTTATTATTTCATCGAGATCGGTTCAGTCATGAAAACGTAAACAAACAGACAGAGCGACAGAGTTACATTTGTGTCTATGTTCTATACTTATAATAAATCAGTAAGTAACAAAATGTATGTACAAAGAAGATAATTTAAAAAAAAATGGCTCGATGACTTCACATGCGCTACAGAATGTAATGTACTGTCGCGCCCTGCCCGTGGTCCACCTACATAGTTCACCTGGTTGTACCAGGGGCAATTGTATGTATAATGTGTTCGAATTGTGAATTAGTTTTATTATTATTTTTTAACATTTGTTTTGTTTAAGTCATTATAATTATTTTATTTCAATTATTTCTTGACATTTTATTAGGATTTAAGAAATATTGCATTGTTTGAACGATTTCTAATTTAATTAAAATAATATTATATTTCATAAAAAATTTTTAGATGCCAGTTTCTGGTGGAACATGCAAGACTACAAAAACTTACATTTCCATCAATATGTACCATGTTTCAGGCAAATAAATTATTTTCATTTCATTTTCAGAACAAGATTATTAGGTATAACGTTTTAAATCATATCTGCCTGTCTGAATGTTTGTACGCGCACCATGTAAAATCTACTGGACCGTTTGAAATGCGATTTTCTTTGTTAGATAACATAGGCTTTGATTTAAAATCAAGTGTTCTTTATACCTCAATCCAATTAGCAGAAGCCGAGCAATCATTAAAAACCTCCTCCTTTTTGACGGCTGAAGGAAAGGAGACGGCCCATAACTGCTCCAGAGTAGTTTTATGTTTGAATAAAAAAAAGGCCAAGAGACTGAACGAAATTATTTCAATAAAATGTCACATAATTAATCGGTAAACAAGGCATATTTCAATACCTAGTGCCTAGCGGGAATTGTATTTTGTTAATATAATAGTAACTTTTACCGTTTCCTCCAATCTGTTTTGATATTTGTGTTCCAAAACACACTACGCCTGCGTTCGACTTGATGAGATAGCGTTGTGGGCAGTTTTGAAATGTACATTTTTAACAAGCCGTTCGGTTTGAACATATTTAACATTTTTGCCATTTATACAACTTTTGACACTATCGATCCTTTCCAAACCGAATGAAAAACGACCTTAAGTTTGACGGAATAAAGTCGATTTCCTATGTCAACATGTAATCTAAGCATGTAAAACGAACGCTGATCGAAAACATTTCAGGAAATCTGCAGATTCAAGAAATCTGCAGATGTCTTTAGTGTTGTGTCGTGACAATTCTGAATTTTTACAAAACCAAATGCGGGTAGTTGGAGACCAAATGCGGGTAGTGGATTAAGTCCCGTTTAAATATATAACTATGAGTTCGAATCGTGAAAGTTTAAAAGTTACAAAAGTTCAAATCAAAACTGTCACAAGCACGTCAGGTCAGCGATAATACAGAAGGTTTTTTGCAAAAATTCAAAATGTTGTGTTATAAAGTTTGATTATATTCTCAATCTTGTGTTTCTTCGAGTATTGATGTGTAATATTGGTGGAATATTAACCATTAGATGTTCGTTAACGTGCACGAGTGTAGGCAAAAGAATCAAACGCAGATATAAATGGCATTTTGTGATTTTTCCAAATCTCCTACGGAAGTTTTAGTAAATGTCCACCATTTTACTGATTCGTGACTTTGACTTGACAATTAATGACTGTGACGTGACATTAATATAAACTATTAAACTTGACATTGGCGAAATTGCTAGTAGGCTAGTGCCTCCGCAGAAGCCATCAAATAAAAAAAGAAGAAGAAGATAATACAGAATTTCGTTGTGTTGCATTGCAGTTTGCGTCTTTGTGATTTTCTTGTTATTTTTCGCCAATGAGACAATTTTCACAACATAAGTGTACATACACAACTTTTTTACACTTTCCTACTTTTGACAATGAGTCAGTTGGAGTTGATAGCTCTCGGCACCGACCAAATAAAACAGGCTCGTTCCTATTATGGAGAGCACGTCAGAGTTGGTGGCATATTCATAAATGAATTAAACTCTCAATGGGAAGTGCCCACAAGTTACTGTATATATTCTGTGCCACAAGTGACACTATATCAGGAACTTTAATTCGGGGTCGAATAAGGTCTCGCCACTCGAGCAAGGTTTATTATACATATGTGACATCACTCAACACACAGAAGACAGCATAACATGCTGCAATACCTTAATTGCAAGGCAGGTAGTAGAACTGTTGTGTGCTGTGCCCATGTAAAGGTTATGATATGGTTTTTATCTTGGGCCAGATATAACCCAGATAGTCCACGTGCGGCAGTTTTAGACAATTTATTAATAGAAGAATTATAATTAATTACATCAAAGATATACAGACTTTTATTTATTTACCTGCCAACAGTATCTATTGGACTGCATAGACTTATAAATAAATTATGTATGACTGTTTAGCCACCCCGATAAGCAAAGACTACAACTTGTTATTTCATACAGGCAAGTTTTAAATTAATTTCAAATAATATCTATAGCAAAATGACTCGCATTTTATTTAGAATATACAGATAAGTACCTTTTTTCTTGTTTATTTAGGGCGTAAAAATTCACTTCACGTTGTGGTGCCACATATACTATAACTTTTAAATCCCACTAGTTAGAAGAAAAAAAACGATGGAGTCTTACTGGAAAATGAAAAACCAACACAGAAAATCCAATTTGATCGTGACGCATGCATTTTCAGCAATTTTCAACTTTTCATACATTATTGGGGCAAACAATGTATGAAAAGTGAGCCATCTCCTTTGATCTAATTTGGAACATTGGATTTTTTGGTCCTGAAACAACACATATAGTACTATTAACATATAGTACTATTAACATATGGTACTATTAACATATGGCTATTAACCGAGAAAAATAACCACGCGGGCAAAACTGCGGGCACAGTTAATTTGTAATTTAAGTATTATATGGAATGAATTACCACGGTTCTTTGGCGCTCGCCGCTGTGTCAGTCAGTGTGTGCAACTTTCGTAATCTCATTTGCATATAGCTTTCGACATTACAACTGTAGATAAGTACCTATTATAAAACCTAACGAATAACAGGATAACCGCTAGTACAAGTACAAAAGATACGAATAAAAACATACTTCCAGCTCACGTCTCCTGCATAAAGCTGCTACTTTGTGTCCAGCAATAAGTTCGAGTCACCTTGCCCCGGCTTAAGAGGGCAGGACACGATATGGGTATATAAGAATTTCAGGAAGACATCTCGAGGTCAGACGCTAGTGCAAAACAGTATGGGCTCTTGAAATAAATTTTTCTAATAATTTTTTAATTTTCTAAAGTAAATATTTGGATCACGAACGGGATTCGATCCCCCATACGTCCATGCCTCTACGCGGCACATGTCTCTACGCGGCACATGTCTCTAACTAATTCAGCTACCATGACCACTGCATCCACTGCATGCATTTTATTTTGTTGCTCATATTATTTTTCAACCTATCTATACTTATAATAAAGCAAAAAGAAAAAATCAATAAAAAAAAAAGAGAGCCGACTGCGAACAAAACTAAAAAAAGGCAAACAAGCTTTAGATTCTTGATCTTCTATCTGTACTTATAACAAAAAAATAAGTTTGAAAAATACTCCACAAAAAAGAAACTTTTTCAAAATATGACTAGGTTACATCAAATAATCCACTGAACAAGATTATAAAATTTTTAAAGATCATGTCTGCCTATCTGTGTGTCTATGTGTTTTTTTTGTTCAGGTATCACGTAAAAATTGCTAGACCAATTGCAATGCGGTTTTCACTATAGGATAGCTTAGGGTTTTACTTAAAATCCGGTGTAATTTGTATTTCAATCAAATAGGTAGAAACCAAGCCAACTGATATAAAATGTTTGGCGGCTGAACGAAACTCGTCGTATTGCACTTTGTGAATAATACTAGATACTTTTTCCACAGGAAAATATCCAAGCGGACAAAGCCGAGGGCACAGATATTATACAATAACAAGACAATGTTATATTGAACGTAGTTTGCAATATGCTGAGCGGTATTGCAACAATGGGTCGAGTGAGTTGCCATTCATCATCTCGATTGCTTATTACTTTTGTAGAACGGTCTACGAATTGTGCTACGATGTCTACGGCGTAGCAATCAGTATAATATTGTTTACATTTTCGTTGTTAACTATTATAAGCATCTATGAACAGTCTTTATTATGAAGATAGTTGGTAAGTTATTAAGATGTATAAGCTCGGAGTGATAACTGATTGTGGTTCGCCCAGAAGGTTTACAAAGGGTTGAACCATATGTGTGCGTGAGGGGGTTTTTTGTGTTTGATACACAATTTAATCACTAAAGACCACTACACTTCTTTTAACATTTATTTTTATTTATTAATTTATTTTTTTCATTTTTCTGGCTGCATTTCTTTTGATTTTCCCCGAGAACTTGACAAAATGAACACGACTCACAAGGTCAAGATCTTGCTGCAATGTGGCAGCCGATCGGCATAACATGGTGTAAGTGTGTGCGTGAGTCTTGTATGAGTATTGAGTGCGTATGAGAGTTTTGACATAACTTTGGTAATTTACTATAGATTTGGCGGTGTATTTTAAATTAACCGACTTCACAAAAAGAGCCTCCTCCTTTTGTTCTATGTTTGACCATATGTTTTTTCAATGTATGTTCACCGATTTTTCAGTCAATTGTTTACATATTTTAAAAAAATATTTTATTTTTAAAAGCTTTTATTTAACTTGCAATGTTTGTATGTATGTATGTTTGTTTAGGTCAAATCTTGCAAGCTGAATTAGAACCACACCCTCTTATCCAACGGAGTTGAATTTTCGTATATTGGTTTAGTTCCAACGGCAATACATTTTTATCGTAAGCATGACCTTAATCGACATCCAGGCATAGCTCCAGATAAAGGAACTCTTCAACGGTCAGCAGCACTGACACGAAATGTTGTGTACACATTCTATTATGATAGCCGGTTTGAAATTTCACCATGACATGTATGCATCATTCTGGGTCGGCTCCTGAATTGGGAACTCCTCAATGGTTAACAACACAGACACGAAATTTTGAGTACGTATTTTTATTATGCTAACTGATTTGAAGTTTTACCATGATATGGATGCTGCTCTCCAGGTTGACTCTTGATTATGGAACTCATCAACGGTTTACAGAATAGACACGAAATTTTGTGTACGCATTATATTATGATAGCTGGTTTGAAGTTTTACCAGGACATACTGCACTCTGGGTTGGCTCCTGACTTGGGAACTCCTCAACAGTTAACAGCATAGACACAAAATGTTGTATACGCATTTAATTGTGATAGCCCATTCTAATTTTCATCATGACATGGCTACTGCATAAGAGCTTGTTTTTAAGTTTAAAGTTTTTAAATGAACTTATTTTTTAAAGAGTAGACCTCATTTTTAGTCCCATATAAATTGTATCAAAATTTGAGCAGTAGTTTTTTTTAGTTATTAGTTAATTCATTTGATGTCGACAAAAAGCATGCTACATACGTAGCATGCTTTTTGTACAGCACTTTGTCTTAAACTTTTTTGTGGTTTGCCAATTTCGTCGATTAGATGCAGGTGTGTCTAGGAAAGTGTATGAGGGTTGTATCCTTCTTCAGATCAGCTTTGATGTATCATTTTATTTAGAAATGTTCTTGTGATTTGCCTACTTCAAAACCACCACTTTAACTTAGACACTTTCCGCTAGACATAACCACACTATTGGATGAAAACTATTGAACATCCTCTAACCCCTGACATTTCAGGCTCAGTTAGCTCCTAAACAATGGGCAAACTTGCTAACTACCTCGGTGTCCCGCACAGATGTACAGGGAGTAGATACAAAATGGTAAGAAACCGGTCGGGTCACATATTTTGTAAATTCAGTAGCGTTACGGGAATTATTAATTATCGATATTTGTACTGTTGATTATTGTACAATTAACATAAGTACAACAATGAAAATGGAGAATCTCTTTAGCCATAACTTATTTAGGACGTCAACGAAAATGCACCATTTTCATCGACGTATTAACATATTTAGAAACAAATTCAAATAGCAATGCTGCGCACTAAAAACAAAATAACCATTTTTATTTAAACTTTTTAGTTTCCCTTGTATATTTTTGCAATAAAGACCTTCATTTTAGTACTTCGCTCGAAAGGTTGTGGTCATTTTTTGTTTCGTCTGAAATACAATAATTATGGCAGCTGTAAGCAACCATTTTAGTTTTTTGACACTTGACGGTAGTTTTTTTTACACGACTTCCCAAAAAAAAGGATGTTTTTCGCATTCATGTATATTTATATGTATGTGAGTTTCATTATTCTACCATAAATTATAATAATTGAACAGATTTAGACGTGTGGTGGTATCTTTAGAATCCTTACATCCCCCTTAGTAACATAGGCTAAATAATTTTTAGAAAAAATCCAATATGGCGGCAGTAAAGCTCCATTTATAAAGGCGAAAAAAATATTTTTTCTTCCAATTTTACAATATGGGTATGAAAATGAAGGCCTTGATAAGCAAATTCCAAAAGTATATAACTTATTAGCATAAGTTATTTTTTGGCAGGGCAAGCTTGTTTTTAAACCGTCTCGCTCGTAGGTTTGACGACTTTCAGCCTCCCGAACAAGCTGGATTCCGGAAAGTTTTTAGCACCGTAGATCACATCCATACGCTCCGGCAGAATATTCAGAAGACTGAGGAGTATAATTGGCCACTATGTCTAGCGTTTGTGGAATACGAGAAAGCCTTCAATTCAGTCGAGACCTGGGCAGTGCTACAGTCATTACAGCGGTGCCAGATTGATTACTGGTACATCGATATGTTGACGTGTTTGTACAGCAAGACCACCATGACAGTCCGTCTTCAGGATCAGAACACAAATTCTATCCAGTTGAAAAAAAAGGTGAGACAGGGAGACGTTATTTCTCCGAAACTATTCACCTCTGCACTGGGAGATATATTCAAGCTTCTGAACTGGAACGGATATGGTGTTAACATCAATGGCGAATACATCACTCAACTTCGATTTGCTGATGATATAGTCATCATGGCAGAAACCCTGGAAGACCTAAGCACAATGCTCAGTGACCTCAATATTGTTTCCTAACAGGTGGGTCTTAAAATGCACATGAGCAAGAAGGACATCATGTTAAATTCTCATGTCGTACCCATGCCGGTTTATGTTGGGAACGATACTATCGAAGATGTTGATCACTATGTCTACTTAGGTTAGATGATCCAACTGGGTAGATCCAACTTTGACAAAGAGGTCAACCGACGAATCCAACTCGGATGGGCAGCGTTCGGGAAATTACGCCATATCTTCTCGTCACAGATACCACAGAGCCTCAAGACGAAAGTTTGTAATCAGTGCGTGTTGCCAGTGATGACATGCGTCACTGAGACGTGGCCGCTAACTATTGGTCTCATACACAAGCTCAGAGTTGTGCAACGTGCAATGAAGAGAGCTATGCTCGGTGTTTCACTACGTGATAGAATCCGAAATGAGGAAATACGTAGAAGAACGAAGGTTATCGACATAGCTCTCAGAGTTTGCAAGTTGAAGTGGCAATGGGCAGGCCATACAGTTCATAGAACCGACAACCGCTGCGGAATAAAGGTTCTCAAATGGCAACCACGAACAAGCAAGTGAAGTGTGGGGAGACCCCCCACACGATGGACCGACGACATTGTAGCCATCGCAGGAAGTCGGTGGATAAAGATGGCACAAGATCGCTCGACATGGCGCTCTTTGGGGCAGGCCTTTGTTCAACATTGGACTTCTTAAGGCTCACATGATGATGATTATTATGTTTATCGTTCATCTATATTAGGTATCTACTAGGCAAGCGTGCTAAACCTTCGACCACATCATCGCTTTCCATCAAGTGAGATCGTGGTCAAACGATTGACTAGATAGCAACAAAAAAATAAGTCTGTAGGGCGCGCCAAAGAAGCATATAAATATATATATATATATATATATATATATATATATATATATATAACCCAAAAATTTAAAGGCTTAGAGTGAAATAACAACGTTGCCGAGCACTTGGTCAGACTCCATATTATAGGAGCTAGGACCCTTTCGGCAGATTACAAAACCATAAGATAAAACCAATTAACTTTATTTTTGTAAGTGACATCAAATTTTAAATATTTTGTTTGTGTGAATAAGTAAGCGCATTGCACCTACTTAGCTTTACATACGCTCAAGCATTGACGGTTAACTTGCTGTATCTATTACCTCTAAATCTGTCTTATCAAACGGGCAATCCGTCTTTCGCATCGGACAACGGAACTATTCCGCTAGTTTTGCATACAAATAGTTCTGGCCGCCCCACACCCCACTGCTGGCCGCCCCGCAGTTGACCGGCGTGATAGATTGGTTGGAGACAGTGGACGGGACATTTATCATTTTAATCCGCTGTGCCTGATAATAATGGCGTGGTAGTGACCAGGGTTGGGTTTCTAAAAGGGTTCGTTGACGCTCAAAGGGCAGGATCACTCACGTATGGGTCACGAATTTAATTATTGAAATCATATGCTCAATTACGGTTCAGAAAATTTCTTAGTTGAGCTAATACAATAAATATATGATGAATAGCTCTA